>JBBPBP010000002.1:5282475-5304196 GCA_037974735.1 Cicer chorassanicum
TTAAAGATTGAAATTTCTATTTTGTAGTGTGAATGAATATTTTTAATTATTAAAATTTTTAAATATTTTTTTATTAATTTATAATATTACAAATTAATTTATAAAAAATATCTAATTATTTCAAAAAAAATAATTTAATCATTTAAATATGACATATATTATAGCATGTCATTATGACATTGTACCAAAAATATAATATAATAAAATAATACTATTTTATTTTATTAACATATACACATCAAACATATCTATATTATATCACATCCTTATCCAACTATCTATAATAAATATTTTACAAATCAAACAAAACATATAAGTATGTAAAGTAGTATGAGATATTTCAATATAATAAAAATCTCAATTACGATAACAAATATAAAAGCAACATGTAAACTTCATAACATGGATTTACCAATATAATATCGTGGCCGTCTTGAGCATATTTATCCTGTGCAATTGCACATGGTCCCATTTTTATAGGGCACAAAAGAATTTTATTAGTACCTTTTTGTAGGTTAAAGCTTGATAGTTCCAATTTGTTTTAAAATTGTAGGTCCAATATTCTAATTTTACAAAAATTTAAGCCTCTTAAACTTAAAATTTTTAAAAAGTTGGTCCCTTAATTAATTTATTTCTAGAGCTATAAATGGTCGGGTCGGTGCATTTATTTATTCTTATCCAATGAATCCTTCGTCTTATCCAATGAGAACTACTACGGATGACAAATATAACTTTGCATGAATCCTTCGTCTCGGGATATGGTGATATGGGAACGCAACCATTTTCAATTATTAAAAAGAAATACTACGCTGAAATTTTATGCAAATGGCCACAAACAAACTTTTAGTGTGCTAACTAGTTTTTTGTTGAGCCACAATCATATTATTATTATTTATATATTTTAAATTTTAAATCTTTTATAAGACTTTTTTTTAATAACTTGTAGCATTTGTTTTTTATCTAATTAAATTTATAAAAATCTTTTAGGTTATCAATTCAAAACAAAAAAACATCTAGTGTGACATGAATCTATCATAGACTAGATTGTACCCATTGTCAAACTGGTTGACATATTTCTACCTCTAATTATACTTAATCTCTAATTGTGCTTAATGATAATGAAATTCTTGCATAAAAAAAAAACAGAGAAATCCATTCATCAGATACATTTTTATTTTGTTTTGATTTTTTCTTATTAAATCCCAAGTAATAAAGTATAGTTTGCCTCAAAAAGAGAAAGCTCGCTTTCGTATCCCTCATTTAATCCTATACTCCCAAGTAATAAGTAATTTTTTTCCCTAAAATATCCAGTACACAAATTTATAACTACTGGAAATTTCATTTTTAAAATTTCCGGTATTACAATTTGTTTACCGAAAATTTCACCAACAAATTTCCGGTACATTATTTATACTACCGAAAATTTGTGCCTTGAAATTTCCGGTAGTTGATTTTATAATACCATAAATTTCAAAATTTTGAAATTTCCGGTAGTTAGTTTTACTTGACCGGAAATTTCAAAAATCCGGTATGTATTTTTTTATAACTTTTTTGTTGTTGAAATAGGGATGGAAAAAACACAACCATTATGTATAGATTTGACTGAAGCATTCACAACTGATCAAATTTTTGAGTAACGGAAAGCTGTCATATCATGGGCAAGAGAGGTTGGCCGACAAAATCGAGTAGTTGTTATCATTACTTGCTCTGACATAGAGACCGAAAAGAGAGGAAGGAAGTCTAAATTAATTATTGGTTGTGATAGAGGTGAAAAATATAAGTCAAATAAAAGTAGCTGAGGTACTTCAACAAAAAGGTATGGTTGTCCGTTTAAACTTCGATCGAGACCATTGAAAAATGTCGAGGGATGGATTATTAGTTTAATGTGCGGATTTCACAACCATGAGTTAGTGGCTACTTTTGAGAATAATGGATTTATTGGGCGCTTAAAACAAGAAGATAAGAAACATGTTGACGAGCTGACAAAGTTTCACGTTGCACCAAACACATCTTGTCATCTTTGAGAGATCGAGATAAGGAGAATGTGACTAATATCTGTCAAATTTATAAGCGACGAAACACATACAGGAAGAATTTGAAAGGACCTAGAACTGATATGCAACATCTATTGAAGTTACTTGAAGCTGAGAAGTATGTTTGTTGGACTAGGACTCATGGGGACTCCAACGTTGTGAGGGACATGTTTTGGACGCACCTAGATTCCATAACTTTGTTGAACATGTTCCATCTTGTATTGATCATGGATAGCACCTACAAAACCAAGTATAAGTTACCATTGTTTGAAATTGTTAGTGTAACTTCAACTGGGTTAACATTCAATGTTGCATTTGCTTATATGGATTGTGAGCGTCAAGAAAACTTTTGTTAGGCAATGGAGAAGTTAAAAGAGTTGTTTGTTTCAAACACCTCATTTCATCAGGTGATCGTGACTGATAGAGAACTTGCTTTAATGAATGCAATTGAAGTTGTATTTCCATCTTCAACAAATTTACTTTGTCAACTTCATATTAACAAAAATGTTGGAGGCAAATGCAAATAATATATATTAAAAAAAGATATGCAGGAACCCATTCTTGAGTTGTGGAGGAAAATTGTTTATTGTTCTAAAGAGAAGGAGTACGAGGAACTTTTGCAAATGTTTAAGCAAGCATGTGTCGATAATAGTATTTTCTTTGACTACGTCAAAGACACATGGTTGAGTCCTCACAAGGAAAAATTTGTTAAAGCATGGACCAATTGAGTATTGCATATAGGAAATACTACGACTAATAGGTACGTCATTAAAACTTTGCATTTTGTTTTATATTTATACTTATATAGGATAAAACATGCATGATATAATTTTTATTGAAATAATATCAAACCTTGTTTATGTTTGAATATTAGGGTTGAGTATGCTCATTGGTCATTGAAGAAATTTTTGGAACACGGTAAAGGAGATTTCTGTAAGGCATGGAATGGTATGAATGACAAGTTGAAGTTCCAAATTATTAAGATAAAAGGTTCATTTGAGACAAGGGTCACAAAGAGCATATACACAACAATCCGTTCTGTGAGAATTTGACTTGGGTTGTATGCAAGAAAGCTTTAGCTGATATTGTTCATGAATACAAGAGAGTTAGCTATGTCGGTAACGACAAAGCTGCATGTTGTTGTGTACTTATAAACACTCATGGATTACCTTGTGCATAAGAGTTGGCACGATACAAGTTGGAAGGTGTTCCAATCCCATTGGAGTTTGTTCATATACAATGGAGGAAACTAACAATGAATAGTGATCAAGAGGAAGAAAAGTTGGAAAATGATTCAGAGTTGGACATTACATCAGAGATGAAAATTATTTGGAAAACATGGAAAACACTTAATGTTGCTGGAAGAAGGGCATTGAAGAGCAAGTTGTGTGAAATAACATATCCAGAAACAACATCAATGTGTGCACCACCAGATAAGATCAAAACAAAAGGTGGTGTGAAGAGGAAAAAAAAGGCATTAAGCCGAATGGATTTGACGTATATCGCGATCCTTCATATTGGAAAACAATTAATGTTGCTGGAATAAGGGCATTGAAGAGCAAGTTGCGTGAAATAACATTTCTAGAAACAACATCAATGTGTGCACCACCAGATAAGATCAAAACAAAAGGTGGCGTGAAGAGGAAAAAAGGCATTAAGCCGAATGAATTTGACGTATATCGCGACCCTTCATATTTTGAGCATGTTGATGCATCCCAAAAAACATCAAAACAAGTCTCCCAGCAAGTATCCAAATAAGTCTCTCAGCAAGCATCCAAACAAGTCTATCAGCAAGCACATATGACGAGTCAAGTTAGAAAATATTTGGACGAGTTTCCTCCTCTAATTCATCCATATATTGAAGACATAGTTAATGTTAAAGCATATGGAAACTGTGGATATCGTGCTATTTCTACTTCACTTGGCCATATTGAAGAATATTGGAGCATTGTGCGTTGACAATTGTATACAGAGATTAAGTCCAAACCTGATTTATATACTGCGTTATTCAAGCTACGTTTGCAAGAAGTGACTGACTCTTTACTTGTAACTGATTTGGGAAACCAACCCAACTATAAGTGGACGAGCATTCCATATATGGGTTACGTGATAGCAACAAAATATATTCTCGTTCTTGTTACATTGGGAAAAACTTTGTTTGACTTTTTTTTCCATTGACGGGTGCACACAATGGAGACCTATCACGTGATCGTATTATCAGCATCGGTTTTGTTAATGAAAGTCATTGGGTTCAAGTTAAATTGAAATCAACATGTCCCTTACCTCCACTTGCATGACATTGGAATGAGCATCGTAGTGATGAGTCTACATCATGGGCTATAGCTTATGCAGGACGTCTACAACATTGAGGTTCATTAGATTTAGAACATACATCAGATTATATGTCTTTGGTAGATGATTGACACTTTTGATTTAAAATTTTATTTCATATATATATATGTTATTTTCAATTAGTTATTTTACATTCCTTTTTGTAACAAAATTCATTCACATAAGTCAATCGAGATAAGTCTAAACAAATAAGTCTGAATAATAAGTCAATCGAAATCAGTCTAAACAAATCAGTCTGAATAATAAAATAAGACAATAAAAATACAACTACAATACTACTAATAATCCCCTCCTCTAGATATGTATAAAGCTCTCTCTAATAAAACACACATCTCATCATCAAGATTTAGTCTATCTAAATCTTAACTCTGCTGTATCAGACCACCCATTTGTTGACACTGTGTATAGCATTCACCATGACTAGGACCAGCATCACTAGGACCAACATCATGACTAGGACCAGCACCAGCATCAAGATCATAACTAGGACCAGCACTAGCACCAGCATTTGCAGCAACGTAAGGGATCATCCTAGGATGAGATATCCTATAGTACCACTGAATGTAACCCTCAACAGACTCGTGTGGATATGAAGATGGATGCAACGTTGTACGAAGGGATCGTACATAGTTCTTGTACATACTCCATTAAACATCAACATCACGTACAACGAGCATCGGTGGTGTAGGAGGGATGTGTTGAGTATACCCAAACTGCTGTATGCACCTCTCTGGTAAATACGATACCATCGTCGAACATCAACGAATATATCCTATAAACAACGACACATACTGAAATTGTGCCGTAGAGTTCTCATCGTAATTTACCGTCCAGATAATCTCACTATCTCTCAAAGCATCCAACTTTGCCCTATAGTATGCAAGGCTCCCAGATGTTTGTTTTGGACTCCATCGAAACATCCGTGACATTGAAGATATAGGCTCATTCAGATCCCGTTTATAAATGTCAGGGAAGTGCTCATAAATCCATGTTTGTAAATAACAAAAAAAAAATACAAATAATTAAATAAGCATCTTATCAAATAATAATATAATAAGTATGAAAAATAATACAATAATACCTGAAATAGAGATAAGTATCCTCCAATCTACTTCGTTGCAGGCATTGTACTATCTCTAAGATAGCCATACAAAACAACAAGCGCAGCTGGTCCCCATGTCCATTTACCACAAGTATCAAGGTCTTGAAAAAGAAACAAATATTTTGCAGATACAAGGGTAAAACTTTTATCAGCTAGAATGGTACACCCTAACAAATGAAGTAGGTATGCCCTCGATGCACAACCGTATCGTCCTTCATGAAGTTGTGTAAAAAATACAGCTTTCAACCATTCAAAACTATATGAGGTACCTCTATTAGCCCTAATTTCAGTCACAACTTCTTTATAATTAACTCCCAATAATTCAACAGCAGCATCAATGACCAAATCTTCATTGACATTAGCGGGAGGTGTGAAAAACTCTCCACAACATGGGATGCTCAAAAGACCTCTGACATCATCAAGAGTAATAGTCATTTCACCAAATGGCAGGTGAAATGAGCTAGTCTCTGCGTGCCATCTCTCAGCAAAAGCAGATATCACATTACCGTCAATCATGTGCAAACTACATCGTTGTAGAGGACGTAATCCTGATACAGTAATCCAATGATCTATCTCAGCAGGTAATACATATCTAATATCAATGAATTTGGCTTGCTTTTTGCCATTTGAAAAAAAATTTAAGGCAAGTCTATCCTGTTTAATTACATTAATAAAAACACACAATAAATTATAATTTAAATATACAATTATTTCATTAAACTCTAATGAACTCTAATAAATTATTTCATTAAACTCTAATAAATTATAATTGAAATATACAATTATTTCAGATTGCATTTGTAAATTCTTCATATTGATTATGCTCATATTTTGTTGTAGATAAATATATATTGTTAAATAAATATAGTGTGTGTATAATTTTGGCATTACAGTAGTGTACAATATATCATACATATTTAAAATCAAATAACAAAGCTGTTAGATGTACAGAAAAAGTAGACTCTTTATTATTGACATATAAATCATAAACTGGAGCCGTATGTATATATATAAATATAGTATATACTATCTTAACTTAAAATAGAAAAAAAAAATGTATCAGATCAATTATGTTTTTCGTTTATAAGATAGAAAATATATTTGCAATATTTATATAAAGGAGAATTTAAACGCATGACACTTAGAATTGCCTAAAACAAAATTTATATTATATAAGATTTCAGTATCAATAGATTTGGATGTTCAATTGAATTTATCAAATTAATTTTAGTATAACGCAACAATTCTGCTACTTTTAAAAACACGGGGAACAATTCTGCTACTTGTAAAAACACGAGGAACAATTCTGCTACTTTAGAGACAAGGTTTACAAATTTCGTTCAAAACACATTACTCTTATGATCAAAATTTCATTTTAAAAATAATTGATATTCAAACAGATTATAAATAACAAATAAAATATATTTAGTATTTTATTTTAATCATGATCATGAATTATCAAATAAACAATAAAAAGACGGTAAATAAATAATCGAAAGAAAACTCAACTAATAGTGACTCAAACGGTTAATATCTGACAATAATTTAAGAATAATGATAAACTAACTGAAACAAATGGAAGATCTTATGGAGAATCAAGAATGGCGTATGAAAATTAAAACTAGCATTGAAGATTGATGTGTAACACTGTCGTGTAACCCCCTTCTTCTTTTTTTTTTTTTGTATGTTGAAGTCACATTATCCTTATTTAGATCTCTCAAAGATGACAAGATGTGCCTCGATGCAACGTGATACTTTGTCTGCTCATCAACATGTTTCTTATCTTCTTCTTTTAAGCGCTCCATAAATGCATTATTCTCAAAAGTAGCCACTAACTCATGGTTGTGAAGTCCACACATTAAACTAATAATCAATCCCTCAACATTTTTCAATGATCTCGATTGAAGTTTAAACGGACAACCACACCTTTTAGTTGAAGTACCTGAGTTACTTTTATTTGACTTATATTTTTCACTTATATCACAACCAAGAATTAATTAGACTTCCTTCCTCTCTTTTCGGTCTCTACGTTAGAGCAAGTAATGATAACAACTACTCGATTTTGTCGGCCAACCTCTCTTGCCCATGATATGACAGCTTCCCGTGACTCAAAAAATTGATCAATTGTGAATGCTTCAGTCAAATCTATAAATAATCGAAAGAAAACTCAACTAATAGTGACTCAAACGGTTAATATCTGACAATAATTTAAGAATAATGATAAACTAACTGAAACAAATGGAAGATCTTATGGAGAATCAAGAATGGCGTATGAAAATTAAAACTAGCATTGAAGATTGATGTGTAACACTGTCGTGTAACCCCCTTCTTCTTTTTTTTTTTTGTATGTTGAAGTCACATTATCCTTATTTAGATCTCTCAAAGATGACAGGATGTGCCTCGATGCAACGTGATACTTTGTCTGCTCATCAACATGTCTCTTATCTTCTTCTTTTAAGCGCTCCATAAATGCATTATTCTCAAAAGTAGCCACTAACTCATGGTTGTGAAGTCTACACATTAAACTAATAATCAATCCCTCAACATTTTTCAATGATCTCGATTGAAGTTTAAACGGACAACCACACCTTTTAGTTGAAGTACCTGAGTTACTTTTATTTGACTTATATTTTTCACTTATATCACAACCAAGAATTAATTAGACTTCCTTCCTCTCTTTTCGGTCTCTACGTTAGAGCAAGTAATGATAACAACTACTCGATTTTGTCGGCCAACCTCTCTTGCCCATGATATGACAGCTTCCCGTGACTCAAAAAATTGATCAATTGTGAATGCTTCAGTCAAATCTATAAATAATCGAAAGAAAACTCAACTAATAGTGACTCAAACGGTTAATATCTGACAATAATTTAAGAATAATGATAAACTAACTGAAACAAATGGAAGATCTTATGGAGAATCAAGAATGGCGTATGAAAATTAAAACTAGCATTGAAGATTGATGTGTAACACTGTCGTGTAACCCCCTTCTTCTTTTTTTTTTTTGTATGTTGAAGTCACATTATCCTTATTTAGATCTCTCAAAGATGACAGGATGTGCCTCGATGCAACGTGATACTTTGTCTGCTCATCAACATGTCTCTTATCTTCTTCTTTTAAGCGCTCCATAAATGCATTATTCTCAAAAGTAGCCACTAACTCATGGTTGTGAAGTCTACACATTAAACTAATAATCAATCCCTCAACATTTTTCAATGATCTCGATTGAAGTTTAAACGGACAACCACACCTTTTAGTTGAAGTACCTGAGTTACTTTTATTTGACTTATATTTTTCACTTATATCACAACCAAGAATTAATTAGACTTCCTTCCTCTCTTTTCGGTCTCTACGTTAGAGCAAGTAATGATAACAACTACTCGATTTTGTCGGCCAACCTCTCTTGCCCATGATATGACAGCTTCCCGTGACTCAAAAAATTGATCAATTGTGAATGCTTCAGTCAAATCTATACATAATTGTTATGTTTTTTCCATCCCTATTTCAACAAAAAAATATATATAAAAAAATTACATACCGGATTTTTGAAATTTTCGGTCAAGTAAAAATAACTACTGAAAATTTCAAAACTTTGAAATTTTCGGTATTATAAAATTAATTGTCGGAAATTTTAAGACACAAATTTTCGGTAATATAAATAATGTACCTGAAACTTGTTGGCGAAATTTCCGGTTAACTAATTGTACTATCGAAAATTTTAAAAATGAAATTTTCAGTTGTTATAAATTGTGTACCGGATTTTTTAGGGACAAAATTTACTTACTAAAATTTTGGTTGAGGAATGAGATTTTAGAGTAACTTTTTTTTTTTTAATCATTTATTGAATAAAAATAAAAGGGATAATTTTGAATTGTTAGCCTCTCTCGGAAGTATAGGGTTGCCAGCTTTCCAAAAAAAAATCCCAAGTATACATGGTTAGAGCCCAATACGAGAGCGGACAATGGATAGTGGACGGGCTCCATACTAGTACCGGCTTAAGGTAATACTTAATACGACTATATGAAATTGTGTGAGAATGTATATATTTGGAATATAAATAGAATATCTATACAGTATTTTAAATTTGATCAATTTTTTTTTTTTTTTGCTTATTTCTCCATTTTTTTATTTGTTTAATCATTTAAGTCATATATATTTTTTTAATTTCAACTACTATTAATGCTGTTAAAAATATTTGGTATTAAAAATTCTATCAAAATACAAATTTTTTATAAAAGATTCACCGACTACATTTTATAATTTTCTTTACAACCATTTAAATACTCCTATAAATTTAAAAATAAAATAATTATAATTTTTTATTTAATTTAACATTTTATGACAATAATTTAAAAAAAAATTAAAAATCAAATTAAATTATTAATAAGAAAAAACAAATTAAAAATAAATTACAACTTGTTGTGATTTTTCTATTACAACTTTTAACATTTTATTGTATTTTTGCATTTATTTTTTGGTCAAGGAAAAATTCATCGATTAAGTTGTGATTTGTGAAATAGGGAAAAGTAGTGCGCGAATCACCGTTCTGAAATCGTAAAGAGAGAACAAAACCTCCAATTTCTTTGTGCAACTCACCGGTCACCTTACAGAATCAAAATCAGTTGCTGCTTTAGATTCCGTTCAGCAATCGCAATAGCAGAAGAAGAAGAAGAAGAAGAAGAAGAAGATGTCGACGGTGTACGTTTTAGAACCGCCGACGAAGGGAAAGGTGGTCGTGAACACCACGCGCGGCCCTATTGATATTGAGCTATGGCCTAAAGAAGCTCCCAAAGCCGTTAGGAACTTCGTTCAACTCTGCCTCGAAGGTTACTACGACAACACCATCTTCCACCGTATCATCAAAGATTTCCTCGTTCAGTGTGGCGACCCCACCGGCACTGGCACCGGTACACAATTCTCTCTTCCTCTTTCCTTTTTTCAATTTTGCCTCTAAATTGAAACTCATTAGTTATCGTTTTCTTTCTGAATTTTTCTTGTGATTGATTGTGTTGGTTTTTATTTTTAAATGAAGTAAAATGAAATGAATTGTTTAATTATTGTGTAGGAGGTGAAAGTATTTATGGAGATGTTTTTGCTGATGAGTTTCATTCGCGTATAAAATTCAAGCATAGAGGTTTGGTTGCAATGGCTAATGCTGGAAACCCTAATTCTAATGGAAGTCAGTTTTTCATTACTCTTGACCGGTGTGACTGGCTTGATCGGAAGCATACCATTTTTGGAAAGGTAAATCATGCAATTGCAATGATTTTGTAGCAAAATCATTCTCATTATTATTATTGTTATAAGGAGGAGTAGGGGAGGTAGTAGTGGTACTTGTAGTATTAGTATGCAGGGTTTTAAATAGTGGTCCTGGTAATGGTTGCATTGCAATCCTTGATATTGTGAAGAATCACAGTCAAATATGGCTGATGCAGCCTCAATTGCAGTTGCATCTTGGTTTCAGCAACATATAAAACTATAATGTTGCAGTCTAGATCGCAGTCGTAGAACCCTGATAGTTGTGTTTGTGATTTTTAGGGATGCACACAATCGATTGATTGTTCTTGTTATTTGTTTTTAGGTGACAGGAGATACAATGTATAATGTTGCAGTCTAGATCGCAGTTGTAGAACCCTGATAGTTGTGTTTGTGATTTTTAGGGATGCACACAATCGATTGATTGTTCTTGTTGTTATTTGTTTTTAGGTGACAGGAGATACAATGTATAATTTGTTGCGACTTGGTGAAGCTGAGACTGATAAGAGCGACCGGCCTTTAGATCCAGCCCCAAGGATATTATCAGTTGAGGTGGGTTGTGGACTTGTGATTTTGATTAATATCACAGAAAATAATTGAAGAGGTTGTTCTAAGTGTTGTTGAACCCTTTTGATGGGAGATTCTAACTTTCTTTGTATCTTCTTAAACTACTTGGTTCTAGGTGTTGTGGAACCCATTTGAAGACATTGTTCCAAGAACACTTCAGAAATCTCAGACTAAAGCTACACGTGATACGGATGGTAAAGATGCAAAGAAGAAAGGTGTAAAGTGAGATCTCCTTATCACCTATGATAACTGTCTTTTTAGAACTCAATGCAATACAATAGGTTGCTTATTGTTTCTTTTTTGTTGCAAATTTAAATTGCAGAAATTTGAACTTGCTTTCATTTGGGGAGGAAACTGAAGAAGAGGAAAAGGAATTGGCATTGGTGAAGAAAAAGATTGTGAGCAGTCATGATGTCTTGAATGATCCCCGTCTTCTAAGAGAAGAAAATCTTAATAATGAATTGGTAATAAGTGAGGTCTTTCATTTAGTTTTCCTTCTGATTCCCATATAGCAATCTTTCCTGACATCCTGTGGATAATAATTACAAATTTTTATTATTATGTCTTTCTATAATTTAAGGAAGCTGTTTTTGGCTTACAGCTCCCAGTGTCAGTATTATGTAGTTATTTACTTATTTTAATAATTTCACCCTGAAAGTTCATATTTTATTTATTAAGTTCATATTTAATAATTTCACTCAACATAAATTTTACTTCAAATGGCCACACATAAGCGGGCTTTAATTTATTTTGCAGAGTTCTTCTGACAGTAAAGCAAAAAGGAATCTGCAGTTATCTGTAAGGGATGCACTTAACTCAAAGAAAGAAGAACCTCACAAAGATTCAGAAGCTGATAAATTGGCTCATCTTAATTCCAGCGATGACGATGAAGCAGATTTTGATGCAAGAATGCGCATGCAAATACTCAAAAAGCGGAAGGAACTGGATGATCTCCCTCCCAAACCAAAGTCGCAAAATGGTATCTTATTTACGTTCCATATTTTACATTGTAACTTATAGAATCTTAACCTCTGATTTAGGAAGTGTTTGGTTCTACCGCAGAATTTTCACGAGCTTTTAACTTTGACACTGTGTTGCTATAGTAACTTTCCAACTGCCATGTTTATTTTCTTGACATCCAAATAGAAGATTAATCTATTGCCAATTGTTTGGGTCACTTCCTACCTAATAGCTGTAAAATTTGAATAAATTAAGGTGCTTTCTGATAGGAACTGTGAAGGGGAGTTGGTTCAGCTGCCACCCAATCATGTGGCCTGGCATAAGATATGCCATGTTTACTATTGGAAGCATCTTAAGATTAGGAGGCTGAGCTGGCAGGAAAAGGAGGGAAATGACAGTAGTCGGGTAGTTAGTTATATAAGAAATAAGGGGAGGGATGAGAGAGGTATGATGAATTCTGTTATAGGAGAGGGATCACCGATAATTTTTTCTGTTCTTTAACCAATCGCTTGTAAAGTACCAACTTAATGGAATCGAACTTCTCCCTCTTTTGACAATGTTGTCTCACTAGCATTTGTAGCATATAGTAATGGTAAACATCTGAAAATAGAATTAGGAAATTGTGAAAGCACAAGGTCAAGTAAAATCAAGTCATAAAAGTGGCATTTGGCACCTGTCAAAGGGAATATTTATATTTGAATGACATAAAATGGTAGTCTTAACGAATGATAAAATAGTTAGAAGATGTTAAGTTTACTATATGAATAATTAATTGAAATACCTACCATTATTTATGGCATATTGGATTTTTATGTTTGCTATGAACTATAAAATTCCTTTTTGCTTTATCAACACTCTAGTCTAGGAGAATGTTTAATTCGTTTTGAAGTTGCAAAAGCAAATGGAAGTGCCAAACAAACCAAGTTGATTTAAATATAATTATCATAGTGGTAATGAATTAATGCTTACTGTTAGTGGGATTAGGTAAGCATTTTAATTTATAAATCTGATAGAACCAAGCACACAAAAAGAATATAAAAGTAGCCGTATTGCAATTAACTGAAAACAGGGGATGTATCCCTTTCTTATAATATGGAAAAGTATGACCCAACAAAAGAAAATGACTCAGGGACTCTGGAATTGAGATGAACTCCTTGCAAGATGATAAAAATATAATGACCGATTCTATCTAAAGAGAGAATAGCTCTCTATTCACCCCAGTTCCTTCCCACAACTCCACAATTCTTGCCTAACCTCCTATTTATCCACACCTCTCCATTATTGGAAACAGTAGAAGAGGGAATTAATGGGACTTTCCCATACAACATTTTTACGAAAATCCACTTCCTTTTTATTGGAATCAAGATATTGCAATGCTTCATTTCAGTACATCAAAAAGTACATTAGAGTTGGGGTTGTCAAGGCTATTGTGCCACATAGACAATAAAGTGGAACTATGTGTGGAAACATTGTTATTTACATGTAAATGTAAATTCTGTACTAGAAACTGAGGGACTGAGTGGTTATTTGACAGTAAATTTGGACTAGGTTTTATTCAAACCCAAAAGCTAGCTCAAGTGGTGAGGATTGTCTAAACTCTAAACCTTATAAGGATTAAGGACTATTTTGACCATATCTCTTGTCGATACGGAATGGGATGTCTATACTTTTAATGCTGTAACCTTTAAACTTCCCAACGCTTTAACTACTCATTCCCTTGAACAAATAATAATATCTCATTCCTTTTTCTTATATTTTTCTTATTCAAAATTATTGTTGTATTGTTAAGGCTTGGCATTTTATCATTTCATATGCAGGAAGGTCCAGATCTAGGTCCAGTCCAGACAACAATACTGTGTCAAGAGCCAGGTAATAGTTACAACATTTAGAACTTGAATATCCGTTTAGCAGTTGCCACAAAGGTGTCAATGCACCAACATATAATTGGCGATGGTTTAACTAATGGTATAAAACAAACTTAGGGCTTTTAAATTGTATGATTAGTCTCATTTATGTGTAGCCTGTGGCTAGTATTTGCTCCTTGTTTCCCTATGGGCATGGTGGGGAACATAACTATTTGAACTTGTGGCCATGGAGGACACAAGGTGATAGGAACCTGAAATTTAAGAGAAGAAAAAATTGTATTACTGATAGAAAAAGAGATGTATGACGGAGATAAACCCCTGTAATCCCAGAGCTATTGCTCCTCAAAAAGAGATAAAATCTCCCTTTGCCCAACCTTTGACGGTTCTAAATTGAAAATGGTGATAAATTGGTCACACACTATGTGCACCTCTTCGCACCCATTTATAACCTCTTCACACCCGTTTATAACCAAATTAGTCACACTCTATATGCACCCCTTAGCCTCTGCCACGTCACAATGCTTCCCTTCATTCCTATATTTCACTAACATTACTCCCCACATAATAGGCTTGGGCAACTGGTTAATAACTGCCTATTTGGGCCCACATTCACATATGGAATCCTAACACAAGGTTGAGGCGTTTTTTAGATGGTTGTGCATGGATGCATGTCACATTAAGTTCAAACAAGGAACTGTGCTTGTGCTTAATCTCATACATGGTTAGTAATTCCTAAACATTAAGATGGTTCTTGTAGTTCATTATCCAAAAGTCAGTTATGTTTTTTTTTTGCATATAAAATCAGACATATCTCCTTAAAAAATGTTGGAGATTCCTAATTCTTGGTGCATTACCTATAAGAAATCCACTTCAGTCTGGTCCCTGCGTCTCGATTTTCGTCTGGCCCTTAAAAGTTGCCAACGTCTAGCACTATTTATTTAGAGAAGCATTAAAGTGGCTTCTAGTTTGGCTTACCAGCTGTGAAGTTTGCTCATAGAATATAGATTTAATAGTTATATACTAATTTTCCAAATATGGAGTTTATGATATCGATTGGATGTCCTACATATGTGAGCTTGTTTTGGGGTCTTACTATTATCTTAACTGGTTTGTGATTGGTTTCATAAATGGTTGAATAACCTCTTGCCAGGTCCGGTTCTGTAAGTGCTGATGAGGATCAACCGAGAGTAGAAAAATTGGCCATGAAGAAAAAGGGAATAGGATCCGAAGCAAGAGCTGAACGAATGGCTAATGCAGATACAGATTTGCAGCTACTGAATGAAGCTGAGAGAGGAAGGCAATTACAGAAGCAGAAGAAACGCAGACTTCAAGGGCGTGAAGATGAAGTATGTTGTGATTTTTTTATTTATACCTTCTTCCCTCTGAATTCTTATTCCCCTTGCATTCTTTCTACCGTCTAATGTGCTAGAATGCTCTAGACTATCAAGAGATGTGATCAACAGGGGATGGTAACTAGACTGATAATCTGAAATGATATGTAAGAGTAGTCTGCTGTAAAATTGTATATATAAAAAAAAAGCCTGAGCTAGTTGAACTTATTTTGATATGCCAAATCAATGCTCCATGAAACTTCCCATTTTTAGGTTGACATAGTAGTTGTGTTTTTACTGTCTTGTATTGAATTTGATCCAATGTTGTCAAATAGAAGCTACTGCGGAACTATATCGTTGTAGCATAGTGAAATTTGAACAAACTGCTATTTTCCGCAATCACCGATTGACAGCATTGATCTGAACATTTCTTGTATCGTTTACAAAGAATATTACAGATATATAACAAGGGAAACCCTTTTTTTCAAAAAAATTATACATGAGAAACGATGTCCACATTCCTGAATTTTGGGATCAAATCAATCAGCCTAGGCTATTTATGGTAAATATGAAAGTTTATACAAGAAATAAGAGGAAAAAATGACAGGAAGAAAGAGTTAATATTTAATACTAATCTCTTAGGCTAATCTTATAATCAGCTACCCAACTAATCTAGTTATATTGAGAAGATAATTTTACTTTCTAACTAATCTTCTATATCGGCTTTGATTAGGAATTTAGGATAGGCTCCCTATGATAAGGTGGTACATTTGGGTCTATATCTCTAGTTATGTTAAGATAATTTAACTTCCAAACCAATTTGCTATATCAGCTTGGATTAGGATAGAGCTGCATATGATAAGGTAGAAGCTCTACACTTGTATCCATAGGAATATCAACATGATCAGCGTCTCTTCCAAAATATCAAGGTCTATTTTTTTTCTTCCTGAAAAGTAGTTATACCAGTCTTTGATTGAGCTGCTTCATTCCCAAGAGGAGTTGGAAGAATGGTCCGTGTATTATTAGATTCCAAGGTGATCATCTCATCAGTCTTCTTCATCACCCTGGATGGGTACTGCTTTCTAAACATTATAGAAATGGTAGCATATGATAAATCATAGACACAAATCACAACGGGAAGGAGATAATCACTCTAGAATGCTGTAAATGACATGAGGATTAGGATTACCATGTTCACCTTTGTAGAGTAAAATAGGTAGGTGAGTAGAAGTTTCAGTTGGACTGTAGTGGAAGAAGGAATTAAAGTGGGAGCAATATTTGGATCTTCGTGATGTCGGTACTCTGAAGAAATATCAACTTGAATGGAATCTGAATATTTGATGTATTATTTACAAAGAATTGTACAAACACATATACAAGAGTACAGTGTCGAGATCCCATAAATTTGGGTTCTAACCAAGCAACTATGAAAGTCTATCAAAAGATAAGAAGAATGAATAATTTCTAATTGTTATTACAATCAACTAACTATTTGGAAGTGGTGTTATGTAAAATTATCTTGTCAAAGGAGACCACTAGAGTGGAGATAGTAGCAATGAGTATATAGCTGAAAACGTTCATATTATGTCGTTTATGTTTTGTTAAGTTTATAATCATTTGTGGGCTTTTTTGGATATAATATATGGGTACTTTCAATCACTATTCACGTGTAACATTGTTCTCTCTGTATCTCTATCTTCAGCTTCTGGCAAAACTTGAAAAATTTAAAACCTCTTTATCATCAAAGGAGACACCTACAACTGCTGAATCTAAACATGTTAATGATGAGGAATTATCTGACTGGAAAAGTGTTAGCTTAAAATTTTCCCCTGCAGTTGGCAAGGTCAGTTTTCTCTTTCCATTCCATGATATGAAATCATTGCATTTTCCATCTACATCGGCGTGTCTTACTTATCTTTTGAGTTTTAAATGCAGAATATTGTTGAAATCTGTGCACTCATGTGTTAAGACACGTTAATTTTATAATTTGAAATAACTCTTTCTGAATTCTACCACCAAGTTAGTTCTTTTTTAAAATAGCAACACAAGTCTCTTTTAGACGGAGTTGTCTTATAGATCAAACACACAGTTATTCTTTTCTACTGTCTTAAACTTTTCCTGTAAATATGCAGGATCATATGTCTCGCACCGAGGATCCAAATGATTATGTTGTGCATGACCCTCTTTTGGAGAAGGGCAAAGAGAAATTCAATAAGATGCAAGCCAAACAAAAGAGACGAGAACGAGAATGGGCTGGGAGATCCCTTACTTGATTTTGCGAGTGTCAATCAACTATGTGAATTTGCAAAGCTGATTGGTTTTCATTTTTGAAGGTTGATACATCCTTTCAGCTATGGGAGCACCTTATATGTATTAAGAACAAAAGCTTGCCCTCAGAAACTGAGAACTTGTTGCACAGAGGATGGTGGGCTGGGTAGGCAAAGAAACTAATTTGAAATGTAGGGTTAGTTGAATTCAAATGACGAAGATCTAATGAAAGGGTACCCTCATGAAAGGAGGTAGTTTGACATAATTGTAGTTTTGGTGCAATGTTCATAGATGTATTGTTTAGCTTTTTACAAACCTACTTGTTATTATATCTTTATTTTAATATATTACGATGGATGATGTATTATTTTTGTGGGAGTTGGAACCACCGTCTTCAGTTGTAGGCTTTATTTGGACAGCAATTTTTTTTGTTAGACTAAATGAATCAGAACTTTATGGTTGATGGGGGTGGGAATTTCGAGAGGTTCTATTTGTAGCCCTTATTTGAAAAGAGAATAGACTCGTCCAACCCTTCAGGTATTGTTATCAAACGAAATAAGATCACATTATTTTTCAATATAAAATGCTGCTGTTTGAAGTCCTCCAACTGTTGTCTAAGTCAGTGGAGATTTTAATTTAATATCTTGGCATAGCACTAGTAAATCGTGATGTCAACATCCTTGCCAAATGAATGAAATTGAGAAGGTGGTGACATTACTAATTCCACCTGCCGGCCTATATTTGTCAAATATTAGTTTTAGCTTAGACGGCTTTAGGATTATAAATCAAATTTTCATTGTTAATATCAGCCAATTGGACCAGTTCCATTTCCTGCAAAAAAAAAGCAGAGAGTTTATTAGTCCACATAAACTTTTGCATCAAACACCATTGCATATTCTATTCAAATGGAAATAATTTTGAATATCTTGTTGGTCTTCTTGGTGACACCCTTTTTCCTCCTAAACATGATTAGTTGTGAGGATGATGAGGTGAAGAAGACACTGATACAGTTCATGACACAACTCTCAGGCCAGCAGAACAACAATTCCACTTTGGTTTGGAAACCAGACTCTGATCCCTGCAAGGATCACTGGCATGGTGTATACTGCGATGCTCAAATGTCTATAAAGAGGTTGAATCTTTACAGGTTCAATTTGTCAGGGACTCTTGATGTCGCCTTGCTTTGCAACTTGCAGCCTCTAGCTGCATCTCTCACCTTTCTTAGTCTTGATGACAACAACATTAGCGGTCGAATAACGTCTGAGATTGGAAACTGCAAACAACTCACTCGCCTCCACGTAAGAGGAAACCAACTTACTGGAAACCTTCCTACTTCACTTGCCATGTTGAACAACTTGAAAAGACTAGACATTTCAGACAACAGGTTTTCGGGACCATTGCCAAACATGGCAAGAATCTCCGGCCTCAACATGTTCTTAGCACAAAACAACGACCTCAGTGGAACTATACCAGCATTTGATTTCTCCAATTTTGACCATTTCAACGTTTCCTTTAACAATTTCAGTGGCCAAATTCCAGATGTGAATGGTCATTTCGTTGCAGACAGCTTCCTCGGTAATCAAGGACTATGTGGATATCCACTACAAAAAAATTGTTCTGAGAAGCCTCTGAGTAGTGCTGTTAGTAAAACATCAGAAGAAGAATCAAAGGGTCCTTCTAAAGAACAGATTCTTATGTATTCAGGCTATGCTGCATTAGGAGTTATCGTAATCCTTTTTGTAATCTTGAAGCTGTGTTCAATAAAAAAGATAGGAAAGAAAGTTGAAGCAGCATTGAATGGTGATATTGAAAAATCCAGCTATGTTTCAAGTGAATCCAAAGCAGAAGAGTTAAGCAAATCTGGATTTTCAGTTGCATCTGAAAGTGGAATGGTCTCACAACAATCACTTATAGTTCTTTCAAAACCAGTGGTGAATGAATTGAAATTGGAAGAGTTGTTGAGAGCACCTGCTGAATTGATTGGGAGAGGAAATAATGGAAGTCTTTATAAGGTGATGCTAACCAATGGTATAATAGTTGTTGTAAAAAGGATTAAAGGTTGGAGTATTTCTAGTGTTGATTTCAAGCAAAGAATGCAACTTTTGAATCAAGCAAAGCACCCTCATGTTCTTTCACCTCTTGCTTTCTATTGTTCTAAACAAGAGAAGCTTTTGGTCTATGAATATCAGAAGAATGGAAGTTTATTCAAGCTTCTACATGGTAAATTTTTAAATACCAAATTTTCATTTTGTTTTCATTTATGCTCTACACATTCTTTGTTTTAACAAAGAATTCATCTCTATTTTATTATATATAAGGTGTTTTTGTTTGGATTGATTTTTTGGCTTATCTATCGACATAGACATTTGTCAGACTGTTTAGGAGAGCTTAAGGAAACAACTTATATTATGTCTATAAATTGTTTTAAGCTTATTTTCATAAGTTTTCCAAGATAGCTTATGAAAACCATTTATAACTTTTATGAAAATTGTTTGACTATTTTATCTTTTGTTATAGAAATAACTTACACCTAAGCACTTAAATGATAAATGCTTATCCTATAAAACACTTAATTAAACTCTTTATCTAAACAAGGTCAAGTTTTGTTTGGTTTGAGAAAAAGTCATTTTTACTATTTGTGACCTTTGAAAATGGGAAATAAGGTAAAATCATGTGTACATTTTGCAATTAAAAGCGAAAACAGAAAACGTTTTTTCAAACCACAAAAAAGATTATTAATATTTTGCTTGAAAAGTTTAATAAAATTGTATATGAAGCAACATGGGCTAGCTAAAGTGCTATGTATGCTTTCAGGTACTTCAAAAACCTTTGATTGGACCAGCAGACTTGGAATTGCATCTACAATAGCTGAAGCATTAGCTTTCATGCATCAAGAGCTAGGCCAACATGGTATCATTCATGGCAACATAAAATCATCAAACATTTTGCTAAACAATAATATGGAACCATTTATAAGTGAATATGGTGCTATTGGTAAAGATGATCAACAACAAAGTTCAACTTTTGCAACTCCTATTGATACATTCAAAGGAGATGTTTATGGCTTTGGTGTTATTCTTCTTGAACTTCTTACTGGAAAATTGGTAAAAAATAATGGAATTGACTTGACTGATTGGGTTCAATCAGTTGTAAGGGAAGAATGGACGGGTGAAGTATTTGATAGGTCATTACTTTCAGAGTATGCAAGTGAAGAGAGGATGGTTAATATGCTTCAAGTGGCTATAAGATGTGTTAATGATTCCTTAGAGGCTAGGCCAAGTATGAACCAAGTGGCTCTTATGATTAATACTATTAAAGATGAAGAGGAAAAATCATTGATTTACCAAGTTTGATTGCTTAAGATTATTATACATGAAACAATAAGAAACAAGTGGATAGCCTTATATCCTCTAAATCAATTTCTTTAGAATATTTATAATTCTATATGAATAACTTATTTATGGATCAAGATTGCATGCAGTTAAAACTTATGCAATTTTGCAGTTGAGAGTTTTTAGTTATCTGATTCATTTAAAATTCGAATTATTAAAATAATCAATTTAATTTAAATTAAAACGTCTAAAACTGCATGCGGTTTTAACCGCATACAATACAAATCTAGAGCAAAACACATATTAGTATAAGACTTGTGAATATATTGTTCCTACTTAAATTACTTTGTATCAGATCGTTGAATTTATAATTGTATATGAGTTAGAGTTCCCTTGTATTCCATTAATAAACTTTTACTTATAAAAAAGTTACTTTTTTTTTTATTTCTAAACGATGTAAATACATATAAAAAAGTTTCTTTATATGTTGACTTTAGAATCTCATCTCAACACAAAAACATATAAATATAATCAATTAACAACTTATGTTTAACAACTTAAGTGCAGCCGTTTCTTGTAATACTAATCTTCATTATTCGCTTAACAAAGTATCAAGAGATTATTATCATAGCATAAATTCTATAATACATTCCAC
>JBBPBP010000002.1:5305930-5322919 GCA_037974735.1 Cicer chorassanicum
TAATTACCAAAATAAAACTAGTTTATACTATGCATCACTCTCGCTGTGTTTATACGTTTTTTTTTTACTTATTGTAATTTAGTTTTTTATTTATTTATAAATTTTATATATTTTTAGCTTTTTATTTTTAAAAAACACTACAAATCATGACTTTGGCCGTAGATTTAAGATTTTTTAAATTTGAACTGCCGTAATTTTTCAACACATTATTATTAACAGATAAATTTAAAATTCTTATATTTTGCCTCAAAAAATTTTCTTTCCTATTTCTTTTTAAAAAACAAAATATAAACTTATTCGAAATTCATTCTCTTCCCCAGAGAAAAAAAAAGTTGTTTGCTTGAGAAAGAGCATTTGATTTTCCAACCGAATTTGAATTCAGAAAGAAAAAAATCTTCAAACTTTCACTACTTGCTTAACATTTTCCGTCTTTAATCAACCTCGATTCTCAGAGGGGTAATCTTGGTAAATTTCAATCTCCCTCACGCATTTGTGTCACATTTATCGATTGTGATTTATAATTCAATGCTTTGGTTTGGATTTAGGGTTCGTAAATTCTGAAATTCCATCAAGGTTATATTAAACAGAAAACTTTTTGACACGACGGTAACGACTTGTCGTTTATGGAAGTTGCCACGTGCTGAAAACGACGGTAATGGAAGTTAGGATTGGTGAGTATATATAATGAATAGATAAACTTTGTTACTGGTTATTGTTATGCTTATAATACCTAGATAAATTGTTTTCTGCGAATTTCTGCAATTTAGGTAATGTTTTAGTTCTATGGTTTAATTTGTTTTTCAATAAAATAGCATTTGATTTGAAAATTGAAATCAAGTTTTATTGCATTCATTTTTGAAGCAATTGTATTAGAAGATGCGTGTAAAAGTAAATCACATGTATGCATAGCTATGTATTTGATAGTGGATATCAATTTCTTATTTACATCTGTTTTATGCTTTCTTCAGGTTCTTCAGTGAAATTGACTTTGGTCTTAAGGTTCTCAAGCATAGAAAATTGATATCTATTGTTTATTTAAAATGCCTTTAGGCTCTAATACTGAGTCGGTGAAAGTTGAGTTTGCTGCGAATCAGAATGCACTTTCGACTAGTGACATCCGTGAAAGGGATTTGAAACCTGAGGAGGATAAAGAGGAGGAGGAGGAAGAGGAGGAGGAGGAAGATATAGACTTTAATCCTCTTTTTTTAAAGGAAACACTTTCAGAAGCTTCATCAAGTTTGAGTTCTGAAGGTGATGGTTTGGATGGTAATGTTGTTGATAGTAGACCATCTGTGGGTATAGAGTTGGCAGAGGTTACAACTAAGGAGCAAATCTGTAGTGCAGTAGATTCTGAACATGGCGAGGAGGAAATTATTTTACAACGGTCGGGTATGATCTCTCAATCGGAGACTGATAAAGAGAAGAACAATGTCTTGACTAGGGACACTAGTAATGGTTTTAGGACAGGAGAAATAGGCAACACAGTAAAGTCTCGAAGCACTATAATAGATGTAGATAATGAGGATGCTATCTGTATGCGAACCAGAGCTCGTTATTCACTTGAAGGTTTTAGTCTTGATGAGCTTGAGACCTTTCTTCAAGAGACCGATGATGAGGATGATCTTCAAAATGCCGATGATGAAGAAGAGTATAAAAAGTTTCTAGCAGCTGTGTTAAAGGGTGGAGAGGGTGATGGTCTTTCATCTCATGAAAATGAAAACCCGGATGATGATGATGAGGATAATGATGCGGACTTTGAGTTAGAGCTTGAAGAGTTGCTGGAGAGTGATGGTGATGAGAATGCAGTGGTAACAGTTCGGAACGAGTATGATGGAGCTGGACGACGACCAGAGACTAGGCAAAATAAGCGTCGAAAGACCTCTGCCCAAAGTGATGGAAATACGTTAGGAGAGGTTAGGAGGCCATTGCGCCCCATTTTGCCTAGTTGGATTAATGGACACCTAGCTTCAGGGAATGGTTTGATAGCTGAGGCTACTCCCAGCTTTCAATCTTCTGCTTCAGGAAATGGTCTTGTTAATGGCTTTACTCCCCAGCAGATTGCTCAGTTGCACTGTTTGATACACGAGCATGTGCAACTTCTTATTCAGATATTTTCTCTGTCGGTTCTTGAACCTACCCACAAACAGGTAGCTTCTCAAGTTCAGAGTTTGCTTTTTGAGATGCTTCACAAACGGGATGAAGTATTAGCTTCAAAGAGAACACCATATCCCGCTGTTTGCTTTACTCCATATTTTTCCTGTGCATCTGTATCCAATGGGAAGTCCAAATTCGTCCCAGGCCAGTGCAACATAGAATCTGCTTCTGAAGGTTTGAATGGGCAAATAAGTTGTTTTCAAGATACTGAGGGTTCTTTTTGGTTTCCTTTTGTAAGAGGCCCTGTTCTATCTATTTTAGACGTTGCTCCTCTTAATTTACTAAGAAGATATGTAGATGACATTAATTCTGGTAGGTCATATTAAATATTCTAAGTATTCTTCATGCCTTTCCATTCTATACTGGCTCGTAAGAACAACTTTTACGGTTTACTTACTCAAGCATTGGTTTGAAATTCCGTTTACAGCCGCACAAGAGTTTCGAAAGCGATTCATTGAATCTGGTTATGATCTAGCTATTGAAAAGGAACCTCTATTTCCTTTTTCTTCGTCTGTTGCTGGAGCCAACAATGAAGTTTCAAGTGGAACCATCTCTGGAGTAAATAATACAGTCTCATCTTCACCTGGTAAAAAAAAACCCAGGAAAACATTGGCTGCCATGCTCGTTGATAGTACCAAGAAGCAGTCAGTTGCTTTGGTACCAAAAGAAGTTGCAAACTTAACTCAAAGATTTTTGGCCTTTTTTAATCCAGCATTATTCCCTCATAAGCCACCCCCAGCAGCAGTTGTAAATAGGATACTTTTCACTGATTCAGAGGATGAGTAAGTTGCATTTCTCCTCTTTGTGCTAGATAACTATGTTAAATAATTTACTATGAAAAAGCTAGACACTTAATTCTGTTTACATGGTATTAACATTATCATTCACTATGTATTTCCATGTTTACACTGGTCTATCTATGTAAGTACATAGATAGCCTAGAGGTTGAAAGCCTCGAATAAAACTGCATACCTTTTATTTATAGCTTGACTCAGGGACGAACCCATAAATTTTGAGTAGTGGAGGCAATACATATGTATGGTATTTTTCTTAGGTAAATTTTTAGGTACTCATGAGTTTGGTTGGTTACCGGTATCCTAAGGCAAAGTCAACTCAAAATTTAAATTATTTGTTAAATATAAAATAATGACGTAGTTTTATATGATTGGTTGTTGAATACCATATCCCATAGGTTCCCTCCACCGAGGGTAATCTTATTCAAGATGCGCCGATCACTAAATGTAGATACATCTTCCAGCAGGGATTCGAACCCAAATTCACTGTGTTGTGGGAGTCTAATCCCTTCCGCTAGACTCAATTCCGTTGGTGTTTACCTTTTTTTACTGTTTGTAATATATATGTGTGGTAATTTTTGTGTGGGCAAGAATCTTAGTCCTCTCTATGTGTGGTATTTTTTTTTTATTATGTGCAATATAATAGTATGAAGAAAAAAATCCCCAAATCAAAGTGGAGGCCATTGCCTGCACAACGGCTAATGTGGGGCCGTCCCTAGCTTGGCTAGGTTTAAAATTTTTGGCGACTGATGCAATGCTTCTTAAAATTTTCACTTTCACCTATCATGCTTTAGGTGACATAGATGCAAGATTGATTTTACTTCTCTAATAAGTTCCCCTTCTCAACCATTCCTTCCATTGGTTAATAAACTTTCTAATTAGTATGTTTTCCAATTTTCACTCATTAGGATCTGGGTTTATTGCTGGACTTGCATTCATATACTCTGTTTTACTTATATTTGGCTGACATCATAGTGTGTTCCCAAGGTTTATCTCCATATTTCTAAGTTAACTTTCCATTTATTTTGACTCTTGACTCTCCAACGAACTATGCCATCCACAAAAGCATGCACTGAGGTACTGTCATTTTTCGAATGGCAAAAATGCTCTGCAGACCAACATTTGCTGTGATGCAAAATCCACTTTGTTCTTCCATTGCAGCGCCATGGCCGCATAATACCGTGTCTCTGCATTTTCAGCACTTATTACAATTGTATTCTCATTGCTCAAGATAAGCTTGTGGTGTTTGCGTTTCATACCTATATATTTTATTGCAGATTACTTGCCTTAGGGATAATGGAATACAATACAGATTGGAAAGCAATTCAACAAAGATTTCTTCCCAGCAAGTCTAAGCATCAGGTGACTATTACTGTTGGCTAAATTTTTTAACTTCTTTTGAATATGATACAGTGGGTGGACTCTTTTCTTGCATATAAATAATAAATGTATATTAGTTTCTGTTGTATGCTTTGTTGAGATATTTCTAATTTGTGAGCATTCTCATTTTAGTTGAATAATTAGTTCAGTTCATTATGGTGTTCAAATTTGTTGCATATCTAATATGACACTGAATGGTCTGGTTACAGATTTTTGTCAGGCAGAAAAATCGTTGCTCTTCAAAGTCATCAGAGAATCCAATAAAGGTAAACATATATGCTTAATTCATGTATAATCAAATACAAGCTGTTTCTAATTAGTTCAAGCTTTGCTATCTCTGTTTCACCATCAATGATAAATCAATATTTTCCTTTGAAAGAAACTGCATACATTTTTTTAGCAATTGTGCAACACTAAGATGATTTAGATATAGTCTGGAATGTAAAGAACATCAGTGGCAATTTTCATAACTCATGGTTTTACAGAAATTGTCCTCTTTTCTTTTGCTTTCAACTTCACCATTTCCAAGCTTAACTTTTGGTTGAACTGATCTGTCGGTGGATGTAAAAATTACAGACATTTTCGTCTCGTGGCTAGTGCAGCCACTATCAATGAGCCAAGCATTCAATTCATATAAATTGAGTGCTTGTGGTGCCATAAACAAATACTCATCATTGTTGTTTTCTTCAATCACATTTACATGTTGCTTTTATTGCTGCTGAGACTGTTTTTTCTTGGCTCTGCAACACTTCTCGTGTGGCTGAGTTTATTGCAAAAATTATAGGAAAGAAAAGGTTTATCTTTGTACCAACAATCTTTCTCAGCATTATTGGTTCTTTTGTGACGAGAACAAGGCAGAAATTACCCTTTCTTGACGAACCTGCAGCATTCCTTTTATTGTTATTGAAAGACTGTGGGTTTTCAAAATGACTTATCTTGTGTATTGAACATCGCCTCATTCATAGCCATAGGAGATTGGCTCTTTGGCACCACTTTTGGTTACAAGGGGAGCCGAAAACATTTGGGAGATGGAGATCTCCTCATTTGGCTAAGAGTAACCATACAAGTGGTTTGGATACATCTTTCTCTCCAAAAATTTAAGGCATTGATTGTATGGATCTCCTAACTTATACTCTGTTCAACATACTCATTTCAATATAATGTGGGAATTCTTACTCACATTTGATCCTCCAACAATCTCCCTCTCAAGCATGAGTCCATCCATGCATCTTGTATGCCCCTCGGCATGCAAACGTATTTTCATCAACATACACTGGCATTTTCGTTGTTGCACATACATCAACGGGATGTGCCACCATACTTCCGCATTGCCAGGGAAACTTTTGATACAAGGAACTGGTCACTTTAATTCACCTCCAAGTCTAGTACCACTGTTCAAAATATATTTGAAAATAGAAAAGATTATAGAACTTGCAGAGAATTTGAGACATTAAACTTGAAGAAGGAAAACTGCAATATATTTGAACTGAAAACAGAACTTCCTTAAAACTGAAAACACAATGGCCATGTATTGCTACAATCAACACAAACTTCCTTAAAAATCTGTACTCCCATAAGATTTTTTAGTTAACTGAAAACAAAACATAAAGGATACAATTCTGCAACAATAACAAAGAATATCTAAACACTTGTTCAGATTTCAAATAAGGCAAAATCTCATGACTCTGCGCCTATTCTTGGAATGGGGATAGCCTCTCCTCAAACTTAATCTTTCAGCGGAAAAAACTGCACGAGGCAAAGTCGAATCTGATAACAGCTAGACGAAGATCCAAAACCAACTTGCCTAACAGAAAAGAAGAGAAATTTATGGTTAAATACTTCAAATTTAAACTACTCAAATGATGTGTTTTAAAATGTAAATAGGTAGTTATCATGCATGTGAATCCTAGTTAATGGATTATTGGTTTGAAAGTCATGAGTTGGAGATCCAATTGGCTGAATAGCAAATTTAATATTTGCACGTTTTTCGTAGTATTACATGATTGATCATTCAACGTGACAAATATCAACAATTTAAGCCAAATAAAGCATCATGTACCCTAAATTTGTCTTAATTAATTTGAGATCAGGTCATATAGGCTTGTCCTACTAGGGTTTTATTTTAAAAAATTAGATAAAATGAGCTACAGAACTGAATATACGATTAATTAATTAATTCCTTATACTATTTACCTGATTTTTTCTCTATACAGGCAGTTCGAAGAATGAAAACCTCCCCATTGACTGCAGAGGAGATAGCATGCATTCATGAGGTAATTCATTCTACAGCAATTTGGATTTTGAAAATTTTCTGCTAGATTGCTTATAACATACTTATGTATGACAAAAAATAAACAGGGACTCAAGCATTATAAATCTGATTGGATGTCAGTATGGCAATATATTGTTCCACACAGAGATCCATTCTTGCTTCCACGCCAGTGGCGAGTAGCTCTTGGGACTCAAAAGTCTTACAAGTTAGATGAAGGAAAAAGGGAGAAACGAAGATTGTATGAGTCACAAAAGAGAAAGTTGAAAGCTACTGCAACTGCAATAGAATGTTGGCAACCTATTCCTGATAAAGAGGTTTGTTACTGTCTGAAGCTACGAAACCTGTGTTTGAATATATCTCTCAGGTCCTTCCTGCATATGAGATGCTATTAGCGGTCTTAAATGTAGTTTCCGTAACTGCCTGAATGGCTTAGGACGAGTAACATACAAATGCACAATATAAAGTTTTTAGTTTACCTTTGTGCAATTTTGGCTCATATGTATCTGCACCAAAAGTATATAAGAATTTTAAAAATCATCAGAATTTGATGTTAGTGTGCTTGTAAATGTACCAATATATGTTTCCATGCATGACATGTGCTTACATCTGCACTAGTTAGTTCATCAATCAATGCAGTGGACAATGGGCCCTATGCCTTAGTATGAGCGCCCATGGTTTAGTATGAGCGCTTAGATTATCTAGGCTTTTATATTAGTTTTTGAGGATTAGAGTATCAGATTTTGGATTTACTTTTGTGAGCTTTCTTTGGAACTTATTGCAGGATTGTGAGGCTGAAATTGGAGATGGCATGGATTATTCAGATGTTCCTTATGTCCACCAGGCATTTCTGGCAGATTGGAGACCAGACACATCTAATTATTCAGAACGCATTTCCTCGACATCTTTAGAAGTAAATCTTGGTCATGATGCAATTTCACAAGATATTCAGCTTTATAGAGGAATTAACAATTATGGCTTAAGTGGAAATGTTCAACATCAGAATGGTAATCAGCCTGCATTTCCATCTGCATATAAGCTTCCCCTGCTTTTTCACTCTACATCAGGTTTTAGGAGTGACATGAAAGGTACTCCTAGTGCAACTATTCCTAAAAACCCAGTTTTTGGTGCGACCTCTAGCTCCAAATACTACTGTCGACCCTATCGGGCTCGGAGGGCAAATACTGCCCGCTTGGTGAAATTAGCACCAGACTTGCCCCCTGTAAATCTTCCCCCATCTGTTCGTGTAGTTTCTCAGACTGCTTTTAAAGGTTTCCCATGTGGAACATCTAAGAATTTTCCTCCTGGAGGTGGTGTCACTGATGTTAGAAAAGATAATTCTGCGTCTCAAATTCCTCATGGTGAGAAAATTGGAATCGACCATCGTGCTGAAGGTGCAAGACCTATGCCAAAAGACAGTGTCGTAGGTTCTCAAGTAGAAAGGTCTGAAACTGCCGAAGGCAGATCTGTTGTGGCAGAGAAAACCGCTTATGCTGATCTCCAAATGCATCCTCTCTTGTTCCAAGTCACTGAAGAGGGTCACACACCTTATTATCCATTTAAATTTAGTTCTGGTCCTTCTAGTTCCTTCAGCTTCTTCTCAGGAAGACAGCCACAATTAAATCTGAGTCTGTTTAGTAGTTCACTGCAACAAGGGCACATTGATCGTGCTAACAAGTCCTTGAAGTCAAAGAATTCCTCATTAAGGTTAGGAGGCATTGATTTTCATCCACTTTTGCAGAAATCTAATGATACACAAGCACAATCTGGTTCTGATGATATTCAGGCCGAGTCATTGGTTAATAATAGTGGTGTGCCTGATACAACTGATAGATCTTCTGGCCTTAATGACAAATCCAATGAACTTGACTTGGATATTCATCTTAGTTCTGTATCGGAAAGTGACAAATCTATGAAAAGTAGACAGCTAAAGGAACATGATCCTATAGCAAGTTGTGAAACAGCAATGAATGCTCCATATTGTCAGCACGGTGGTAGAAATCCTTCACCTAGCAGATGCGAACTTGCTTCAAGTGACCCTTTAGTCGCTCCTGAAGATAACATTACCAGATACGATGTAGATGATGTTGGTGATCAGTCTCATCCTGGGATAGTGATGGAGCAAGAAGAGTTAAGCGATTCCGAAGAAGAAATTGAAGAACATGTAGAGTTTGAGTGTGAGGAGATGGCTGATTCTGAGGGAGAGGATGGTTCAGGATGTGAACAAACTCCCGAGGTTCAAAATAAGGTAGCTGCTTTATTTTTTGCAGTTAGTTTTAGATTTTAATCGTAAATTTTGTGATTGTACTTGTACTATAAGTTACAAATTTCAAAATTGAGGAGAAATACATGTTACAAATTTCAGTAATGGTAATGGGGAGAAATAACATAAATCTTCTCTTTTCTTATGTAGTGTTTAATTTTATTTTTCAACTTCAATATTCTCTTATTTAGTTTTTTTGTTGAACCACCAAGTATTAATTTTCATCAGATATTTTATGATGTGGTCCTCACTGCTTACCATAAAAAAACTTCACTTTTTTGTATTGAGTTGAATTATTTAACATAAAAATTAAAAAGCACAGTTTTTGTTTGTGCCTTGCAATGATATGGCACACATCTATTTCGACACTGCTCTATCCATGTCTTTCCAAGTTTGACTCTGTTATTTGTTTGTCCTGTACGGTTCGTACATTGGATGGTAACTAATTTATCAGTCAGTCCATGGCAGCATGATAATTATTTACTTAAGCAGGAGCATTTGAAATTCATGTTATCCTTGTGAGGTAATCAGCTCTACTCTGAGTCATGTTTAAACTCAAAAGGCCCACGTATAATTCATTTGTTACACATGTAAATTCCACTTCCTTTATGCAAACTCTCTAATTTCAACTTTTGCTCCATACTTTTATTCATATGCTTTACATCAATCCATTAACTATCTGTTTCTGTTGCATCCTGGTTCATGACCATATGATGCCAATCTTATTCTGTTGACTAATCTTTATGCTAGGGGGCGGTCGTCCATTTTTCTTAGCTTTATAGTCTTGTACCATTCAGCACCTCATTCTTCTACTTTGGTGCTAGGTTTATATTTTTAGATAATTAGATAGTTTTTTAAAATATACTTTTTCTTCCCTTATAACCTTGCTTTTAATCTTGTTTTAGTTTGAGTGCGAGGAGGTGGCTGATTCTGAGGAAGAAGATGGTTCAGGCTGTGAACAAGCTCCACAGGTTCAAAATAAGGTAGTTTGCTATATTTTTTTTTCAGTAAGTTTTGTTTTTAATTATGTGTTTATTACAAATTCAATATTGAGGGAAGATACATTTTACAAATTTCAAAAGCGGTGAGAGATTGCATAAATCTTCTCTTATACGGATATAGATTTTTATTTTTTAATGTTTTCTTCACTTTTTTGCATTGAGTTGTGTTATGTTATGATTTTTTTTTTGAAAAAGCATCGCATCATGTTTGAATACATATGAAAATATCTTATAATATCTTGATATTATGTTAGAGTATCTTGGTTTATCTTATGCTTTAGTAGATATGTTTTTCATTAGTCTATTAACTATTTGTTTTTGTTGCTTCTTGGTTCGTTACCACCTGATGCCAATCTTACTTTGTTGATTAACCTTTATGCTAGGTGGTGGTTGGTCATTTTACTATGCTTATATTCTTGAACCATTCAACTTCCCTTTCTTTTCTTTTGATGCTAGTTTAATTATATTTTTAGTCACTTTATCAAAATATATTATTTTCTTCACTTATAACCTTCCTTTTAACTTTGTTTTGTTAGGAGGTCCCAATTTCTTTAGAAGATGTTGCAAAGTATGCTGCTTGTATGAACAAACCGTATGAACCAAGAGCCAATTCTGATATTCAAGTTGATTCTAATCTCCCTACAAATAATGCTACACCAAATATGGCTTTGACTTGTAAGGGAATGGATGACAAAAGTTGTTCGTCGTGGCTAAGTTTAGACTCAAGTAGATCAGAAAATCCTATAATATCAAAGGGTATGCTTCAGCAGGTAACAACTGGCGAAGGTTCTGCATCCAGAAACTCTACAATTGGTAAAGCAGTTGCAGGGGAGGGACTTACCTTTGACATTGTACAACAGCCAAGCCTAGATCTTCATACAACACCGCGAAATCCCAGGAAGCGTCGTAGAAAATCGAATGCAAATACAGGATTGACTGTTGAAAAATCAAACCGTGATGGTAATGGTGAAGATGGTTCATTGAAATTTCCTGGCAAGTCAAGTGTAAATCAGATTCAATGTTAATGAGTTCAGGACATGATGGTAATGATAAAGACTTTTGATTGATGCACCATGCCACCATCTAAATTCTGATCTAACTGGGATTTTGTTGTTGTTGTTGCTGTTATTCATCGCCATCTAATATTATTGCAATTGCTGGATGTCAGTTAATCGGAGGTTAGGTGCTACAGGATAAAGAAATGACAATCACTTTTTCCCCTTCCCTTTGTCCTTCCATGGGTGGCTCCTTGATATTGTTTAGGTAGTGTGTGAAGAATTGGGACTTTAGATTTGTATAGTAACTGGCAAGGGTTCAAGTAATGTTTTTTGTCTTTGTAAATATGTCAATAGAGGTCATGGCCAAAATTGATCTTCACTAGTTCATGTTCATGGTGGAACTATTGAGTTGTATAGAATTTGTTCACTAATTTTGATCTCCCAACATGTAACGTCCAAAAAGTGCCAAACTGGGATCTGCGGTAGTGCTTTGAATCTTTTTTATATTTTATTTTTCACGTAACATCGAGAGAAGGATTTCTAAAAATGGGGAATTTAATCATGTCTTAAACAATCCAAACAGATTTTCTTACTGTAATGATTTGATTTTCTTCATTCCAAGTTCATCTCTGATAAACATAAGATCTATTCAATTCATATCCTTTACATCTAGTGTAACCGAACAAGTTGAATGACTGCTTATAGTATCTGAGTTAATCTAATTACTCTTACGAGTGTTCCAATACTAACATATGTCAAATACTCGATCACGCCTTACTGCAAAAAGTATATGTGCTTCATAGACAATATTATTTTTTATCTGTAAAAAAAAAAGGGTTTACTGAATAGAGTTAAATATATGCAGAAGGAATTAGAATCACCACTCGAAAAGCCGCATATACCCTAAAAAAATTAGCCACATCAGATTGGACCCACAAATGGAAATCTACTGATATCTTACTCTCTCCACCAACACTCAAAATCGTTATCTCAAAACCTCATCCACTTCCTCTCATTCCCTCCACTCATTCCCACTTCTCATTACTTCCATATTCCAATACAGATCACAGAACACAAAACACATTAACATTACTACAAGATAAGACATCACAAAAACTAAAAAACCACACACTGACACCCTCTCTTTCTCTGCTATAATCTCTCTGCAGAGACTCAACAATGTCTTGCTCCAATATCACCATGTTGGTCTCCTCCAAACCTTCTTTATCAGATGCCTCTAATCTCTCCTTCCGTTCAGCTTTCAACCCTTTTCAGCTTCCTTCACAAAACTCATCTACTTGCACCCCTTCAAAAACCTCACACACCCCCTCAATTCAGTGTGGTCTAAGAGAACTCAGAAACCGCATTGACTCTGTCAAAAACACTCAGAAAATCACAGAAGCAATGAAACTTGTCGCGGCCGCAAAAGTCAGAAGAGCTCAAGAAGCTGTTGTTAATGGACGACCGTTCTCAGAGACACTTGTTGAAGTTCTCTACAGCATCAATGAACAGCTTCAAACTGAAGATGTTGATTCTCCTCTAACTAAGCTTAGGCCTGTGAAAAAAGTTGCACTTGTTGTTTGCACAGGTGACAGAGGTCTCTGTGGTGGTTTCAACAATAATATATTGAAGAAAGCTGAAAAAAGAATTGCTGAGTTGAAAACTCTTGGTCTTGATTATACTGTTATCAGTGTTGGTAAAAAGGGTAACTCTTATTTCATTCGTAGACCTTATATACCTGTTGATAGGTTTCTTGAAGGTGGAACACTTCCTACTGCTAAAGAAGCACAAGCTATAGCAGATGATGTTTTTTCACTTTTTGTTAGTGAAGAAGTTGATAAAGTTGAACTTTTGTATACTAAGTTTGTTTCATTGGTGAAATCAGATCCTATTATTCATACTTTGCTTCCTTTATCACCTAAAGGTGAAATCTGCGATATAAATGGAATCTGTGTTGATGCTGCTGAAGATGAACTTTTCAGGTTAACAACAAAAGAAGGAAAGTTAACTGTTGAAAGAGATACTGTTAGGACTAAGACGATTGATTTTTCGCCTATTTTGCAGTTTGAGCAGGATCCTGTTCAAATTCTTGATGCACTTTTGCCACTTTATTTGAACAGTCAAATCTTGAGGGCGTTGCAGGAATCACTTGCTAGTGAATTAGCTGCTAGGATGAGTGCTATGAGTAATGCTACTGATAATGCTGTTGAGTTGAAGAAGAACTTGTCGAGGGTGTATAATCGGGAACGTCAGGCAAAGATCACTGGTGAAATTCTTGAAATTGTTGCTGGTGCTGATGCCTTACTATAGATTGTGTATTATATTATATAAGGGCTATTCTATTTCTCTCATCCATGGTTGGAACTTGGAAGTTGGATTTCTTTGTAGGTAATTTTTATAATGAACATTGCCCTTTTCATTCTCTCTATATAAATATGCTTGTATAAGACTGTTATGCTATGCATGCAAATTTTACAAATTTATTGTCTTTTCCTAATGTGCAAACTTTTTGTCCTAGGAAAACTGCAATTTATTCTGATGAAGCAGACTCATTTTTTGTTCAGTTTTTTGTTCACTTCTAAGTTATATAATATATGTATGTAATAACAGATCTGTATAAATAATATTCAGAGAGTTCTCTGTGTTGATTATTATACCATAAGCATGGCTGTAATCTGATATTCTAAAGTGGAATTTCAATTACTACTTTTTATGAATCACAATTTATTCTACTGCTATGTGATGATTGTGTTTTGATACTTGGACAAATTTTTTTTTTTTGTCTCTATAATGACTCTTACAGGTATTTATATGTCTAAACAATTAGAGTGAGGAAGTAACCTCTCATATTAATTCTATTAAATGTAATAATGAATATTTCATGTCTTATGTAGTAACACATAGGTAGTAAGTAATTGAGGGCATTGTGTTCACATGATTCCTTGAAATGAAAAATACAGCTGAAAAAGTTGGGATACCTATATTCCGCAACTTTTTTTTATGGTTAATGTAGTTCACTCAAGTGTTTAATGCAGTTCAATGAGTGGTTAATGAGTGTATCAAAATTGCATAAATCATTAGCCAGCTACTAAACTTTATTAACTATGAATTTGAACTTATTATTTACCAAAACAATTAATTTGAAAGTTATTAATCACAATTACAGGTGTTTCTACTACATGTAGACTTGAGCACTATCGTGGTTAATCACGTTTAAATTTGTGGTTAGTGAAAATTAGGAGATGGTTAATGTGTTTCAACACCTTATATATCCATTAATCAAATCTAACACTATTAATCATGTGTTTGAACTTTATTAACCATATAAAATTGTCAAACTTAGTATCCCAAATTGATGTTCAAATAACATTTGTGATATTAAAAAGCCACTTTAGAATTGTTACATATTCCTATGTGACCTTAGAAAATTAGCACCTAAAGAATAGCAGTGCAAAAATTGCTCTAGTTCTTTCCAAAGGTGATATGTATGTATGGTTGATGCAATTTCCATATCTGTCCTGATTAATACACCAGAAACTTTTTTTGTTAAAAAATGCTATGAATTTTGGTTGAGCTAGCTCTAGGAAAAATGAATACTAGAGAACACTAACGCCAAAAATTTAGAAATAGTGGTTAAGAGTCTGTGTTCGAAATTTCATAGACTATAATAGCAAACTAGATAACTTGCCATAATTTCATTATAACGAAATTATGAAAGGTTCAAAATAGCTGTTGAGATAAAGAATGATTTGACAGAATACATTACACCTACCAAGCAAATTTATGGAAGCACATGCAACATCAATTCTTTGTGACAAGAGGTTCAAATACACCAAATGTAGTTTCACTTTCATGAGAACTAGTTGAATTGAATGACTATTCATCAGAAGTATACACAAGTTTTATACATTCAATCATATTATTACAGTAAATGTATAATAATGTAACAAATAGGTGAAAAGTGATTGAAGGTCTATGTAAAAGTTTTTTACATTGTTGGTCTAAGTTTATTATTTTTTTCTTTTCATTTTTGGAAGGCAATCATATTGTTTCCTAAAATATAACAACAATGGCTCTTGGTACACTCATGATTCAACTATGAATAAATACTAATACTCGTGGAGAGAGCAAGATGCAAATACTCGCTTTTTCCATACGTGTATGAAATTTAGAGGTAAGAGCTCCCCTCTTAAAGCAAGTCAACTGAACTAATCTCTCTTCGTATAGTTGGATTAAGTGTAATACTGATGAAGCTACATTATTAAAAAAAACACAATGAAGCTGCACATGCTTCTCCTATTAAGATGGCTAGGTGAGGTATTTTTCAAAATGCCAAGGATGCAGCCCGGCCCAAGGGATCGGCAAAGGCTTCATTTTATTCTTCTTATAATACTAGTAAAAATAATGTTAACAATACACTATTTAACACGTACATTTTAACACATTCTTTTTTATTGATTAAAATATATATGTGCCCCACTAGATTTATATGAGAACTATATGTTGTGGTGAGATCTATGTAAATTTAACTTATCAAATAGAGTGCATTAAAAAATATATGTTAAATAGTTTGTTGTTAGCATTCTTCTTTGTACTAATATTAGTAGCCAATATGTGCAATAGTTTCTCGCTCTTGTCAATTTCATTAACATAAATTTTAATATTAATAGCCAAAATGTCGATAGCAGACACATTATTGTTTCTCTCCAACAAACTTGCAATAACTAAGCCATGTACATTTACAAATAGCTTTAGATAATTTGACAATTTGCATCACATAAGTCGGAAGAGCTTGAATAACCGATTTAGCTAATGTGCCTCTACTTGCAAAGGACACATTCTTAGTCTTCCAAGTGCTAAGCCTTTGGTTAACCTTGTCCATCACAAATTTATAAGTAGTTCGAGGGACCCTAATGAAGAATTGACACTCCTCCTCATATGCTTTGAGAATGTGACTCTATAAGTTGGTTGTTCGTGGAAAATATGATTGGACGCTTTGGTTTTAATGATAAGTGTATGTATTAGATTTGTGTTTGTGTTTTCTATGGAGTCTTTCTTGAATGTGACAACATGTTTCATGGACTATAAGTTGAGTTTGGTTCACTTTTAGTATCTTAGTTGGATTATCCTAGACATATAATTTTAGTATTATTATGTCATGTGTTATATTTTCTATTTCAAATGTAAACAAACTTAAAATCTAATAAGTTATAGGATGAGGCAGAGTATTACATCATTAATCTTATAATATATCTATTATATATAATTAAAAGAGACTCCTGCCACTTCATGCTATTTTCTCCACTTCAGCGAACATTTGCCACAAAAAAGTTGACGTAGATCTTCCTACCCAAAATCCAATATCTATTATCAATATCAATATCAATCAATACAATAAATTACCAATTCATGTGCCATAAGTTACCAATTTCAATACAATAAATATCAATTATTTGTCCTCCATTATTATTGATAATAACGGTAGTTTTTCCCTCCTGACCAATCTGAATCTGCCCCAAAATCCAGTATCTATTATCAATATCAATATCAATCAATACAATAAATTAGCAATTCATGTGCCATAAGTTACCAATTTCAATACAATAAATATCAATTATTTGTCCTCCATTATTATTGATAACGGTTATTCCTCCCTAATCAAATTGAATATTATATAGTATTATTACTAAAAAAAATTTAATAAAATTTATAATATCTACGAAATCTATCACATGTCACTTATTAGATAACTAAAATTAATATTTAAATCAAATAGAGAGATATAATTTTGAATTAGGCCAACAATTTGTTTATCTATTTTTTCTTATTATATCATTACTCATGTGGACTTAGAGAAAAATTTATATATTTTCTGAAACACATTTTTTCTAAGGACAAAAATCATGAAATCTTACTATTTTGATAAAATAATATGTTGGAGTGTATAAAAAGTAGACATTAAAAATAGTCAATATACATTTTGTGTATTTTTTTTATTATTGTGTCGTCACATATATTTACCAAAACAAATAACAATTAGTCAATCTAATAAAAAAATTTGTGTTTTGTTTCTCTTATTAGTTATCAATGCATATATTTACCATGAGCATTATTTCGAAATTTTTTTAAT
>JBBPBP010000002.1:5327105-5346256 GCA_037974735.1 Cicer chorassanicum
TTTGTCTATAGAAGAGGTGGTAAATACCACCTTAAACTCACACACATAACTGCGAGGTTCTGGGATCAAACCCGGGACAAGATGTCCAACGTAACAATATTGATATTTATCAGTTGAGCTAGAACTTAATTGTTGTATCTCGTTTTGGATTCATCATTTTATTTAAAATAATTTTGTGAGAATTTTGAACTTTAAAAGTTACACAACTATTTCTAAATTCTCACTCCATGCTACTCATTACTTTGGAATTTTACCTTTGTGTGCATTTGTTTGGCCGACGTTTCATTGAGAAAGAGATAGATTTCCTATTTCCTATTTCATCAACTTTTCAAGAGTTTCTAGATTGATTGTCAGCATAAGAATACTAGTCCAGAAGGCGGTTAAAATTTTGTTCGTTTCTTTTGGACTAATTTGAAGTATTTAACACTTTTTTTCTTATCAATTTTATATTTTATGCAGTTGTTGTACCTGACCAAGCTCTTGTCCTGGATTGGGTCTTTGCTGATGGTCCACCTCAAAATGCAGTTGTGTATGATAACAACCGTATGCAAGATTTCCATGCTATAGTCCCTATGGCTACACCCGACGCACAGTATTGGGTTGAGGAAGAGCAGCTAATATACAGAAAACTTCAGGAGGAGAGGAGGTTGAAAGAGGAAGCTATACATGCAAAGGTTTGTTCTTGCCTGTGATGACTTCCAAGTTGTAGCATTGGGGCACTGCCTATGATGCTTGCCATTTTGCCAATCATAAATATAAGCTTTTCGGTGGTTTGTGTTCTTTCTTGTTCCCCTTAATGTACTAGAAAGATGGTAATAGCGTAGGCTTTTAGAGAAAACCCTATTCTAGTTGGTCTTCGGTCCAAATTTAATGTCACTAATTAGTCGTCCAAAAAACTTAAGTTGCCAAATTAGTTTCTGAAGACTTTGAAACTTCACTGCATTAGTCTTCAAAAAAAAATTGTATCAAATTAGCCTGTCAAAGATCTAAAACATCGCCATATTTGTCCTTATGGAGGATAAAGTGGTGACACAGAATAACTAACTTGGCTATACAACATGATGAATTGAACCTTTGAATGACTAATTTGGTGCTATTTTAGTTTGTAAGACTGATGTTGTAAGTTTTAGATCTTTTGAGAGATTAATTCGGTGATGGAAATCATTGGAGGACTAATATGATGACACATGTCGACAAACAACATAAGACTCCGCTGAATGAGTTTTAGGATATTATATAGTGACTTTAGATTGGAGGACCAACTTGAGGGTTTGGTCTTATGATGTATAATCACTCGCATATTAATTCAACTTTTTTACTTTGGTTAGGTTGATAGTTGAAATTCTTTTGATTAGTGTGTTTTAGATGGATCCCTTTAACTGTTTGACTAAATTCTATTTTTCCCACTCAACCCTTTCTCTTAGGAAGAAAAAAGATTAACATGTATTCAAGCTATTAAATACTCTCTTGTTTATTTGGTTCTGTTCATGTTGCAGGCTGAAAAAACAGCACAAATGAAAGCCGAAACAAAGGAAAAAACTTTGAAAAAGTTTTTGCTATCTCAAAAGCATATCGTCTTCACTGAGCCTCTTGATATTCAAGCAGGGAGTACAGTGACGGTGTTTTATAACCCCTCAAACACAAATCTGAATGGAAAACCTGAGGTTTGGTTTAGAGGCTCATTTAATCGTTGGTCTCATCGTAATGGTCCATTGCCACCTCAGAGAATGTTGCCTGCTGAGAGTGGCACACATGTCAAAGCCTCTGGTGAGTGTCTTCCTTTGTTTACACTTGAAAGATGACTATACCATAGTCATCTGGCAATTACCAATATCAAGGATTTAATGTCCCTTTGGTTGTTTAATTTAATTTTTTTTTCTATTTTCAAATGTTACTTGGAGGGTATTATTTCTAAAATACGATCTGTCTTCTAAAATATGTTACTTGGAGGATATTTTCACCATATATGATATGCTAATCTGGTTAGCAGATAACTGATGTTAAAGGCGACCAGAACTGTCAGCAGCTGTCCAGACTCCAGAGCCTTCAGATTGCATATGAATTTGTGCATAAAAACTTTTATATGAGGCTGCATAGATTAAGAGACAAATATAACGATGCTGAATTTTTGCAAATGTTTTTATGTTTATGTACAGTTAGCCTTTGTGTATCCTAATCTGTAGCCTGGCCTTGGATTTGAGTGCTGAGAGTTCATTGTCTCACTGGTTTGGAAGAAAGCTGCACGAAGTTTATTATCTATATCAACTATGGTTGAATTTAGATTTCATGTTAGCGGATTGTGTATAATAGATTATAAATAGCTTTTCATGATGGATACTTTTACTTTTGCAAATTTGGCATTATTCAATAAGACACAAAGTGTAATTACTTTGTTCTAACTACAAAATCTTGATGAAGCTTAATGATTTTATGTTTGTGCAGTTAAAGTTCCATTGGATGCATACATGATGGACTTTGTATTCTCTGAGAGTGAAAATGGTGGAGTTTTTGATAACAAATTTGGAATGGATTACCACATACCTGTTTTTGGAGGTATTGTGAAGGAACCTCCTATGCATATCGTTCATATTGCTGTTGAGATGGCCCCAATTGCAAAGGTAAGCTAACCTATTGCATGAACCATTGAATTGGTTATTCTAGGAAATCACAAATTTTAAGATCTCTACTTCCCATTTTTTCTTTCACTATGATTTCTTGTTCCACTTGTTTTGTATGCTAACATTTCTGTTTTAAGAAGGTCGTTCCATTGTTATTGTAATCGCTCCAATTATTTTCAATGATAGTAGGAAGATAAAGAGGCCAAAATTAAAAGAATGTAATCTTTGAAGAGGCGATACTGCCGATAGTTGTTTATCTTATTTTTGTGAAAAGATACTGTGATTGATCATTGAATATAAAGGGAGAGTTGGTTAGTAAAATACCAACCATTATGCTTCAACTTAGAAAAGAAAAACAAAAGAGAAAGGTAAGAGCAAAATACATGTAGAAAGAGAAAAGAGGAGGCATGATAATACTGTCATGGATACACTATAAATCACAGTGACGCATTTATATTTGAAGAAAGTAAAAGACAAAATAATATACTTTCATGTTTTATTACTACAGCCCTAAGTTGTTTATATAGGAAAAGAAATTACAATAGTAATACTGAGTAATAATGACAGAATCATAAAATAAAAATAAACATAATAATATAAAATAAAAGAGAATCAAATCTGATTTCTCTTGATTCTTCAACACCCCCCCTCAAGTTGGTGCATAGATATCTGTCATGCCCAACTTGGCTATAAGTCGCTCAAAATTGGGTATTGCCAAACTTTTTGTCAACATATCAGCAGTTTGCTGATTGGAAGTCACAAATGGCAGACATATAATTCCAGCATCAATTTTTTTCTTTTATGAAATGGCGGTCAATCTCAATGTGCTTAGTTCTATCATGTTGTACAGGGTTGTGAGCTATACTTATTGTTGTTTTGCTATCACAGAACAATTTTAAGGGTGAATCAACTTTCATTTTCAATTCGTCCAAGAGTTTACGAATCCATAAAAGTTCACAGATTCCTTGAGCCATTGCTCTGAATTCAGCTTCTGCACTGCTTCGAGCAACACCCCCTTGTTTCTTACTTCTCCAAGTAACTAAATTTCCCTAAACATAGGTACAATATCCAGTGGTGGATTTTCTATCAGTAATTGATCCTGCCCAATCAGCATCTGTAAATATAGAGACTTCTCTGTCATTAGTTTTCTTGAAGTACAAACCCTTTCCAGGATTGGATTTCAAGTACTTTAAGATCCGATAAACTGCCTCCAAGTGTTCTTCATAGGGAGAATGCATGAATTGGCTTACAACACTCACAGAGAAAGCGATGTCAGGTCTAGTGTGGGCTAAATAAATAAGTTTGCCGACTAACCTCTGGTATCTTCCAATCTCAACAGGAACACTGCCTTTCTCCCAAAGTTTAGCATTTAATTCCATAGGAGTATCTGCTGGTTTACACCCACTCATCCCAGTTTCTTCCAAGAGATCTAGGATGTATTTTCTTTGAGAAACAACAATTCCCTTCTTTGAGCGAGCAACTTCCATACCAAGAAAATATTTAAGCGCGCCTAAATCTTTGATCTCAAATTCTTGTGTCAAATTTTTCTTCAATCTTTCCATCTCAACAGTGTCATCTCCTGTGAGAATAATATCATCTACATATACAATTAGAATTGCAATTTTACCAACATTAGAGAACTTCATGAACAGAGTATGGTCTGATTGTCCCTGCATATATCCTTGCCTTTTGACCGACCGAGTGAATTTTTCAAACCAAGCCCTTGGGGATTGCTTGAGACCATAAAGGGATTTTTGTAGTTTGCACACATTTGAACCAAATTTATCTTCAAAGCCAGGTGGACTATCCATGTATACTTCCTCCTCCAAATCACCATTCAGAAAAGCATTCTTTACATCAAGTTGGTTAAGAGACCAATCTAAATTCACTGCCAAGGACAAGAGAACTCTAATAGTGTTTAATTTGGCAACGGGAGCAAAAGTCTCTGAGTAATCAATGCCATATGTTTGAGTAAACCCTTTAGCAACCAAGCGTGCCTTGTATCTTTCAACTGTGTTGTCAGAATTATATTCTACAGTAAATACCCATTTACAACCAACAGTATTCTTTCCTGTAGGTAACGTCATGACTCTCCAAGTTTGATTCTTCTCAAGAGTTTTCATCTCCTCAAGAACAGCTTCCTTCCACTTTGGAATTTTTAGAGCCTCCTGTATATTTTTTGGAATTTATACAGCAGACAACTTAGAGGTAAATGCAACAAATGAAGAAGACAATTTTGAGTATGACACATGATTAGACAAAGGATATTTAGTGCATGATCTAACAAGTTTTCTAATTGCAATAGGAAGGTCTATATCAGGATACTCGACATGACTCTTAAGAACAGAAGAAGACTTACCTGTATCAAGATAATGTGTTGGATTATCTATTGGTTCGGAATCTTGGAAGGGTCGGAGAATGGGTCCTTCATTTCTCTGTTTATGGTTTCTTCTTTCAAATACATTTCCCTTCCAGGTAGGGTCAATTGTAGTAAACATGCTTTGTGTCTCTTTATCTGAGTCATTATGTTGTGGCATTTCATGTGGTCCTTCATTATTGTGATTTTGATCATTGTGATTTGATTTGAAATTGTCGCCCCCGAATCTGTCGAAACCTCATTTATAAGTGGATTGAGTTTCAATATGGATTCTTGGGCATTTTCTTTTGGTGCATCTATATAAGTCTCAGAATTTTGTGACAATACTATATCACTTAAAGTAATGATGTTTTCAAACGTAAAAGATGAATCTTCCTTACAATTTCCCCCTGAAGATGAATGTCAGTAAAAAATGGTTGATTTTCAACAAAAGTAACATCCATGGTTACAAAAATTCTTTTTGATTTTGGTTCAAAACACCGATACCCCTTTTGAGTTGGAGAGTAACCGGTAAACACACATTTTATTGCTCGTGGCTCGAGTTTGTCAAGGTGTTTATGTTCATGAACAAAAGTAGTGCAACCAAAAACTTTTAATGGCAAATCAGCAGAGACACTAGTCAAAGGAAAATAATTTCGAAAAACATCAAGAGGGGTATGAAAATCTAAAACTTTAGATGGCATTCGATTAATTAAATATGATGCAGTTAAAACAGCTTCACCCCACAAATATTTTGGAATCTTATTTGCAAATAGTAAAGCTCGAGCAACCTCAAGAAGATGCCTATTCTTTCTCTTTGCAATTCCATTTTGTTGGAGTGTATTAACACAAGAACTTTGATGAACAACCCCATTTGCAAGAAAAAAATCGGACAAAAGTATATTAAAATATTCTTTACCATTGTCACTTCTGAAGACTTGAATATTTGTTTGGTATTGAGTATGCACCATTGTAAAAAAAAATTTGACAACCTGTCCAACTTTAGATTTTTCTTTTAATAGATAAACCCAACAAATTCTAGTATGATCATCAATAAAAGTTATAAACCATTTTTTATTAAAAAAGGTGTTTATTCTATTAGGACCCCAAACATCACTATGAATAACTGCAAACGGTTTTGATGGTTTATATGGTTGTGTAGAAAAAGAAGAACGGTGATGTTTAGCAAATTCACAAGTTTCACAATGAAATAAAGACGGATCTTTCTTAGAAAATAATTTAGGAAACAAATGTTTCAAATACGGAAAACTAGGATGTCCTAACTGTAAATGTCATAACATAATATCATCATTATTAGAAGAGACAAAAATAGATTCAAAGCAGGTACTTGTTTTTTGTTGGTCTTTGAAGTCGAGTCCATTGTCAAGATAATAGAGTCCTCCACTCTCCTTAGCATTGCCAATCATCTTCCCCGTGCTCAAATCCTTAAAAGTGCAATGAGAATGAAAGAAGTTAGCTTGACAATTTATATCCTTTGTTAATTTAGTAATGGATAACAGATTACATGATAAATTAGGAACATGTAAGACATCTTTTAAGGTTAACACAGGTGACAGAATAACAGAACCTTTCCCTGCAATGGCTGAAAGAGAGCCATCTGCAATTTTAATTTTGTGGTTACCTGCACAAGGACTATAAGAAGAAAACAAACTCGACTCTCCAGTCATATGATCAGTAGCACCAGAATCAATAATCCAAGTATGGCTGGGAGTGGCACTAAGTAGAGCAGTATTTGGAAACTTACCTCTATGAGCTATAGAGCAAGAAGGAGTTTGAGACTCAAGGAGTTTGTACAATTTATCTAATTGTTCCTTAGTGAAAGGAGATGGGCTTGAAGGGGACTGCTTCTCTTGATTAGAGGTACCAGCTTGGAGGGCATGACCTTCGTTTCCTTCTTTTTTCTTCCAATTTAGAGGTTTTCCATGGAGCTTCCAACATGTATCACGTGTGTGCCCTGGACGTTTGCAATGTTCGCACCTTGGTTTCTTGCCATCTCTCTTCCCGTCTTCATTCTTAGTGACTAGGGCAAAGCTTTCAACCTCACCAACAGAAGGTGTCTTACCCATCATAACACATTGTCTCGCCTCTTCTCTTCTAACTTCTGAGAACGCTTTCCGAAGTGATGGCAATGGAATCTTTCCCAATATTCTGCCTCGGACTTCATCGAGCCGCTTATTAAGCCCAACCAAGAACATGAATACTCGGTCGTTCTCCTGTCTCTTAAGAAACAAAACACTGTCCTCACAGCACTTCCAATGATCATCATAGCAGAGATCCAATTCTTGCCATAGTGTCATCAACTCATTATAATAGGTAGTGACATCTCTATCTCCTTGTTTGGCATGCCACAATCGTGATTTAAGATCGAAAATTTGAGAAGAATTCTGAATGTCAGAATATGTTTCTTTGACTGCCTCCCAAACTTCCTTTGCAGTAGGCAAAAACATAAAAGGTTTTCTAATCATTGATTCCTTATTACTAAGCAGCCAAGCGATAATAACAGAGTTCTCAGATTTCCAAAACCAGTAATTCGGATCAGTAGTGGCAGGCATTTGCACCTCTCCTGTTAGGAAGCCATATTTTCCCTTACCGTCTAGTATCAATCTTGTGGTTTGGGACCATTCGACATAATTTTTTCCATTGAGTTTTTGGATTTCAACCTTGAGGACATTAGAAGTTCCCTCATGGCCAAAAAAGTTGGAAAAACCATTGTTAGATAAACCATTATTGCCGTCTGGGCCGCCGCCACTGCCGCCTGGGCCGCTGCCTAAACCAATACTGTCGGCGTTGTCGACTACTTCTGATTTTTTACCCAAACCATCGTCGCTGCTGCCGCCGCTACCCATAAGGGCTGCCTTCCATGGGGTATTTTGTGCCATAGCTCAGTTGACTAGAGCCCCAAACCCTGATGGGTTGTGGAAAGCTTTACAGAACCCTAACCAGAGCTCTTGATACCATGAAGAAAGTAAAAGACAAAATAATATAATACTTTCATGTTTTATTACTACAGCCCTAAGCTGTTTATATAGGAAAAGAAATTACAATAGTAATACTGAGTAATAATGATAGAATCATAAAATAAAAATAAACATAATAATATAAAATAAAAGAGAATCAAATTTGATTTCTCTTGATTCTTCAACAATATTAATAGGTTAAGAGAGTTGTACATAAGAAAGACATGTAAGTCAAGCCCATATACTCAAGGCTTGTATCTATGTGTCTAGCTTTCCAGTTATTTCCTTTCTCGACTCTTCGATTAAGACTATTTCGTCTGCTAAAAGCGTGAACCATGACACTGTCTCTTGGATATGTTTAGCATTCATGTCTAAACTAAGATAAAAAGATAATGGGTCAGAGTTAATCCTTATAGGAAACCAATATGGATATCTTTTATACACCTTGTCTTCTCACATTAGTCATTACTTCCTTAAGCATATCTTTGATTGCTCAAATGTAAGCAATCTAAAGAGAATTCTACTATATAAATTTGTTTAAATAAAGACAATTAAATTGCATCCTGACATAGCTTGGCTGCTTCTAAAAGATAATTCTCTCCTTTCATCAGTTGTTATGGCGGTTTTTTTGTTTAAAAACTGGCGTATACTTGTTATTAAAGCAGAGAACATTTGTGAGTTTTTTTAACCTATTTTTTCTGTTTCTGATGGTCATTTTTGGAAGGTTGGAGGCCTCGGTGATGTTGTTACTAGTCTTTCCCGAGCTGTTCAAGATTTAAATCACAATGTGGATATCATTCTTCCAAAGTATGACTGCTTGAACCTTAGCAATGTAAGCTTTTTTCTTTCTTTCACACTTGTATTACATCTTCTACTCTGCCGTAGATATTTAATGTATGTTCGTTAGTTCATGAGTTTCTGATCTCTCCCTAACTCGATTGAATACAGCATGATGTTGTGATTATAAAAAATGATATAGTTTGTTGTTAGCATTCAAGTATTGTTTGACTTGCATCTGCAAGAAATGCGTGGCTTGCTAAGAACATTTCTTAATATTTGGCTGTTGAGCTCCTGCATCAGTGGCTCATAAAAGACATAAATGACTATTATTGAGCACTTTCCTTAACATTTCGCGGGAGAATGCAGATTTCTTGTTTTTGTTAATATTATTCTTATCTGCTGAACAAATGGCTTGTGATGCAGGTAAAGGACTTTCAATTTCACAAAAGCTATTTCTGGAGTGGGACTGAAATAAAAGTATGGCACGGAAAGGTCGAGGGCCTCTCTGTCTACTTTTTGGAGCCTCAGAATGGGTAAAGACCATATGGTTCTCAACTCTTTTCTTACAAAAAATAATAAGTGCTTCTTTTATGTTGGGGCGTCATATTTTCTTTTGAAAAAATGCCTCTTTCACATCAACTTTATTTTCTGTATGTTCAACCATAGTACACATATATTATATGTGAAATAAGATCGGAAGAAACAAAAAATAATCAAATTGTGTCTGAAACCAATCAGTTGATCTTTCTTGTTGTATAAATTTTGTTTATTAATTGTATAGCAGAGTCAACAGTTTGAATCGCTTATTATTAACTTGTGTTGCATTATGATTATTTTCAGCTGTTGTATTCCATATCCAGAAGTGTAACTTGTTCAATCATTTGTCCACTATTTTCTTTCTTTCTATTTGCTTTTTTGGGTAACTGCGGTTTTTCTCTTTTTGAACATTGCCATTAAGCTAACTTGAAAAACTTAAAATGCTTTATAAATTGAACTATGCTTTAGAAATCAATATTCTTTCATGCAGATTCTTTTGGGTTGGCTGTGTATATGGTCGTGCAAATGATGCAGAGAGATTTGGTTTTTTTTGCCACGCCGCTCTTGAATTTCTACTCCAAAATGGAAGTCATCCTGTAAGGCATACAGTTTGATTAGTTATTCAGCTCTTTATTTTATTTTTAATTTTTGACAAAAGTGTTTATTCGTTAAATTTCACAATGCATTTCCTTTCTTGACATGGGTGAAACTTAAAGTGAAAATACTTAGGATGATAACTAAATATTCTCTTTCATTTACTAGACACAAAAATTTGATATGCGTGCAAATATTTTGAGTAGTCCAAAGAAGGAATGCTGACACGAAACTTTTGTCCCTATTTATTTTGGTGGTACTATGTCGTTATTTTTTACACATTAACTAGATTGATTTCATATGTTACTCATTTTTCAATTGTTGATCTATGCAAATCTGCATGAATGTGTAATTAATATCCTATTCATAACATGGACCAATAACATCACACAAGAAAAAACTGTCTTTCAGAATACCATTTGAATGTGTAATTGTGACAATATCCTATTCATAACATGGACCAATAACATCACACAAGAAAAAACTGTCTTTCAGAATACCATTCTATATATGAAAGTATCATAACCACCTTTCCAAGTGATCGCTCATTTTCCAAAGACTTTTTTTTAATTAAATCAATTGTCTCCAAGGATGTATTGTAATTAGCTCTTACCAATGGGCAGGATATCATCCACTGCCATGACTGGTCGAGTGCTCCAGTTGCATGGCTATTTAAAGAACAGTATACACATTATGGTCTTAGTAAGGCTCGAGTCGTCTTCACAATTCATAACCTTGAATTTGGTGCCAATCTCATTGGAAAAGCTATGGCATACGCTGACAAGGCTACAACTGTAAGTGCTGGATATACCATAAATTTGTCAATTTCCTTATAAATTTTCAAACCGTATTTTATTATCCCAAAAGCTTGAGTTGTTTGATTTAAACATATGGATGATTGTTTACATTCCATTTCTGGCAGGCCTCGTCTCATAGCCACTTTGTGTTAAAATTCGATATGCCATAAACAACCTACCCTGAATGCAGTTCTTGCACACTTAAATATTATAACAGTTATTGTCAAGAATTTGACTGGATCTCCTTAGTCATCTGCATGCTTAAAATCTATTTCAAACAAATATCTCCCCTTCAGAATATAATGTTATAGAATTGTGACATCAAATAGTGTTTTGGATGTTAAATTATAATTTGAAAAGAAGCGAAGTGGTTGTGATTTTCGCGTCTTTATCAAATTCTGATTTTCTATTATTGAATAAGCATCTTGGCTATATATGCTTGCAGGTCTCCCCCACTTATTCAAGGGAGATTGCTGGGAATCATGCAGTTGCTACTCATCTTCACAAGTTTCATGGTATAATAAATGGAATCGACCCAGATATATGGGACCCGTTTAATGATAACTCCATTCCTGTAAGTTGACTTATGCCCAGATCCTTCTTTATCTTTTTACTTCCATCAGACAAGAAAGACACGGTAATAATAGATAATGATCGGCTTCATCCTATCAGTTCTTATTAAGCAACTAATTAGGTTGAAGATACTTGCATCATCTTTATTCTGTAACTTTTTGAATGTTTGTAATGGACCATCAATAAAAACATATCTATCTATTATCTATTATAATCTATTAAAACACAATCCCAAATTATATTTGCGACAACTCATCTTCATCTATGCCACATATTCTAATATTTGTCAGTTCACCAAAATTCTAATGTGGCATCTACCAAAGCACACTACTTTTTTTATCTTCTACTTCCATTCTATTTTGTTTCACCAATATGTAACGCAAACCTTTTCACTTGTCCATCCAAGTACAACTCTTCCATACGTTATACAATTTCAGTTTTAATTTATCACTCAGTGACTCATCAATACACTTAAAGGCTCTAATTACTCATCAAACTTTTCATTTCAATAACTCATTCAAAAAAGATTAAACCATCCAATATGTTCAAAGTATCACAATGCAAGTTCGACTACTTACACACATAAATATCCATCTTCTGTTTTTCAACCACTCTCTTGCATTTGGTTCAAGCAATGATAAAGGCACTATGAAATGCAACCAAGCTACACCCATTTGTATGACACATTCTCAATTCACAGCCCATTTGTGTGACACTTTCTCAATTCACAGATACTTCAATAATAATGTTCCTCTGTTGTCAATTATTGTTGAAGATCATATATTGCTATTATTGCATAGGAGGTGAGTTTTTTTCTCTATGATGTTGAATGCGTCTCTCATAATATTTTTTTTCTTTTTATAATTAAAAAAACATAAATCATAATTGAAACAACAAAAAGATGAATAATATTAAAAATTTAGAAATAAATAACTTCTAACTATTTCACTAACTTTTAACCATTTCACTATTTACTCGTAACTTTTTATGCCTTAAGTATCCACAAACTTTTCTTGTCTATAATATTTTGCAACTCACTTTTGAAGTTTCTTGACTGTGTCAAATAATTATTTGAAAATTTCATTTCACGTTCTAATTGTTTTGACGAAACAATAGTTAAAGTAATTCATACTGTTAGAATTACGATGAGCATATAAAATTGAAAATGTCAAAAAGTACATAAATTTATAAAATTTAATGTTTCAAAACTAATATAAGTAATATAAAATGAATAATATATTATAGTTAAATGTACAACTTTAATAATAAAGAAACGTAGAACTATTTAACAAATATATTATTAGAAGTAACATTTCAATGAAACCAAAAAACTTGAATAAACCAATTCCACGTTTAAACAATATTAAAGACAAGAATTGCATCTCTATAGTTTCAAAATCTGATGAATAGTCTCATAATTCAATATATTTTGCATGGATTGTATTAGTCTACTAAAGCAAACCTAGCTTATATATAATTATTAAAAAATATATTTACCTTTAGGCACATAAACGCCGAAATATATTCTATTCTAAAACAAAAATAGCATTACTTTTAAATGACATATTATTGTTATTTTATACTACTAATATATTAAATTTTACCGGGTTAGCATCTAGTTCACTGTAATAATGCTTCTTGCTCAACTGTTGCAGTCTCAAAGTCCACAACTGTACTCAATTTTCCCATCCGAGATTCTGAGTTTAACCTAGAAAAACTTAAACTAGACCTCTTTAACGCATATGGAATGAATTCATGTATGCAGTTGAGTTCAGTAGTGACTGCAATGAGTCAGTACTACCACTACTCTACCCCCTGCAACTGACCTGTAGTTTAATATATACAAACTATTTGTATTTTCCTATTGATTTTGTTATGACTAGCTCCAATATCACATTATTCAGGTACCATACACAGCAGAAAATGTTGTTGAAGGAAAAAGAGCGTCCAAGGAAGCCTTACAACAAAAGCTTGGTTTGAAAAAAGCTGATCTTCCTTTGGTGGGAGTTATTACTCGATTGACTCATCAAAAAGGGATCCATCTCATCAAACATGCCATATGGCGTACCCTAGAACGCGGTGGACAGGTCTTCCTATTTCTATTTTACATGCCTATTAGTGAGCAATAGAAAACAGAGCTTATTCTCGTACAATGCCATGCCATAGTTGCCTGCATAATGGCAGATTGTTCCGTAGTATATGGACACTAGTAGAACAAATTGGAAACATTTCAACTATTTTTTATTTATTATGATCATAAAAATCATTCTTGTTGCTATATTTGATACTTCATAGTCTAAGCTTTTAGGCTAAGTGGTTCTTTGACAACTGATTTCGTATTAAATATTTTACTAAGTTGTGTTGAACTTAATCCCATCACCTTTGTGTTGGAGATAAATAACTGTGCCGGATGTATGATATCCTAGACTTGGAACCCACCTCCTCCCTACATACTTTTCAAGGAAAATTTGATGCTTCATGTAGTTGCTATTGATATTCATTATAATAAGCCAAGGGTAAAGTCAAAGTAAGGCTTTTAAATTTGTTATTAGATTCTCTTGTTCGATTTAGAAACTGTTTACATATGTTGCATCATAGCAGGTGTCTTGACTGCAAAAATAAAATTGAATGCAGGTTGTATTACTTGGTTCGGCTCCTGATCACCGCATACAAAATGATTTTGTGAATTTGGCCAATCAATTGCATTCCAGTCATAATGATCGGGCAAGACTTTGCCTTGCATATGATGAACCTCTTTCCCACTTGGTAACTTATGGAACTAAAAAGTTTTTTATATCAAACATTTTATCTATTATATCTGCAAGTACTACTCAATGGGGCGCTGCTTCTGACTTGTTTAATTTTTTTTGTGCTAGATATATGCTGGTGCTGATTTCATTCTTGTTCCTTCAATCTTTGAGCCATGTGGACTCACTCAACTCACAGCAATGAGATACGGTTCAATACCCATTGTTCGAAAAACTGGGGGTTTGTACATAACTTTATTTTTAGCCACTAATATATTTCATTTAAATGGTCTTGTTGACTTTCTGACCTTGAATAGTACACTGAGCTGATCACTAACCATGTACTTTTTATGTTTGCCTTTTCAATTTCTTTTGCTCGTCCATTTAGTTTTGTCCAGTTGACTTTCATCTTGATATAAATTTGCAGGACTTTATGATACGGTATTTGACGTTGATAATGATAAGGATAGAGCACAAGTGCAAGGTCTTGAGCCAAATGGATTCAGTTTTGATGGAGCTGATGCGGGAGGTGTTGATTATGCTCTTAATAGGTTAGTAATGTGCCACACAATGAGCCAGCATTATACCCAAAAAAACCAAATGTGCCAATAACATCCAAAAATAAAGAAAATGCAATAGTACCAACTTATGTTGGTCTGAACAGTTTGAGTCGTTAAGAATGCGGATTTGTATTTGTTTGGAAAGTCGTGTAAATAGAAAGAATAATGTTAGAAGGAGTGTCTACCTGTGATTTTAGACCATACCCCCATGATTAATCTTTCACCTGTTCGATGAAAAGATACTAGGGTAAAAAAGCATAGATATTCAGAAAGTTAAACCATATTTTAGTGATCTAAGTGAATTTTTAAGGCCAGAAACTTGACTAGTTGGCTAAAAATCCTTCCAAAACTATTTTTATATCAAGATACAAGCAGAAATAATTCTCAAGTGTTAATGGCTTCTCCTTAGTCTATTGTTGATATTTTGTAGAAGATAGAATTTTCTCTTCCCTAATATTATCATTATGACCAAGAATCATTAAGCTTTTCTTCACAAGGTGAGGTCAACTATATGGATCAATTGACACAATAAAGTCTTGTCATGTATTAGTTAGGTACAAAAATTAACCATTTGCCTCTAAATCCTTTTTAATGTGGTCTGGTGTATAGTTTTTCTTGGTCTACCTCCTTATTGGTGCTTCTACATTTCCTCCCCATACATGCTCATGTAAGCTAAGACGAGTCTCTACTATTTTTTGTACAATTGGGGTTACCCTAATTTTCTGTCTAATGATTGTATTTTATTCTTGTCTTCTGTGAACACATCATCCAACATAACATGCTCATTTATGCAAAATTAAGTTTATTTTCTTGTTGCTTTTTTAAAGGCCAAATTTTTTGTAACATTGTATGAAGTTCTTAGGAGAATCCCATAATTGTATATTTAGAATACATGATCGTTTGAAACAGTCGCTATATGCTGAATCTCTTGCACTGGAATTTTCATGCGGAAGGAAGGGTTGGAACCTGGCTATGGCATGGATAGAGGAAAACGCGAAACATTATACTTGCACCTTTTGACTTTGAACTGTTTTGTCTTCTTGGTAGCTCACGTTGTTGGCACACACGACTAACAAGCACACACGGGTACTTGTGTTTCTGAATTTTTAATGTTTATGAATGCAAGATGAATACTATGGACTTTTTCAGGGCAATATCTGCTTGGTATGATGGCCGTGAGTGGTTTAACACATTATGCAAGACAGTAATGGAGCAAGATTGGTCTTGGAACCGCCCTGCTCTCGACTATTTGGAGCTTTACCATGCAGCACGCAAGTTGGAATGAGAGTTTAGTGAGCGGGAAGCCATGCAAATTAAGGTTCATCGCCGTTGTACAGCTTTAGTCTAAAGCATAAGTAGTGCACATAGTCAATCCTAGTTAAAAGATAATAGCAAAGTGACATCATTTGTAGACACCAGCTTCTTGTTCATTATTTTGTTGGCACACAATAATGTAGGTAAGCATTACATAGTTTTAGTATATATACTGAGAGATTGTCCTCTTAAATAAATGAACATGAACTTGTGAAATGCATTGCAGAATAATCCAGTGCAAGTTCTTTTTTGTTCATAACAGAATTGAAAATCAAGGGGGGACAATTTATCATATACCAAAGTAAATGTTCAGTGTAATATGAAAGTTATGATCCAACTTGATATTTTTCAAGAAACAGATTCTGCGCTCCTTTTGATAGTTAGCTTGATCTTGAGAACAAGAAGAGCATGTAAAGGGGAGTATTACCTATTTTGCTTGAGATGAAAATGCGATCCTTTGACGACAGTAGCTGAACAAGTGAAGCTAATGGACCAGATGACATGTAGTCCTGCGGTTGGGGCATTTGAAGCTAGATTTTAAACTCGTATTTTTAGATTTAATAATAATAATAATAATAATAAATAATGCTTTGACTGCAGAATTGAACTGCATACAATCTGGTTCTGAAGCAAACAAATAATAAAAGAACTTTAAACAAAACAATACATCATTAAAAAAAGATTATCTCGTAAGTGTTTTCTAAAAATATGTGCACTTCTTAAAAAAATCACTGTACTAATTTAATGATAAATTGAATTTATTTAATAAAGGACTCTTATTAATATAGTAAAGTAGTTAGGTGAGTTGTGATAAGATAAATATAGCGTATTAGCAAAAAGTAATAATTAATGTTTCATTGATAATTTATCAAATAATGTGACAAACAAACAATTTAAATGTGTTGATTAATATGAGAAGAAGTAAGTAATAATAATTAATAGATTGAGTAAATTTGGAGATAAAAGGAATATTGGGGACATGTTTGCATCTAAATAAAGTTTGGAATTTAGCTCTTCAATACTTGTGGAACAAATAAACTAGTAAATGATAAATAATTTTTGGTGAATATTTTGTTTGCCTAAAGATCGTATCAGCGCGGTAGGCAAAAGAGCGATACAGAGAGAGGTGGCAAGTGAAGAAGTAAGGGTGTATTGGGTCATATCAGGTTGGGTTTCACTAAACCTAATATCTAACCGAATAAAATTCCTTTGGTTTGGGTTAGGTATCCAACCCATACTTTGTAAAAACACCAAATCAAACCAAGTGATCTTAGGATTGAGTTGGGTCGACTTCACTCTAAACGAAAAATAAAATATTTTGTATTGTAAAAAATTGTAGGTTTAATTGTAAGTTTTGTCCTCTATTTTTATGCGTGGAATTAGCCTTTCTATTTTAAAATTTGACACTTTTAATATCTCCGTTGATTTTTTAATTAAAAATTAGTTACTTGATATATTTTAAATGATGTGGCTTATGAATAGAATATATGATGTTGAGTTGAATTGATAGATTTAAAATTATAAACTTGTCAACCAAATCAAACACACTAAATTTAATTGGGTTTGGTCAGATTTGACCCAATGTAAGACATATTTGGGTAAAAATACATGTTGGATCATATTGTTCATCGAGTAGATTGAGTCAAATTAGATCCATATTAAGTGCGATTCAAACATAGCACATAATCGGCTTAATTCTCATATATTTTATTGATCTGGGTGGGACTAAGAATGATGTTCAGACTTTGTCTGCGAGCAACTATTCGTTCTCCGGAGTGGTGTAATACTTGTAAATACTATGACGCTCAAGTAAGTGAGTTTGAAGAGAGTAAGAGGTATAATGTTATAGAAATTGCGTATCTTTACAATGGTTGACAATTGTTTATATAGAGGGTTCTCTAGGAGCATTTATGCACGGAGAATTATGTATCGCGTTTGTAGTCATTGTTTTTTCCTCTTGGCAATTAGAACTCAGGCCGACTTTAGTCTCAAGTTTCAGACATAGCCGCGAGTTGAGCCATTTTAAACATAGATATATATCAATTAGACGGATTGGATTTCAGTTCGAAACTCTTATTTAATAAAACAATAGTTTTTGTATAGGTAAGTAATAATCGGCTAATTGGAGAGGCAAGTTGGCATTATCATATAATAATTACATTTTCATAATTCCTTACCCTGTATTTACGATACTTGGTTATTGTACTCATATTCACAGCATAAAATAAATAAAAACAAATTATAAGTCTACATTAAAGTTGTCTACCAAATTGATGTTGAAAACAATTCCATAGCTTTATTATATTCGCATAAAAACCATTATATTCACCTCTTTTTAAATATTAAAAAGGAAATTTGTTATTAATATAAATAATACTAATGATCAATTTACAACAATATCTAAACGAATTTAAATTCAGTATCATAAGATTATAAAGTTAAGTTTTTACAATTGAATTAACACCTCATAAATTTAGTATCCTAAGGCTATAAAGTTGAATTTTTAATCATTGAACTAGCACCTCTATATATATATATATACCATTACATTCACTTAACAAAGAAAAAACAAACAGATATTGATAGTTTCATTTAAAGGCAACCATTGATCACATAACATATGAAATATTAAAGCAACTAAAAAATTACAATAATTTTTTTTTTACATAGCTTTGTGTGTCACCTATTTGAAATGAAACAAATATTGGTATTTTTTAATAAAATAAATGTTTTTGTCAAATAAAATACATGAAATTAGTACATATTTAATATTTATAACTTCTATAAAATATCTTTACTATTATTATTTGCATTTATAAAATATAACGCGAAATATATTAGTAACATACAAAAAAAAATAAACAATTCGCCTGATTATACGGAATATAATGGACAAAAAATGAATGACATGCCACATTATACAGAGCGAATATGGAGCATACTTCCATTTTTACAATAACCTTTCTTAGTGAGAAGCTCTTTAACCGCTTCCGAGTCACATGATTTCTAACTTCGATTCATTAATTAGGATGTGTTTCTAAGACTATATTTCTGTTTGAAAAATTTATATTTAATTTATGTTAAAAAAACTCTAAATTTTTGTAAAGAATTTTTTATAATATTCTAATTATAGTTATTCATTCAAAAAGTTAAAAATTGAGGAACAATTAAAATATATTTTGTATGGACAAAAAAAATTGTATTTTTTAACAATGACTAAATAGAATTTGAAGACTAAAATTACTTGCAAAATAATTTTATATAAACAAAAAAATTGTATTTTTTAACAATTACTAT
>JBBPBP010000002.1:5357499-5392900 GCA_037974735.1 Cicer chorassanicum
TTTGAAATTTCTGGAAAAGTGAAGATTAAAGGGAAAACCAATGCACCGTATAAACTATAAAGTTTACAAGTTTTAGTTTAATATTTTGTCAAAAAAAAAAGGTTTAATGTTTTACAAAGCAAAGCTAGTTATGATTCATGCATGATCTAATTTACCTGTCAATAATTGTTATTAATATTCTTCAAATATAACCTCTTCTTCTCATCATGGAATCTGGAGTTGTTCAGTGTATTTGTTTGGACCAAATTTTAATATACATTTTAATTATTTTTTAATTTTAAATTCACACTTAGAAATTTGAACTATTTTATTTTAATCGAACAATTTTAAAAAAACGTAATTGCGTGATTGTGATTCGTACAATTTAATTCTCTTGTTAGACAATTAAGTATCTCTAATAGAAATTTCATAAACATATTAACATTAAAATATTAATCACATGTGCCACGTGTAATTTTAAGTTTTATAAATTTGAGTTTCATGCCGCATCCGCAAGTGTAAATGGACATTTTTTACACATATATTTTATTTTTATTTTTAAATTAATCAGTATACTTCATATTGAAATTTATATATTAAAATATTATATATTTTATAATTTTTTTTGTCGTAAGAACTCGCATCATTTAAGTTGCGATCATCCCTTACCTCTTATAAAATAGTTAAAAAATTAAAATTTACATACAATCATTTAAAAAATGCGACTTTCTACTGTAGAAAAAAATGGTTGTAAGACAAATATGCAATTTCTCAAAAATAAAAATAAAATAAAATATTTTAATGTATAAATTCTGATGTACATTAATTTTATTTAAAAGAATATATAAAAAAACCTATAAATTGAGAAAATATAAAATATTGGAGAGATAAAAATAATATTTGAAGTTAAGAAACTTTTAGTGATCTAATCTTCTATTCTTTTGAAGTAAAAGTTGTGGGGATATCATAAATTTGATGAGCTGTTCCCCTTAAAATATAAAATAAGTTCCTTAAAATTTTAGCTCTAGAAAAAACAAGAGTTGTTTTTCTTTTCCAAAAGGAAGAATCTGACATCCTTTTTCATTAGAATCAGGGGCCACCACTCAATATGGTATAAAACATAAAAGTTAAAAAGAGAATAATGCCATGCAGTCCTTCTTTGTTTGGATAGACATTCTTGCTCCCCTATCAATTGACAGTTCAATAAGAAAATTTCAACATTTTTAAAAACATGCTCGTCTTAATAGTGATATTATTTCAACTTAAAAAGAAGTAATTTTTTTCAGAAATTTTTAAAGTAAAAAATAGTAATTAAAAAATATTGTTTTCAGAAATTTTTCCAACAAAGAAAATAAATTTTGAAAAAAATGTATAAATATCACATTATCATATACACATCTTCATCACTAAATTGAAGTTCAAATTAAAAAGGAGAGTAAAATGTCAATAATTTTAAAGAGACGAGGAAACCAAAATTATAACCGTGTATTTCAAAAATAAATATAGATGTATGAAATCAACTGAGATATCTATATCGACAATAGATAAGAAAGAAATTTTTTATTTATGCTTAATTCTAATTTTTAAAATCACTAAAAAGTTAGAAATTATTTTTGGATTAAAAGTCCAATTATAAGGAATTAGGACAAAAATATTAGTGAGTAATTGGTAACAATTCACTAGAAAACTTCAATACGTATAGTCATTTTAATAATTCAAGGGAAGAAACCTGTGAAATTCATACCAAACTCTTTTTATTACTATCAACATTTAATTTAATTTTGTTACCATGTTTTGTGATTTGCAATCCAACCAAACTATGACCTTTTTGTTCTACTAACTTACGACTCAATAGTATAACCTAATCTTCATATGTTTTATACTCGATATTTATCGTGTTATTATTTGCAATAATTATGTTTACTCGTTGAAATCACTATCATATTTTTTATCTCAAAGTTTTCAAAAAGAAAAGTGTTAATAATGTTAATTTGATCGAAGTTATTACAAGCTAACTAACTATCTTTGTTATTTGTGAAATGTGATTAAGTCTACTATAAAGAAAAATTGATTGATCAGACCGACTCAACTAAAAACTGGATCTATAGTTGGTTTTGAGAAGTTTTTAGATTAAAAATGCTTCTGAATCGAATATCATATATTACATTGTTAGTTACTTAGGTTGGATCAACAAAATTTGGAAGCACGAGTTGTGAGAAAATTCATCATGTCGAATCACTTTTAATTTTACTTACTTTTGGTTGTGACATTTAGTATTTGAAAAAAAAATTTAAGATTCATATTAAAAATAGATAGAATTTTATAAGAATTTTAAAAAAATGACGTCTTTTATCTTAAAAGTCGATTTTATAAGATCAATTAGATCCAATATAAAAAATCTGCTGTCCGTCGCCATAGACGTTTCACCATACATCTGCCTTCACAAACCATAAACCTCATCTTGAACAAGAAAGGACTGATGAGAACTTGATTTCAAATAAATTTATAAAAGAAATACATGAGATAGAAAAAGAAAAAAACAAAGAACAACGAGCCCAATCAAGTCTGGACTACTGAGCCCCTTTCTCAATTGTAAATAAAATTTTGTTTTAGTGAACTTGAGTGATTATTTGGTTAAATAAAATCTTTTTTCTTCAAAATAATGATACAACGACTCTGAAGAGAAAATTGGACTTAATACCACACAATTAGACTTATACTCTCAAAATATAAAAAATCCAATTTTATCTATTTTATTTTTATTCAATCAAAGATTAAAAAATTACTCTAAAATTTTACCCCTCACCAAAATTTATGGTAATTAAATTATTTCTCCAAAAATCCAGCACACAAATTAACACTACCGCCAGTGGTATAATTTGTATACTGGAAATTTCACAGCGTAAAATTTCCGGTAGTATGAATTATCTATCATAAATTTCCCCAACAAATTTTTCAATACACTATTTATACTACCGAAAATTTTGAAATAGATTTTTGGTACGTAAATTATTTTTTCCTATATCTTTTTTACTTTTTTTTTGGAAACAAGGATATGAAAAACATCATTATATATAGATTCGACTGAAACATTCACAACTGGTCAAACTTTTGAGTCACGAGAAGTTGCCATGTCATGGGCAAGAGAGGTTGGCCGTCAAAATCGAGTAGCTATTATCATTACTCGTTTTGACATAGAGATTGGAAAGAGGGGAAGAAAGTCAAAATTAATTCTCGATTGTGATAGAGGTGAAAAATATAAGTCAAATAAAAGTAACTCAATGACTTCAACTAGAAGGTGTGGTTGTCCATTTAAACTTAGATAGAGACCGCTAAAGAATGACGAGAGATGAATTACTAGTTTAATGTGTGGAATTCACAATCATGAGTTAATGGCTACTTTTGATAATAATGCATTTGTGGGACGCTTAAAAGAACTAAATAAGAAACATGTTGACAAACTATCACATTGCACCGAGATACATCTTGTCATTTTTTAGAGATCGAGATAAGGAGAACATGACTAATATCTCTCAAATTTGTAAACTATGAACCACATACAAGAAGAATTTGAAAGGAACCAGAATTGATATGCAACATCTATTGAAGTTACTTGAAGCTGAGAATTATGCTTGTTGGAGTATGACTCATGTTTTGGACGCATTCAAATTCCATAACTTGGTTGAAAATTTTTCATCTTGTATTCATGGATAATACCTACAAAACCAATAAGTATATGTTACCATCGTTTGAAATTGTTGATGTAACTTCAACTAGGATGACATTCAACGTTGCATTGCTTATATAGATTATGAGCGTCAAGAAAATTTTTGTTGGGCATTGGAAAAGTTAGTTGTTTGTTTTTTCTATCCTGATTAAAAAAAAATTACATGTCGAAATTTCAAGGCACAAATTTACAGTAGAATAAAAGTAACTACCGTAAATTTGAAGGCCCAAAATTCCGGTAGTGTAAATAGTGTACGGAAAATTTTGTTGGAGAAATTTTCGGTAGACAATTCATACTACTGGAAATTCCATGCCTTGAAATTTCCGATATACAAAGTATAACTCCGGAAATTGTAAAAATACAATTTCTGATAGTGTTAATTTGTGTATCGGATTTTTGGAGAAATAATTTAATTATCAGAAATTTTGGTGAAGGGTAAGATTTTAGAGTAATTTTTTTACCTTTGATTGAATGAAAATAAAATGGACAAAATTAAATTTTTTACATTTTGAGGGTATAAGTTCAATTGTGAAGTACAAAATTCAATTTTTCTAACAGAAGACAAATGAAAAAACTTAAGAATTATCGTAAACAAAAAAAAAACGTAAGATTTGTGGTTGCATGGTAATGGGCATGGCCAATAGTCTTCTAATGCAATAAAATATGCAAAAGAAAAAACACAATTTGGGATTCAAACCCATAAATTCATTTGGTCTCGAAGCATTTTCTATGAGAATAATTGATTCACACACGAGATTGGGCTAAAACAAAAGATTAGTCCCACAAACCACAACTTAACTAATGGAAATTTGATTTGATTACTAAAAAGAGACATTTTTATTTATTCAAATTCGTGGAATATATCATTACATTACAAATTCAAAGTGATAAAAATAAAAATAAATGAATTTGTAAATAAATTCACAACATATAAGTTAATAGCTTAAAACGGCAATATTGCATAAAATAACAACATGTTTACAAATATGACAAAATTCAAGTTTCTAAAATACTTATACATCAAAATTTGTAACGTTGATGCCAAAATCATTTATTGAAATGTGAAGTGGATCAAAACTACTGTGTTGTTCTCAACCAGATGGAATGAACGAAATACGAACAATTAAACACCGCAACGAAATTAAAAAACGCTATACTAAAACGACAAACAAAACGTCGCACTTAGACGACAAAATTATAAAAAAAATACAAAAGAAAAAATACAGTCGTGTAAAAAGTACTTATTTAAATATAATGTAGAGAAAACTACTTGGTAAGGTGATTTCAACAAAAAAAATGACCATAAACCACTAAATTAAGAAGAAACAAACTTATATATATTTGGAGGAGCATCTCTTTGAATCCTAACTAAAAGATATGTTCACATTTTTTGCGGAATAATATCTTGAACAAAATTATCTCCCATAAAAACTAATATTTGAAAGAAAAAAAAATTTGATTCACGTTTTCAAAGTAATTCATTGGATGAGATCGTGATCCAATACTTAGTGTCTTATTCAAGTCGGAGTCTAGATTTATAGTCCCTAACGTGGTCGATGATCATTTGGAGCTTGATAATAGGGACCTAAAATAAGTTAAAGGATTAAATTTATGTTGGAGAAATTTTTTAACCCATCAAAAAGGTGATATCAACCTCTATTATAAAACTAACTCAAAATTTAAATTCTTATAAAAAAACTGATATACTGTAAATGATTAATGAAATATTTAGAAATTTTTTTAAAAACTAATATACAATTAATGATATTTTTTCTTTTGTATCTTTTAAACCTAAAAAATATACATTAAATAAATTTTATTCTTGCTTAATAAATGAATGGTAAAAAAAAAACTAAATTTATTGTTTCTTAAAAACTAAAAGAAATAAAATTTAAAGGAACAGTGAGAGTAATGAGATTAGATTTAACATATCCTTTTAATAGTAAAGGTGGTTATTGGTCCATCCAATTTTTAAAAAATACAATGAATCACTTTTTTTATTCTGATGAAATCCCATGAATCACTTTATTTTTATTTTTCCTATAGAATAGTGATCCGTTCCTTACATGTACTTTTTTTTACTAATGCCTAACATGTTATAATCGGTGAATATCACAAATCAACACTTATAGAACCGTGCCTAAATTTTGTTCTCCTGCAAACCCCAATCGTTTAGTGAGTGCGAATCAGGCTAGTGCCGCCGGGATGGAAGAAAAACAACATTTGAGCATGGATTAGCAAGAATTTTGAAACTAACACTTTGGTAACAAACAAGTGAATAATAGTACTAGGTTTTGAGGAAAATGACAGGGAAGTTTCTTTTTTCCTCCTTACATTCTTCAAAACTCACAGAATTTATTTATTTTTCTTTTTATTTTAACACAATTTGAATTAATCAATTGTAGCGGATTTTGTATCAATCAAATTTTTTCAAGAATTTTTACACTTGTGAATTGATCAATCAGAAGACGTAAAATATTATTTACACTTCTAAACTATTTCAGATGTGTAAAATCTATAGAAATTTTTTATTTAATATTTATATATTTTGATTGGTCAATTCAAAAGAAAGTTAAAATTGACAACAATAAATGAATTATTGGAGTTTTGAAAATGTACAAGGTGAGAGGAGAAACCTCTTATTCATGTCAAATAGTACAATATTAATTAACACCAAATTGTCTTTTAGTTGAAGTAATGAAATATTTTAGGAATTTATTTTCACAATGGAGCTTTGAGAGTGTTCGAGAGGTGTGGCATAATAGAGTCTAATATTTTTAGGGGAACTAAAAACTTTTTTTACTGAGTAAATATGTACTTAACAAACTATTTTTTTGTTAAGGTATTTTCTACAAAATTATATTGTCATATTAAAATAATTTTAAATAAAAAAATTACTCAATTGGATTCAGACTTTTGTTAATCCAACTGTCTTTTATAAAAATGACATACCGAAGTATTTTATTATACTATAGTATAGTATTTTTTTTATGCTTTAACCTAAATTAGACATGTAGCACTTTTTATCGGGTAGAAAGTTCTAACCAAAATTTCAAACATTATAAAAAACAAGCCATACAAAAAAACAAAAGCATTTATGCACTATAATTAATAGACAAGAGACAAACTTGTTACTTAATTTTAATGGAAAATCCACCTGAGTGGACACAATTACTCACATTTGATAATATATATATCAAGTGATAAAAGTTTTAATATGAAATGATTAAATTTTAATCATTACAACCCTACATGGATGTTTATGATTGAAAGTATCAAATGACTACTTAAAAAAGGCACGTGACTTTATTTTTTTAATATTAATCATTAATGAGTTGATCTATGACTAAGATTTACTCATCTCTTACCATCGTTATAAAAGTCTTCTTATTTGACATGTTTCTTGTATATAAAACTTAAAGAAAAATAAAATATCAAATTCATCATTCGCACATGACACCCAAAATCTTAAGGAAAACTTTGAATTTTAATACACTATCAATGTAAAAACTATCAACATATTACAATCATTTATATGTATAACTTTAAAAAATTATAATTAAAGTCAAACATTTTTTTGTAGTATGACAATTATGATCGATAGACAGGACAAATATTCTTTATCGTGATATTTTACATAAATTAAATTCAATATTTTAAACCACCAAATCAGTGTAATTTTAATCAAGGTCACTATGGAAATATTTTCCACAAATATTAATGCATGTATGTACCTTGACAACTCCCTCTGTTCATATAAGCAATAATCGGATTTTGTTACCTACTAAAAAAGAGATGAGGCTTTAAATAGAACCAGATTAAACATAAAGATTGATTTGTGTTGTCACTTTAATTAAGTCCCTACCACTTAAAAAAAGAAAACAAAAAAGCTAAACAAATTTCATACCTACCTTACCAAATTCAATTTGTATCCCACTTCAAGGAATTGATCATCACTCCAGGTTCAAAATCATAATGACCAAGTTCGATAGTTACATGCTTTAATGCACCTCATATGAAGATCCTGATTCATCTGCAAATAAAAAAGGCCCAATTACTTGTACTCAAAACACTAACCATCACATAAGAAAATGAAAAAGCAATGAAAAATCTATAACCTTTGTCTCCTTAATGTGCTGCCAATTTCTAGAGATATAGATAGTTACATGTGATATTGGCACGGCTCAATCAAATAAGAGAGTTTTAGATTCATAAAACACTTCCTTTTGATTGAACCGTACCAATATCTCATATCCAATTAAGATATCGATATCAAATTTCTTGCACTATATTTTTTTATCTAGGATGAAGAAATGGAATAAGAAAACTTCTCATAAGGTCACCTGTTCCTGCACTAATGAATAAACAAAACAACAACATATAATGAAATATTAATATATCTATGTGACAAGAAAAGATTACTAGCTTGTTACTACCATAAGTAACTTCAATATCCATCACCATAATTTATACACAAAAAGAAGAACAAGGAAAGGTTTAACTCGACCCTATGAAGAAAAAAAACAAGGATGAAGAAGAAAGAAGGTGGCATGTTTTGTTTTGGAGTAACTATGATGTCCTGTGAGATTCTTTAAAATTAATGTGTGAGAGAGAGGAGGGACCAATTACAGAGACAAAAATACAGAGTCTTAAATATGGTGACATTTAATTTTGCCAACAACCCCACAACAAAAAGAAAATGGGCACATTAAATTTTGAGATTTAAAACAATAAGAGAAAAAAAAGCATAATTTTTGAAATATTAATTATATCATATAAGCAGAAAAGGGTCAGTGAGAGACAAGATGTTGAGTTTAGCTTTCAACAAAGTTCCTATATTTATGAGTTCACAGGATAAGTATGGCTTTTGTTACCAACCACATTTGAAATTCAAAAGAGTAATTTTTGGAAAGTTTTTTTTTTTTGCTGAATTAATTTTGGGAAAGTTAAGTTTGTGGTTGGTGTGATGTGCATATAGTGCTTTCATTGAGTTTGGGCTTGTGGTTGTGAATTTTACATTGAAGTGAACTACAAGTAGTAGTTTATATTTGCGTTTGTCATACCCTTTATGTGCAAAAACTGGGTTCATGAATATGATCATAAGATCACTTTCTTCCACATTCAATGGCAAAAATACATGTAAGTGGAGTTAGTTAAAAAAAGAAATCAGCCTTTCGGTATTAATCCATAAAAGGAAGCTCACATGAAATCAAAGTATATACATTATTCACACAGATTTTCCTTTCCATATATTTGTTTATTACTAGTTTTTGACAAGATTTCGTTCATTTATGTTATTCAATAATTTGTACTTTCTTTGTCTAGAAAAAAAAATAAAATATACGGAAAATTAAGGGTCTATATAATTCAAGTGGGAGAGATGAATGCTTTTGGTGTTATGTTTTGTTTAGAATTGGTATTAAGTAATTGAAAATTAAATTTAAATTTTATATCACTGTAATTATTATTTACATATTCTTTAAATTATTGTCACATCACTAAATTAAAGCTCAAGTTAAGAAAGGGATTAAAAGTTTTACAATTTAAAAAATGAGGGACCAAAAATTGAGAATTTATTATAATAGAGGAACCAAAACTTTATTTTAGTCAAAATTTTAATATGGAGGATAAATAATTTACATTTTACAATATTGTAGTATTTATCATCGCAAAAAGAAAAAATTAAATCCAACTTTTTGAAGAACATTTCTTCACTCTCTTGGCTCTCTCTAATTCCCTCAAAAAAATTAAATAAAAAAGTTGTTGAAAATAATTTTCCCACTTGAAAATATTAAATCCTTAGAAGGGGTGGTTACATTAATTACTATTTTCAATTTGTGATATTTTTTTATTTTTATTGTGATTTTTCTATTAATCATATGAGAATATCTTCAAGTGTGTTTGAATTAATGAAGTGATTGGAAAATAAAAGGAATTTAATTTTTTTAGCAATTCAAATACTTCAATTACATTTCCTTCATTCTTTTTTATATTTTTGTGTTCGGATAGAGCAATGACTTAGTTAAAGTTGGGTTATTTTTATAAATTTCAAAAAAAAATTGGGGTAAAATTTAAATTTAAATATTTGGACCAAAACTAAATGTTTGGGAAAATTTCAGGATGAATTTGCAAAATTATAGGGATTAACGCACAAATTTTGGAGCATATACCGACAAATTTTGCAACTTTTGAAAAACAAATAGATTGACTATGTTAAATTTCAGATTTTATAAGTTAAAACGAGAGTTCTTTGATTATAAGTGGTATTTGAAATTTCTTAAATTTATTTTTAACAAAATAGTTTATGAAACTCATTTATTTTAAAAAATTCTTAATTTATCATCGAAATAAAATAATTTCTTTTAAAGAATTTAAATTACGCTAAAAAATTATTTTTCCTCGTAAAATTCTCTTATTGAAATACACTATCAATATTCAAAAAGTGCTTACAAAAGTTGTTACATATAAATATTATCCACATGGAGAAATATTCTAAAGTTTTAGAATTTGATCATTGGAACATGCAAATTCAATTTAAAAAAATGAATTGAGAGTTTATAGAAGTTATTCGAATTGTGGAGATTAATAACCTTCATTTTTAATCTATTTTTGGAAGAAGCCGCAGTCTTCTAGAGTGAAATTTTTTATAAAGTGATACACAAATTAGAGTTGAGTTACAAATCATTATAATTTTATTTGAAATAGTTAATATAATTTTTGAAACATTTTCAAGGATGTAGGCAAAAGATGAAGAACCACATAAATTATTGGGTGCTTTCTAATTTTTTTATTTGTGGTGTGTATTTCGATATAAAATTTTGGGTGTATGACGTAATTTCTCAAACAACACCTCTCAAATTTTAATGTTTTAAGTATATACATACGTTATAGTGATAATAATTTATCTATATAGTAAATAGTTTCCACATGTTGTTCACATATAGTTGGTGGTGTAGTGGCAAGATTGTGTTTAGCTTACTTGTTGGTTGAGAGCTAGAATGAATGTAGAAATTTTAAGCAACGAGGGCATCATATATCTTTTTCAAGTGTTGTCACATGTATAGTATTAAAAAAAAAATAGTTATTTTAATTTTTAAATGTTATAATATTTGAATTTATTAAAATTACAAACATATCTTTAAATGTCTCTTTTGTTAATAATTTTATAGACCAAAAGTGACTAGCAAAAAGTACATTTGAATAATAAATTAATTAACTAAAAATACATTTAAAAATCAAAAGGATTAATAAAAGACACATTTAAGTTTATTTTTGTAATTTTACTGCTTTTTTTATAAGTAATTTTGGCTAAATACCACTCGTGGTCCCTTAACTTAATTTCAGTTAACGATTTAGTCATTTATCTTTTTTTTTTTTTCACGATTTGGTCCTTTATGTTTTTAAATAATTTCAGCATTACCCTTTAAGTGGGGTTTCGTTAAGAAAAATTTTAAAAAATCCCTCCTCCATGTTCAGAAAAAGTTATCATTTATGTTTTGGAAATATTTCAGAAAAATATTCAAAATTTGTTATAAGTTTGATAGTATGATTGATTCGTTAAAACTGAAGTTATGGGTATTTATACTCCATAAAAATCACTTCAGATCAGTGACAATCGTTCCTAGAGGTTTGATGATCATATATAATAATATAGATGAAGGATTTTTTAACTTTTTCTTAACGGAACCCCACTTAAAGGGTAACGTTGAAATTATTTAAAAACATAAATGACCAAATCGTTAAACGAAATTAAGTTAAGGGATCACGAGTGGTATTTAGCCAGTAATTTTCCTACATTTAAAGACTATTACATTTATAACAACTGTCACACATTTAAAAAAAAATCATAACATAGTGGAGATATAAGTTTAACTCAGTTCCCACTTAGATCCTTTAAGTTTTTTTTTTTTCTTTTCAATTTGTGTTCTTTGAGTTACATTTTATTTGCAAAGTTATCTTTTATGTTTTAGTCGGTTTGCACAAATACCATTTTTTTAACATTTCTATTAAAAAAGTCATTTGTCCGATAAGTGATTAGGTCACTCTAACTAAAGTACATCTTTCATAACTAGAAAATACAAATAATCAATTAATATATTTTAATAATTAATTTTTATTAAAAATATAGATATCAAATTAAATTGTTAGGGTTCATCTTCTTCCCCAATCTCTCCTTTACCATTTTTTCTTCAACTCTTAGAATAAGGATAACACAAATTGTAGAAAAAAACGAATCCATATGAGACTATCAAAATGAGTTGTTTTGACGAATTGTATTCCTCCTTCATACACATCGGTTTTTTTAGATGAATTTAGAAGAGAAAAACGAAAAGGGGAAATTTTTTGTGAATAAGGGTTTGTAGAAAAGGAAGATGAATATATGGTAGAAGAAAAGAGTAAAAGATAGATATAAAATTTTAATTGAAGTGTAGAGAAAGGAAAAATTAGATGTTACTATTAAATTTGAACCCACTATTTTAATTAGAAATAAAATAAAATAATATTAGCAAGAATAGTTGCTAGTTATTTTCAATGTTTTTAATGTCTTATTTTGTGCCAATTTATTTCAAACTTATTTCTTCTTTTTTTTATTTACAATTTTCTATTTTTCAATTCATTCAAACTTAAATCTATAATTAAATCTATAATTTTGATGATCAAAATTAGATCTTAGTATCATATTAAGTTACTATTAATATCTCATAAAAAAAAACTATTATTTATATCAAATATCAATAATATTATAATTTAGATTATATACACTATAATTGACAGATTTCATCCGAGATCCGCAGGTGATTTATCCACCAATTATATAAACAAGACTCAACCTCACATTTTTGTAATATATAAAGGGAATTTTTACTAACTGGATCAAAACATGATTATCAAATTAGTGAAACTATTGAATCATATATGAATGTTGAGAGTTTGACAAAAATTAAAATTAGTCCCTACCTAGAAATAGACATACAACTAACAATATTAAGGAAAAATAATTAGTTGGCGAGTTGTTTAAAAACAGTGGTTTGATATAATTGTGGTCCCACTTGTTCCATATAAATCCCTTTTTATGGTAGAACAACAACAGACATGGTATTAATTAGTTTCCATGGCCTCTGTAGTCTCTCCGCGAGCAATGCCCATAAATGAGGGGGAGATTTGTGTTCACAAATTTTAAACGGCAATTTTTACAGTAAGAACACGTTTGTGTCAACAATATTATACCTGTTTACTTTCTGAAAATACTTTTTTGTTGCATATAGGTTTAAGCCCAACCAAAAACAAAACAAACAGAACTAAACATGTAAGTGTCAAACAAATCATCAAAAGATACACGGTGGAGGTCATTAGGGGTGATACATCCGCGATATAATTTTATTTGTTAATAATTAATATAAGATATATATTTTTATGTCATAGCTCAATCGATATTGTTATATTGAATTTCAACCTGAGACTTGCATTTAACTTTTAAAATCAATTATGATTATATTTATAAAAATAATGAAAATATCAAGAGAATTATTTTCATTAATTTGAAAAATGCATCATCTTTGAGTATCACAATAATTCATTTAAACAATATTTTATTTTATTTTCTTTTTAATAAAGTTAAAATGAATACATTTAACAAATAAAAATAAAAAATATTTTTACAAATAAAAGGACTCTAAATTTATTTTTGTAAATGATATATATTTAATGTAAATATTAAAATTTCTTTAATTTTTCTCCGAACTAATATTCAAACAAATTATTTTCTCATTCTATAAAAAAAATATCAGTTTTTTTTTCTCATTTGGTAAAAAGTTGTTACTATTTATTTCACCAAACTTGATAGAATCAAGATTTTATAAGTGGCTTTTAGCATAACTATAAATTTGGATTAGATACGGTGTAGTTGTAACATTTATATGCATTTTGAGCGTTTGAATGATTTAATTTTAAAATATCAAATTTAAAATCTAATTAATTTGATGTTAATCGGATAATCAAAATGAGTGTGATAGTCACAAAGTTATTACTGCAAACAATTCAAATCTAGTAATCATATCTATTATTAAATCCTAGTCTGATACCAAAGATAAATTAATAGATTATTTACAACTTATGTCACATAACTTTATGCAATTATATCTAAGATAATTAATAATAATAATTTCACTTTACTTCACTTAATTTTTTTTATCACGATTTTGTTTCATTCTTACTTATTGACATTCTATCCAACAATAATAAAAATAAAACTTAACTTCTTTAAATCCCTCATAGTAACAATCATAACATGAAAATAAAAAATACTACTTAAATAAATTATGAAAAATGTATCTGTAAAATTATGAAAAAGATGCAATTGAAAAACAATATATATGTGCGATATGGGGCAGGTGTTACAATTTATTGCTCAAACTAGTAGTTATATTATTACGCAAAAGTATAAATTAACAACAACAAAATTCGATAGTCTAAATTAACTATTAAAAATACCAAAAATCTAAAATAGCTATTAAATTAAAACAACAAAGCCTCTTAAGGTTCCATCGTGTGAGATTTTGATCTCAAGTGGTGATCACTACCACTACTATAAGACAATCAATTGACATTAATTGCAAGACATTTAATATATATCTAATAAATTGTGCCTAATTTTGAACATTAATATTACAAAAAGAATTAAAAACTTAAATCCCTAACTTTAATAGCCTAAATATATTTAGATCGGTGGTATAAAATAAAATCGAATGAAATCAAATGATATAACATCAGTTTTTATTAGTCAAAAGAAAAACTAGCTTAATTATTTGATTTCACTTTGTTTCATCATATCACCAATCTAAGCATACTCTTGAAGTAAAATAGTAGAGCATAATGTAGAAAGGCTTAGAGAAAACTAATAGGTGAACTTCATAAAAATTTCATTATCTACATTTAAAATTTATTGCAAAATGAGCACTTCTCTAGCATCCTCTGTATTTTTATTTTATCTTTTATATTAGATTTTCAACGGTACCTTTATAAGCCAAGTAATTTTTCTCCACTTTTGTGTGTGTATGTCTATATATATATATATATATATATATATTGATTATGCTTGTACAACTTATGTGTAAACAGTTGATGATAACCAAATGAATGTCAACAATTGGTTGTGTAAGCTTGCTTATGAAGGTACAAATTCGATATTTGACCTTCAACTTGATAATGTGAATTTACAGCTTTATAGTAAAAAGTAAAGTTTCAAAGTAAACCAAACCCATTCTTGAATCTTGACCCACGACAAGTCCCTATCCTCATGTGAAATCGTTTCTGTTCTTTCACCTTCCTCTACACCACAATTTTAATTGGGTAATGCATGTACATTCACATGAATATTAAATCACAGCAATGTGTGTTGACAATAATCAATAGTGGTGGTATTTTTGCCAACACAGTAACATAATAATGCACCTCTTTAGTATATAGAGCCTAGACCTCTGTTCCTTGAATGAGTTATTGGTTGTGTGGAAGTTGAATTAGGATTTTAGGGGTAGTAGAAAAACAGTGATTCATGTTCTGTGGTGAGTGTCTTAAATTAATTTATTTGTTGTGTGTGTGTGTGATATGAGGAATTGTGTGATTGTGATGTGAGGTGTGAAGAGGAACAAGGTCATCAATGTAAGGAGTAAATTGCCTATGGACCAGTGACATTGTTGTCAATGTACAAAAGATAGAAACTTACACTATGGCCCTCAAAGTATATGGTGGATCGTAATTGAAGAAGTTCTTTTTTTTTTTTACCAAAGGTGAGTGAAAAAGTTTATGTGTGCATAAAATGAAGAAATAAAGTTTGATTTCCAATAATAACCGTTATATCGTTATTTCAACCACACTAATTAATTTAGTGGGGTTTGCAAAAAAATGCAGAGAAAAATATTTTAATAGATATTATTCTCATTATGTAGAACAAAAATTTACTAGAGATTCTATTTAGTTTGGTGTTATGTTAAAAAGATTAAGCACTTTTGTAGATGCTAAAAAGATCTTACCACTAGAACAATTCTAAAGTTAAATATGTTCAGAAATATCAACTCTTAATAGGTATACTTTGGTGGCCCATGTTTTACTCACCCACATTCCTTTAGGATTTTGTAGTGGCTTTGATTTTCAAGTTTTTCCTTGTTTGGTTCTTTTGGAAGTTATTGAGTAACATGGTGAGCTACCACCAAAATGCTACAAAACATGTATCTACCTATACACTCCATGATTGTTCAATCTTTTTTAGATTTGGATTTGGTTCTGTTAAGACAAAATTTCTCTCAAATGTTTCAATGATAACAAAATTGTTCTAAAGATTTTGATTATTTGTGTCATTTAACTTGTGCTCTTGAGTGTATCAATTTTAGAAAACAGGACATTTAAATTCTTGATCAAATGAAGTTTTTACACATATAAATTTGTACTCTTGAGAGAGGACAATGCTACTTTTAGCCTAAACATTCAAAACAATCTAAGTAAAAAAAATGACAGCTAGTTGAGAAAAAAAAAACTGATCAAAAAGACTTGTACAATTGTCAAGACGATAAACATCACATAATGATGAACTTTTGTTCTCTATTCATCCTCGCACATGGGAAAATGAGTCAAAGTACAAAAAGTGATGTCCTTGACTTGTAAGGCAAGCCACTACAATTGTTGGGAAAAGGAAAACCTAAAAAGCACAAGTCACATCAGAATTAATAAAAGTTTGATCCTGCTACAACTCAAATCTGAGGATAGATTACAACACTCATCCTCTCAACATTCTAATAACAAGGACAACTAAATGGCATATTTTCAATTCTAAACAAAGACCATGGACAATCATCTAAGTCCCCAACATATATGTTGTACTTCTCCTCTTAGTTGAAGCATTAGGGTTTCTATAAATTCGGATGATCCCATCCTCAAAAATCACAAGAAACATCACACAAGCAAAAGAACAAAGTTGTGAAAAGCAATCTCATCCTTGGCATACTTTCTACTAATTTTAATTATATCTTTGGATCAACCTCTCATAAAGCATATCATAGTGCAAGTATCCTCTCTTATCAAATCTCTCAAAAAATATGTATATCCTCAAGTTAAGATTAACTTGTTGATAGTTGTGCAAGATGTGTTAGACAAGAAGAGAAATTGTTTATGTAAGCTTGGTGAGACAAATAAAATACATAGTCAAAAGAATCCCTTCAGATGATAACCTTTTTGAGCCATAGTGAAAACTCACAAGGAAGTGAGGACTGGACGTAACCCTTTTGGATGAACCAATATAAATTTATATGTATCATTCTCTATACCCTCTTCTCTTTATTTTGTTTAACTCTCATTTTAGTTCTAAACATTTATCCTCAAACACTCATCTATTATCCTTACATAGAGGATACTAATTTTTTAAAGAAAGAAAATTAAGAAAAGTATAATATCTCTATTCAACTCCCCTTTTAATGATATTTTAACTATTTTAGATCCGTCTTCCATTAAAGACATCATGTATTGCACATAATTTCAATTAAATTGTTAAGAGAATTACAAATATTGACGAGGGGCTTTTCTTTTTTAAGTTAAATCTTATTGCATATATATAATTGAATCCAAAGAAGTATATTAATAAAAATTCCGATCATCAAGTAGTGTGTTATCTAAAAGGATAATAAATCAAATGCTTAATTGCAGTCTCAGTCCTCCTATTTAAAAAGTCGACAGTTTTTGTTCCCCTCTGATTTTTTAACTAAAAAACGATGACGTTAGATGTTTTAAATAACGTGACAATATGATACGATGATGTAGAATGATTAACACCATAAAATTTGAATAAAACATCGTATTTAGATTTCAACTTCGAAATTTTTTCATATTTTTAATTTAATTAATGACATATAAATAATTAGTGCTTCTAGAGGGTTCTATATCATATAATTGTACGTTATTAAAAATATATCAAATTGTCATTTTTTTAGTTCAAAAATCTGATGGAATAAATGTCAAATATCCAATGTTTTTAATTTAGAAGATTTTACTTAAGTAAATATTTTATTATTTATTTTTAAAGTCTTAATTCAACGTACAAATGTTGTTAAATTAAATTTATTATTCAATTTAATTAAAAATATATTTTACTATTTTAATTTTAAATATATGTTAATTAATTTAAAATTATGTTACAATGGTGATATGTCATTTATTGATTTACCATAATTAAAGTGTGGATATCGAATATTTAGACACTCGTCAAGTTCGGATATTAAAAAACTCATGTGAATATGAGTTTATTTATTTATTTCTTTTACAGTTTTCACATATAAGAATGAGTACTATAATAATATCATAATCAAATCATACTCATTGTCAATCATCTCTATAATAAAGTGTTTTTTATAGGCCTACTCCCATACCTAGTTCCCAGGCCCAGTACAGCCCAACCATATGATTATCCACAACTTAAAATAAACAAATATAAAGAAGTAAAATATATATTAGATTTATTAAAATAGGTGTAACGTCAGTCATTTTGAGATAAACGGCACTTACTTTAATGTGACGGAGCTTCTCGAGGTCATATATGGTCACTGGCATTAAGAGGTTCCAATAATTTTAAAAAAAATACCATTACATTTAGTTCTTTAAGACTTATAATTTGATTAATTAAAATCAATCTATGATCCATTTTATGACTAAATCACATTCACCTCTTGCAAATAAGGCTCTCAACCTCATTTCTCTCATCTTCTCTTTATCTTTTCCCATCACCACGAGTCACGTATTTCTTTAGTTGTAGGCGTATATAATAGTATTTTCAAAAGTAAAATTGTAATATGAGATATTATTTTAAAGAAATTTTTATATATTAATTTAATTAATGTATGGAAGTAGATAAATTTTATGAGAAAAAAATATTTATGTTAAATAAAATTAAAAAAATAATTATTACTAATTGTGATAAAGTTGTGAAAACCAAATTATACAAGTCTATAAAATAATTACGGTTTGATATATGTTAATCGGTTGTGAAGAATTTCGACTAAATCTGACATGATATATGTTAATAAATATGCTAATTAATATAAATATTATGATGTATGATGTAATTTTAGGTTCTATAATATGTGTATTTTATTAATAGAATTTTTTTATGAGTAAAATTGTGGTTGTTGGGTTATCGTTTACGAAATATATGTATCAGTGTAACATGTGAAGGTGACATGATGCATCTTTTCTTGTTACATGAATTACCATAATCAAATGACATGCATCATGTAGATTATGACGTATAGATCTTCGGTGTGTCTTGTAGATTGATTGATATGTATATATGTACTAAATTTTATCAATTTTTTAATTATTAAAATTGCGCTTTTTTATTAAGCTCAATTTTTAAGATTAGAACAAAACCTTTAATTTTTACTGAACAAATTATAATTTAGTCTATTTTTTAAAAAAAAATTGTAAAACATATTACAAAAACAACTACTATAATTATAAAATAAATAAATTTTCCAACTATTTGAATTGTGAATATTATCTAAAGATATAAAAATCAAACCAAATGATCTTATGATCACAATAGTTTAACTAAAACTAATTAAATTAGTTCGATGTTTTTTATGGGTTTGAGTACAAGTTGAACTAAACCAATAAATTTGACATTTATTGATTTAAAAAATAGTTTCATTGAATTTTAAAATAGAGTGTCTAATAGTCAAATCAAACCATTGTCTTTTATGAATGTTATGTCAATATTGATATATTAAATAATGTGTTGTGTTTAAATGTATTTTAATAATTATATATATTATTTTTGTCCTTTTAATTAAGAAAATTGTATTAATAGTGTAAAAATTTGGATTTAACTTATATTTTACATTGTCAATTAATCATAACCTTCATATTAATAAATAGTTTCACTTTTATCCTAGTTACCTTTAAAGTCACACTTATGGATGTTTGTAATATGCTGATATTGTAAAACTTTCTACATTGACATAACATATCAATTAAACTATAAAAATTAAAGATGTCAACCAAAATTTGATATACTATATCTACGTAATAAATATTATTTCTCTATAATAAATATTAAGAGTTTGACTTCAATATATTTTTATAAATTTACGATTTAAACTTTTTATATACAATATTAAATATTTAAATTTTTCTATCAAAGTTTTAAAAATTTGCCCCTTCGTATTATATATCAACCTCAGCTACCGGCTTACTTGGTGACGAAGCGAAACAAAACAGAAAGTATAAGTAGATGTTCCGTGTTAAACTCAAACAGAATCACCAAGAAGAAAGGAACAGAAAAACCAAACCCTAATTTAAATTATATAAACACTCCTTTTATTTACAAAAACGCAATTACAGATACATAGCCTTCTTCGTTTTGCAAAACAAATCCCTAACTTCAATCATCGATTTTTTCTTGGTGAGTTTGTGAAATTAGCTTTGTTTTCTTCAAGCTTTTTCCTTTCTCATCCTTTAGAAATTGAATGAAATTTCTAATGTTTTGGTGTTTCAAATTTGCAGAGACTTATTGTTCTTCCAATTTAATCATGTCGAAGCCCTCCTTCAAGATTCAACATCCTCTGGGTACTTTTCTCTCTCTTTCAATTTAATCCAATTTCTTAGTCTGGTATTTATTGTAAATTGGAACCTTTTTATCGTTTTAATTCAAAGTCTATTCTTTTTTGTATAAATTAAATAATCATATTTTTGAAAAACTATTCAATTTTTTTCATTCATCTAATTGAAAGTCTTTGGACTCTATGACGATGGAGTTTGGCTTTTTGTCTATATGAATAGAAGAATTAACGTGTTTAATACGTTAAGATGAGTATTCTTTTGATGAGTTTCCAAAACCCCTTGTTGAATGAACTTGAATAACAGCTTGAATTTTTGTACATGACAGAAAGAAGACAGGCTGAAGCTTCTCGCATTAGAGAGAAGTATCCCGATAGAGTACCTGTAAGATCGTACTCACTATACATACATTGTATCTGTTTTCGTTCTTTTTTAATGCATTCTTACTGAAATATGGCATTTGTGTGCAGGTGATTGTGGAGAAAGCTGGAAGAAGTGACATTGCAGACATTGACAAGAAGAAGTAAGTCATTGTCTTACGTAATTATGTATGTTTTAGTTAGTTCTAAAGCCTGAGAATATTATTTTGCTTCCTAGTTTCTTTTTTGGCTTTTGTGAAGATTTAGGAAGGTTACAATTGTGTATTGTTGGTAAGTAGTAACATAAAAAGAGTTACAACTGGGGACGGTGGTAAAGTGTAAAATGGAGTATCCATGTTGAGTTGATATTTTGGTGTTCATATTAAAATGTGTTGTCAAATAGAGGCGCTATGGCATAGCGGATTTTGATGGATTCGCTATGAAAACCATGATCCTATCCTACTTTCTTTTTATTATGACAATAGCAGTAGCTATTCCAATTTCTGCTACCCGAAATAGTGGCAATAGCGGAAAAAGTAGAATTTTAGGTTTTTTAAAATAATAAAACTAAAGATTTTGCATGAGTGTCAAACATGACCTATTTTTATAATAGAAAAACTAAAGAGTTAGTGAGTATTACTCTTATATTCATTGTAATATGTATAACTTTCAATATAAAGCTATGTTATGGCTCCATTCCCTGTGTTATTTGTATTCAACATGCCTTTTTTGTATATAATTTAGTTATTTCGACCTTTATGCGGCATCTGCTATTTGACTGCAACGCTATTCGCTATTTGCCTATTTCACATAGCGGATTTTTGGTATTTCGCTATTTTCCGCAATTTGCTTTTGATCACACTTAAATGTAGGTAATGATTAAGATTAATGTTTTTGTAATATGTTATTTATTGAAGACTAACAAGTGAGGTCAGAATGTTAAGCTGATGTTCATGTTCTTGTTGCGTATTCTATTTGGCCAAAGTGGGGTGATGTATTAGGCCCAGCCTTAAATTGCAGGTCACTGAAGTGGCACATATGGCCTCTGGCATCACATCCTTGTATTAATATTAATATTTTTAGTTTGAAGAACAATTAACAAAAAAAGGAATGTAGTTTGTTACTAATATTTCTGGTAATTTGGTTTGTGAAGAGCATGCTGCATATGTGGAAATGCTATGATTAAGTTTTAAATTTAAGCAAATCTACAGTTTGGTCCATCTTGACAGTAAATTTACCTCCAAACATATATTTGAAGCATATGAGCTAGAGATGAGGATAGAAAATCAGAGGATAAAACTTGGTTTTTTTCCCACCTTCTAACAATCAAAGATTATATTATCTTGGTCACTGCAAATTTTCATGTTTTGCTGTATTCTTAATTGGTCTACTCTTGTTGTGATGCTGTAGGTACCTTGTCCCAGCTGACTTGTCTGTTGGTCAATTTGTGTATGTTGTCCGCAAAAGAATTAAGCTCAGTGCAGAGAAGGCTATTTTTGTTTTCATCAATAACACTCTACCTCCAACTGGTAAGTATCCAGCCTACAAAATGATGTTTATGCGAGTTTGGTAGTGTGACTATTAACTAATAAATAAATAAATAAATACCCTGTTGTTGCAGCTGCTCTGATGTCTGCTCTTTATGAGGAACATAAGGATGAGGATGGCTTTCTTTACATGACTTACAGTGGAGAGAACACCTTTGGATCTCACTAGTCATTAACTCGCGATAACCTTCTGTAAATAGCAGTCCATTGTCAATATACATGGCCTGAGCGTATTGTCATTCTGCTCTTTAAATTATTTTCGTTATCTTTAATTTATGAATTTTAAATTTTCAATGGATGGATTTAGATTTGGTTACCATTTGAATTCTCAGTTGTGCGTGGCTTCGGTAACATTGTCTACTTTATTTATGGTGCTATTTTTGACTGAAAATTACAGATAAGCATTATTTATTAGAGTTGTCAAATGAGCCTGGCCAGATTATATGAACAAACCATATTAAGTTGGGCCTGTTTGGTATTAGACCGCAAATTCTTCAGCCTGGCCCAACTACGTATGGGCTATGTGGACTACTAGGTTAGCTTAGCCCATTTAATTTTCTTTTGTTTATTCACCTAAATCATTTTGTCATTTTGCTATATCGGTTTTTCGTAATTATCTATTTTATGATGTATAATTTATGTTACAATGTTACTTATCTCATCATTCTATTTTCTCAAAATTAAAATTATATTTTTGAATTGTCCAATTCTGACATCAAAATACATAGCTAGATTGGCCAATTCAAAGAGCATTAGATTTAACTTATGTTAAATGCAAACCATTGGATTCACAATATTCTAAAAGTTATAGTAATTGACAGTTTCTTTTCTCTTCTATATTTTCTAAAACTTTCAAATTTTTTTTCTTCAATTTTACCTATCATCGAGATTTGTCAAAATATTCTCCAAAATCTTTTCCACTATTTCACAAAATACAATGAGAAATAATTTAATAAAATCAATAAATGATTTGATTGAGTAATAAAACTGAAATTTTGTAAAAAAAAATTATTTAATCTGATTTGATTTAATATTACCATTTTTTTACAAGACTTTTTGTAAGGTTTTTCTTTCAATTTTGGTTTAAATATAATATTTACTTCTTGCAAATATAGCAAGACTTTATTTTCTCCTCCGAGTCTTCCATCCCTCTTGAAAAAATCCTCAAAAATTCTAAAATCCAAAGCTAAATCTTTAAATTTTTTCCTTAATTTGTATTTTTTATAGGTAAATGTTAGTAAATTAGTTGTTAGAAGAGTTTTTTTGAATTTGAATTTGAGATCTCAGCTTTATAATTATCTCTTAGTTCATCAATCGACAATAGTATTTTAGCAAGTTTTTGAGGTCGTAGTATCAAAGAACTAGGAATCTTAATAACTTTTTTGAATGGGTAAGTATCAAAGAACTAGGAATCTTAATACCAAGTAATTATCAAGAAAAAGTGTATTCATGAAGTAAAGCTTACAAGAGAGAAAAAAGAGTCAAGCTCAAATTTCAACTCCTCTATAAATGCTTCAAAAATACAATGTTACTCAGGTAAGTTTCTAAAAATTTTAACTAAAATGCTAATAAATGCTTCAAAAATATTTGTTAAATATTTGACGATAAAAATATTACATTGAAAAATACATTAAAAGTTCAAAATTATTTTTTCTCATACAAAATTTCTATTTTTGTATCTTTAACAATTACCTTTAAAACATTATTAACCTAATCCAAATTTTAATACTTAAATAAAATGAAAGGATTCTTTTGGATTGGAAACTTTTACCCTTTTAAATTAGCCCCACAAAACAACCACAACATCATCTTGTTAATAATGTCGTGTAGACACCCGACAAATACTTTGGTGCTTTGAAAGTTACCAAATGTAAAATAACCAATTGACAAATGACATGTGACATGGATTAATCATCATTACAAGAAAATTAGGAATAATCAACATCATTGTAGTAATCAAAATAATGCTAATATGGAAGGCAACACAAAATGAGGGATTGTAATTGTGCTATCGGTAGAATTAGAAAAGTTAAAATTCCATGCAAGTTGGATCCATCAAATTATATGGATGTCCTCTGTTTCTTTCTCTTAAAGTGGTTTGTGATCCATTTGACACAAATTGAGGCCCCACTTTTAATCTTTTGAAGACCTATTGTAGCAACTGCTTTGGCTTTAGTGAAACCAACCTTGGCACCTGAATTCTTGTTCTTGCCGGTGGTGTGTTTTTGGGATCTAGTGTCAATGTCATCATATTCAATAGCACCAACACCACCAGCACCCCATTGATCTGCCCAACTTGGTGCTTCACTCGGTGCTTCACTCACCATGTTTTTTGGATTAGGACCTTAAATCAAGAATACTACTCATTAAAGTGATTAAACCTTAAAATTGTCACTTGAATTTGGATTTTCTAGAGTAGTGAGTTTATGGGTCATCTCATTTATACGTTGTTTAATAATCACTTTTTTAAAAAATATGTGACTTCAAAATGACATTTACTACACAATAATCTCATATTCATACAATTAAAATATTGATGGTCATTCAATCAATATCGAATATTTTATAAATATGTAGATTTTTATTTTATAATTTAAAATATCAAATTTGAATAAAGACCCTCCAATTTTAATGAATGGCCACTGATGTTCCGATAACGTGAATGCAAGGAATTCCTAATTGGAGAGGGAGCGATTCGTTAGATTTGTAGAGAAATCAAGCTTTTCAGTATGGAGAAGAAGGATGTTGATCCAAGTGTACCAAAAGTCCAAAACTATAGAATTTTAAAAAATAATAAAATAAAATTTTGAGCTAGTTAGAGCATTTGTGAATAGATAAAGGCTTTGGCTTAATTTCAAATATATATGAGCTTTTCAATTAAATTTTAGTTTTCCACTTATAAATTTAAAAAGCCAATTTCAACTTATACAAGAAGTAGTTTTTCTTATTAAAAAAAAATCAACAATTTTTCCTTACTAATTCCTAAGAGCTAGAAGACTCGAATTATCTTAATTCTGATTCAAAGATCCATGTGATGAACTTACAGAGGTTTTAAAATGTACAAATATTTGCAAAGTCTTTGTGGTGAAAAATTGAAACAGCAATGCTCGATAATAGAGACATGAATATTAGTACCTCGTATGACTTAGTTGGAATTGATGCAGACCAAGGAACTAAACCGGAAGAGAATGGTAGGGTAGATGAATCAACTCTAAATTATATAGAGGACCAATCTAGAATTTCCACTTATTTGCTTTAAAAAAATTTATATCTATAATTCATAGCATGATTTGCCAACTGACCTATTTGACTTTTCTACTAGCTAAACAAACTTTGTACGCCTTATTAATTTTTAATCCTTGGCTTTATCATATAGTGATACCTTGGCCACCATTGTAAATTACCATGTGAGTTCATATTATTGGTCTTTAGTTCAGCTAGCATTGGTATGTATGGTTCGATTCTACAAGGCAGAATTTATTTGCCGTTCAATAGAGTTGCCAGTTGGCTGGATGTCCATTTCCATCAAGGACAAAATTTAATATAAATAAAAATATAAATATAGTTGTATAGTTTATATATTTAATTGACTTAAAAAAAGTTAATATATTTAATTAGTCTAAATTTTAAGTTAAATATTTTAACTTTTCAAATATTATTTTGTTTATATTTTATTCTCTATAAATGTATATTTGATTCTACAATGACAAAAATTAATTCTCAATAAAAGTTAATTAATTAAATGTAAATTAATTTATATTTAAATTTATTTATGTAAAAGTTTGTTGAATACTAAAACAAATTTGACACACATAAAAATCAATTATTGAGACAAAAACTCCAAACTATAACTTTAAGTTAAAATTATTTTTAGAGACAACTGATTTTATTCAATAACATTTAAATATATCAAAATTAATTTTAACTCTTTAAAAAGTAGAATCGATGATGTTTGTGTTGGCAACCAATATAATACTTAATAATTTATCAAACTCACTAGTGGTTAAAGTAAAGAGATGTTTTTTACTCTTTGAAGGTACAGTAAATACAAGGATATCCGGTTAATATCTTTAGACTACTACTAGCAACAAACTTCCTTTATTGATGGTATTTTCTGTTAAAGTATAGTCTTGGGAGGGGACCTAACCTTTAAAGTTATTGGAATAAAAGATCTTGTTGAAGCGTTACTATCAATAACTTAAAGAAGAAAAGGAAAGGCTAGTCCAAAGAGTGAGGAAAATGGAATAAATAATATAGGGCAATGTCTTCTTAACTCTTGGGAGACTAAACCTTGTAAGTAAAGGTAAGTGGAGCCTTATTCAAAATCAACACTTGTGACACTATTTGCAGTCAAAATAAAGAGGGTTATAAAATACCGTTGTCTCATCTTTTATTTATTATCAAGGTATGATACAATTAAACATCAGCCATTTCTTGTTGAACTTATTGTGAACACATGGGTCATAGTTTCCTAAAAAACAAATGGGTAGTAATCCAAAACTTGCACAAATTAAGTATCAAATTGCGTTTACTAGGGTGAGCAAGGGAGGATTGAGATGAGTTATACTTTTCCTTAACCTGCACTAAATTTTTATTTGGTTATTTTTTAGATTTTAACTTGTGTAGGTCTAAACAATTTTGATCGTCTACGAGTCAAATTAAGATCGAATCTATAATTATGAAAAATCAGGTTGACGTTAATCAACAAATTAATCATTCAATTATGACTAACTAGATTTAGACATGTGCGTTGCACGGTTGGAAATGATATTTTGTGAATTTTATTAATTTTTAGTGTTGATAATTTGAAAATGCAATTATTTATTTTAATGAGGAATCGACACATCAAATTTGTAATTAAGAAATTGAAGAATAGATGAAATTGATTATAGAATAGAGGACTAATAAAATAAATATATGAATTTCAAACAAATGATCAATAAAAAAATATATTGAAAAAGTACTAGTAGTTAAAAAATAAATAAAATAACAATATGTAATATTGCTAAAAACATTAGAAATATTCTAACATAAATAATAAATAAGCAAAAAAATTGTCGAGAGAAAAAGAAATAGAATACAATATCAAAACATTAAAAATCAATTTTATTGACATATAGTTGCTTTTTAATTATTGAAAAGCAAGTTTCATATCAGTATTCTCTGTCTCATGTCAATGAAACTTTCTTTCAAATATCACTTATTATTTTATTGCAATGGTCAGTAGTATAAACATAATAAGCAATAAATGGAAGTTAAAAGTTTGATACAATACATGTGTGGATATGAACATATAAATTCATGGATGTTAAATAAGAGGTATGGACATATATATATATATATATATATATATATATATATATATATATATATATATATATATGAAGGAGAGGTTTATATCATGCACCCCACATTTATACCTGTCACCCCCTCAAGACACATGAAAATACAATTTTATCCTTTTAACAAGTTATAATAAGTTTTAAAATTGATAGTTTCGGAAGTTTTAAATTTTTGAAAGTTTCAATTTTTTGAAATAAGGATTACATTTCGAAAATTTGGAAAGTTTCAAAAATTTCCAAATCTGGAAATTTTCGAAATAAGGATTACATTTTGAAAATTTGAAAAGTTTCAAAAATTTCCAAATCTGTAATGTTTCGAAAATTTCTAAATATGGAAAGTTTCGAAAGTTTCGAAAATTCTGAAATATTCTATTTCGGAAGTTTCGAATTGTTCGAAAGTTTCGAAAATTCTGGAAATTGTCATTTCGAAACTTTTGAAACTTTCGAATATTTTGGAAAGAGGGGGTGAAAAAATGAGAAGTTAAAAAAGTTGAAGATTTTATAAAGGGCAAAATTGTATTTTCACGTTGATTGAGGGGGTGGCAGGTTTAGATGTGGGGGTGCATGGTATAATCCTCTACGAAGGAATAACGTGACCGCAACTTGAGAACACGTAGGATATAACACAAATACAACTTTTAGTTTCTATAAAATCATTATGTATGCAATTTTAATCGTTATTGATAACTCAACACATATTTTTAAATCAATTTTTATAGACTTGTTTATAACATTCTAAAAAGGTCGTTTATAAGAAATAAATATAAATTTCAATTTCTAGGTCCATATTTAAATGTTACTTTTATATTGAATTTTTGTTTCGGAATAGATTAAAATTGTTGGATAATTTTGTAGAGATTAAAAATTGTATTCGACTAAACTTTAATGATAATGTACTTAAAACTCACATACTTGTCTTAGCAACTTACTCACTAATTCAAACAACTTCTTCCTTCCAAAGATTTGTTGCAATTCACTTATTAGGTATAAAACATAGTGGAACATATTAACCCTTTAGGTGAAGCATATGGAAAATAAATCTAAGTAATAATTACCACGAAGAAGGCAACCCACATATATTTTAATCAAAGTAAATTATGCAATACACATTAGTACAACAAATTAACATCAATTATCAATTGAAAGGAGAAAAATAAAGACAAAGTATGAGGTATAAAGTCCATTTTAAAATTTCAATACCTAAATATATAAAATATCTTATTTAGACAAAATATTTTGCAGCCATTTCAGAGCACTTGTTCATTTGTTTTGTTTTGGTCATTCGCAAATGTAGAAGATTGATGTTCTAACTTCTTCATGAAAATATGTAAAAGATCAATGCACCAGGGGATGTGCGGGTTTTTAGGGGAAAATACTATAGCACGTGAAGTAAAATAATTGAAATATTTAAAATAAAACATTTGATAAATGAAAATAATGTAGGATGAAGGAAAACGAAATGACTCTGGTTGGCCAATAATAACTTGTTAATTCAATGTGTTGATGTTATTAAGATTTATGTGAGTCGGTTACAATATTGAAGGAGAATTGATGTTAATATGAGGTAAGAAAAACATAAGGGTGTAATAGTAGAGATATAATAGAGATTGTGTAAAACTAAAATTGGAGTGACACCTCATATTATCTTTGATGTGGCATAAATAGTGTTATGTGAAAAAATTAATGATGAGATATCAATAGAATATTTTGAGGGTTGACTTAATATATTATAAATGGTTTAAAGTGAAACTATCTTGGCGAAAGAATTGAGATAGTTTGCTTTATCCCGTGTATGAAAAACATTAAAGTTAGAGTGAAAAATCACACTTAGACATAAGTTACACGTTAGAGCTTCTATAAATTAGGATGAAAAATCTATAAAACTCACAGTAGCGGTTGTTTATCGCTCAACCAAACACACTAAGCTTGTGTTTGTTTGTGCGGCCAAAAAGACCAAACATGTGTCAAATCCAACACCCTTATTCTTAGCTTCTCACACATAACATGCATTGGAATGTAGTATGATTTTTGATTTAAGTCATTAATAAGAGAGAAATAAATAAAAGTAAACTGAATGATATTGATAATAAAGATAATGTGAATCACATAAAGGGTTACATAGACTTATATAGTAAATTAGATAAACAAAATTAACCAACTAACTAACTAACGAAATTAACTAACTAATCAACTAAGATATCTAACATCTCCCATGTTAGAATATGTTTATTACACTTCGAGCTTGAAAAATGCCAAGAAAAAATATCGAATTAGACATTGATTATAGAGAATATGAAATGTCTGAATATATCGACTAAATAATTTTGAAATGTCATAAATAAATCAGCTAAAAGATTTTTTGAAAGATTTATTTTTCGCTTGAAATAAGAACAAGAAATGTTCTAATGCCATTAATAAATTAGCTAAAAGATAAATCAATTAATCTTCAATGAAAATGTTCTTAAGAAAAATTTGAGAAAAAAAATATAGCGGAATAGTTATTCTCTGATATTATATTAGAATTGTTGAATGTTATTGATAAGAGATAAATAAATAAAAATATACTAAATAATAAAGATAATACATAAAATTGAATTACATAAAAAATTACATAAACTTATATAATCAATTAAATATACAACTAACGAAGAAAAAAAAATTAACTAATGTACATAACCAACTAATGATAAAATCAAACTAACCAATATACATGATCAATTAGTGATAAGATAAAAAAAATTAACTAATATAATTAACTAACTAATCAACTAATGTATATTTGATAATTCGTACACAACCATATAAATGTCCATCCAAACATGTCATAAATCAGTTTTCTTTTGTTTTTTTTAATGAATATTTTTTTTTATCGAGAGTGCCCATGTAAAAATGACACATGAATTTGAGTAGATATTACTTTATTGAAAGGAGAGAAAAAAAACAAGACGGTTGTTAAAAGCTAATATTACAGCACATATGAAATAAAAGTTGATTAGAATTATGGGTGACATGATTTCTCGTGTGGAAAGAGGTGCAAAGTAAGTACTTGTACTCTATTCAATTCAATTTGGCCTATATTTAATAATTAAAGGTAAAGGTAACAAAAAATTCCAATGTGGTCTTTGGTACATTCCTGTCCTGGCCAAAAACTAGCTCCAACATATGAATCTTTACTCTTCTCCCAGAGCTCCAGTCCACAAATCAAAAGCTAAACCATAAAAATTTCTATAAAATGTAATGTAATGTAATATTAATATATAAACAAAACTGTGGGAAAAGTACAGTTGTAAGTACTTTTCTATCATTCAATTTGCTGCGAAATTCCCTTCTATTAAGTATATGAACACAATTATCAGAAAGCCCCCAGTTGCTTTAAATAATAATAACAAAATAAAAATTAAACGGGGATATATCTACATTATGTCTAATGGAATAGCTCTTGATTGGTTATTATGCTTCCTTTGTCACTGTGAAATTTTCACTTGGATCTTTCTCACAGACTTGGACTTGTTCATTTTCTTTGACTTATTATTACTACTATCCCCACTACCATTGCTCCATGTATATCCCTCAGGAATAACAAAAGGATCTAAATCAAATGCCCCAGAAGAGGATCGTTGTTGCTGCTTATTACTCCTTGAAGTCCCTGATTGGCTATTGTTTCGTCTCAACCATGAAGATGAAAATGAAGAGTGACGGTTTTCTGGATTTTTCTCAGCTTCATCTTCAGCTGTTAAATGTCTAGGACTCGTAAACGGTGTATAGAATTTCTCCACTGGTTGAAGCTCCACGAACTTTGTGAACGTGATCACCACCCTTACCGTAGGGACCACTGGAATTGCCACCTGCCCCACCAAATTCAAAACATCAATAACACCCAATTTCCATCACTGTCTTATCACATATCAAATCACTCAACAATTTTCGTAATATTTGACACCTACCACTCAAATCAAGTCAATTATTGAAACATTTGACCAATAATATATTATCAAGGCAAGTTCAACTCTAGGGTGTACTTCAAAATGGTTTAAATCTCCGACCACGGTAGACCCGTCTTATGAAAGTAAGAGTTACGATTTTTTTATTTTTATGGATGAGAAAGTCCCTTAGTTACATTTCCATTCCATAAAAATAAAAACAAAGAAAAATTAAAGTTTTAAAAAATAAATATGTCAAATAGATATGAACAGCACGAGAAATGTCATAAATTTTTATTTATTGAGTATTATTGATCAAATTAAAATTTTATGGACTAATCTAAAGTGAATTATGTGTTGTGTTTTGTGTACATCGAAACATTCAATTATTATTAACTACAAAACTTAGATGCAATTCTTCCATATTGTTTTTGTAACGCATGTACCAAAAAGAGAACAACCACTCATACTATTATTTGTCCTAATATTATTATATTTTTGACCAAATTCTGTCCTAATATTATTATTTAATATTACTAATTTTCAACATATATACACTTAACTTCGAATTTAATAGATAATTCGATTAATATCAAAAATTTATATTATATAGTCTATATAATCCTATATTTTAATTGATTCTGAAAAATATTAACAAAAAAAATAGTGTACATTTTAGTACAACTATTTGGTGTAATTTGATCTTATTTATATTAATATTATTTTTCAGTTTCTGTACGGTTCGCGATCGTGTGGGACCCAACACAAATAAACAGTAACGGTCAACTAAGACATACCTTAACCGGAAAAGTTCCCGGCGGAAACTTCGTCGTGAGCAAATCTCTCATCCTTCTCACTGCTTTCACCTTGTTTGCCAGAATGTCAAGAAGCGGCAACAGCTCCTCCGTTTTCAACGGAAATTGCTCCGTCAACCACACCGACGGCCGTAAACTCTTCAAATACTCCTTCTCCTTCGCCGGTGGTGGAAGTGGCGCAGGCTGCGCCAATCTAACCGTTGCAGAGGACTTTCTATGCGGTGGAATCATCGATGAAGGAACGTCCACGCTTTTTCTTCCCAGTGGGACCCACTCTCTATCTTCTCGAACAAAGCTACTGTGTCTTCTTTTGTCGGAACCTAACGGCATTCCAAAACTTGGATTCTCCGCCACAAGAAAACCGTCTTCGTCCTCGTCTAATTCCAACGGTATAACTTGCTCGCTACTTGATTCACCGGCGGCAACTTTTCTTGACTTGAAACTGAAAAGCACGTTTTGCACTTCGTAAACCTTCGCCTTCCATTCTCCAACGTTCTCCGTCTTATCTTGTTTTCTCCAATTCTTCCTTCCGATGAGTTCTGCTTTCGTAACATCCATTCCGGGTCGGTACATGCTCGTCTGTGAACAGAATCCGGCAACGTCGGAATCACTCATCGGAGCTCCGGCATTTTCAAATGCGTCGAAGATTTTCCGATCGTCGCGGTTGAGGACTAGCAAAGATCCCGAGGGGACGGCTTGCGCGTGGTCTCCGTCACCGAGGAAGAGGAAGCTCTGATCGGCGCGTTGGATCTTGAAACCATCGAATCCGGCGAGTGAAGTATCCGCGCGTAGGTTACCATCGCGTTTCCAGATTTTGTAGGTGTCAGAAGGAGCAAACATGTCAACGAAAGGAATGACGGAGCTCTCGAAGTGGAATGAGATCTCCATGTAGAAATCACGCATACGACGGAGCACAGCGACGAGGCGAGGAAGACGGCGACGCCACTTTATCCAAGCGGAGCGCTGATGATGGCGAACAAGAACCGCCGAGATTTCCGTCGCGCGTCGACATAGTGCTTCCTGAAGAGGGTTCCAACCGGCGGCATTATGAAGAGACACATCGGCACCGGCGGAGGCGAGGGATTTAGCAGCGGAGATATCATTTAAACGAACGGCAAGGTGGAGAGGCGTTTCCCTCAAAGGAACATCGCGTCGATCAAGTACGGCGGAGATTTGATCAGCGACTCGTTCCTGAGCGAGCGAGTCAGACTCTGTGTGAATTTGAGCGGGGTCAGGTAAACGCGGAAGGGATGAGATTATTCTAGAAAGTGCGGCGCGGTTTCCAATTGCAACGGCGTAGTGAACTGGACTGTGTGCGTATTGTTCTGGCTTCAATTCATGAAACGACGTCGTAGGAGGGTTCCCTTTCGCCATATCAGTTAGTCCCAATGTTTTGGATTTGAAAATTTGGGAATAGCATAGAATGGACTAAATTATGAAATTGAGTAATATGCTAAGCTTAATTTCAGGGCTTTCGGCTTCACGTGTTTTTCTCATTCCTTTTCTGCGTTTTTATTCTCTCTGCCTCTGCTATTAAAGCCGTGAAATGGGTGTTATGTTATGTTTATAAATTCTTTTTTATTGTAATTAAATGAATTATTTTAATGTTATATGTCATAATTAATTAATTCAGAAGGAGTAACTCTTTCTTATGGACAGACAGTGGGATCCCCCCTCCCCTCCAGGTGGAAAGATAACTGCAGCGGGTGCAGTTTCATCTTTTATTTTACTGTTCTTTTTTATTTCGTAGAATTTTTTTATTTTATTTTTCCCTGAGGATATATTGGTGATTTCATTTTTAAACATACATAGTAGATAGTACTGTTCTGATCTGATTGATGACTAAAGAATTATTTTTCAACATGCGTGGAGAAATAGATGGCTAGTAGTATAGTACTCTGTTTAGATTTTTTTATCAAAAAAAAGTACTCTGTTTAATTTTGTCGTTTGTAACTTATACTAAAATTTCTAGATAGATGATTACTTTACCCTACCAGTCCAATGCATTTATTTAAGATGAACAAGTATTTGTCCATTTGGACTCCGCTAAAGCCCAAGGACAGATTCAGCATTCGACGTCAAGAGGGGTTCATTATAATTCAATTTATACTAAACATGAATTATCCTCTCGATATATACTAACAAACAAATATAAGGATAAAGAAGAGTAAAATGAGAACATAATTTTATGTATATCCAAAACAAAACACTTGGTAGCTATATAATTTCAACAAATAAAATCTTGTTGATAAAAAAAATCAATAATATCTTGATTATAGCAATATATCTGTTATTTTCTATATATCTAACACAAAACCTCTATTATTCAAAATTAAACAAATCACTCTCTGTAAATAAATAAATAAATTGTACTTAATACAGATTTTTTTTAGAATAGCACCTATCTCTTCCAACCGATTGTTTTCCAAGGATTTTAAGCCAATAAACCTTTTTGTTCAAAGCTTTATGTAAATAAACCAAACAACATACTAATACTTAATATATGTATAATATTAATATAGGAGCAAAATAAATTAGAAAAAAGTCAGCCGGAGCCCCTACATACATATAACTGTGATTTATTGGTATGTTTGGAAATTTTACACCAATGATATGCGATAATTTTTTTCTCTCAATTAGACACTGGTTGATCAAAATTAAAATATAACCCGAAGATTCATGGCTCAAATTATTTATATAAACATATATTTATTAAATAAATGTAACTGATAATATAATCTATAAACATATAATTGAAACCTTTTTACCAACTAGAGTTGGTACATATATATGTCTCACATCTATTGTAACTTGAGTTAAATTACATATCTTATTCTATAAATTATAAGTAAATTCTTTTATAAATATTATAGGCTAGCATTTCACGGATTTATACTTCTGTATCAAGAAAGCATTGATATATAAAATGCATGTAAATTTTAACGAAAAATAATTTTAATAATTTAAACAAACAAACTTTATTTGTTAGGATTTTGACATAGTCACTATTTTTTTTAATCTCATTTTAGTTTAATTTATATTGTTTAGATAATGTAGATGAATAGAGATAGTGAAGTGCCAACATAGTTATATGTCAATAATCATTATGTCTTTAG
>JBBPBP010000002.1:5425412-5441032 GCA_037974735.1 Cicer chorassanicum
TGTGAATGTTGATATTAATCCATGCGAAATTATAATTACTTATAATATTTTTTTTAAGTAGACAAAATTTTCTTTGTAAAATTTATTTATGATAAGATAACATTGATGTGAGATCAATATAAATAAACTACATATTCAATTTCAATGTCACATATATAAAAAAAATTCGACAGCAAAAATTTATAAATGAATTTTGATTGATACTTTTTTATCACTGTTATAAGCAAAAAAAAATCTTAAATTTTGTCACTATTACAAACAAAAATTAATTATTTTTCATTCATTTAATACTATTATTCTAAATACATTCTTAATTTAATTTAAAATATTTAATGTTGATAATCAAATATTTAATATTTAAAAAGACAATTTAATAATTTAACTTATGTTTGACATTTGATAATTAATTACATTTAACTATATTTTTTTATGATAGTAACTAAAGAACATATTACAATTTTAAAAATATATTTATTAATTTATAAAATTTAAGAAGTAATTTAACCAAATTTATATTTCATTAACCCATTTGTTTCTCTATTCAATCAATCAAAATATGAAAAAGACATAGTATTTCTCTCTCTCTGTCTATCTTATGTAAACCTTCAAATTTTTGAGGGATCATAACTCGAGTGGAACACATCTTACACAACCTTGTGTACGCGCGCATTTGCGAACGCGTGTCTAAACCATTTGGTTTCAGTTGAAGCAGTTTGTCATTTTCCACATAGACTTTGAGTATGCCAGTGATGCCACCAATCTCAAACTGCTTAATAACACTTACTCACCAATGCTAACTCCCAAACAAGGTGTAAGCATGAGAGGAAACTCAGACATGCGCATATATCTACGTGGCAACACATGTTTTCGTCTCATTGGTTGTTGAATTAACATAGCGTGTGAACGTGCGTGACCAAAGTATCTCAATTAAATTCTGAACCTAAATATAAGGAGCTTTTAGGAATCAAAAAAATTTATTTGCCTGCGTAATAATGTATATTGGCTTGGCTTTATAACAAAGAGAGCGGAATGCCGGAGCTATATTAATTGTTCCTTTTTTTAAGACATTCAATCTTGCTTATGTCATTTTTTTTTTGCCATATTTTGACCATGTCTTAAGTCCATATTTTCTGTCTAAGCCTGCAAATTTCCTATTACTCTCAAGTTTTCAGTTTTTACAGTACTGCATCACAACTATTCAATTCTACGGTCAATTTCATTTCTTTTGGTTACAAAGATTTAGATTTTTTATGTTGACACAGGTACTTTTTAGAGACATTTATAATTACCCCTCTTTTTTTACTAGGATAAAATTTGAAAAATCAATTATAACATACAATAAAAATTTATATATAATTTGGGTAAATTCTTTTATACTTATAAAAAAATGTAGCTAGATATTGATGCCTATAAGAAAAAATAAATAAAAAAAAATAAATTATTTTAATAATAATAAATATAAAAAATAATATAACTTCAAACGAATAATTGTTGTGTATTATACTCAACCAAACTTCAAAGATAAAGTACAATGTTCATCTATAACTTATTAACGGAATAACTTTAAATTTGAAGTCAAACCGAAAAAGTTTGAATTTTATGTGCCAACTTCCCTGTGCCAACTTCCCTGGCTATTAATTATCTTATCTTAAGAAATATGATTTTTCTTGAAATATATCTTAAGAAATATGTTAATCAATGCTACATCCGTCTCTAGATACAAATTACAATTTTTCATTTTTCTTCTCCGTTTTAAAAATTATCTTTAAATTTTTTAATTATATTAATTAATTTTTTACCATAAATTAATCTCTCTTTTAAAAGATAAACTTATAAATAATTTAAATCACCAATAAATCAAAATACTACGATCAACTATATGTGATAACACTCGGTGACATATCAACTATCTGTAATAACACTCGTAAGAGACTATTGTTTTTGGAACTGTGTAAAATTACATGGCTATAAAAAAAATTTAGCACCACGACTAAAAATAAAATAAAATTTAGCAGCACTTTATTTTTAGTTTTTATTTTAACAGAACTTAATTTTCAGATCATAGATTCGAACTTGATTACTAATTATATTAGATATTTAGTAAAAATAAAAGATATTGTAAGTTGTTGTTGAACTATATTTGCAATAATAAATAAGTATATAAGAGATGATTCTTTTCCTTAAGAGACAAAGAATGTCTAGAAAAGACCCAAGGAATGTCTAAAGAAAATGATATCACAAAGACCACAGTGATAGATAGCCCCATTCACTTTTTAACCTTTCATTTTCACCCAATGATGAAGGCATTTTTGAACAATTTTTTGGTTTCAGAGTTTCAGTGTCTGAAATTTTCCTTTTATCCATCGAAACTCTTTAGGACTAAACTGACCCTTAGAAAAAGGGGTACAAAAAAGCTGCACAAAAGGACAAGAATTTCTGCTACACAACGTTACTTAGTATTTATTCTCTTTTGTTTCTTCATAAGACCACCTTCACCACTCTACCCCTCCCCTTCTCAACAAAAAAAAAAAAAAAGAGAAAAGAACTTACAAATAAAATAAGAGTGTAATTCAATGAAGAGTGAAATTGAAACTATGTCTTCATCATCATCTTCTCTTATTAGCGGTGTTGTGGATAATAACCCTTCACACTTGACTCAGGTACGAAGTATCCACCATCGTTCTCATTTGATTCAAGAGATGAGTCTAAAATCACCCATGGTGAGACCTTATGTTCGATCGAAAATGCCTCGGCTTCGTTGGACACCAGATCTTCACCGTTGCTTCGTCCATGCAGTTCAAAGCCTTGGAGGAGAAGACAGTAAACTACCTTGCCCTTTTATAAATTTTATTCTGGCTCCTATTATTTTTTTTCTACTTTTTATCTGTATTTTTTGTTTTTTAATTTTTTTATATTTAATAATTTCAGGTGATCCATCATGTCTTCAACAAAAAAAACCTTAATTTTCTATTGCTAACATAACATTTAATTTTTTCCTTAAAAAACATAACATTTACATTGTAAATAAGCATTGCTATGTTAATTTGATTAATGATGAAAACTTTTCTTGGTTTTATTTTATCTGTTTGGTTTTACAGGGGCCACACCAAAGTTAGTTTTACAACTAATGAATGTAAAGGGACTTACTATATCTCATGTTAAAAGCCACCTTCAGGTAATCTTTTTCTTAATACTTAACCACTTAATCATAATGAAGGAATTAAAAAAGCCCATCTTTTTCACATCTTGATTTTTTCTTCTTTTATGTTCTGTTTTTCTAAGAAAAAAAAATTTTGTCCAAATTTTTTGAAATTTAAATATAATTGACAGATGTACAGGAGCATGAAACACGAGCAGATGAATCAAGGTATTAGTGTTAATGGTACTGTTGTTATAGTAAAGTTACTTATTTATAAGCATGTTATAATGTCACGGAAAAACATGTATGCATGTTGTAAATGGAAGAAATAGGTAGATGAATTGTACATTAGACATATTGTTTGGTACAATAGAGGAAATTAGGTATGTGAAGATAGAAAAGAAGATATATCTATATTTATGACATATTGTAGGAAGAAAATAGAGGAACAAACCAGAGATAGTGGACGTCAGCATAACTGGCCTTGATATTCCCTATTCCGTGACTAAGAAAAAGAAAAGTAACGTCAAATATTCTTCCAGATTTTATTCCTACAAAAAAATATAATTAGTGTTGGATTTCTATTCAACTTTGTCGACATCTGTTTATTCAGTGAACTGTTTTTTTCTTTTCAATAAGCGTTGCTAGAACATTTTTATTAAACTAATATAAATAAGTTACCTTATTACAAAGTTTTATTTGGAAAAGGATTTCAATATATATGACTTTTTAGTAAATTGCTGAAATTCAAGCTTTTGACACTAGTTAGTTCACATAATACTTCTGACTTTTCTTAACCGGTTATAAGATTAATTTCTACTCAAGTGCTTACGTCACATCTTTTAAATTTCTTTGTCTCTCTTAACCACGATCCTACAAACTCAATGTTGCTCACTAAACAAGTTATTTTGATTTGGGGAAGAGTTTTTTGTTTTTGTTTTTTTTAAATGAGATAATATTATCATAAACCTACCCACAATTGTTAGATTTAGAGTTCAAATTTTGAAATTAATAAGAGTTTTTTTTGGTACATTTAGGAGAAGAGTTTTAATACACAACATTCTAAATATAATATTGTTTTGATGATTATATAGTTAAATATATTACTCAAAAATGAAATATAAGAAAAAAAAATAAATAACTGAAAAATTTATAAATTTGGTCTTAATTTTACTCAAATATATCAATTTTTTAACTATAATTTTTACTTATATTTTATTTCAAAAGAATATTTACTATTTATGTGTACATTCATATATGCACATATAATTATTTGATGTTATATATTTTAAATATATTATATTATACATTAAAATAATAGTATAACAAAATATTTATTAGCTTTTGAATTTAATTTTAATTTATACATATCGATAGTACACAAAAGCTTTGTATACACATTCAATTAAATTTATCATTTAGATATATCAAAATATTACTATTTTTTAAAATAATTACATAAATATCTAAGTATAGTATATTAATAAAATATTTATAAATTATTTTACATGGACAATAAAATTTTATAGATATAATATATGAGATTGATTGCCATGCACCAATATAAATCTTTTATGCACATCAATCTAATTGAATCATGTCATAATTCCATTTTATTGTGTTAGTTCTAATAGACTCATCTCCGCAAATATCTATTGTTGAAACACAATTAGATATATGTGTAAAAACCTTTATAGTCGCATTTTAAGTAAAAAAAAATAAAAAAAATTTATAGTTTAATTTATGAAAAATTGAAATATAATAATTTGATAAGTATGTCTGTTGTAATATATATTTAGCAGCAGCAAGGAAGAATGATATGGGACCATTAGCTTCCATAGTATCCTCCTCAGCTGTTGTTCCGAGCTGCTACCAAAGGAGCTGCGGTACGGAAGATCTTGCTCCAACCCAAACTCAACGGTACATTTATTTTCTTTTATTTATTTTTTATTGTATCTCTCTCTTTTATGGTGCTTATAAATTTTGTGTTTAACTATTCCAGGAATGCTTATGAGCCAGTGTCTAGTTACAATAATGGAAATCAAGGTAGTGAATCGATTATAATTGGTGACGGCCATGAGCAGAAGATGCACACTTACATCATCTTCAAGGGTATTCTTAGAAGCGACACTGTTCAAGTAATTCTTTCCTCTTAATTCTCCTTTACATAATATATATATATATATATGTTCAAATTAATTTTTTATTTTCAAATTAAAAGACTTATTAGTCATCGGACATTAAACTTTCTTCATCTCATGCTAACTCACTTTTAACATATTTTCTCGTATTAGTTAAAATGAAATTAAAATGAATCGCATTAAATTGTATAATACCTACATTAATTTAATGAAATTAATATAAAATAATTTATCGAAAAGAATGTGTATAAAAGTAGAAATTAAATTTTATACAGCACCACCGTATATTTTTGACGTATTCATTCAATCAAATCTCCTAATCACTTTAGAATCTATATATAAATAACATCTTACGTACACATGTGATAATTAACAATTTGTTTTAGTCTATAGTTACAAATGTTTTTTTTATTTTTTTTATTTTAAAAGAGATGATAAATTATACTATGATTAACTCGCACAACTGTGAGTTCGAACTCAAGACAAGACGTCCAACTTAAACATTTGTTTATTGAACTAGAATTTAATATTTATACTTTTCTCTATTCCATACTTAATATTAATATTTCTACATATTTTATTAATATTACTTTTTGAAGTTTAAATCTCCACAAATATTTATTTGTTATGATTTGAATGATGCTGTAAAAAAGTTTTCAGTCCTAGTGCATAGAAATTAATATGAAGTTTAAAACAATTCAATATTTCAGGCAAACAAAAGCGAGCATCAAAGAGGCATTTTACATCAATTCTTGACTCGGAGCGAGCCACGTCAAGACACAAATGATGTCTCTCTTGAGCTCACGCTCACCTGAATTCATGCTTCAAACATATAATAAGAACAAACCTCTCACCCCTTTTTTATGTTTATTTCTTTATCGTAGAACTTTAATGCAAAAGGTGCATAACTTGGAAGAACTTTTAACACCAATACTGGTCTAGTTAAGAACATATATAATGTCAATTAGTGTGGACCATAGTATATGATGAATTATAACTGCATTTTTTCTTTGTGAATTCTAGCTTAGATGCATCTTATATAGAAACATGACCGTAGCTCTATTATTTTGTTTGTAATATGGGATGTTGTTGTTCTGTTCTGCCTAATTTATTAAATTGTTCTGTTTTTGCTGGTTTAGGTAGTATTCATGTTCTGAAATTTGTTTGGTACTATCTTTAAAACAAATTGTACTTTCTCTGGATTAAAAAACAACTAATTGCAAACTAACTAAGACTCATAGTTTTCTTTTGGCAAGCAAATTTTATGTCATTTAATTAACAATACAATGTTGAATTTGTTAAACAATTGTTTCATTTGAGAATTGTATCAAAAGGTAAATGTTTTTGCTTCTTGTTACTATTTTCTATTTCTATGGTTTTTTACTAAAAAATTGATATTCATTCAAATGGTAGAATGCTTTGATGGTTAACAAAATAAATTTATAGTTGTTAAAACTAAAAATGATAAATATGTCAATAAGTTCACAACATTCACGTTAATAATATAAAACGACAAAATATCTACAAATATGATAAGGTGGAAGTGTATGAAATACCCATGTCTTAAAACCTATAAGATTAACAACACCAAAGTCATTTGTTGAATCTCTAAGGAATCGAAATTAATTTTTCAATATGAACCAAACAAATACTTTAACAAAACGAACAAAATAAGGCTGCGTTCAACGGCATAATCACGGTCACAACACAAATGAAAAACAAAAATTTATGCGGAAACTACTTAGATAAAAGGAGAGAAAAAATGTTTTAAATGGTTTTGATAACAAATGCCCTAAACCATGGCATCTCCGATGGATGAAGAAGACAAATATAATGTTTTTAATTTATTATCCTTTAATTTTTTTTTATCATGTTTAAGATAATGAGTACCACATGATTAATCAATATTAAATGAACTAGTATTTCCTTTGGTCACTATTGTAAAAAAAAAGTTTTAAATTTTAGTTACTATTATAAACAAAAATTAACTACTTTTGAATCACTTAATGTTATTATATTTAATATACATTTTATTTATTTTAAAAATATTTAATGTTTGAAGTTGTACATTTGACATTGAAAAAGATAATTTAGTAAATTTGACTTGTGTTTTACATGAAATCTAAAAAATTAATTATATTTAACAAACTTTTTTAATAATTGTGAAAATAATCTTTTTCTTCTTATAATAGTGATAAGAGACTGTAGATATTTATCTTAAACATTTAATATTAAAAACCCTAAAATTTCCAAATCATGTGGTAAGATTCTAAAAAAAAAATAAACATGAACACAACTGGTTAAAAGGACATATGCCCCAACATCTAAGAGAGATTTCTACAACTAAAATTCCATTTAAGACATAAAATCTATACAATATATATAAGCAAATAGATGGCAAAAGTGTAGTCAAAACCGCAATATTAGATATATCACAAATATATATCACATCAAAGGCTTACCACTATATAACTATCATAAACATCACAACAATCATGGCAAGGAGCTAGTAATGTTGAATCTTACACCATGACTTAATAGTTAGATGATGGTAGATTACTAAATCAACTTATTAATCACTAAAAAAAAACTTGACTTACAGTGACAATACAAAACTCTGGGTAAAAGTCTAAAATTTGTAGGTATAGAGCGAAAAACATATATCTTTCAAGTTGAAATCTTTCTTTTCAAACTTGCTAATAACTCTATCAATCTTAAATAGAACAACTAAACTTTAGGCAACAAACATTCACCCACCTACAAATTCAACACAGTTTAATAATAACTATTTATCATACCAGCTTTATAACAATCAATTTAATTAGTTGAGTTGAAGTTGTCATTCAGATTCTCATACCCAATATTTTTTTAGTTTTGTTTTTCATCAAGACATTTTAAGACTTCAAACATACTCACATACCATTCTCTTCGTCAACAACTTAAAAGTTGAGAAAATAAAATACTATCATCAAATAATAACATACTCACCGACGTCTAATTTACACAAAACTATTTTGGGAACAGCTTATTATCCTAAACATCAAGGTTTCAATAAATTACCATACAACATGAATTGAAGAATTTTCTACACAGGCCTCCAAACCAAATCTTGAAATGTTCAAATTAAAACAAAAAAACCCGAAAGTAAACCAAATTTTGAAATGTTCAAATTAAAACAAAAAAACCCGAAAATAAGAAATGTTCAGATTAAAAAAAAGAAAAGAAAAAAGAACAAGAACAACTAAATCATTAAAAGCATAAGAGACATATGTTAGAGAAGATGATGAATATGAAACGAACAAATATCGAGAAGGAAAACAACATAAACGAACTGTAGGAAGAACATCACTAAACAGAGAGAGTTATCGATGTCGAATAGTTAACAAGAGGAAGGAAGAAAAGGATTTAAACAAATGAGCAATTTTCCAAATCAAAAAGGAAAGAAGAAGTTACGGTTTTAAACAAAAATTAGGGCTTTTAAAGCAAAAAGATGTGTCGTAAATGGGTCATTCTCGAATAAGAAAATTGCCGCAAAAATCACAAACCAAATAAAAAAAAGAAAATAGAATGGACAAAATATAATCGAATATTGCATAAAAAACACAAAATTGCAGAAAAATTGGGGCTTTTTAAGCAAAATTGTAGAAAGATATATATCTTGATTCAAAAGATAACTGGACGTTGGTATCGTGAAGGTTGTTCGCTGATAAGATTTCTGGCCGACGGTGGAGAATGAAGATTGCAACGGCAACGACAGCGAGGTTGCGAATGGAGATGAAGTATTTGAAGCAGCTCTCGCCAACAAATTGAGGGTTTGAGGGATTTTGAAGCGAGAATGAAAAATTCTTGTTTTGGGGCGGGACTATGAAATTTTTTATTTTGAAGAATTTGTTTTGGGGCGGGAGAAAAGGAGGGTTTGAGGGATTTTAAGGAATTTTTTATTTTCAATAAAAACAAAGTAAATAAATATTGTTTGATACTATCCATTTAACTCTATCACTAAATACCTATCTTTGCATATGACTTGGTTGGTGTTTGTTGGTAATATTATATTTATACCTACAACATTTATAGTGTCATTACAAACAATCGTTGGTATAAGTCAAAATTCTTGTAATTAACGATTGCCTATAATGTGCTCCCTATTTTGCTGGGTTCCATCAACTCACTTCTCAAATAGGAATTCATAATCTGGCTTACATGAAGCTGAATTCATAATCGAAGTTGAGTTTCATAATTGAGCCTCGTAGAATTTTCATCAACATTTGAACTACAATTAATGAAGTTATCCAAAACTATTTAACAATGTTGGGTTTATGAGAACTATTTTTCAATACACTAAAATATCTTATACTAAACAAATATAATCATCATCATCAACTTAAGAATACCATACAAAAAGATCATAAATATTTAACATCATACAACTAGAAATAAATTACTAACTTAATTTATCTTCATCAACTCAATTTAGCTCTTTCGTTATATAACCAATGTTTATTTATAAACCATAACCTAGTATCGTGGAGAAAAAAATAAATAACTCATAACCTAATATTTTAAGTACTAATGCTTGTGGTACAATGCACCAATCAATAATCATAACTTAAACTAAGGTTTAATAATCCACATTTACATCTCAATCAAGGAACCATATTAACCTTCATGAGCACCATATAAATCCTTTAAAACTATTCTAGATCAATATTTAAACATTACTAAGGTTCCGACTCACACCTAACTGATTAACATCTTCACCCTAATTGTTTATCTACTAAATAATCAGTTAACTAGGCCATTAAACCATGATCTAATCCATCAACTAAGCCATTATCTAATCACCTTGAGGATCTTGTAGGAAGGTAATTACTAAAGGTAGTACATAAGTAGAAATAAATTGCACATTAAGGATCTCTTTCTCACAACCTTTTCTTTTAAAAAATTTAATCATTTTCCTATGTCTGTTACAACAACAAAATTGAGTTTGAAAAACTTTTAAAAGCTGCTTAGGGTAATGTTTCTTCAATTTTTTTTTCAATAAACAATTTTTTTAGAAAAAAGTAATTTTCATTATAGCAAATAAGTTTTTAATAATCTACAAAAAGTATTCTCGAAATCTTTTTAATTGACACATATTAGAGATTAGTTTGTTAGTGGGGAGGCGATAACATTAATAGTAGAGATTGAACTCTCAGCCTCTTTCTCAATGCTTTTTATTCCAACCCAAATCACTTGACTAAACATTTGAAAACAAAACATATCAAAATCACTTTTTTTAATGATATGCAACAAATTAGGGCCCTAAAATGAAATGAAACCGTATGTTTTTTGTTATTTTAATTTCAATTATACTCCAATACTTGTTATTAGAAATTTATGAGTTGATAAAAATTACTTTTTATTTTAAAATAGTTACATTTACAATCATTTGTTTTATGCAAAAAAACACACGGTTATTGATTTTATACAATACTGCCTATATTCACTATTATAAGAAAAATAAAGTTTTAAACATTGAACACTATTATAAGCAAAGTTAATTAACTACTTTTAATTGATTTCATCTCAGTACACAATTCATTTAATTCAAAATATTTAATATTAATAGTTAAATGTTCGATATTAAAAATAGACAATTTAATAAATTAATTGTGTTATATATTATAAATAAAAAATTAATTGTATTTAACTATATTTTTTAATAACCGTAAAATTAGTTTTTATTTTTATTTTTTACAATAGTGAGTAGTGGGAGTATATCTTTATTTCTTTAGACAATACATATTTCATGCACAACCTGTTCGTTCACAATTTGTGAGCAGTGCAGCTAGGGGTTGAGCACGATTTACATGGAGTAACTTCACAATTTTGCTTTAATAGAAGATCATCAACATTTGTATAAATATTCTATTTGTGTAAATAATGTTTGTTAAATTACACAGTGTTGTGTTTCTAATAGTCATGATTTCTAAATTGTTTTTCCTTTATTTTTTGGGTTCAATTACCTGTCTAGCCAGTAGTTTCAGAAAGCTTGGGGGAGTTGGTGAAGAAATGAAATTTCTTCCTCATTTGCATGGCTATAATGGTGGTAGTGGTAGTGGCGTTGGAGGATATGGTAGTGGTGCAATTGGTGGTGGAGGATCTAGTTTTGGTGGTGCATTTGGAGGTGGATATGACCATGGAGGATCTAGTGGCAGAGGTGGTGGATATGGAGGATCTGGTGGTGGGGGAATTGGTGGTGGTTATGGTGGTGGAAATGGAGGATCTGACAACAGAGGTGTAGGTGGTGGTTATGGTAGCGGAGGTGGAGGATCGGGTGGTGGAACAATAGGTGATGGTTATGTTGGTGGGAGCATAGGCTTCGGCAGCGGAGGTGGGGGTGGAATTGGAGGTGGTAATGGTGGGGGAAATGGAGGATATGGAGGTGACAATGGTGGTGGTGGGTTAGGTGATGGTTATGGTGGGGGCATTGGTGGAAACTTTTTCAACAAGCCACCACCGTGACTGATTATATAAATCTGTATTATCAGTATCAGTCATAAATAGTATTGATATTTTTTTTTAGTTTATCGGTTGAATAATAAAGATCAATAATAATACTTTGTAATGTTTACATTTTAATTATATGACAAATAATTTTAGTGAAAATTTTATATTTAAATTGTTTAAAGAAATTGGAGTGGTTGAAATTTACTAAATATCTTGCAATTAAATTAAAATTACATGAAATTTGGAGTACAAATAATACCTTCCCATCAATATAGAGAAAAAATTGCAATGAAAATTGGTGGTGCAATACAAATAAGTATGGCAACATAGCTTCCTCCATTCTTAGATATGTTTATTCAAATCTATTTCGACTTTGATAAAAAAAAAAGAAATGTTTTGAGAGGGTTTTAATTTTCTCAAAATTTAAGCTATGGAATATGGCGGGTTTAACGGTATTGATATTTGTTCTGCAAATAATTTTTTTTATTTTTATTTTTTTATATGTATTTATTTATTTTATTTAATATTTTTTTATTTATTATAAATTTTAACCTCTTCTCGACATAAAATTTAATTTTAATGTTTTTTTATTTTATTATTATCTTATGATTATTATTTTATTATATTAATTATAACAGATATAATTTTTAAATTTCCTATCTTATAGATATGTACACATGTTGAGGCAAGCAAAAAGATCTAACTCTTTTGGAGACAAAATGAAAATCTAAATTTTAACTTATTACAGAAAATGAGGGCGAATACAAGTTTTTATCGTAAGCGGAGGAGACGATTAGATAAAAGCCACCCCAACCAATTCTGTTGTCATACCTAAATATCAAATTAACCAAAGTATTTTTTTATGAATTATTCCAATATTTCTTCCACAACCATCCAGTTTTGAACAAAAGGGTTAGAATAATTTACAAATTTTGATTGGTAACTATTTCAATCAACATTTAAACTTAGTTTTTATATGTAGGATTTGTCTCCAAATAATAATCAAGAATTACAAAGAATGTATAACAATCTCTTACCAAATCTTCGAAAGATTTTGAACCTAATACCACTCTAATCACATTAGAGATTATATAAATGGTTCTTCATTATTCTATTTATCTCATAATATAATCAAAAATAAATTAAAAAAAGTGAATGTACATGGTTTAAAAGTTAGATTAAATATATGTATTTTTTTTATATATTATTTTTCTTATATTATGAGGTACAGAGTATTAACTAATAATTGTTTAGCTTTGTTATTTAGAACGTGACAAATTTTAATTAGAAGCACCCGCAGACATTAAAAGGAAATATTGTGCTCCAACAACAGAAGAGCTCAAAATCAATATACAAAGACATTAACTTTTCTGCCCAAAAGGAAAGCATAAGCATCCGATGCCCCATTCAGTTCTTTAACTTTAAAATCATTCTTTCACTTTTCATTATAAAAATAATTGACTTTACCTCCATACTCCATATATGGATAATCAAATAGTCAATCACGAAAACTATAGGACATTAAATTCGAGTACATTTCCTAATTAGGAGCATATGCATTTATTAATTAAAGTGACAGCAACTCATTTTACCTTGTAAAATGAGTTTTATTATCAATAACTTATTAAAATTTAAAGATAAATATAGTAGATATTAGTATATCATAATAAATTATGAATTTATTTTAATAATAATAATTAATTAACTTATTCTGTTTAAATGAGTTAAATTCTCGAAAGATTAAATGACCAACTATTAAAAAAATGTTGGTTACGAATATTTAATCTATTATTATAATATAGATTACTGATTTTATTAATTAATTTAAATTTTTTATAATTTTTTAGTAAATATTAATTTATACAAGTACTTAAATAGTATTTTGTTGTATCAAAATAAACATAGAACTGTTAAAATTGAAATTTGAAATTTTAAAAAATGATTAAATTGATTGATATTTTTCAATTGAAGAGACTAAGTTGGTACTATACAAATTTGAGGGATTAAGTTTATCGATTTTTACACCTTTAAGAACTAAAAATGCTTATTTAGTCAATAATGGTGACTATTTTTTAAATTAACAAGCTAGACAACTGTCATAAACTTTTATGTTATTAATAAAGTGACGAGAATTTTGGAGCATGCCTCAAGTGGGGGATATGTTTGTAATTTGGTAGGCGTACACTTCAAGTGTCTAAACACTCTAAACTAAACCACTATCAAAAGGAACAAAATATTGCTAACTAAAATTCAATACTTTTAATTGATCACATGGCGCACATCCACATTGCGCTGTTCTTGCATTAATTTTACTAATCTCCGAACACTAAATTAAGATAAAATTAATACCGATAATAATTTAAATCATAAAATTGTTAATGACTTTGAAGATATTGTGGGATACGATATAAAAAAAAAAGACAACAACTATTAGATATTTGTATTATTGTTCTATTGCAAATAATTAAGAAGCTTTTTACAAAAATAATTTCTGAAGTAAAGAAAAAAAATATGAGAAAGAAAGGAAGTTATATAATAGTCGTTCAAGGAGCAGCACACTTGTTTAATACGAGGAATCTCTTTTTTGGTTTTTGTTATGTTAGTAAAATTTATGTATCTCAGTTTTTGTTTTTCCCTTTTTTCTTAACAATTGTTTTGCTTATGAAAATAAATTACGATCAAATTCATTAATTTGTTAGTAAATTACACATTGAATAAATTCAAAAAGCCAATCGATACATGGACGTATCAATCATTTAAGCAAACAAACTTAAATACTCCATTCCTTCAACATATTTTGATATTATCTTTCGAGTATCATATTTTGATATTATTAGGAGAATATATACTTAGCTATACCAACTCCACTACAAATAATTAATAACTACTATGTTATAATGCTATCTAACTGGAGGTTCATCACAACAATCATATGAACCAATAATTGTTTAGTATTTTGTGTCGGCCATGGTTGAGCAATAAGAGAGATGACTGATTGGAGTTGAATAGATTTGAATATGTTCAATTCTATAGCACATGAAACTTAAAAAATATGCATGTGGGGTTATTTTGGTGCAAGTAGTTGTGTATATAAAGAGAGCATTAGAAGAAGAGAGCATTACAACCAAAGTTGTTTAAAATCGATGGGTGGTACTAATGCATATTATTTGCATTTGGCGTTAATTATGTGGAGCAGTCTTTGTTATGTGAGATATATAGATGGTGGCAGTTTTGGTGATCCTAGTCATTGGAGGTCTGGTGATGATAACGATGATGATAATTGTTTAAATAGAAGTTGGAGGGGATGTGGGAGTTTCTCTGAAAATGGTGCTAGCAATTCTAAGAGTGATAATGGCAATGCTGTCGAAGGAAACGGAGGTGGTGGTGGTGGTGGTGGTGGAGGAGGAGGAGAAGGTGGTGGCATTGGTGCAGGTAATGGTCATGGTAGTGGTTTTGGTGTTGGGGTAGGGTTTGGAAATGTTGGGGGTGGAGGTGGTGGTGGAGGAGGTGGTGGTTTTGGTAGTGGAAGGGTAGGACAAGGTAGTGGTTTTGGTGCTGGTTTTGGAATGGGTGGGGGCAATGGAGGACATAGTGGTGGAGCTAGCAATGGAAGTGGACAAGGTCGGCGAAATGGTTTTGGAGCGGGTGGTGGAATGGGAGGAGGAGGTGGTGGTGGTGAAGGTGGGGGAGTAGGTAATGGAGGAGGAGGAGGACAAGGACACGGTAGTGGTTTTGGTGCAGGTGCAGGAATAGTTGGCATGGGAGGGGGAGGAGGAGGAGGAGGTGGTGGTGGTGGAGGTGGAGGTGAGGGTGAAGGAAGCGGCAATGGAGGTAAAGGTTATGGTAGTGGT
>JBBPBP010000002.1:5455325-5475555 GCA_037974735.1 Cicer chorassanicum
GAAAAAATTTGAGTTACACAAAAGAGTTTCAAACAATTAATGTTTTTGGTCCAACATTTTTAATATATTTTTAAGTAAACACTTTTAATCATTGACATATTATACGGTATAATAAAAAATATGATATTATAAATTTTGTAATTAATAATTTTTTTAATTTATCCACATATACATTACTTTAATATTTATTAAAAATGACTAAATTAAGAGTTTTAAGTATGTCATTCAATTATTAATAATTTAATTTTCATAATATTAAAATATGTTAAATTTTGATTGGTCTTTTCCTTATTTATGAAATAGACATGTGAAATATATTAAATAAATAGTTGAATGAGTAATTAAGAAATTATGTATATTAATTAATTAATTTGTTAATGACGTGTAATGGCAAATGTAATTGTTGTCTTTACTCTCGTTCGGACTAGGGAGATATATTTTTGAAAGAACGAAAGACTCGCAAGCAAACAATCAGAGACTCAGCAGCGGCCAGTTCTGGTGAAAGCAAGATGGGCTCAGTAGCAAAGAATGGACTCAACAATTACATCAAACAGCTCCAGCAACATCCTCTCAGAACCAAGGTTCTTCTCCTCTTCTTTCTTAATCTCACTCTTTCAATTTCAATTTCCGTTATTATTACATCCCTTCTGTTGTTCTCGTAGCGATTCAAAAACTGCTGCTTTTACTTTTAGCCTTTCAGGTAGTAATAAATAAATTTTTGTTGAGTTTATTTTGATTGAATTTATTCATCAATTTTCCCCCAATTTATTGCGGTCACCTAACTTATATATCTATTTATTACTAGTATATATATAATGTTATTTCGTTTTTCCCTTGATTCATTGGGGGTTAAACCAGGCAATTACTGCAGGGGTGTTGTCAGGGATCAGTGATATAGTGTCTCAGAAGCTTACAGGTATACAGAAGCTTCAATTTAAAAGACTTCTTCTCAAAGTGGTTAGTTAGCTTCTTTTTCATTTTCTTTTCAATCTTTGCCTACCAGATTTGTAAATTACTCTCAATTTATGACAGTTTTTTAATTCAATTCAATTTGTAGTATTTTGTTTATGAAATATATGTATGTTAGATGATAAACACATGTAAAACCCAATGTCATCTTACTCATGGAGTTTGGACTAGTGGTCAACCTGTGTGACACTAGACACCGACACATAAGCACCCTGAATAATTTAAGAAAATAAAAGTGATTGAAAATAATTACATGTGTCGGTGTCGAATACCGACACATATCAGATGCTCTCAACTCTCAAGTGGAAGGTCCCTAATTCGATCCATGTGAAAAATAATCTTTGGGGAGAGGGTGAATTTGTACGACTCCTCGGTGCTATCTCCGAAGAAGGGGACTTGTGTAGAGATCCAAAAAAGCCAATTTCAAACTCATACAAGAAACTATATTTTTAGATAGATCATATTATTAGATTTTTTTTTTATATTTTAGGAGTTTTTATTGAGAAGTTTATCTCATCACTAAGTTGGTTGTGCACTTCCCTTCTGTTGAGTGCATGTTTTGTATTACGGCGAGTTTGCTAAAATCAGAGTGAGCTAATGTGATTTTGTAAAAACTATAATTTGTAGCTTTTGAAAAATCACAGGGACTCATTGCAATTTTAACAAAACCCACCGTGATACCAAATATACACTAAAACTACACTGTTGCTGCTCAGATTTGAGCATTGACTTTTTCATACCATTTCTTTTACAGTTATTGTATATCTCTTTTTTATTCAACTTTTTCCCTTTACATTTCTCTTCCTTTTCCTTAATTCCTTTACAGTCATTTCCAATTTTACTAATGCAGTTTTGATTGACTTGTGTTGTTATAATTATAAGTATATATAATATGCATTAGGAATCATGTATATCTTTTATTGCATGCAGATTCTTGGAGCCGCTTATCTTGGACCCTTTGGACATTTCTTTCATATAATACTAGAAAAGATTTTCAAAGGAAAGAAAGATTCAAAAACTGTGGCCAAGAAGGTGATTGCTACTGCATAACCTTTTGATCTAATTACCTATATCTATCCATGACCTTAATTCAGGCGGGAACTCATGTTATCAATCTACTTTTCTTGAAGTATTTATATAGTATGAATTATCAGCTAACTTATGCAGTGTTTGGAAATACTTACAAATCTAGGATGTTACAAAATGTGATATATTACACTCTAAATGCTATGTGAATGAATTGAGTTCTTAAGCTAATATCATAACAAACATATTTTACACAAGTTCTTATTTATGATTGAATAAGTTTTTTTTTTTTAATATTTTATATACTCCCAATACCAAAACAAGAAAAACATGATAAGTAACTTGCCATTTCTAAATTGTGTTTTCTTTCTTTGATTATTCTTTTCAGGTTCTGATTGAACAATTAACATCTTCTCCTTTGAACAATTTGATTTTCATGATTTACTATGGATTAGTTATTGAAGGTTAGTCATTTTTCAACATCTGACTTTTTCATTTACATTGAAGAGCATGGATATACAGGAAGTCAAATACACATGGAAAATATGGACAAATAAAATAATTCTCATCAGTTTCAAAAATAGGGTACCCAACCCAATGACATTCTATTCAACTAGTAATTCATTTATTTGTTTATCTTAAAAACAAACTGAATAAAACAAACTGAGCAAGTTATCCTAAAATTATGTGTGGACATAAACTTGTTTATCCGAGTAGTTAGATCTTGAGTCACATATTGTTGGTATTATGTGAGAACTTAATCTCATAAAAGAGTCAACTCAACTCGACTCAAATTGTCTTTGGAGAAAAAGAAAAATTGGTGTGTACGATGGACCGGATTCTCTGCAGTAAGGAAAATCATGTACTCATGTAGATGTTTGATTTCAGCCATCTGATTATCATGATCGGATGGCTCGGCTTTAAATTCTAATAACAATTCAGCTTTAAAACGTAATTTGGAATACACTCTGTCCAATCTATTTATTTGTAAAATGACATGCCTTTGTGGTAGTTATGATTTATGTTTATGATGAAAATGTGGACTGCAGGCCGACCTTGGGTGCATGTGAAAGCTAATGTGAAGAAGGGTTATCCATCAGTACAATACACATCATGGACGGTAATCTTGTATTACAATTTTAGCATCAAACATAATTTACTTGAAGACAAATTTTATTGTTTCTGATTTTAAGATCCTCCATGGATTGAACTGCAGTTCTGGCCTGTTGTTGGGTGGATAAATTACAAATTCATGCCTCTTCATTTCCGTGTTGTTTTCCACAGCTTAATAGCATTTTGCTGGTACACCCTGTTTTCATTTGTCGTACTCTCAACTTTTTTTTCTCTCAACTTTCCTTAACTTTTTAAGTGTGTTTGGTTTGTGTGCTTTCCAAAGCATATCAAATGCTTAACATAACAAATAACAACTGAAATGAGATCATTCATTATATATGCCTATTTTATTTCAGGGGAATATTCTTGAACCTTCGAGCACGATCTATGGCATTGACTAAAGCATGAAGGAAATAAGAATCCAATTTTTAGTCTTCAAAATAAGTTGATGCTCCTGCTTATTACTCCTTTAGAAGTTTGTTTTATCCTTATAATAATAATAATATTTTTATATAAATGTAATTGTGAGCAAATATATTAGCAATAAAGCAGGTAATTAAGCAAGCCACGTTTCATTGTTTATGGCAACTTTGTATACTAGAGAATACATTTTTGTAAAATTCCTGCTGCTTCATGATGGAGAAAGTACTTTTTTATTCCTATTGATTCAACTCATTAGGGTCGCTATTTCGAAGCACATACTCATCCATTTCTCATGAACATATATTCTGAGCATGACCTTCAAAAGATAGTTCCACTTCACTCTACCATAGACTTTACTTATGTCAATTTTAAGAGTTACTTCTCCCAAGTCCCAACTGTCCATTCACCTTACACTTGTGGTGATTCTCCATACCATATATATATATATATATATATATATATATATATATTCATTCTAAGTTTAAGTTGGAAACTTAAAACTTTTATCTAATTTTCTAATCACTCTCAGAACTTGGATCAGATTCCTAGATTAGGCTCTGATACCATGAGGTGAGAATGAAACGGTTAATTTGGGAAGCATAAGGTCTATCAGAGTATAGCACAGTTAATAGTTTATAAAAGTTTAATAATATATAGAGAAAATCGTTTAATTTAAAATAATAAGATACAAAGTTTAAATAATTATCAAAATCATTGTTATTTAACGTAATAATCATATATATAGTATTGAAAATAAATTGATTAAAAGGAAAAGAACATAATAAGTAAAAATTAAAATTCTGATGAAACATGATGAATGAATAGTTTAGGAGGAGGCTCAGCCTTCCAATGAATGAGTGCAAGATAATTAACAGTATTTATGTTTTTGGCATAATGAACAGTATCTATATTTATATAATGTTCGGAGTATTAAAATACCGATAACTTCTGTTAGTACAAGTTAATGGATAAAAGATTTTAATAAACGTAGAAAACGCAAATAATATCCATAGATTTTTATGTTTAATCATCCATGAAAAATCTTCAAAATACCAGTCTAATTATGTAGTTAATAAGAAAACTTCTTGAAAAATTGCTTGTGCAAATGCAAAATTCATAATCATGATGCTGAATAAGACTTACAATGACATGTGATGATGATAAGGGGTATAAGAACTAAGAGGTTTTAACAAGGGAAATTTTATTTGATAGCAGAAATTTTGCGTTTCCTTTTATAGACCGAAAGAAAGCCTCTAATGACTAAATTAACCTTAATAATTTTAGACTTTTACACTGATAGTTCCAAAAGATAGTTCCACTTCACTCTACCATAGACTTTACTTATGTCAATTTTATGAGTTTTATGTCAATTTTATGAGTTACTTCTACCAAGTCCCATCTTTCCATTCACCTACACTTGTGGTGATTCTCCATACCATATAAATTCTATAAGCACTTATAAAAGGCTAGGTTCAAACCATTGGACCTAGAGCTTTATCACGTTAGAAATTTTGTTACTTCGTAGGACCACTTCAATTGCATAAAAAAGTTTTGTACTTCTGTCCTTGTCACAAAGCCAATGAACTTTAGTTCGCAGCTGTCATCTCCTAATCTAATATGTTGTTTCATGTCTCTCTAAGTAATGCCTTCCATCATCTTCATCATCACGATTTTAAATATTTTAAATCAAACGCTTAATATGAAAACTGAAGTATAATATCCAACATGGAAATGGCTAACGGATATGTATGTGAACATGAAATAAATCTTTGGCTCCATTTACATGTCCAAAAATGATAAACGTGAGTGGTCAGAAAAAGAACCCTTTGACCATTTTGAGTAAGAGGAAGCAATGTTAAACTTGATACGTGTATTATAGACCGTGTATAAAGAAATGAGTCATGTAATTTAAAATTCTATATAATTTCATTATTTGAAACTCATTTTTCTGCATATCTATACTATAATAATATCAAGAAACTCTAAAAGTGACTGATTTTGGTCGGATTTTTTTTTTGTACATATTTTCCATTACAACACAATTTTTTCTAGAATAAATGTTATTTAAAATATAACTATCCAAATTTCCTCAACAAAAAAAAATTAACTCTATCAAAATTTATGAATATTTATAAATAAAAAATCAAATTTAAATGTAATAAAGTTAGGTGACATTTAAAATAAGAGAACTGATCTCAATTTCTTTTTACAGAAATTTATGAAAAATGTTTGGTGTATACACATATAAATCTTGAGAGAGAAAGAAATAAAAAAAAAATGTGATATATGAAATATATTAGTGATGTGATAGAAATAAAAAAATAAAGAGAAAATGAATTTTTAATGAATAAAAAAAAATTACGAAATGTTCATAATATACATCATAACTAGAAATTTTGCCTCATGCCTACTCATGAGTACACGTACACAAAACATTAACTTATCATGGACTGTAAGTGTGATTGCGAAGAACCGCGGTTCCCTGGTCATCAACCGTGCAAAAGAATTTACTTAACCCACGTGAATGAAAAACAATATATTCTAGAAGAAAGGACTTTGAGTTACTTATCCGTTACTATTAAACTCACTCACAATATTTTAACAATTTAAATGCATACCCATGCACTTAATTAAATATTAAGCAATGAGCACATAGCGCCATAGCCATGTGAGTATGTCACATAATTTCTTTAAAACATTCAGCCTGCAGGGTTTTATTTTATATATATATTTATATTATATTTTTGGCATGGTCTTAATTATTTAACAAAATATTGTAGTAGTTGGTATACAGGGTGGTTTTACTCGTTAATTCTGTTCAAAGTCAGCATATCAAGTACTCTACTCGGAATACAAGTTTCCAAAGTGAAAACGACAAAGATTTCACAGCCTCAAACTATATTCCACATTATTTGGAATTAGGAAATGGAAAATTTCTCAATCTAAATTATTTGATATATCTGCTTATATATATGCATGTGCTATAACTATAAGGTCATATAATTCATTCTCTAACCAATTCTATACACTCCTCTACCATTAGTTAACCCTTCATATATATAAAAACAAAACAACTATATATTGTTAAATATTTATACACACCATTGATAATAGCACATGGAAACCTTTCAGATTTCAAACAAAGTTTCTTCTTCTTTTTCTTATTCTCATTCAACAAAAATTACAGCAATAAACAATTTTCATATAACCAAAATCTCCATTCCAAAGCTTCCTAATAGATTAAACTATCTAAATAATTACACTTTAGCAACATCACATGTAAAGAACAATGATCCTTACAACAACAACAACAATTCAATACCATTTAACAGAAGCACCTCAAATTCAAAGGAGGTTATTAAGCTTCATATGATTATGGAAATCATATCAGATAGATTAGAAATGCACAAAAACATCGGAATCCAACGCGACAATTGGAACCATCTTCTACTGTCATCAATCAACATGATGACACTTTCTGCTGCATCAATGATTGGTCTTGCATCAGTTTCATCAAGTGGAGTTGAATCACCTCTTTTAGCATTGAAAGTTTCTTCCACAATTCTTTACATGGCTTCCACTGGTTTGCTTCTGTTCATGAACAAAGTTCAGCCATCACAGCTTGCAGAAGAACAGAGAAATGCTGTTAGATTCTTTAAGCAGCTTCAAGGAGAATTCAAAACAAGGCTTGTTCTTGGGAATGTTACTGAATTTGATGTTGATGAAGCAATGGAGAAAGTTTTGGCATTGGATAAGGCTTTTCCTCTTCCTTTGTTAGGATCAATGATTGAGAAGTTCCCTCAAAATGTTAAACCAGCTATATGGTGGCCACAAAGGAAGCAAAAATATAAAGGGCAAAATGGGAAATTGAAAAATAATAATGGATGGGATTTAAGGTTGGAAGAAGAAATGAAAAAGATTGTGATGGTTTTGAAAAAGAAGGATATGGGAAAAAAATTGAAGTTGAGTGAATTTTTTTTGAAGTTGAATAAAATATTAGCAGTTTCTGGTCCAATACTAACTTGTCTTGCAGCAGTTGGTTCTGTTTTTTTGGGATCTGTTAATTCAACTTGGCCTGTGATGCTTGCAATTATTTGTGGAGGTTTGGCAAGTGTTGTTAATACTATAGAACATGGTGGACAAGTTGGGATGGTGTTTGAGTTTTATAGGGGAGCTAGTGGTTTCTTTAAGCTCATGGAAGAGACTATAGAGCTAAATTTAAATGAAGATGATTTTCTTAAAAGAGAAAATGGTGAGTTGTTTGAAATTAAACTTGCTTTACAATTAGGTAGGAGTGTCTCAGAACTAAGGCAATTTTCTGATTTGTTACCTTCCTTAGATGATGATGATGATGATGCTTGTGAAGAGTTTGCTAGCAAGCTTTTCTAGTACTATTGTTATTATTAAATGTGTTGTACTATAGTGTCTAAACTAACTATTTTGGTTTTATTTTACTTTTTTTTTTGTAAATATATGAAATTGATAGAGTTTAACTTTGCTGCTATTATTTATCAAGTTGGTTTCAATCAGTTGTTAATTTTGATTCACATCTAATTAGTTTTTGGTTTTCTCATCTCTGCATTGTGATTAGGTTCTGTTTGCAGGCCTTATTATTTTTTTATGATATATTGCTTTGCTACTCTATCCAATAAACATCACGACAAAGAAGAGTTTTTATATTAATATTGAATGTCTCATTTGGACAGCACATAAATCCCCACGTTTAAATGGTCTTATATAGTTTGGACAGCGTAAGATATGTAATTTGTTTTCATAGATGTAATTATTTGTATAGCAGTTTGATTGCTAAAAATAAGAAACCAAAGAGAGAATAATCACAAGCTTACTTATTTTGTACACAACTTAACAAGAGAATAATGACAAGCTTACTTATTGCTGGTAATAGCAATTTTTGGTCTCATAAGGAATCACTAGCTTCCATAGTTTTTTTATGTTTAATCATCCATGAAAAATCATCAAAATACCAGTCTAATTCTATAGTTAATAAGAAAATTTCTTGAAAAACTGCTTGTGCAAATGCAAAATTCATAATCATGATGCTGAATAAGACTTACAATGATATGTGATGATGATAAGGGGTGTAAGAACTCAGAGGTTTTAACAAGGGAAATTTTATTTCATAGCAGAAATTTTGCGATGATACATAATGAGGAGAACGTTTCCTTTTATAGACCGAAGGAAAGCCTCTAATGACTAAACTAACCTTAATAATTTTAGACTTTTACATTTTTGCCCTTACAAATTATTACAACACGACAAACTAAAATAATGACTCTAACACGTTAAAAGAAAAGTAGATTAAAAGTAAAGTAAAATTAAATCACAAGCTTACTTGTTTTGTACCCAACATAACTAGAGAGAATAATTGAAATAAAATAAATTAATTATATAGTATAATTAGAACAAAATATAATTAATATCACATTGATCTGAGCTTAGTGTGGGTATTTTTTGGGTGTTTTGTGTATAGAGTGAAAAATTGGAGAAACATTAGATCTGAGCCGTTAATTGAATCTGACGGCAGATTTAAATTCAACAGCGTGACTGCGTCATTTATTTGACCGCAGTAAATCGCAATCCATGTAAATGACATGTGAAATTTTGCACCTTAGTAATTGCCCTTAATAAACACACCATGAATGTGACGCAAAATTAGAAAAAGTGGCAATTTAGGGCAATAATGAAAAAAAATGGAGGACTAAATAGGAAAACATGAAATGTTTTTAAAGCGAAGAAGAAATGGTTATTTTATTTGTTCAGCTTTTGAAAGAGTCTCTCTCTGGTGTCTGTTTCTTCTCTTCAATTGTCGTCGTGATTTAGATTCATTAATTCATCATACTAACACTAATACACAACCTTTCTCTCACTATCCCCATAAATCTCTGCGCGTGTCACTCTCTCTCTCTCTCTCTAACATAACAATCTAATCAATTCAATTCAATTCACGTCAAGTTAAGATCTAAAACAATTTCAATTGAATCGAATTGATCAGTGTAGAAGATGATTCAGCTATTATTCACGCTCATATTTTCTGAAGCGGCAATGATAGCATTGCTGTTATTCAAAACCCCATTGAGGAAACTTGTGATAATGGCTTTGGATCGGTTGAAACGAGGACGTGGACCCCTCATGGTGAAAACAATCGCTGGTACTCTTCTTGTTGTATTGTCTTCTAGTATCTATAGCATGCTCAAGATTCAAAAACGTGGGATCGAAGATGCTGCTGCTGTTAATCCTACCGATCAGATTCTTATGGCCAAGCATCTTCTCGAAGCAACACTCATGGGTATCATTCTTTTTCTTTTTCTTATGGGTTGTTGAAAAGTTTATAATTTTTATGCATTTGCTTGATATATTCATGTTGCATGATTAAATTGTATTTGATTCATATGTGGGAATGCTTTGTTGGTTAGGATTTAAAGGTTTAGAGGTTGAATTGTAGTTCTGTTGTGTGCCATTGTTTGATATGTAGCATCAACACACCCACATTAACTCATGTGGTTACATTTAATCACTCTCAAATTATTACTGTTGTTTATGTGTCTTGTATCTGTGTTTGATAGATAACTTGCCTAAATAATTTATGAGTCCTTTGCATTATGTTTGTGTTGTACTTGTAGCTTCATTGGTTCTTTTTGCTACTGATTTCTTCCATGGTTTAGGAGTGGTGGAATGAATGTTGAGGCAACATACATAAGATATGTGAGCTTCTAAACTAGATGAAAAATGTGAGCTTTGGAAAATCTTCTTTTAATTTCTTGTGGTATTGGCTATTGACTTATTGGTGGCAGTGGCAGGGAGATTTATAGGCTAATGTTACTAAGTTAGTGATTATGTTACTTTCCAGGGTTCGAAACCTTAGACCTCCTGCTTAGAACTCTTTCTATGTCCCTTAGCTCTCACTCAACGAGCTACCTACTTGGGACAAACCAGATGTATATATGATTTTCAATTTATAGGATTTTTTCTCACAACTAGAAAGCTCTAGTATGGTGTTAAACCGCAGCTCAGATTGTATGTAATTAGATAGATTCCACATATGTCCTAATTTTTCAAAATATTGCTGTGTTCGTTGATATTTCACAACACCGGTCACATCTTAAAAAACATAGCTGAGGAGTAAAATTACAGTTCCTATCCAACCGAAACGATACTGTTTTGAGTTTCTGAACTGATTGTTTCCTTAATGTTTATGTTAGGAACCCAAAATTAAGAGAAATAAGAATATGGAATTGATGATTGAAAACTAAAAAAATTGATTACAAGAGTTTCCTACAATAACCCCGAGCAAAGCTCCTTCAGAAGATGAATACTCTCTGCTCACTAGAAACTGTAAAACAGAATAACAAGTATGATGATAACCTCCTCATGACACTACCTCTCTGTATATATTCCTTTAACATGTGTATTTTCTCTCTCTAACTAACTTGCCAATTCAGCACTCTCTTCTTCATTTGAGCCTTTCTCTTCATGGGTCCTATCAGTTTATGATTTATTAACAGACCTCCTCTGTGGCTTGTGAGCATTATTTATCCTTGGTCAATTATTTGCAGGGTCTGTCCTTTTTCTTGCACTCATGGTAGACAGGCTTCACCATTACATAAGAGAACTCCGGATTCGAAGAAAGAGCATGGAAGCTGTTAAGAAGCAAATGCGAGGGTCTGAGGATGTGAAATCCGCAACTTCAGAGGATACTAAGGCAATGGAGCAAGAAGCAGCAAAGTTGAGAGCGGCAGTTAATCGCCTGGAATCTGAACTGCAGTCAAAAAATAAAGAGGTCAGTGTTTCAGAAGCCAATGTAAAAGCTCTGAGGAAACAATCTGAAGGGTTCCTTCTTGAATATGATCGCTTACTTGAGGAGAACCAGAGCCTCCGCAACCAACTACAATCTGTTGACCGAAGATTCTCGCATTCAGCTTCCAAGAAGAATATGTAAGAAACATTTAAGGCGGCGGCTTTTTCTTCTATACTTTTCAGGATTTCCATGGCAGTTTGCTGGTAACAGGTTATCAATCCTTGCTTCTCAAGAAATAGGAGGATTTTCACTTCAGAGTTGAATTTGGACCAATTTTGTCCTAACAAATTGTGAATTTTTTTTCAGTGATGACAGAAATATAGTGCTGATTTGTTTTTTCTGCACATATGTAACTTTTACAACTTCTGTTTGGCCACTATGAAGGGACGTGCCCTGAAATAGTGCTTGATATCTCTTGGAACTTAATTTTATTTAAATTTATCATTGTTTCTATTTAAGTGATGTGTTTCTTGAGCCAGACAGTGTTCTCCTCTTGACTTTCATAATTCTTCATTTTTTTTGTTTACATTTGTTTTGTTAGTTAGCTATGCTACTATACCTAGTACCAACTATAATATGATCCAATAATTTGTTTAAAGACGAGTCCCAAGTACCCTGCTCAAGTATATTGAGCAGCTGAAGTTTTCAACAAATTTGTGCAAATTTCATTATTTTTGGATTTAGATAATTTTCTTTTTAAATGTGATAATGCCATCATGGTAGATCATAAGTTGGGTTCTTAAGTCTCTTTTAACTAACCCTACAATGCCACATAGGATCCAATAATTCCTACGAGTTTTCACTCCAAATAGTAAATCTCAATGCGAGTTCTTAACATACTTTTAGGGGGTTCCAAGTTGAATCCTCACTAGTGTTACCAAAAGAATATTATTGGTATAATATGTTCTTAAAGAAGAACGATTTCTAAGATGTGGTGTCAAGCTGTTATTTGCTAATGTAGTATTGAAGATAGTATTATGTTATGCACCAATACATGTTCCCTATAACTAAACTATATTTCCAATCTACTCCTGCAATAACTTGAGCAGCAATCAAGTTCCCCATAACTAATATACTAGCTGGCTTGCTAGGTTTGCTACCAGCAACACTAGAAAAACACTAGTTATCCTGACAAAATGGCTCACGAGAGAATTGCGAGCGCTCATAATTGAGAATCTCACGCAAATTAAAGAAAAATGGTAGTTGTCACAATTAAATGGCTCGTGAGAGTATCACAGGCACTCATAATTGAAAATCTCGCACAAATTAAAGGGAAAATGTTAGTTGTTACGACAATATGACTCACGAGTATCATGAGTGCTCATAATTGAAAATCTCACACAAATTAACAAAGATCACAGCTATCCACTTACCACGTTTTCTGGCCAAGAACCAATTTTATGGTTAACTACAAATTCGCGACTTTTTCGTGAACAAACCCTTCATGATAAATAGCATTGCCCAAAGAAATGGTAATTATCTTTTTTGAAAAAGCCACATCTTATTAAAGAAAACCAATAACATGCAATAACACAAGATATGCCACAGCAGCCCAAAGTCAGAATCAGATGTAAATACAATAACACCATAATGTGCTAATACATGTGCTACATTAGTGATACCCCTTGCAACCACTCAACACTCATTATCTAGACAGCTCATGAACCCCTTTGATTAAGGGAAAATTAATCTCACCACAAAGAGCTTCAAACAAAATACATATTAGCTTGCTCCATGTTATCTGAGCCTTGCATAACAATTTCTGCTATTACAACAGCTGCTATACATGAGGGCTATAATTGTCCATTTAGTTTTTAGAGAATTTCATTTCAATGGCTTACTTGTGCCACATTAACCATAAAGTGTATAACAAATCATTTTAAATACATTGTTCTCTGCTACTACAATGTATCATTATGATGAAAATCAATTAAAAGTATGTATAAACTTCTTTTACACTGTTGTATAGTTATATTTAATAATATAGAAATGATGATTGTACATTGTCTATTCTTTCTCAAATGAAATATAAATATAAATATCCGATCTCAAAATCACACATAAGCATCATTTGCTACATCTGTATTATACTGTTCTACTTTTGTCATGTTCAGAACAAAGAATGAAAAAAGCACACAACACCATTTTCTATTAGACTTCAATCTAGAACGGCAGTTTATCAAAATCTTAGCTGTTCTAGCATAAACATTGTGCTGCCAGATGTCCACGTATCCATTTTATGAATTATTTAATGTTTGGAGTTGGACAAACTGAAACAAGATTTCCTGGTTTTTCGATATACTATGTTGTTCATAAAGTTTTTCTAATAATTTAAAAAAAAATAAAAAAATCTACAACAAATTTCCCTGTAAATCACTATAAGGACAAAATGCATTTCATCAAATCTTCCTTAACTTGACAATCATTCCTATTTAGACACAAAACTCCTCTACATGTATGTAGCAATTGAAAAATAATATTTCAGATTTTTAAACACATCTTACAAAATAAAAATTGTGCAACATAAGAAAATAAAAAATTGTCCTAGAAAATAAAACCTATAAGAAAAACTATAGACTTGAATATCTTTTTGAATTTAAAAATTTGCACCTACTAAAATTGACCAACAACACTGCTGATGCAAAATCAAGAGCACAAAAAATAAGGTCCTCAAAGCTGATGAATCTTCCTGTGAGAAATCAGCTAGAACAAATTAGGACAGGCAACATGATATCTTGCAGACCCCATTGGAGGGTGGGTACCATACTACCATGCCACTATCAATCAACTATCAAATATGTAGTGTTAAATAGACAAGGGCTTGTATCAATTCAAGAAAGAATGCTTGAGGCTACATTTGATTTTAGAGATTTTAAGTGAATTCTTAACACTTTTCATTTAGAAGTAGTAGAAATTAACATACGGATATGATAAAATTTGGCATTGTTAACTATTATGCTGGGCACATAAATTATCCCATTAAACTAAACTTTCACATTAAAATTGTAAAACGTTGAATTTAGCCAATAAAATGGGAAATTAAAGAGGCAAAGAGAAAGCAAAAAGCAGAGCATGATAAAAATTTCTTTATTCTGATAATCAAATTTTACATAGGAAACAATCTTTCTACATCGACAAACTAATGAAAAATCACTAACACAATTGCAGCTACTAAGACACCAATAATCAACAATAGCATTCCATCTACTCAATTCAATTACAATTTCTGGTTCATAAAAATTTTCCAAACCAATCTCAATCTCATGATCACCAACTACACAAACAGTGTCTGATTCATAATCTTCCATTTCTCCAAACGACAATGCATTAAACTCCACACCATTACTTCTCACCGTAATCCATTCATCATCATTATCAAATTCCCAAACAGCCTCATCAGAACACAACCTCCGAATTCTGTCTAACGGATTCGAAGAATCCGAGGAACAACAATCAAATGTGGGACCCACCTCCTGAGTTTTTTCCAAACAGTCCCAAATACTTCGTTCCAACACAGTCGTCGGAGTTTCAGAATCAAACACCAATTCCTTAAACTCTCCAACAAATTCATGTCCAAGAAGCTCAATCACCGACCACCTCTCATTTGGATCTCTCTTCAAACATTTCCTCAAAAAATCCTTCCCATGTTCCGAAACAGAGTTAGGAATCTCCGGCACGTCGCCAGAGAATCCAATTCGATACAAAACCGCGGCAGGGTCGGAAACACCCTGCCACGGCATTTTCGCGGTGATCATCTCTAAAACAGTACATCCCAAAGCCCACACATCAGCAGAAAACCCTTGCTCCTCTCCACGCGCCACCTCCGGCGCCATGTAAGCCGGCGTACCGGAAATTACCATCTCCTCCTCCTCAACCCTCCGAGCACAACCAAAATCAGCGATTTTCGCACCTTGTTCCGTCAACAAGACGTTCTGTCCCTTCAAATCGCAATGTACTATCCCATTTGAATGAAGATAGTTAAGTCCAAGTAAAATCCGGCGCGCGTGGAACTTCACCAAAGCTTCCTCCATTCCATGTCCACCATTTCTGTTGCGTAGTTCATCGGAGAGAGTTCCATAAGGTGCATACTCCATGAACAAGTTGAAAAACTCAACACCGTTTTCCAACGTGACTTCACAGCCATGGTAGTTCACAATTTCAGGACAATTAAGCTTCGAGAGAATCCCTTGTTCTCTCTTCAGAAACTCCGAGCGGTGAAGCTCTGTAGATTTGACCGCAAAATGTTCACCGGAATGTCGATTCTCGGCGATGTAGACGGTGGCGGTTGAGCCACGGCCAATGGTTCTGCCTCTCATCCAATCCATTGAAATTTAGAAAAGAGAGTGTTTTATTTTTTGTTGTTGGTGGAATTTGAGAGTGGGAGTTACCTTTCTTAATTAGGACATTGATATTTATATAGTGTGAAAGTTTAAACTTTGGTTTAATTTGGAGTGTTGTGGTTGGCTTAATGTTGAGGGTAAGAGGTTATGTGTATATGATATGATAATATATGATGATGACGTGGAAAGTTTTTATTTTTTTTTGGAATGTGGTTTTGATTGTGTACAATGGACGGCCGCCGTCTTGTAACGATGGGAGGGGTCCACGTGTCAAAAGGAGAATGAAATGAGAAACTTTTGATTGTTGTTGATGTTGGCCGGCCACGCTAGCTCTATATGCATTAATATTGCTTGATTAGTTAGATTTAATTAAGCGTGAAAATGGATAATTAATTTGAGGTTAGTTAATGGTTAATTAAGGAGACGGTGCACATGGTGGAACATGCTAAGATTGTGGTGTGTGTATAGTAACTAGTATAATTGGCATGGTGAATGACGGGAAACAAATTAAATTAGACAGCGTGCTTCGTTACTGAATCATTAGGTCATTAAGGACACAGGGGGATGGAATGGAACATTTTTATGGCATATTCCATGTTATATGTTAAATTCTTCAATTATTCAATCCTCTTAATAATGTTATCTTTAACTCTTTGCCCATCAAACCGAGAAAAATATTATTCTTTCGATTTCCACGCTTCCAACTCCGGTTAAATTCATTGACTTATTTTCCCTACCATATTACTACTATATTTATTTATCATATTTAGACACAAAAAATTAGTATAAGTACATCAAACACCATATAAAATACATCTTAAAGTTTGTATTTCTTCTTCATCATTATCACCTGAGAAGAAATAAAATATTAATAAAAAAAAATTAAAATACATCTTAAGTTTGCATATTTATATGGTGTCTAATCTCGGAATTTGTGACTAAAAATTATTTATCATATATATTATTAGGTTTATATAGTGTCTTTGGTAAAAGTGAAACTATCCTTGTACTACTTACTATATACTTCCTTAGTCCTTTTTGCCTTGTTACATAGAATGGTAGTGTAACAGCTAGATATGGAATTTTGCCAAACAATCCTTGATTTCTTCGATTAATAGGTATATGGGTGCTTGTGAAAACCATGATAATTATCTCCTAGTGAAATGGATTCAACTAGAACAAGAATTCGCTCGAGTTAGGCAAATTAAAAAAGAACAATTAATAAATCATGTACATAGGTACATTGAACTTTGACTTCCTAATGTATATTGATCCGTTTAATTTGGTGAAGGACAATTATTGACTAAACTAGAAGTAGACAATCAGATTAGTCCACTTTCTTCCCTCCTAATTAATCACTACTTCTTTGTTGATTTTTAAAGTCAAATCAAAGGTACAATCGATGCTTTAATTTAAATGAACCACAATTTCATACTATGCTATAGTAGTATAAGTATATTACTTAGGTGGATTGTATACGAAGCAAAACGAAAGCCAACAGTGAAAGTCAATTTAAAGGCAAAACGCACTAATATAGATCTAGAGAGAGAGAGAGATATGAGTAGATAAAACAAATAGTAAAAAAAAAAAGGGCATAGGATGAGGTAGCTTACTTAATCTATGATGAGTGTATAAAGTGGTAGAAGGTAGTGAATGCCTGAAAGGCAAGATAGTTGGACAGTTTGGAATATGGTTAAAGAAGAAGAAAAGGACAAAGCCAACTAACTTGTAGCACTAACTAAGTCTCGTCGATCAACACCACTCATTCATCTAAAAAATACCAACCAGCCTGTCTATTCACATAGTGTAGCTGTTAACTAACAAATTAAACCAGGGAACAAACAACACACTCTCTCTCGTGTTGTGGCTCAGTGGTGTAGAATTCAAATTGTTGGATTGGACACTTAGTGCTACTGGTAAATTAAGTTGATTTGGTATAATATATGTTTCCGTATATCTAAATAGTCTCACATGCAAATCAAAGTTATTAAAATAGTTTATAAATAACACATTCATTATTTAATAGACTAATTAACTCTAATTTATTTTATTTTTTATTTAATTTAAATTCTGTATTTACCTTGCCTTATATAAATTGATGCCCATCATTTAAATTAATCAGGTGTAGTGAGAGATTTAAAAAAAAAAAAGTAGATGTGCGTGTATTGTTTTGAAAGAGTAGGAAATAATTTATTAGCAATTAAGTTTTGGACCTAAGTTTTGATGGGTATTGTTTTGGGTGTGAAAAGTGCGGTGCTTAAGTGAGCGTTGACGCTTTGCGTGCGGAATTTAACGGCATCAAAGGAAGCGTGAAATTGAAGGAAGGCAATGATTAAAGTGATTATATATTGTATTTATCATCACATGCCGCCAACCATTTTTGCAGTAATCCTTGCTTTAATTAATCCATTCGGACCTTATTATAGTGTGCAATGCATGAATCAGGTCACGCTGCAGCACCATGCAATATTGCTGTAAGGTGCTAATTCCACCTTCTACTTTACCCTTCCAAATTAAAAATACCGTTATCTGTCCCGTCCAATCCAATCTTTCGTTAGTAGTGTTACGTAGGTCGTAGAGTACAAGCTATAATTAAATATTTAGAGTAATAATATTAAAAAAATTAATAACTTTTTAACTTTAATTTAATCTATTGAATGAGATGTACATATTAGATTAAGAATTGTTTGTTGCGTCATCACACCCTCAGGCTTTAGTCATCTACTAAACGCCTGAATAACCAATAGAAGGGATTTAATTTCGATTTGAATTTTTTATGTAATAATTGCATGAGTTCAGCTATCAACATTTTGGTGACCACTGGATTAACAAGGGACAGTTAGAGAACTAAAATTCAGAATTTTTAATTTTAAAAAATAAAAAACTCGATTTTAATCTAATCATTTGATCTGGATTAATAGACATGTGGAAAACATGATTAGCTGATAGTCGTTAGTCGACGTGCGATTAGCCACAAAAGTATACTTTTGCACTAAAACTCAATTGCATGAACATAATCAAGATATTAGCCTACTAAGTTTAGAATATGTACGAAGGTCTAATTCCTTAATGATGATATAATGGAAAATATGATCAACTGATATGAAAGTAAATAATTTAGTCGATTAAGCGACTAATTCCTTAATGATGATATAATGGAGAATATGGTCAACTGATATGAAAGTAAATAATTTAGTCGATTAAGCGATTTTAGGTTGTAATTTAACTTTGTTTACTATGTTTTTTGGATTATTCTAAGAATACACAACTAAAAAATAAAGTCTTTTCTCGTAGTAATCACTTGATAATCATTTTCAAAAGTACAAATTAACAAATATATCACCTTACTAGTTGAATAAATAACCAATTAAATAAGCAAACGACTAATCAAGTAAGTACACAATTAATTAGTCTGTTAAACACCAAAGTTCTTGCGGCAATAACGGTAGGATATGGATTTTCGAAATGGTGTGTTAGCTTGTATGAAATCTCGCTAAGGAGACTTATGATATAAATATTTGAGTATCCCTCTTGTAAATAAATTTTTGCTTATAGAAAAATAAGGATCATTTCTATATGGAACCAGTTGTATTTGCTAATATATTTATCTTGTATTATTCACTCATGATTTTTACATAATTAAATTATGTCTTGTGGTATTTAATTTGGATAATTTGAAGTTAAAATATAAAGAATAGAAATCTAATGGTATTTAATTGAGATTTTTTACGACTTATAAAATATTTTGTAGTATTTTAAAATTTTCAAATTTTAATAGATTGTTTACTAAATTGGATTTTATTGGATTGTATTAGACTTTTTGATTAATTTTTAATTGGAAAAGGTTTTCTCCTACATATATGAGATTTTTATAAATTCTCATTTATGTTATGTATTTTCATATCTCTATTTTTTGTCATCTCTTGTTTATTATTTTCTCTCCTTAATTCTTTAACGCATTTACGTATCTTTATTCTCCCTCTGTCTCTCGCATTTCTCCCCCACTTCATGCTCTCTTCCTCTAGTTCAAGTTTTCACCTCTCATTTCTATAGAAATATTCCCTATGATCATAAATATAAACAAAAATCAACATATATTTGATCCAAATTATATTTGTGACAAAAATATATATAACTATAATTTTACTCTTAACATCAGTCTAAAATAATGTTTTTTTTTCACTTTGTTGTTACACAAACAAACTTATATAAATCAAATAATAAAAGTTATATATGTTATGTACAGAGAAATTAATATTTTCCGTGAAATATGATTTTTCTAAATAACTTTAATTTTTAACTCCATTTTTAGGTATAATACTCTACTTTAAAGTGTTACAAGATAATACATATCCTAATAATAGTGACCATTAAAATAATAATGAGGAACTTATTTTCTCTGTGCATCTTGGGAAATTTATCCAAAACGAAAATAAGGACAGAGATAATTTTAAATATAAAATTGTATTTTGCATTTTTTTTATTCAGCTATAGAAGGTTCATTTTTTAACTCAATTTCAAGAGTTCTTTGAAAGCTTATAAT
>JBBPBP010000002.1:5511696-5549980 GCA_037974735.1 Cicer chorassanicum
ACATTATAAATTATATTAAAATAAATTATATAGTAATATAAAATTATTAATACGACTCATTTAATAATTTTTTTCAAACTAGGTTGAAGAGATCTTATAACTATTTAAAAATAAAAGAAGGTATAGGCAAAACCGTTTAAACACATAAACATACATACTTTATTATTTATAGTAAATAATAAATATAAATGTGATAGACGGAATGACGGATAATGTTAAAATATATATATATATATATATATATATATATATATATATATATATATATATATATATATATATATATATATAAAATGAGAAAATGGAACATTATATGCATGTAAGAAAATAAAAAACTACATGTATAACTAGGGTGTGAAAAATGAACCATCAGCAAAAAAGTAAGGAAAAGTATATAAATATAAAAGGGTGACATGGCATTTCACGATTTATTATTACGCAATAAAAATGGCATCGTCGTCAGAGGCCGGCCCAGCGGCGTTGTTGAAGGCGGTGCTGGAGCGCGTCCATCAGTCCGCCGATAGGTCGGGTCGGGATGTTAAAAATATCCGGGTGGTGGCGGCGAGTAAGACGAAGTCAGTTTCTTCGCTCCGACAGGTGTATGATGCCGGACATCGATGCTTCGGCGAGAATTACGTTCAGGAAATAATCGAGAAAGCCCCTCAGCTTCCGGAAGATATCGAGTGGCATTTCATCGGCAATTTGCAGAGCAATAAAGTCAAACCTCTTATTGGTATGTCATTTCTACTCTATTATTCTATCCCTATTAATTCTGAGGATGGTGTTTGCTAACTGATTCAGTCACTGTGTGTTTCATAACACTCATTTTGAAGAATGTTGGTTCTGTTTAATTAATCTCATAAAATCAAGTTTAATCTTAAGTAATTTATGTTTAAATGTTTTTATGCTGGAAGTGAATTTGATATATAGTTAGTGAGAAATTTTCAAGTTAAACTGAAAGTTAGTTTTTATGACATTGAATGGAATCAAGTATTGAAGGTAGTAAAACCAATTTTTCCTTACAATAAATTATATTAGGAATGCAAAATCAATGCTGGTAACCTGATACTTTTAATGGTAGAACCTAATTGACACCTAAACTTGTATAACCAATAGATGATTATGTTATTCTTAAACTTTACCTTAAATGTGACTCAACTTAATTTACCCTTATATATTTGTTTAGCTCAAATTTAATCAAGTTCGTACATTAACAACGAAAATATAGACACATGTAAAAGAATTTTGCTTTAATTTTAGATTGACAATCTCTAATTAGACGCATGAAGGTACCTTTTTGAACTGGTAAATTTCACTTTTATAAGTGATGGCATATTTTTCTATGTATGTACTCTTCTCTAAAAAATGTTCAATTTTATGTTTGCCTTTGGGCTGCTTATGCACGGTGTGATGTCATGCTTGAAAACTTTGATTGTTACTTAGCTTCTATTTTGTGGGGGATAAGTTCATTACCACATTCATAATCTTTGGTTTGTTATGAAGGAGCCTAACATGTTTTGGGTTCTTATTTGATATTTCTACAGCTGGTGTTCCCAACCTTGCTTATGTAGAGACTGTAGATGACGAGAAGGTAAATATTACTGTTTCTTCATAATTTGTTAGGGAAGACAAGGTAAATGTATTTTACACGTGTGTTCAAGTTTATGAGTGCATAGAAGAGTATAAGTTTTACTTGAAGTATAAATGGTGGAATGGAACATACACTGATACAAAAAAACATGGAAACAGTTGCAAGTTGTAATTCAATGATGAATTTCATCCTAACATTTTGGAATTTCTCTTGGAAAGTTAAATTGTTTATCTTTTTTATATTTGATTTTCAAAGTAGTTAACGGTATAGGATGTTTTTGAAATGATAACTTTACAGATAGACCATACGTTAGATGTGCGGCACACTTAAAAATGTTCGATCAAATAATATATTTTGGTTTAGTGCAGTCATGATCTTAGCATTTTTTTTATATTGTATTGCAAATGTCGCATGATCATCTCTGGTTTTAGTTCTTTTTTCATTTTTTTTCTTTGCTAGCAGATAGCAAACCTTCTTGAACGTGCCGTAGCCAAAATTGGCAGGAAACCATTGAAAGTTTTTGTTGAAGTGAATACGAGTGGAGAAACATGTAAGTCACACCTTATAGATTTGCCAGCCAATTCAGTATCTACCATCTCTTAATAAAGTTGACTTGGTTTTGTTGGAAGACTACTAACCCAAAATATTTCACATAACTTCTAATAGACTGATATGAAAATAGGATCACAGTAACAAGAAAATATAGTTCCCAATTTTTTTATAGAAATTATGTTTATCAAATCACTGATTCCAACATCATAAGTAATGTGAATATGTTACCTATATTTATTATACTGAACTGCTTTATATAAGAGTTCGGTGGTTTACAAAATGTGCTCTACATAATAGTTATTCATTTTTCTGTCTCATGATAAAATGTTCTTGCCATTGTTTTCAGTTTACTGTCGTTGTCAATCTCAAGAATGTCATTTGACGGATATTTTCTTGCAGCTAAATTTGGTGTTGAACCAGCTGTGTGTGTAGACCTTGCAAAACATATTGTTACAAATTGCCCAAACCTTGAATTTTGCGGCTTAATGACAATTGGCATGCCGGATTATTCATCCACCCCAGAAAATTTTAAGGTGACAACTATGCGTTTTGACATGCTTCTTTTGTATTTTCTGAACTTCCTATCTAGTCTTGGTAATTCTCCAAACTAAATTTTATTTTGTACTCTTTAGACGTTATCAAATTGTAGAAGTGAAGTTTGTGCGGCACTTGGAATATCAGAAGCGCAATGTGAGCTGTCAATGGGCATGACTGGAGACTTTGAGCAAGCTGTAAGAAATCCTTTTCTTGGAAAATACATGGATTACACATAAGGACAAGTATAGTGATATGATCTTAATATTTCTTTACTAACTCTCTAATTATGTAGATTGAGATGGGAAGTACAACTGTTAGGATTGGAACTGCCATATTTGGGCGCCGAGAGTATCCACCAAAAGAAGAGAAGTAGCTGCCTTCATTTCGCAGTCTTATTTGTGTGATATGGTGGTGCTTATAGATTCACATGTCAAAGTGGTAGAGCAGCATGAACAAATTATTTTAGCTGGAAATAAATATGCTCATGAGCATGATGATAGTAGTCAACAAACTCAGGGTGAGCTTTGTTTTCAGAATAACCTTCGAGGCTGAACATTGTATGCATTGTTGCTTGTAAAATGTAAAATCCAACCTTTTTTAGAAGCAGAACTAAGATAATCTTGAAAATTCACAACCTTGTATAATCATTATGGCAAAATTTGTCATAGCCTTCTGCACGCTCGATGTGGAGTGTTTGTGGTCAGGCTCTCAGCCTCTAGGGACAAAAGTTAATTTTTTAATCAACTCTGGATTTAAATGAAAGACTGAAAGAATTTCTTATTGAGTGAATGTCTCTCTAAACTGAATGCTCTTTTATTCTAAAGAATCTGGATTCTCCCATAAGAATTTCCAAACTATATTAAATCAAAGACTTCATAACTAACCTTCCTTTCGTCTTATTAATAACCTATCATATCATACTCTGCAACTCATTCACCAACTAATACCTATCAATATTTCCTATTAAACACACTCATAGTCCTCAAAGTGAATAGTTTGTAGTTGTTGAAACAAAATTGTTTTAACCAATGGGTGTGGCTCAATTTGCAACACACGTAGAGCGTGTAGACGAGAAGACTAAGGTTCCATTCCTACAAAACACACTTTTGGCAAGGGACAATGAGCTTTAATGTGACCAAAGCTCAAATTGAGGGTTAATCTCAAATTGGCACAGATAGTTGACATCATGGGGAAGCGCTTTGATTATAGATTATTGCGTAGAATTATGTTTAGTCGCAGCTGATGTGATTTCAATCACATTTGTAATTGTGAAGAGAAGACTTCAAAAACTATCATGTTGCGACCCGAAACATAGTTGTGAGCCTTTCCTTTTAAAATCATGCGGGTGTACCCTCTGATTTTGGCATACAAAATATGGGGGGGTGGTGGAATTTTTTTTGCTGCACATTATACAATTATTTACTTTTGTTAATTACAATAGTGTTTTCTCCTATTACACTCAAATAGGTTATTTACATAATTAAGGTTATGTCAAATTAAATTCACTTACATAGTAAATTAATTTCATGTAAAATACATGAATTGAATTTCAGTTACTTATTTAAATGTAACTAGAAAAGAAAAAGGAACCAACAAAAATGAAAAAAATGAAAATTATTTGGCTTGCTCACAATTTCAAGAAGTTGACTTTACATCTATGTTTGCTGGAGATTAATTATCATTAAAAAAAATAAAAAAAATGTCTAACGAACACCCATTCTACTCCTTAAGAGAGATAAAAATAGAGAGAGTGATATGATAAATATGATATATCGATAATGCGATAAAAATATAGAAATAAAAAAAAATAGTGTTAGAATGAGTATATATTTTTCTTTTTTCAGACAAAAATAACTTACTTCATTTCTTCATATGCAAGTAAGAGTAAAAAAATGTTGTGCACAGTGGTTAAGAAAATAATTTACGTGAAGTAAAGCATTTATGCCCTGAGCTGAGCAGAGGAATGGATGATGTTCACATACAAGCCAAAACCGCAATCACTGGTGAGACTCAATCACCAAAAACAATGGATGCTGTCACTTCCAACACCACACCCTTCTTCACCTCCTGCTTCAGCCACCACCAATTCATTCAATGCAATTATCAACCGCCATTCAACCCACGGTGCTCACCGTCAAGTTCTCATCACCTATTCCTCCATGCTCAATTCACACATCCCTTCTGACGCATACACCTTCCCCAGTCTTCTCAAAGCATGCTCCTCTCTCAACCTCTTTCACCTCGGCCTTACCCTCCATCAACGCATCCTCGTTAATGGGTTGTCCACTGATTCCTACATTGCATCTTCTTTGATCAATTTCTATGTTAAATTCGGGTATTCTTATTTTGCCCGCAAAGTGTTCGACTTTATGCCTGAGAAGAATGTTGTACCTTGGACTACCATTATTGGGTGTTATTCTAAAATGGGCAATGTTGATGAGGCTTTTTCTTTGTTTCATCAAATGCGTTACCAGGGAATTCAACCCAGTAGTGTTACTCTGTTGAGCTTGTTGTTTGGTGTTTCAGAGCTTTCTCATGTTCAGTGTTTGCATGGTTGTGCAACGTTTTTTGGGTTTATGTCAGATTTGAACTTGTCAAATTCTATGCTGAATTTGTATGGGAAATGTGGAAGCATTGCAGATTGTAGAAAATTGTTTGATTGTATGGATCAAAGAGACATTGTTTCATGGAATTCTTTGTTATCTTCCTATGCCCAGATTGGTGATGTATGTGAAGTTTTGTTACTTCTTGAGACGATGAAGGTACAAGGTTTGGAGCCTGGTTTACAGACTTTTGGGTCTGTGTTGTCTGTGGCTGTGTCAAGAGGTGATATGAGATTGGGAAGATCAGTGCATGGCCAGATTTTAAGAGCTGGTTTTGACTTGGATGCACATGTCGAAACATCATTGATTGTAATGTATTTAAAAGGTGGGAACATTGATGTTGCATTTAGAATGTTTGAGAGGAGTTTAGATAAGGATGTAGTTTTGTGGACAGCAATGATCTCAGGTCTTGTGCAGAATGAGAATGCAGACAAAGCACTTGATATTTTCGATCGGATGTTGAAATTTGGAATGAAATCATCTACTGAGACTATTGCCAGTGTGATTACAGCTTGTGCTCAAATGGGGTCTTATAATTTAGGGAGATCTATTCATGGTTATATAGTAAGGCAAGAATTGTCTTTGGATACTGCTGCTCATAACTCTCTTGTTACCATGTATGCAAAGTGTGGCCACTTCGATCAGAGTTCTATTGTATTTGATAAGATGAGCAAAAGGGATTTAGTTTCATGGAATGCTATAGTTGCTGGATATGCTCAAAATGGCTATGTATGTAAGGCCTTTTCTTTTTTTAATGAAATGAGGTCTTGTCAGCTAAGACCTGATTCAATAACCGTTGTCTCCCTTCTGCAAGGGTGTGCGTCCACCGGGCAACTACACCCCGGAAAATGGATCCATGGGTTCGTAATAAGAAACGGTCTTAGGCCGTGCATCGTGGTTGATACTTCTTTGGTAGACATGTACTGTAAATGTGGTGATTTGGATACTGCTCAAAGGTGTTTCAACCAAATGCCAGGTCAAGATTTGGTTTCATGGAGTGCCATAATTGCAGGATATGGTTATCATGGTAAAGGGGAAACTGCATTGAGGTTATACTCAAAGTTTCTAGAGAGTAGTATTAAACCCAACCATGTGATTTTCCTCTCAGTTTTATCTTCTTGTAGTCATAGTGGACTTATAGATCAGGGCTTGAACATATACGAATCTATGACTAGAGATTTCGGCATCGCGCCAAATCTTGAACACCATGCTTGTATGGTGGATCTCCTTTGTCGTGCTGGGAAGGTCGAAGAGGCGTATAACTTGTACAAGAAAATGTTCTCAGATCCTGTACTTGACGTGTTGGGCATAATCCTCGATGCTTGTCGAGCAAATGGTAATGATGAACTTGGTGATACAATTGCTAATGATATTCTCAAGCTGAGGCCTATGAGTGCTGGAAATTATGTACAACTAGCACATTGCTATGCTTCAATAAACAAGTGGGAAGGAGTGGGGGAGGTATGGACTCATATGAGATCTCTTGGCTTGAGGAAAATTCCTGGATGGAGCTTTATTGACATACATGGGACCATCACTACATTTTTCACAGATCATAACTCACACCCTCAGTTTCTAGAAATAGTGAATACAATCAAAATTTTGAGAAAGGAAATGGACATAATGGAGGAAGTGGACATTAATTTTTGAAAGCATCCACACCCATCATTATAACATACATATATGCTGAAAAGTTATTTAAACACTGAATATTTCCAAGATTGGCTAGCACTCTTGAATTGTGCAGAGCTTCCGATGAAAATTATTTGAAATATTGAATGGTCAATTGGAGATTTTGGGGGCTTGTGAAATAAACTATTTGAATTTATCTTATAACATATTAACACTTGACTATAAGTGTTTTGAAGATCGTATGAAAAGTTTGTGACCTGTTGATAAATAATTTTTAACTTACTTTCTTAAGTTTAACAAAAGCTTATAAAAAAAGTTTATAAGTATAGAGTTTACCTATACATTTTTCTTTTTAATTATAGAAATATCTTTTGAGCAAGTTCTTCTTTTATGATAATGGCTTATTGAATAAGCACCTTGTAGGTTAGTTACTCCAACACTTTCTTTGACCCTTGGCAACTTTTCTTTCCTTTCCTTTCCTTTTTTGGGTTGACATGGAAAATAAATAAGAAAGTCTTTATATCCAAGGAGTTGGTTTCTTATCTACTACAGAAATAAATTAGAAAGTTATAACCATTAATTGAAAAATTAATAGTTGAAAGTATAATAAAATACATTCATGGGCATAAAAGATATATGTAAATAATTAAACTTTAAATTAGATTTAATAAGTAATTATACATATATAGTTTTTCCTTAATTGTACTTTTCAATTTAGAGAAGAGATTCCTTAAACCTAAGGTATTCATTATACTCACTATATATTTAGGACATTTAGGTTTAGCTTACCACATATTGTGGTCTTGGTCTACCTCAAACACTACTTAAGAACATTTTTCAAATTCATTATTTAGAATGAGTAGAGATAAAATTACACTGATGTATTACTACATCAAAGTTACATTGTTTAATAATGTTTTACTTAATACATTTTTTAATAAATTTGACCGTTGAATTGAAGAGTTATATTATATCGCATAGATTAAGGTTTGATACATTATTGAGGTGCATCAAGATCAACGTCGTATAATAAAATGTTTAAGATGTTAATTTTGATATACCTCAATAACAAACAATTTTAGATTTATATAAAAATTTATATTAATGATTTATATGATATAATTTTTCAATTCAACGATTAAATTTGAAAAATATATAATAAATAAAATGTTATTTATCGGTTTAGCATTAGTAAAATATTACATAACTCTTCATCGTCTAAAATATCTATTATAATATATTAAAACATACTCTCGAATTCTATCGGCGACAACTCGTCTATATGTATGCCACATATTCCAAAATTTCTCAACTCACAAAAATTCTAATGTGGCACCTTCCAAATCACACTACTTATTTCATGTTTTGCTTCCATTAGATTTTGTTTCACCAATAAGTACAGTAAAACAAACCATTTCACTTGCTCATTCAAATACAATTATTTCATATATTTAGCAACTTTAACTCTAATCAATACACTTAAAGACTTTGACCAGTTATCAAACTTTTCATTTCAATAACTCATACAAAAAAGAACAATTCATTCACCATCTTCAATGCATTGCTGATCACACATAATTCATCCGATGATTTTCAACCACCCTCTTACATTTGGTTCAAGTCACTTACCGGTGGATAAAAATATTATAAAATGCAACAAAATCATATCCATTTCAACGTATGACACATTCTTACTCTACAAATGTTTCAATAATATTGTTTCTCTGTTGTCATTGTTGTTAAGACCATATATAGAAGATGAATATTTTTCTAAGCTATTGAATGTGTGTTTCGTAGCATTTTTTTCTTTTTATAATTAAAAATCCCATTTCACAAGTAAAATAAAATAAAGATGTAGAATACTAACGATAGTTATTTGGAAATGAATATCTTCTAACTATTTCACTACTAGAAATTTCTTATGTCTTAAACATCAACAAACTCTTCTTGCTTATAATTTTTGGTAATCCACTCTTGATATTTCTTGACCATGGCAAATAATTATTTGAAAATTTCATTTCATATTCTAATTATTTATATAAACAATAGTTAATGTAATTGAAATTGCTCCATTTCCAAAATAGTAGATATAAAATTGGTTTGTAGTTATAGTATTAACTTGAAGTTTAAATACAAATTTCACACCAAGTATTGTTTTGTATCAAATTTTAATTTTTCTTGAGAGTTTTGTGTAAATAACATTTTTACTATCTAAAAAATATTATTATTATTATTATTTAAGACTTTTGAGCCTCAAGAAAATTCTATTTTGTTTTGTAGTGTTTCTTCCATATATCTATCAGCTATATTTACATACGCAAAGAATTGTTGTAATATTTTAAATACTATTATAAACATTATTTTTAACAAACTATTACTCATGAATGAATGATATAGTACACACTAGGACATACATTATCATTTAATACATGTTTGGATTGACAAAATTACAGATCTATATAGATTTTAACAAAAGCTAGTCTTTAAAGGTTAAACAAAATTACGGTGAATTTTTTCAATTCACTTATACACAATATTAGTTCTTAAAAGTTTGCATTTCATTTTTACAACTTAGAGTTTATCAGCGAAATTTTCTTTACTAAAATTTCTCCATCTTTACATACTTAAACTTATTAGTTTTTTGAGTCATGATGACAAGCTATTCTACTAAGAAGTAATTCATGTGTAGACATAAGAATTTGGTCACACAAAAATAATATTATATTTCTTTTAATTATTTTAAAACTATACATTATTTAATTATTATTTTTCTACTTTTTTCTTTTATGTATGTGTCCAAATTCTTGACAAAAATTATTTTCTATTAAGTTATTATGAACTCTTAGAATATATAAAGAAAACTTTGAGGAACATGTGAAGTTATTCATTTTTTACTGCCAAGCTAAGCTAAACAATTCACTTTTGGGTTGATGTATACAACGTTATAGTGTATTACTTTGAGTAAAACGACGTTAACTATTGTTTTACTAAAACTTAGGGAGTATAATCTTTATCCTAAGAAATCTTTGGCATACACTCATATGTAACTGCAGATCAAAGCTATATACCTATTTGTGAATCTTTATGAATTTGTATTTATATTTTCATTGAAAGAACTATTCTATTTAACTATACACATGATTAGTTTGATGTTAACTAATTTTTTACATAAAATTTTCACGATTAATTTGTAAAATTGAAAATGTCAAAAAGTACACAAACTTAAAAATTATAATTTTTCCAAAATAATATAAATCATATAAAATGAAGAACATATTATAGTTAAATATATAACTTTTATGATAAAGAAATGTTGAACTTTAACAAATATATCATTCGAAGGAAGACTTCAAAGAAAACAAAAAGTTTAAATAAATCAATTTTAAATAGGAAAAAAATGTTAAAGATAAGGACTTTATCACTAAAGTTACAAAATCTTATCAATAGTATCATATTTTAATAGATGTTCCATTGATTGTATTAATGAACAAGATTCTACATTTTTCTTTGAAATAAAGTAAAATTAGACTATATATAATTATTCAAAAATATATTTATCTCTTAACACAAACGTTTTAGTATATTCTACTCTAAAACATAAACATTATTTTTAATTTTATATATTATTATTTTATATTCAATATTATATTAAATTTTACCGTGGAAATGAGAAAGGCAAGTCCCTCAAGTTCAGTCACATCACAAATGTGACACTTGTGAGTGATATAATTAAGCTTAAATTAGTTAACTAATAATGAATTAACAAGAAAATGACCAAAACAACAAATGAAGAGAGACACAATAATAGTAATAATAATAAAGAGAGACACACGTAGGCATGCATGTGGGTGAAAGGAGAGAGTGAGAGAGATACGCAAATCTTGAAACTGAATTAGCATAACCAACTCAGAGTAATCAAGATCCTCTTCATCTTATTCTTCTTCCTCACTAATAAAGATGAATAGGAGGCAGCGAAGGGCTTTCAAATTGTTAATGTGGATTATGGGACTCTGTCTCGCATGTTATCTTGTAGGACCACCTTTGTTTTGGACACTCAACGACACCCTTAGCTCCGTTTCTTCATCTTGTCCTCCTTGTCCTTGTGATTGTTCTCTTCAACCCCTTATTTCTATCCCAGAAGGTTTCATTCTATCTACTTTTTTATTTTATTTTTAAATTCTGTGTTTAATTAAGAAATTATGACAAATAATGTGTTTTGTTTATTAATTGACATGATGTTTGATGAAAACATAGACAACGACCAAGGTTGGTCTAATTGGTTAGCATGAAACTCATACTATATAGCACCCACACTTCATATTGACGTATCTGATAATTGGCTCCTAGTAGTGTTTGACACTGACACAATACCAAGAAACATGGTTACATTCGTTTATTTTTATTTTCTCGAATTATTACTATATGTCTATGTCAACGTCATCAATGTCCATGTCTATACGAGTGTTTCATCGAACTCGTGCCTCACTAGTGTGCCACATTAAATATTGAATAATAGTTTGGATAATATATAAGTACATATTCAAGAAACATAGAGTTTACTCAACTGCTATGCCATATTGGGATTTTAGAAAACTCAATTATTGGGAATCATATATTGACACACTGGCTAATTAATTCCATCCGGTAAATTTTTAATTTTGTTGTTCTTTTCATTTTCTAGACAAATTTTCTTGTTCTTAAAATGTGTAAATTGAAACATATACTCAAATCGTATGCAACTATTATTTCCTTGGTTTTTTAGATGCATTTTGATGGTAATTAAATTTAATGGGTTTTTAAAAAATTGTTTCTAAGGACTGCAATGGGATAAATTTTAAAATAGTTTGATGATCAATTACTTAACATTACAATAGATTCTGCATTGATATGCAAGGGAAGTTGAAAAAGTCTTAGGTAGATTTTGTTTCTTGTGCTCAGACATTGATTGCTATTTTGCTAACTTGGTTTCTCTGCTTCTTTTTTTTCTGCAGGATTGAGCAACAATTCTATTTTAGGTTAGTTCTCTTCCTCTCTTACATTAGAGAAAAGCAATAGGTATGAGGTTATAATATAGTTATAATTATATATATTTGACAGGCAAATGTTATTAAGTGACTGATGATTATAATTATATCTGAGATACTCTTTGGTTTAATCAAATATATATTGTATCCGGTATAACTTTGCAATTAAATACTTATTTTAGTTGATAAATTGTAGCAAGTTAGCATTAAAAGTTTAATTTAAATTGGACAGTGCTGATGGCATGCCTAAAGAGTTGAAAATTTGCTACCTTTATCCATAGATAATTTCAAATGATATTTAATTACAATATATAGATTGCATGAGGCAAGATCCAGAGGTGAGTGAAGAGGCTGGGAAGAGTTTCACAGATTTATTGTCTGAAGAAGTAAAGCAAAAGGAAGCTGAAGCTGAAGAAAAACAAAGACGTGCTGATATATTACTTTTAGAGTCAAAGAAAATAGCATCACAGTATCAAAAGGAGGCTGACAAATGCAATTCAGGGATGGAGACATGTGAGGAAGCTAGAGAAAGAGCTGAAACAGTACTTCAAAATCAGATGAAAGAAACTGCTTTGTGGGAACTTAGAGCTCGCCAAAGAGGATGGAAACCTGCTCCAAAGAAAGCTATTTCCCATTTTTAAACAATGGATACAAACATTATTATCTCACTTGCCTCTCAGTACCTCTTTATTTCTTACATTCATTGATTTTTTATTTTTATTTTGTGGCACTTTATATATAATTTAATGAGAAATAAATACATAAGATTATTTTTTGGTTTCACTATAGAACAGTCTTTTCTTAAGTTCCCTTGAGTTATTGAATTTCTTACAATTTACTTTGTATTGACTATTAGAGCAGTGGATTTATGGACATTGTTAATATACGTTTTACCATTTGTGTTTAACCTTAACTCGCATTCCTATAGCCATTGAATAGAATTTGATGAGAATTGACAGTATATAACAAACTATATCTTGGTTGGTGTCTTTATATTTTTGATACAGTTGCATGACTTGTAACATCGTTCTGTGAATAAAATTCAAGATCCAAAAATTGTTTGTTTTTAACCTCTAAATAGTTAATCCAAAAGTGTAACACTAAAGATAAGGTATTGTTGAGGCTTGTGATTTGTTGTTGATTTTGAAATGGAACAATTTCCCCTCAAACTTTTTAGTACTTACTAACAATTTTTTTTATCCAAGTACTGCTTCAACTAGAATATTAATTAATAATGTCCTCACTCTCTCTCTTGAAGTTTGAGTGGTAAGGATGAAACCTGCTTATCAGTCTGCAATGAGAATTCCCGCTATCTAAAATAAAATTTCCAGATATTATAAAAAAAAAATGCTTCTTTATATGCTATAATTTATAGGATCCTATTGTGACTGATCACTGTTACAATTGTGGTTTGATGTACAAAACATCCCACTGAGCCAGATAAAATGGTCCTATCAGCTTGTTACATGGGATTAACTATTTCAACCAAAGCTAAAACCTGCCTTCAAAATCTATATGTGGAGTATGCTGTGTATAACGTGAAGTGATTCCATTTGCCGCTCAAAGTATATGTCTAAGTAGGTCAATCAGAAATCAGTATACGGCTAAAGAGCTGTTTGGACAGAAGCACAATTTTCGTGACTCATTGGGTATTGCCTAGCAATGCAGAAATTTCAAGTTGATCAATAACACCGTCGCTCAACAGGCGCATGGCTGCTCCCTTAGAGAATTTCCTAGCAAACAAAAAACATGGAACAAATGTTGAATTGGTACGACACCATTCTATCCGGTACTCGGTCTCATAATATACATGGTTGATGCCCTGTGTGAAAAAGATAAAAACATGAGAAAAAGAAAATAGTTGTGTGAATACATGTACTCACTTGAGCAAACGTTAGAAAGTAGGTCTTACTAATGTAAAGCTATAAAATCTCATTTTGAGCACAAAAGCGGAAGGAAAAAAAAATCATTTGTCAGTATTAAAACAGTTGACAATTATTTTTGCTTTCCATTTATTAGTCTTTATTCAACTCTTCCAAGAAACATGGACACTTCAATCTTATCATAAAAGGAGGCAATTTTTTTTTCTTCACTGAATAAGAACTGTAGCTGTACCATACTGCGCCTCTCCAAGCAAGTATTCCAGGATTAATTTCAAGAAAGATATATTTGCATCAAGACAGTTTTCAACCATTCCAAGTTCTAACCTCACTATGTTCCAGAGCAATAAAAAAATACACTGGGTTTCAATAACTGCACGTCCTTTTTATCTTAATCCCACCCCACTTTATGATGGGTGTCTGGAGACTGCCATCTCAGTTATCCATTCAAACATAAAACTTGCTCAATATATGCTTAAGTATGAGGAACCAAAAGATAACCTTTATTTCCTTTATCCTTCGAGGGCTAGCATTTGCATAGCTGAAAGTAAAAGGATGCCAGCCTTTATTATCCGTTTTTGTTGCAGACTGGTTCCACAAAGTATATGTCAATGTTCTGCGTTCAAGTTCACCTTCAAGACCATGCAGCTGGCAAAATAGCACAAGAAGAGAAATATATAACATGATCTATAATATTACAACACTCGTGCAAATTAATCCTTGAAGATTTATTGCACAATGTTTTATTAACATCATTTGTGAAAAAGCAGAAGTGAGGATAAATAGGATTGGAGAACACATCGCATAACAGCCAAATGTAGATAATGATGGAAAATATCTCAGTACTTACTGCAAGTAATGTCTGCACGTAGTGCTCATCTGGAATACAGTTGTGCTGCTTCTGAAGTTTCTGCACTTACTCCAAACCCATAGTAAATAATTATTCATTAAACCATATCCATAGCAAACAATAATAAATATGAAAGTAAACAATTATATCATAAAATAGGTACTAAGTAGCATCACAGCATTATCAGTATAAACAACATACTCTCATCAAATGTAAAAAAAGGAATTAACTTTTAGCCTCAATGCTTCACTCATTGAATGCCTAATCTCACAGTCTCATTTGGATCTTTGACAATAATTACCTATTAGAAAAGGGGTAACGGGAATACAAATACTCCTAATCCTAATGTTAATTTTCTCTATATGTTTTGAAACAGTTTCATCAAAAGAAGTTCACAAACTAGTAAATTACAGACACATCATCCCACCACTTATCAAGGTTTTGGCAACCAGAAAAGTTAAAATGATAAAGGGTGCTTTTTCAAAAGTGGTTTTCAGTATTACAACTCTGAGAAATTGACCAGACAATCTGTCCAACTTTCAGAACTTTGCTACTCGTGCAAGACATATTATACACAGGTAAGCACAGTAACTTATAATCTAATTTGTATTTTTAAATAAATAAATAGAACAAAAAGAAACTGGACTGATCATTTACAATCGATCGCTTCAATCAAATATAGGATGCATGGCCCAAAGAATAGTCCTAAGTTCCCAAAAGTAATTGATTTTGAACTCACAATTCAAAGCCATTTTCTAATCTTACATTAATATTAAGCCCACAATTTTTGCTTGACCATGGTGAATGAAGTTCCTATTAGACAGTTACAATTATTTGGAACTTCCAATGTGATTAAGCTTCCCTTCAAAGCATCTAACTTTGAATTAATAACTTCCAATTAAAAGTGAAGAACGTGCTTCACTATTATGCATAACAGCCTAAGATAACGTGATACCTTCTTGTAACAACATGACGTACGGAAACTAAAATTAAACCACTTACAAGATTCAGCTTTCCCTTTCTGGTATCAATTGGTGGACGCCTCTGCCAAGTGAGAAGAAAATTAGACAGATTTTTCAAATTAACACATTTTTAGTATTACAGATTTGCAGTTAGTCCAGTCTAGTATAGTTATGTATGCTAAAGATTTTAGTTTTGAGTTAATATCAACCAACTTTAATAAATCAATACAAGAATTTTGTATCCAATGTAGTATTGTAGTTAAACTAACTAATGATAGCTCACATACCTTACAGTATTTCTTAAAGGCAGAGAAGATAACATCATCATCAACAATCACTTCTGCATGGTTACGAACCAAGGTGAACCACTGGAAAAACAGAATAGATTCAAATTACAACATAACTTTTAGGACTAAAAGGTTGAAGATTTTATCCAACATAATATGATGAAATAAAAGATAAGAGAGATAACCTGGGACCCTTTACGCCATTTTTCCCTTGGTATTTTAGGTGACATGTTTGGGTTGTAGCGACCCTCTTTTGCATCAAGAAAGCTGTAATAATATAAACAAAACAGTTCAATTCGCCTTTCAAATATCTCCATCTCACAAGTGTGGACTGATTATGATTGAACGTTAAAAATTAAATTAGTGCTAAGCACCTCAAGAACCAAAGCCTTCTTCTACCTGTCCACGAAACTCCTTGGAGAAAGCATGATATAATTGTACACATAGGAAAAGTTATACATAGGAACACAGCTGCACATGGAAAACAGAAACTCAGATTCTTATCATGGTCCCGTAAAGTTCATGCAAAAACATATTCCAAGTCCCAACCCACCCCTGCCTTCAAGAAAGGTTAGGAAAACAGCGAAAGAAAAAAAAAAAAACTGTTGAAACTTATGTTAATACAACACTTGAAAATACTAACCTATCTGAGAGAAGAACGAATCTTTGATTTGCAGGGTCTTCCAAAGCTGCTGACAGTAACAGCCTTTCAGCCTGAATCATACTTGATTCTCCCCATGAAACCTAAGATATGCAACACCAAATTCTTAAAAACAAATGATAAAACAACAAGTTCCAATTCCAGACAACGTATGATGGTATTATAATTTATGCTCAACTACATCTACATACACCTGTCAGGACTTAAATTCTTGTAAGATGTGTCTAAAAAAGGGGGAAAAACTCTTCAACAACAAATGCTTTGCTTCCTATGACCAGATTATTACAGAAAAATATGACAGCCCTCCAATTAGACATGCATTGTAGGATTATTACAGAAAAATATGATAGCCCTCCAATTAGACATACATTTGTTAGGAGGGGAAAAGGGGGATAAAGGGAGTCAATTTAACAGAATAATTATGTAGGGTATAAGTAAGCAACTTAATTAGGAGATTTAGGGTTTGAGGAATTAAGGATGAAATAGGGATTAGGAGTGGCCCGGTGGCTTGAAGCAAACTTTGCACTATTCAGTCTACTATATTGCGATCGAAATACCAATTCTAACACAATATCACCTTAGAAGTGAGTTGAAGGTGAAGAGATTTGTGTTTGAATACATTCATGTAAAAATGAGTTGAATAAAAAATTCAATGCTAAAAATCAATTCTAGAAACAAAAGCTCCAAATTCTAACTTCAAATTAGAATCAATTATGGAGGCAAAATCATTAAACTCGAGAAAAACCAAACATGACAAAATCAATTCTTCACCTCTAGAATCAATTTTGCCCCCTCCAAAAATAGAGCCAAACATACCCGCACTCTAAAATCTCAATTACAAGATTTTATTTTTGGGTGATTTGGCTAAGCTAGAAATAAAATTATAAAATTGGTTATGATGTCGCCGTCGTGTAAGCATCACATAATGTTTAACTAGTTAAACACTTAAACTAACTGACCCATGGGAAAGAATTCAGCCTTTACATAATAGACAAAATGGAGATTTTGGAACCAATTTGGCATCTCCTAAAATTATGGATGAACATATTTTTCATATACACAAAGGGTAAACAATCATTTTGGTGTCACTATAGTCCCTGAATCCATCAAAATTGCAAATACATCCCTAAATATATCTTGGGTAAGTAATTTTATAGACTAAATTGACAAACGAAAAAACACATTTGAAGACTAGAATCATTAACTAAACATACATTTGAAGAGCAAAACGACTAACAAAAGACATATTTAAGAAAAAAATTATAATTTATATATATTTAAATACTTTTTTTGTTAGAGCATCTCACAAAAATTTATGGACCAAAATAGCTATTTACCGTATTGACAAACAACCTTTATGCTATTTATTTATTGTCAAGTAACAACGGGACATGAAAAGGAAACCTTAACCTTGTTGAAGATAACTAGTAACAACTTCACATCAGTTTCAATTTCAATTCGAAAGAATTTAACAAACCTGAATGCTATTGGTGAGTTGTCTACCGTAGAAGAAGTGAGACCTGCTGGTGGAGTCGTCCAACACAAATCCAGGCGATGAATGAACATAAATCGAGAAATTCGAAACATCGCCGTTCTGAAAAAAAGAAAGAAAAAAAAAACATTGAAAAATGATCCCGATAAATGAATGAATGAATAAAATACTAGTAAAAAAATAGGAAGAGGAAATAGAGGGAACCTGAAAGAAAGCACCCCAGAGAAAATCGAGGGGGATATTGCGGCGAACGAGGAATAAGAAAGCGATTTTGGGAGGGCCATGAAAGACGCGAGAAATTCGAATTAAGGGTTTGAAAGAATTAGAATTATTAGAGTGCAGCGTGAAGATAGCTGCGGCAACTAAAACGACGACGCAAAAGAGAGAAACGGAGAAGAGGATCAGCAGCTTGCAGCTCAACCTACTTGCCACGTGGCGTCTCTTCACAGTTCTTGCCGCCATTTCTAAAATAAGTAATTTCAGCCACCACCTACTATATGTTAATTGTTATTCATCTTCTTCTTATAATAATAAATAAAATGGAAAATACAGATATTATCTATGATGATATAACCAATAGAATGCACACAAGTATGTTGCAGTACATGCAATGCATCAACAAGATGTTGAAGATCACTTTCCTTTTGCTATACTCTACTCTCTCCATTCCATTTTCACGGGACATGCGTTGGCGTTGCGAATTGCGATACTCCAACGTCAATACGACGTCGTAATGAATAATTTTGATACTATTTGTCGTGGGTCCCACTCTAATAAATGTGCCGCGGCATGTGTTGTAGCCGCTGCAAGCGGCACCGTCACTCGCACACTGTTTTGGAATGCAAGCCAAAAATACTTTCTTTCTTTTCTTCTTTTTTTGGGTACAATACCTACTTTCTTTTCTATTTTATTGTATTATAAAATGAGGAAAATGTTTCGTACCTGTACATCAGTACAAGGATTATTCGTGAAAAAATTTCATTTGCTGCACCAATGCTTAACGTAATTCCATCTGTTATACTCTTGTTATAACACGAGATCCAGGAGGAGTAGTGACTAATCTCTATTAAAGTGTTGGTCGTTATTCTCGTTTCCATTTAATAATCATATATTAATGTCAATACATTCAACATAAGGGTTAATGTAATACGGATTTGGATCTTTTTATATTTATATCAAATTTGAGGAATTATCTTCATAATTTCACTATTAATAACTCATTAAGATTTACAGTTTAAAAAAACATTGCATTTTAATAGTGAGATTGTAAACACAGACATGAAAGAATTTAATGCACACTTTTTGAAATTTCTTTGTGCTAGGTCAGGCAAAATAAAATACATTGAATTTCTTTAGTATAAAAAACTTGGTTTGGATTATAAAAAAAATGGTTTAGAAAAAAAACTTAATTTAATAATATATGATAAAAAATTGGGGAACTAAAAAACTGAATTAAGAAATAGATGGATTAAAAATAGACTATCATGAGACGTGCTTATATAAATAAATAAAATAGATAAGAAATTATATAGACACATGAATTTTCTCTCAAGCTAGCAGATTTTTTTTTTGGGCTTTCCATGACTTATTTTAACCGGATCAAAGTTTCATTATAAAATGGACATGATAAAATAAATGGGAGCTAGTTATGGTTATGGATAGTGTTTTGCGAGGGAATGAGTTACATTATTTAATATTTTCTATGACATAGTAACAAAATGATTCACATGTTATAATCTCATATGCTAGTATATATTATCAGAATTAAATTTATTAAGTAGATTGTCATAACTAGATTGAGTAATGTGAGTTTATTGTAATTGAAGTCTCTTTTGGCCATTCCCATATTTATTAATAGTTGTTATAAAGTCAATGCTCTTTTCCCAAAATTCTCGACATTTTCTCGAATTATAGAATTCCACAGCGAAAAAACTTAATTTGATGGTTAAAAATTATATTAATAATGTAACCAAAATTTCAATTTAGTAGTAACTTTTTACACATTCTAAATAAACAGCATTCAAGCCAGTGGAGAGCATCTATTGAAAGCTTCTAATTCTTGGACAGCTTGGTCAACAGCATAGACTATCATCTTCTTTACCTGTTCCATCAAAAACATATCAACTATAAATTAAACAAAAAAACAAAAGGCAAAATTGTCACATACACCAAATATGACACTAACATTTCACCAAATATGACACTAACATTTCACATGATAATAGTTTGTGAAAATAAATTAATTGAATGTAATCATATGTGTCAGTTTGACACGTGTTGGTGTGTGATATTAAGATGTGTCTGACGTCGACATGGCTTCAATCAGAAATATCCATACTACATAGGAATATTGTAACAAAAAAATCACCTCAAGTTTGTCTTCTCTTGCCTTGTGATTCTTTGGAAGCCGACGAAACTCATCAGTTAAAAACATGCACATATGCACATTTTCTGGTGACACAAAGTCTAAGGCAACTTTTGTGCATGACTGCAACGTTTTACAATATAGTATTAGAGTTATAAATATAGATACAATCAAATTAATAACCAATTCATTACGTCACACGAGAGGTTTCACCTTTAGATTTCTGACTTGGTGTGGACATCCGGCAGGTATAAATACTGCTTCACCAAGTTTCTGCTCAAATGTCCAAGGTTCTACACCTGCAATTAATTAAGATTCATGTAAATAACTCTATAATTGCATGATGCATTGAGCTAGTAGTTTGAAATTTCATGTACTTACCAAACTCTTCCTTTAGCTTTTTCTTATGCTCCAAAGTCAAATAAAAACATTGGTCATGAATTGGATGGAAAACCTTAACCAACAAAGAAATTAATTTGTGAGCCTCAACTATGCATAAATGAAGATAAGTAGAAATGTAGACTAATGACATGTTTGGATCGATAAATTTGAGTTTATGTAAAAGTACTTGTGAAATTATTTGAGTGAGAGCTGTTTCCAGCATATTTCAAAAAGTTCTTCAAAATAGCTTATATTTATCTTATATAAAAGCAATTTAACTTTATTATTTTTCTTTTGTTATAGAAATAGTTTATACATAAAGCGTCAATGTTAGAAATGATTAATTAAGATGTTTATCTAAAAAATGTGATAATACCTGTTGAACTGGAGAGCAAAAAATATGCCTAAATTCTTTGGAGTGTTTTCTTAAATATGCTTCTAACTTTTCAGTATCCTCTCTCCTGAATATGTCCCAAAGAGCACCACCTGTTTCTGTTGTTTTTTTTGAGATAGCTTGCACTTCATTTGGGAAGAACTTTCCATTGATCTCAAAAGGGTACTTTTCTTTGTCTTCTATCTGTTTTCTATTATATTGAGCACGACCCTCTTTCACATCTTGGATCTTATGTGCTTTTTTCAATTTTCTAATAACAGAATGTTGTTCGTCAGTTAATATCACCTCAGTTGTATGAGTCAAAATATTCACCTGTGAAAATTATTGAAAAATAAAATTAGTAATAATGAAGTAAATGTGGTACTATTTTATACTTAACAAAAAAATATAAAGAGGAAATTACAGAACTAGTATAATAGTACTATAATTTTTTTTTTCTATAGACAAATGTTAGTATATTAGTCGTTAATAATGTAATGAAGCTTACTGCATCAGCCATATCATAGTGAAGTTTTGTCACAGAATCCCCTCTACCAAGTTCTTCTTTGATTCCATAAGCAATATATGTTTTTGGACCTAAGTCAGGCTTTATGACATGGGGTGGCAACTTAGCAGCAAGGTTGAGGATTCCGGCTCGAGGATCGCTATATTCTTGAAATGGCAAACAACGGATAACTTCATCGCAATGGCGCGGCAGAACATCTTCAAACTTGTCAGAAGGAGGCCAGTCTTTTAGCTTGAGCATCTCTGGCCAGAAATTTCTATATGTTCTTCCCTCCTTATAACCTTGGAAGAACTTGCGAGTGTTAATTTCTACCTGCAAATGTTTAAAAGGATTAATATATTGGACTAAATTTTAGTATTCCTATGTAATATATGCATAACATACAGAGCAAAAGTACTCCAATATTAAGAATGAATTTGCAATTGAAGCTACATGATGATATGCTAAGCATAAGAGAGAAAAGCTTTACTAATGAAAATTAATAAACTTATTAAGTGGTGCTAGTGCTACCATACACTCATAAGTTTAACTTGAATAAGAATATATTTGTACCTTTCATCAAATAGAATATCAAAACTATAGATGCATTATTAGTGCATGAGTGTGACCATAAATGCAACATCAATCAAATGCAAACCGGCCCAAATAAGGCTAAATCCATTGCTTTATGCCTCCACATACAAATGGTAGGTCCAATCTTGTGCAATCTTTCTATAGTAGCTTTAAAAGATCCATTTTTGTTCATATAATCCAAACATCTTTGCCTCAAGAAATTAGTCCTCACAGTGGAATGCTACTTTCTTCAGCAACCTAATTTTCATGTTTTAAGAAGTGCATTTTTAAACGTCACAAATTATCTGAAAGTGTATTTTTGAACAGCACAAAATTAATGCATGCCTTAAACCTTCAAATTTAATTATTTTGTATGATAGTCATATATAGAATCAAATTTACTAGTATTAAAGCACCAAAAGGAGCCAAAGAAAACAAACCTCACAACTAGCCAAGCAATCAATGGCCTTAACTTGTGACATAACATTTGAGCTGACACCTGAAACCAAATTTCCACACAATGCTCTCCAAATAACCATTGGCTCCCAACTCAAACCTGTCCCTTGTTTAAGAACATCACGTACTATAATTGGTTCACCATTCCTCCAATGCTTTTGGAACTCAAACAACCCTCCTTTAACAAGGTCACTTGAAACAGGACAATATATATTATTATCATTCTTGCCATCTCTAAAAGCAGCTCTTATCATAGAACTTGACACTTCTTCTTTATGAACCTTCATTTGTTCATTATTGCAAAAATGTTTTAGCATATTGCTAGCTTTGCTTACCAAATCAGATATCTTCCCTTTTGGAAGCATGCGTTTCAGCTCCAACACACAGCCACCACCACAGCCCCCAAATTCTTTTGGACCACATTCAACACTTCCATCACTGTTTGCATTCCATTTGGTAAATATCACATTACTCTCTGAAGTATCAAAATCACAAGACACTGCATCACCTCCATGCATGTAATCATAACCTCTATCCACGTATTGAAACTTCATTTCGGAGCGCGGTGTGATACTTCCATTGCGGATTTCTTTGCAACAACTTAGGCATAATTCATAGGAACACTTGGGACAGCTTCTATGAAGATCAACAATTGAAGTAGCACAATGGTCACTGCTCCAAAAAAACAAGATAAAAGTAGTGTTTGTCAATCGCATATCACAGAAAGCAACAGATTGTTCGACGCTATTTTGCAACACCGAATAAAATAAAAGATCTTATAAAAATAGTTACCATACCAATAGATACGTTCATCATCATAACATGAAGTTTGTGGTATCTCAATCTCAGAACATGATTTTCCTGATATGAAAGCTTTTTGTTAGTGATATGTTCAAAATTTAATATATTAAATATATATGAATAAAAACAAACTAAAGCTGAAATTTAATACCTTGTATTTTAGCTTCAATCTCTTGTTCATGACTTTGTTCATCACAAATTTTTTGAACAAATGGAAGTAGTAAGTTAATCATATATTGGAGGTGATGAACTTTTTCAAAACCTTTGATGTTCTTGTTAGATGTCTGAATGTAAACAAAAAACAGAAAATTAGACGACTAAGTTGAAAAGTATACTCACAATTCTAATATGCAACACTTTCATTTATGATTAAAAAAAAAACTTTCATTTCATGAGAGAAATTAAATTAAGGGACATCATATAGTAAATTAGACCTTGATCATTCCTCTTGAACACAAGCAAACGTTGCAATTGCAATTCTTACGGCAGAAGGGGCATTTCTGTGCAACATTTTCTATTGACATATTGGGGTACCTATTTGCAAAAAATGAGAAATAGTTAGATTTTGCAAAGATATTTCATAAACAATATAACAAATAGATAAACCTTTGAATGGTAATTTAGATGTAATAATGTAACGTACCATTGATTAATGCACCTTAAACAGTACATTTTCTGACATTTTATACAAGGTACAAATGATACCCTATCCTTTTTCATGCATTGATGGCATGTTCTGGAATTTTGTTTAGTATCCTGTTAATTAACACAAGTTGCATATATTAAACTATTGTATAATGCTTAAGCTTAAAACAAAAAAATAGTTGTTATAAAGTAGTATATTGCACATACACTTCTAATCGAAGATGTGTTCGATGTTCAACATGTGTTAATGTCGACATATTAATGTTAATGTTGTATCCGGTGTCCGTGTCTCATTCAGTAATTGCTTCATAGTATATAATAACAAAAGGAATAAGTATTGAGAAAGGCACTAACCATTATATGATCCAATTTTCTAGCTTTGCTTCTAGACTTTGTCTTTGAAACAACAACTTCCTCATCATCTTCTTCTTCTACAAAATTGTTATTCAATAAACTGTCTTGAAATGTTCTTTTATTGTTTGATTTTGTATTTGTAACATCAATTCTACAACATTTCTCAACCCTTTTCTTCTTTGAAATTCCAGAATTTCTTGAGGTTTTTTCAGTACTCTTCTTTAGACAAGGAAGAGTGTAATTTTCTTCTCCTGGTTTTGGTTTCTTATAACCATATTTATGATTTTGTGTTATTGGAATTCCAATGGAATTTGAGCTCCTTGAAAACTCCAACTTATCCTCTGTCCGTTGATTTGATTTTCCCTTTGTTACAAATACAATCTTCATCTTCCTTATTGTTGTGGAAAAAACATGAAAATAAATTAATAATTGCAGAAATCTTAATATTGTTACATAGATTAGGAATATATCACTCATTAAAGTTGCATCACTACCACAATCATGAGCATGACATGAAAAAGTGTGCATGAACATATAAATTAATAAGTGTGACTGTGTGTATTTGATTCAACAATGATAAAAATTAATTTTAATTAAATGTAAAATATTTGATGTTTAATTGTAAAACTGAATTTAACAAAAAAATTTAAATATAAAATCATATTTTAGAATCTAAAATTATAAACCCTAACTTTAAATTTAAATTAATTCTACAAAGAAGTCAATTTCAATATACCACTTAAACATATTAAAATCAAAATTTCAGTTATTTGGAATCAGATTTAGCTAGACATGCCCAATATATGGTTACAAATTAAGATAATAGTATGAATACAAACATACATATACATTTGGAATATGATAGCCGTTTTAATATTTTTGGAGTTATCTTAACTCACAAAAAATGGATGGTGGTCCCCAATAAATGTCGTTGTTGTCACATAGTCTTAGGGTGATGCAAAATTGATTATTTTAAATATAAAATACAAAAATAATAATTAGGTTTTCTTAATATTTTTGGAGTTATGTTCGAATCTAAAAATTGTATTTTAAACTCATAAAACTGTAACATCAAATTCAAGATTCTAAATGAACGTGGCGCACAATAGAAGTCGTGATGTCACATACTCGAAAATAGTAGGGAACTAAATATTTATTTTAGACGTGAGGTGCAAATATAAAAGTTTATAATGTTAAACTTCCAAAGTTGGATATCAATATAATTTTTTAAAGTTCATATTATCCTATAAAAAAAAAATTTGAAACCTCCCATTGAAATGTTAAATTTTAGAAAAATTACAATGGGACCTACATTTTGATTGATAAGTACACACATACGTTACAAGCTACGAGACACAAATAACATTAACACTGAAAACCACACAGTCACGTCCACATAGTAAAAATTGAAAAAATTAATTAATTAAATGTGTTCAATATGACGTATTGATGTTAGAAACGTTTTCTATTAAAAGTGTAAGAGCTACAAGGGGGCCAAATTATTATCTTAATTTTTTTCTTTCAATATGATTCAATTGTCATCAAAATTAAATTTAATCAAGCCAGAACAGTGATAGTATTTCCCGTATGAAACAGGAAATTCCGTAGGTTCAATAAAAAAAATTGCTACAAAAAACAAAAGGACAAACGACATATGAGAGATTTCAATTCAACAATAATCATGCGTAGACATATGAAATGGTAACATAACGAACAAAGTTCAATAAAACAAGGTACGAGAAATCAAGAAAAGAAATGAAAAACCAAGAAACCAACCTGAAAATTATAGTGAACGTAAAACCCCACGCAGCTTGTGAAATTAAAATTGGAGGATAACTTTCGAGAGTAGAATGATGTGTATGTGCTATTTTTTTGTTGACTAGGGCGTGTATGTGATATCAATTAAACAGCAATGGAGAATTCAATGAGTTATAACTCGTTATTTAATTTATATCGATAACAAAAGAAGGGTACGAAGATATGGAATTGAAAAAAGGGTAACTTTTCATAAATAAAAATAAAACGCGTAACAACGTGTACTTTAAAACAATCGAATTCAATTAGCAATAAATTTAATGCCTTTACCAATTTCAGAAGAAAAGCACAATTCTGTTATTTTTTTTATTTTACTTATTTTGACCGCATTAATTTGTCATCTAATTTCTGTAATTTTTTTTTTGTTGCGTCCAGATAAAAAAAAAAGGAATGCATTTTTCATTAAAGTAAATAATATAAAAAAATCAAATTTGAAAAAATACATCATCTATCTTTTTCCATTAAAGTACATAATATAAAAAAATATAATTCGTGAGTGGGGAGCTCATAAATTACTAAAATAATAGTAATAAATTACTAAAATATCTTCTAACTTTTATATATAAAGAAATTCATTTCATTTGACATATTCTCTCTCCTTCTCTCTCCCTTATCTCTCGCAGGTAGCCTTCACACGATTTGTAGATTATGAACTAGCAGCAGTGTGTGCATTCTCTCTCCTTCACACGATTTGTAGGTTATGAACTAGTAGCCGTGTGTGGATTATATTTGTGAATTGTTGTGATTTTGTGATTGTAAATTGTTTACCTTTTTAGTGTAGTGTGGATGTAGAATTGTGAATGTAAGTTGTAACATTGAGAATTATGAATTGTTTGTCAAATGCCCTGTGTAATTAATTTGTGTCTTTTCTTATGAGTAATAACATAAGAAAATTGATGTATTTTTCAACATGAAAATTTTTGACATGAAAAATTGTAAAAGGATATATTTTATTTTATTTTATTGAGTTGTTTAAATTGTCTGACTTCTGAAAATTGTAAAAGTTGTATGAATTGAAACTCTAAATTTTTTAACTTGTGGACTATATATGAATTGTGTGACTTATGAAAATTGTAAAAGTTTAATGAATTGAAACTCTAATTTTTTTAACTTGTAAACTACGTATGAATTGTGTGAAGTTCTAAAAAAGTAGGGAGGATCATTCGATATATCGACGTCTTATCTTACCTCTTTTGGTTTCTACGCCTACTACGGAAAGATCATTTTCAACTATGAAAATCATCAAGACAAGAATGTCTAACAAGTTGGAGGATAAATTTCTTGTTGACAATATATATTGAACAAGAAATAATTGAAAACTTTAGTTTTAATTCAATTATTGATGATTTCAAGTTCTAATTCAGTTATCGATGATTTTAAGGGGATTTCAGAGAACAAATAATACAACTTTAATTCGTATGTATCATATTTTTATTTTGTATTGATGTTATGTTGAATTTTTAATAAAATTATATGATTTTTATTAATTTCAATTATATATATATATACATATTATGGTAAAAATCTAAATTCAAATCTTAATAAAACTAATTATTAATTCAGATTATTAAATCTCGGTTTCACAAAGACCGAGGGGATAACCTACAAAAAAAACAATGAGAATTAGATGCATGTGAAAAGTAGTTTACACATGCTAAAATGGATGTTTTTCAAAAATATCTTACCAAATAACTTTTAGCATGTGTAAAGCTACATTATTTGGTAATACTACAACTACCAAATAATTTCAATTTTATTTTTAAAGCTATATTATTTTTAAATTTAACTATAATTTTAATGTCAATTCATTTCTAAAGCTCCTTTTCTTTTTTGATATGAATTTTTCTTTAAAAAATTCCTTTAAATATTTATTAAGAAGTAAATTAATATTGTAGGAATCTCTTAATAAAATATAGATGGTCCAAAGATAAGGCGACTAAGACAATTATTTTATGTCTCTAAAATTATTATTTTCACTTAATAAGAATATTGTATTTTAATATTTTTTGAACTAAAATAAATAAATTTTTTTATTTAAAATTAATATCGTCTCAACAAATGTTAAATACATTTATTATATTCAATTGAAAAAGAAGTATCATACAAAACCGATCATATTACTTTAATAAATAGTTTTATATTCTAAAGTGTAAAAAAAATCTTATATTAAAATCATTTAATATGAGATTTTAATAAAATGATTTTAATAAGGCCTTGTAAAGTCTTGTAATCTTACTAAAATATTATTGTAGACTTTACAATGCCTCATATTAAAATCTGTTTTAGACATTCATATAAATTGAACTGACTATGACAAAACAAAAGAACAACTAGCATTATGCCCTCTCAAATCAAGAACATCAACCCAAAAATGAGAACGTGGTTAACTTGAATAGTGCAACTAAGATAACACAAACATTTCTCCACAGTTTTGGTCAATTTAATTAGACTTGTTTCTCAACAATTTGGAAGACATGTTTTCTAAAATAAGATTTCTTAAGTTACTATCTTATGTAAGACAAATAACCATATCACTGGATCGCTTCCCCAAAATATTACTCATAGATTACCCAATCTTACTTTTATAAATGATTCCATTCTAAATTCATTGTGCATAAAAAACTCCTTGTACATTTGAGTAATAATATCTTTCCACTTTGGTATGGTTGCATTTGAATAATAATAATGATAATCTTCAAGGGGAGTTTTCATCATTTTTGAAGAATCTAAAACAACTATTAATAATCCTAGATATCTTAGAATAAATGTGACATTTGGAGGAGAATTATCAAGGTTTAAAAAAAGATGACAAACCCAATTGATTAGTAAAACATGATTCTCTTTACGAGGGTTTTTGTTATAAATGTGCAAAATTATGCCAAGATTACTTTAACTGAAGTTAGAGTTTAAATAAGTCATTTATCTTTTTTTTCGATACGATTGTTTTTATTTACAAAATTCACAGTTGAAACATGAAAGATTCATGAGTTCTAGTGCTCAGAAAATTGGGATTCTATGTTCACATGTGACTCACTCAATCACTCACCCTACAAGCTAGCTATCTTCCTGACATTAGATGCACTAATGCTTGGTTTTCATAGAAGGAGCCAACATCCCAATCCTCAGCTGCAGATGAAAGTGTCATTAAGGCAACTACTATTGATCTCATGCTTGGCCTAAGTTGAGGATTTTCATGTGTACAAGCTTTGGCAAGCTGTGACATCTGCAAGGACAACAAATTATTAATTATATATATATATATATACACTCTTTTCTTTTTATATTAATGAATGTTTTAACATTATAAAAAAAAATCATATTGAGTGATGTTTTTGGTCAGAAAAATTGGACTTGTAGCGTCGGTATAAATTAATTTTACACTAATATCCAATTAGAATCTAGTATTTTACATTGATATTTAGTGAAAATTCAGTATTTCGTAGCTATTATTAAATTCCAGTTACAAAGTAAACATATATAAAAATATGATGAGTCCTCATTGGATGTTGGTAAAAAACTATTTTACACCAACAATAGATTCCTCATTAAACTCTTGGTAACATTATTTTTTTTATTCTAGTTTTGTATCAAATAAATATTATGTCCATTACACAATTATACTCCAGCATTTATGGCAATGATATAGTACTAATAAATAAAGATGAATTAGTAAAGTTTGTAAAATGATTAAGTTAGTTATTGTTTTTCTTATTCTTTGTGAACAAAATAATAAGAAGTGGAGGGAATTTAAAATATAAGTATGAACTCAGCCATTTGATTCATTAGACCTCTTTATAGCTTTGTATTTTAATGAGATAAGACAAGGAAGTAGGAAGCACCTTAAATACTGAGTCAAGAGGGTAATTTTCACCAAGCCTAGGGTCAACAAGTTTACCAAGATCTTCTTTTGGGTCTGAAAGACCAAAAACTTCTTCAAACTGCATTTCATCAAGCAAGCTAAAATTGAGTAAAGAAGTACTATATGATTATGTGAGTTTACAACTATATATAAGAAAGGTCAGGACTAACAACCAGTGCAACTAGTCCTTTTGATTCATTCTCAGGCTCCTTTGTCTTGACAATAGCATCCTTGCCAGATATAAGCTCAAACAGAACAACTCCAAAAGCATATACATCTATTTTTGGAGAAACTTCGCCATACTGTGCATATCTACACAAAAATATTGCTGCACTTGGTCAAAATGATCAAAATAAATTTTGGACAAAATGGTCAAAACTATTGTTACTGTTAGAAAATATGAACCGAAAATATATAATAACATTTATAGTTACTATTAGAAAAAATGAAATCTTAGATTTTTAGATATGACTCAACCCTACAAAAACAATTTGTAAGTTTCTTACTCAGGGGGCATATAGCCGAATGTCCCCACAAGGCGCGTTTGTAACGATGAACTACCATATTCAGTCAATTTTGTAAGACCAAAATCTGCAACCTGTGAAAAAAAAAGTTAGATTTAGCAGAACTAAACTTTTTAGGATAAAAGCAAATCTTGAAATGCATTTGGCAAACCTTTCCACGGAAGTTTTTATCTATCAAAATGTTTGCTGATTTAACATCTCTATGAATGTAGACAGGAACTGTATGCTCATGAATGTATTCAAGTCCTCTTGCTGAGTCTAAGGCAATTTGAACTCTAGCTGGCCATGATAATGGATCCTTCCCTATAAATTGTAAATATGTTATGACTCTTAATTGTCATCGTTGACATGTTGCAAACATCATTCGAAGTGCGAGTTATTATTATTATTATTATTGTTAACCTGAGCCACGCAAATGTTGACTTAAGTTGCCACTTTCAATGTACTCATAAACCAAAAATAAGGATCCTTCAACACAATATCCTATTAGCCGCACCTGCATAAAATGTATATGCAAGGAATTATGATTTTGGAAAAAAAGTGACTATATATTTTGAAGAGTTTAATTTGTGTAAAAAAGTTTTACCAAATTTTGAATAATATCAGGGTTGGGAAAATGTCATACCAAGTTCAAGTGATGAACGTGTGTCAGAACCTTTAGTTCAGCTAAGAACTCTTTTGATGCTTGCATATCCATCTTTTTTATTGCAGCTTTCTACAAAAAGAAATTGAAAAAGGAAAAAGTCAAACGCTGGTAACAAATTGAATTTCCATTTCTTGCAAGAGATCTATCTTAGATTTTGCTATGATTAGACTTAAATGGTATTGTATTGGATCCTATATATACAAGAGTTAAGAAAATGTCAAGCTTAAATAAAGCAAATATTATGTTTGCAGGACAATGGTATGTAAATAGCAGTCAACTAAAGCTCCAAAATGTTAGCACAAATTTATTGAGGAAACATTCAATTTGATTCTTGAATGTCTGAACATCGGTCACTTATAATTCATGAATATATTAAAATTACAAAAATATTTATGCATGTCTCTTTTGTTAGTCAATTTAATCTTCTTTCGTTAGTTATTTTAGTCATTTAATATGTTTTTCGTTAATTAGTTTGATACTTAAAATTACTAACAAAAGACATATTCGAAGATGTTTTATAATTTTGATACGTTTAAGGACTATCGTGACAACGCATCACAAATTTAGAGAACAAAAGGAATGTTCACTCCAAATTTATTCTTGTCTTCATATAAGATCAATAGCCTTATGATGTAGTTAAATATGTGCATATGCTGCTTGCATGAATAATTGGGTTTCTTATCACTGATCAGAATTTTATCTCAAACAAAAAGTGAATTCATAGGACATGAAAAAAATAATTTAGATATAGTTTCTTTCTAGATTAACCTTATAATTGGAAATAACTACTCTAGTTTGGTGATAAAACACATTTTGTTATTTCTGTCCATTTCAAAAGAGATTACTATATAAACAAAATGACAAACCTCATTTCGAAGCTCAGCATAGTATACAGATCCAAAGCCACCTCGACCAATTATATTAGCCATGCTAAATCCATCAGTAGCTTTGGCTAACTCTTCATATGAGAACTCTACTGACTTGTCCACTGTAATACCTGTCAACCTTGGAGAAGCAACTGTTGTAGACTCTGATGCCTTATCTATGCTACTTCCACAACCTAAATCAATAGAACAAATAACACTCATATTTTATATGAAAACTATTAAAAATATAGCTAGTTATAGATCAGAAGTTAGTTTGTTATTAATAGGTTAGCTTATATAAATGATTTGATTTAACCTTTTACTCAACTTTTACCATTTTTATCATTTTACTTCAATCAATATACACCTTTAGAATTCTTCTCTTCTCCTTCCATGGATGACATCAGTCCCGTGCACATTGGATGAGATAAGACCTGACAATGTGTTTATAAGTGGGGGCAATCCTCACCTTACGAACTGGTTTTGTAGGGTTGAATTAGTCTAACCCAAATTCTAAGAAAAACGTAATCTGCAATTTTGAACTAAAAATTATTACAAGTAACTAGTAATCAAATGTCACTCTATCGGGAAAATTTCAAGTCTCACATTAAAAAGGGTTAAGGTCTCAAAAGAGTTTATAAAGAGAGACGTCCTTCACCTTAAAAATCAGATTAGTAAAGATGAAGTTAAATGTAAAATCTTATAATGTCATAACCTATCTATTCAAGTCGCCCTTCAAATTATCCATGCACCACACATCTCTCCTCCCAATTATTTCAATAAGCTCTCTAGAAGGGCAGCTTACAATTTGTATGAAAGTAGTTTATCTTCTTTCTCTCTTTCATTTACATACTTATAGAGTAAGCATTTCTTCAATAAACACTTGATTAAGCTAAATGCATCCTATATTTTGTTTTTCCTTGTCTACTATGCATAGAAGCATGGTTAAGAACAGTTTGCAGCTAATCTACATGTGGACTAATTAAAACAGAATGATATATATATAGTATACCATGTTGGAGTTGACTAGATTGATCTTCAAATGCTCCTGGGACTGGTAGAAGGGTTACTTCAGCCACTTTCTTTCTTCTATAGAACACAATATATAGAATGAGTGCCAAAACTAAGATTCCAAAAGCTCCTCCAAAAACTATGCCAACAATGGCTCCTTTTGATATTCCTATTCAAAATTAATTGGCATTACAATGTCAGCATCTCATAGCATTATAACTCACCATGATTATTGATTTGTCATGTCACGTTTTCACTTATATATATAAACATTTATGAAATTCTGCAGTGTCCACATCACCTGATGACCTGCAAAAGGGTTGAAAAAACATACATAGAAGTTGGAGTTAGTCATCTTGAAAGATAATTATTTTGAGTAAATGTTGAGACACAAATCAAATTGGACAACATAGTATGTAATTAGGTTTTGGAAATTACAACTTACCCCAAATGCAGTGGTGGAAAGTTTCCATTTTCATCTGCAAAATATGATTTCAAAGCATGAGACACCAAAAAATGCAAACTAATTAGGCGAAATTTATATCTCAATGATGTCCACAATACTTTCTTTTTAAGTCATTATTTAGCTTTTTCTTATTTGTACAAAAAAAAAAAACTTTTTCTTCTATATACTATTTTATTTTTCAATTATTTTGTACATGTATCAATATATAATACGGATGAAAAATGTCAAGCAATCTATCAAATTCGATAATTTAACCTACTTTACTATACCTATTTGTGATTTAGGACATGCCAAGACATTTTAAAAAATTTACTAGGATTTAGTTAGTTTCAAATAGAATTATATTTGTAATTGGGATCTCCGTGATGACCGTTTTATTTGGAGTTGGTAGGAGGAAATTTTTTCGTCGCAGAAATAGGGATGGAAGAGAAGATCCCCCAAAAATAGTTTGAGAACATAGATGACCCGAACAATTTATTTTAATAACTTTTATTATGTATATATTCAAGTATTTTGTATCTAATGTTTATTTGTTTTTATACATAATATAATATGTGTATAACTTTATTATATATCAGATTATTATTGTTGTAACAAGACTCACAACATAATATCATAATTTTTTATTTGTTTTATGTTTAAATTTTAAATTTTTTTACTCTCAATTTTATTACAATAGAGAAAAATATAATTATCCTTTTATATTGATCGGTCTCTGTGGAGACAGTGGGGATGAGAGGAAAAAACTCTCAAATGGAGAATGAGATGAGGATGAGAGACATTTTGAATGGTATGGATGGAGAGTGGAAGAGTACTCTTCCACTCTATTGACATCCCTATATTCAAATGCACTTTATTAATAGTATTAATAAGAAGTATGTTTTGAAAAAAAAGGTTAATTTGAAATGGTGTTTACATTTAGGGATAAATTTTTTCTTAAATGATATTTAAATTGGGGTCATATGTTGTATTGAGGCCACCTAAATTGTTTTACCAATGCAATGATTTTGATTTTGTTGAGGGATAATATGTAAATAACTTTTTCAAATATACAACCACTTTTGAATCTTGAGACTTTTCCTAATCCTAGTCTCAAATTGCATAAATTATCATGTATTAGTTTTAATTTTTTATTAATAATATTTAGTTATTTAATTTAATATATTTTTACTACTATTTCAAACATAATTAATCAATATTATTCATAAATACTTCAAACTTGTTATTATAGCGAAACTTTTTATATAATATTAGTATTAAAATAATTTTTTATTATTTTAATTTGAATGAAATGAGATCTAATTTAAATTGCATTTATTTAAATCGAATTTGAATATATCATTCAAACTGAAGTATTTTAATTTTTGGATTAGATAATTTTTTGTCAGTAACCAATCAAAGCATACCGCGATCACCTCTTATCTCAATAATAAACTCACCTATTAAAAAAAATACTAATTGTCCTATTGTCCTTAATATATTAAAGATCTTTTGCATTATTATATATTTCTGTCAGGATTGATATTTCCAAATATATGGGTGGAATATGCTGAATCTTTTTTATATAGTACATTATTTTTCATTACTAAACTTCACTATCCACTATCCAACAATGAGACGGAGACATTAATAGGTGGGTTAGGCTCTTGCTATTGAATATTAAATAATATAACCATATTGAATGTCAATACTAATGAAATGCAGAACTTTAAAATATACGAATATCATATATCAAATTACAGACGAGATAAATTATGATACGGGCCATTAACGAATCTAGTCCAAATTTATATCTAAGTTATCAAAATACAAAATGTAAATAAATTATATGTATTCTTTAGTTAGACACGATAATAATTGGTTACTAAGCTAGCTTAATCACATATAAACACTCATCCTTTTTTACATTATAGATGTCACTAACGGGCGGGTATAAAATATTAACGTTTAAAGACAACAATTTTTAGACATGCATATGTAAGCATTGTGAACAAACAAAAGAAAGACAACATCATATAAACCGAAAAAATCATAATAAAAACAAACAATGTTTGGATTTCATATATATGCATGCACACACAACGGTATATGTATTATTTAGATTTCAGTTCCATACAATTAGTCTGTCAAAATAAAGGAACCATACAATGATGCTTTAAATAAGTTCCATTCACACACACACATCCAATCATATTTCCCCACTTCATTAATTTTGTCAAAATTTAAAGACACAATGTGAATTGGTCAACAAAAAAGACAAAATGTAATTAGTTTTAAAATAAAAAAATAAAAAAAATAATTGGTACTGTCAAAAACAATATAATTTCATGTTAAAACGAGTGTAAAAAAGTGTACTTATAACACTTCTTAAAATTTTATGCTTTCATTCAATTGTAAATTATGTGACTTCTTATATAATTAAAGTACTTAATTAGTTTGTGGTTCTTTAATTTATTTTTTTATTCAAAAGTTTGTCTTTTAATTTTTAAAAATATCACTTTGATTGTTTAACTATATTTACTATTTAACTCATATTAATTATTTTCATACAAATCATTAAACTAGTTCATCCTAACTCGTATGTGGCTTTAACATGGAGCTGACGTGGTATGTAAATATCCTAGATGGAGAATATATTACAAATTTTATGGCGGAAACGCACCATTACTGCTAACATTTATTCATGATCATAGCATGATAGTAATATAATGTAATTTAATGTTCTCTCCGATTATAAAAACAAAAAAGTTTATTTGTAAAGTTGGTATATGAGGTTTAAAATATATATCAGATATGTAAATTTTTTAGATAATATCTTTGTTTTAGTATTACATGAACATTCATTTTTTTTATATTTGTCTAATATAATGCAAAAATATAATTAATTGTGTTAAATAAATAGCTAACTTAAATCACGATAAAAAAATGTAATAATTCAATTATATAATTATAATTTTCAATGTAATTTAAATTAATTTCATTTATTAAGTTAAATTAATCATATTTTTGTACAGGATTTACCTGTGTCACAGATTGACGAAAAACTGAGTATCTATTAAACATTTGATATGGAGTAAAATTTTTTTATAAAGTATAAATAAATATTTTAGTCATGAGAAAATATAAATTGTAGTTACTAAACTAACCTTTAGCCGGCACAAAAAGAAGTCCATATCCAGCGCTAGAAGCAGGGTTATACCTCCGCAGCACCTCCACCGGAACACCATTATCCGCCGCAATCCCTTCCAAGTGATCACCGGGAAGAAGTGGATACGTTAAAAACAAGCCATAATCCTTGGACACGTGTCTATCTCCACAAGAACAATTAACCGTAACATTAATCTCAGCACTATCAGGTAAATCAGTTGGTGGATAACTATTGACTCTGTGCACCCAATCCTCGGTAGTAAGATTCGAATAACGAACTTTTGCAATTGCTTTGTATGTGTCGCCGTGATTTGTTGTGTAAGAAAAAGTGTGTCCTAAGAAAACACCGTTGAGACAATCGCACGTGAAAGGCACGTTGATTTTTGTTTGGCTTAGGATACTATCGGGGTTACTTACACTTGGGTTGTATTTTAGAATTTCGGAGTATGGTTGATTAAAAAGTTTGCTAATGTAAGTTAGATTTGTTCCTTCGTGTATGTAATAGGATGCTAGTGCAAGGTTGCAGCCAGAAAAACATTTTCCTTCGCTTGGAATTACAAAGAGAAGGGAAATTAAGAAAATTTTATATGTGGTGATCATTTTGTAAGAAAAGGGTTGGATTAATAATGAAATGAGGTTATTATTAATTAGAGGTCATTTGCATATATAAGGATGTCATGTCATGTGAGAAGAGGCTTTAGAGTTTGGGTTGTTTTTATATTTTTTATATCTAGATTATTATTATAATTAGTTAGTTCTATAATTAGTTGGTTGTATTGAGTTGAATTATTCTTCTCTATGCTTCTTGTTGTTGTCATTGGCGGTATTATTGTTTTTTAGTATTTCTTTGGAGTAATAGCGTGATTGCGTAGAGAATGTGACTACCAAGCTTCACCTGAAAAAGGGTGTGAGAGTGACTCCAAATGGGCGAATCTCGGATTTTAAAGAATTAAAAAGGTTGAAATTATTTTACCAAAAAAAGAGTTGAAATTAATGTGAAATAGAAATAAATCATGAATTATGTCACTTTCTAATGTAGGCAATCAAAAATCGCATTTTGTAAATAGATGGTACAATAAATATTACTTGTCAGTCTTAACTCTTAAATTTATAAAGAGTTTAAATGTATGTCTCTTATTTTGTCTAACATAAATTTATAATTCCCTCATTTATAAAATTATTTTATTGATCTCCTTTTTAACTAATTCTGGAAATTATTTTGATCTCCCCCATTCTTTATACGATGTATCACTTTCGTTAACATATGTCACTTAAATAATATTTGTGAGTTGGATAAAATATTTTTGACATCTTTACTGTTGTAATTATTTTTATTTATGCATTAAGATATTAAAATTAAATTTATTTTATTTTATTTATATATCAAAATATTTAAAACTAAATTTTTTAGAATATTTAATAAAAA
>JBBPBP010000002.1:5550262-5562812 GCA_037974735.1 Cicer chorassanicum
TTAATTTATTTTATTAGAAATTAAAATATATAAAATTATAAATTAAAATATTTAAAACTTATTTTGTATCCAACAATAATTAAAAAATTTAAAATATATAGATAAAAATATTTAAAATATTCGTTAATTTATTTTTATATTTTAATATATAAACAAAATAAATAATAAAATTAATTACAACAATAATAACATGAAAAATATTTTATTCAATTCGTAAATATTAATTAAAGTATCACATCATCAAAAATGTTAAAGATAAAAAAAAAATTAAAAATTAGTTAATAAATAACTAAAATTTTATTTTTGAAAAAATAAAAGAACCAAATATATAAGTCGGAGGCACGTTAAACCTTTTCTTTTAGTCTATTTATAAGTACAACAAGATTATCAACCAAATAAAAAATGAAACAATTTAACACACTATAAAATCCCTCTTACTTGTATTCAAATTGCTAGAATGAGACTCTAGTGTATATGTTTGGCGTGCCTTATGTTTTTGACTTGTGTTGAGTGTAATACCAGCTCTATTTTATTCCAAATGTCTAGTAGGGGCAAATGATCGTACTAGCTCTATTTTATTCCAAATTTGGTCATTCAAATCAACTCAATTCATATTTTAATCTAATTCATTCAAGTTCAGGTTTAGTTTGAACCGATCCATTTAAATTTAATAATGTTCGGTTCGAATAGTGAATTTGACATTTTGAATCCACTCACCCATAAACTCAACTCATTAATATGACATATGCATTTCTATTATTGATGTATAGTTATAATTTAGTTATTGAATTTTATTTGAGGATTTATTGTTAATTTAATTAATTAAGTATTGTGTTTGTGGATGTATTTTAAGTATTGAATTATATGTTGTGATAAAATTTTATTATTTTTGATATATTCAAGTAATTAAATTTAATTATTTTTTAAAAATTAAAATAAAATTTATGACCCGCGAAACCAACCGAACTCGTTCTTAATTGAGTTGGATTAGTTCGGATTTGATGTAAAAATCACAAATTAATAACTCAACTCTAATAAAATTGATCTGTACGAATAATGAATTTGGCCAAAATCAACCATACTCAACTTATGAACACCCTTAATAGTGTAATCAAGCATATATGAAAAAAGAATTGAGATCATTTTAATTTTTTTAAACAAAACTAAAATTTTATTTTAAAAAAAATGACACAAAAGAGTTACGGTGTATCAATTTGTTTTACCATTTAAATTTTTTTTTTTTAAATTCTCTTATATCCTTCTCTCTAAATAGAGTCCTCTATTTAATTTGAGAAATTAAGATAGTTTCAACTCATTATTAGTCTCCATGACCACGATTATAAGGAGGTTAAAATAATGGATTCCACCTAGGATGTAAAAGTCCCCACATTTTCCACATAAGCTCAACATAGATATTTGTCTACGTGGATTGAATCATATAGATATTTTTCAATTTGTGGAGACCATAATCCACCCTTTTATTTTCTGCCAAATATCACTCCTTAACTTGTTCCTCCACAAAATCTAAAGTCTTTCTTCACTTCACTACACAAACACTACTCTTTGTTAACTATGGAATCCTCTTCAGCTCTAGCACTTTCTCAGCTTCCTTATTATATCTACCCTACAATACCCAACACCAACAAAAATTATCCTTTTTGGCCAGCTGGCAAGCGAAGGAGTTCTCAATTACCCACAAGATTACACTGCAACAAGATGTTTGTACCTGGTTTGTTTACAACTTCGATTTTGTATTAGGTTGTTGTGATTTGTGATATTTCATTGTATATGAGATTATCAATAATAGTATTAGTACTGTTACCTTGGGTGCAGGATTTGGAGAAGCATCACCTGAAGCAAAGGCTGCCAAAAACCTTCATAATTTCTTCACCTACATTGCAGTTAAAATTGTTGCTGCTCAACTTGAGGTTCCTCACTCCCCCACTTTACTTGGCTTTGTTGTTTTTGTTTCTGTTCTTGCTTTTATAGATTCTAATTACTGTTAATGTGAAATTTCGAGCTTATATAGTTATAATATATTATAAAACATTATGACATCACATGACCCACGTAGCCTACTTATATAGTTATAATATATTATAAAACACATGACCCACGTAGCCTACTTTATTTATCTGATTTAATTTTTTACCAAAGAACTTACTATGGGTCACATCTCATTAATTTATCAACCCAACTTATTAACTACTGATTTAAACATAGTTAATCATATACTTATTAGGTGTTCAATTACTTGTGGATTTGAACACTTAAAAATTATGATCAATCACGTCAAATTTCGTGATTAATGAAATTATGTGGATGATTGATAAGTTTTGACACTTCGTATATCTATTAACCATCTACTAAATGTTTAGTAAAAGAACATCTATATAATGTAATTAACCACTTATTTAAACTGTTTTAGTTTTTGTGGTTCAAATAACACAATTCTATCAACAATATCATTTGTAATAATTATTTCTATGGGCAGAGCTATAATCCAGAAGCTTATGAAGAGCTAATGGAATTCGTGGATAGACATCCATTGAATGATGGTGACAAATTCTGCGCCACTATGTTCCGAGAATCATCAAGACATAAGAACTTAGGTAAGGACAGCCATCAAGCTTCCCAATCCTTAACAGTAAACTGTCTATTATCTAACTTAACACAATTTTATATGGTGATTGAATTGAATGAACGAAATCTTGTAAACTCGTGTGGATCTGGCATGTGCACACTTGAATAGCCCTACGCATAATGGAGGTAAATGGATGACTTAGTTTTTTTTTGTTGCTTTTCCATCACTTATTAGTTATTAAACAAGCTCTGATTTTGTACTATGTTGCATTATTATGTATAGGTACGATCATCATACTGCCAAAATGATTTTGAATGGGACAATTTGAAAAGACTAGCTTTTAAGGTTTGTAATTCAATAACTGAGTGTGTGTTTAGAATGTTGTTCCAGCTAAATTTATTCAACTTCTTGTATAATGCATGGGACTGTTTCTGACTTTATCGTATTGTAGATGGTCACTGAGTCTAACACGAGGCTTATGAGGGATTATATCTCGGAAACCAGTCGTGCTGAAACCGAAAAGTGAATCGTCCTGCAGCAAAGAATGTGCCTTCATTTGCTCTGACCGAACAGAAGCTTGGGCAACATATTAATATGCATGGAAATCAGAAAGAAGGCAGAAAACTCATTTGCATGGTTCTCGATGAATTGCATGTATACCCCAGTATATTAGCATGGTTATAATGATTAAAAAATCAGAGTTAGACCATTATGGTTGGGCAATCTGTAATACAAATTGATAATCAACAGACCTCCATGACTTAATGGGATACTTGAAGAATTTCAATCACATGTGAGTTCATATAAGGTGCCCCTTTCTAAAGCTAATTTTTAGTTTGTGAGTAAATCAATAAAACAGTTTTCACAAAACAAAAGAAAACTAATTGAGTAGTTTTCGACAAACAAAAGGGGCGCAGCACAAACATAGTGATGCATCTTTTAAGGCTTGAATCTGAAGAAAGCTTTGACTGATTTGAGTGTAATATATTCTCCCCTAGATCTTAAAGGGCAAACACTGTCCAGAGATAAGACAAGCAACGAGCCAACAAGCATTACCTTCAATTCTTAATGAACTTCCTCTGCGATAGCCAATACTTCATTAATGATCTCCAACCAAATTGAATTTCAGTTACAGCACCACACTTCACTAAAGGATAGGGTCCGTTTTCAGAATAGTATTTACACATCACATTGTAATGCTTGAGGGGTCCCAAGCTTGAATTGTTAATCCGAGCTTTTATCCTCTATACCTACCTCATGTAAGAGTAGCATCATCAATGGCAAAACAAAACGGAAGTTTAGGATTCTGTCTCCTATCGGATTTCACCAACGAATTGGATTAGATACCTATTCAGTGGCATTGAATTCTCTGTACAGAAAATATCCACAATTAAAACTACAAGCTTCCTCAATTTCGAACTTATATGCATCTGTTCCATTGTTTCGATAAAACAATCCAGTATACTCTGAGCCGATCTTGATTATTTGTCGCCATGTGGCTGCAAAGGATAGCAAAGAGGTCAAGGGAAGTAAAAAGGGAAAAGCTAATAGCAATAAGGTTGGTTGTGTGCTGTCACATATCTTTGGTTGCACATACGATGTTTGAGAACACGTTTGAGAACACGTCTTCAAATTTATCTTACATCAAACTTGAATTGACATTAAGCAGAAGCTATTACCTCAAGATAGCGATGAAGATCACTTGAAGCCTGGATTGCACCGTTGCTGAAGTATGAATGGGCATATTCTTCTATGTTATCCAGACTGCAATTAGGTGTTATCATCAGCGTAAGTAAACTTTGAAATTGAATTCATCTTATTCAAATCCATCCAAATGGATATTAATAATACAAATATAGAAGCATAAAATGACATCTACAGTCATTGCTCCTTTCATTGGTAATATTTTTTTCCCCAACTACACAACCCAAAACAGGGTAGAGTAAGAGCAACTTTCAACTAAGATAAACAAGATTTATGATTTATCTAAAGACTTAACAGTAAATTTGGCACAAAAAATATAATGGTGAATTTATTTAGGTAAGAACAAAAACAAGTTTCAGAATTTTGAAGAGATCAATTACCTATAGACATAGTTCACCATGATGCCTCCACTTTGAGAAAGGCCTTTTTCTGATCGGTCTGCCAACCAATTTATTCTTTCAACCATCTGTTCCATATTAAGAAGCAATACATGATTCGTACCAATTTATTCAAATTACAACTGTGGGTTAATTTTGTTAGGACAGAGCTTTGTTACATAAAAACTCCCACTTTTGTATGGAGAAAGAAATAAATGCCAAGATAATAATAACACATAACTGTTGGTTTCACAAGGAAAATGACATCACAAATAATAAGTCAATTTATTAGCCATTTGTTACGCTTGCAAGACATACCGCTCCATTTTGCAAGTGAAAATTTGCTACAGAGTCCAAAGCTTTTCCTCTCTTCTTCTCTTGCAGAAGGTATCTTCGATAAAAAAAAAGTGTCACATAAGTTTTCTGACTAATGGATTATAAATTGTGGGGGTAGCCAGCTGCCTAGCTCAATGCAATAGTTCGAAGAAGTCGTTTCTAACATTGGTTTATTTCATTTCTCATAATCTGTTTGCAATACCTGGCACATAAACGCATCAATGGGGGTTCTAGTGCTGACAAAAGCTCTGGAGAATGGATCCATTTGTAGGAGGTAGAAGTAAGCAGGTTGAACATCACTTCCATTCCGTTTTTCCCCGTGGCAATATCTCTGCAACACATATTCATATTAGCCACATGATATGAAAGTGACACCACAGACAAATGAGCAAAGAATAGAAGTTTATATAAACATTATTTGCCATCACTAATGGCCAAGGCACTAGAAGTTTCATCTTAGATAGCTGACATGTGTGAACAAGAACCATAGCAACATTGATAAAGAGGGCTAACCATATCGAGAACAGTTAGGTCAAACCACTAGGAGACATTTAGAGACCAACAGTCTATTTTGGAACTTAATAGATGATAGGGAGTCATAGTGGCCATGATAACTATCTCACATAATTGGAAAAGGCTTGGTTGTTGTTGTTGTAATGAAAGAATTAAAACAGTTTACATGAATGTATTCTGAAACTTCCAAATAACTTACTAATGGAGTTGGAAAAGAATAGCGTAACTTAAAACCTTGAGATAGAACAATATGTGGCTTACTTAGGCAAACTCATAAGTGCTTCTTCTTCTTCTGGTGTAAGTATATTCTCATAGAATGTGGAACCAGACTGCTCGGTTACTGGTTGTGGCATGTCTCCTTCAGCAAGCACTGTTTGAGATGCCAACTTGGATAAGAGCCATGTCATGAATCCTGGGATGGGACTGAGAGTTGCAAAGGTCTACAAGCAAAAATCGGTCCGCAATCATAGATACGGGAGGGCACAAGTAAACTTTAAGAAATATAATACTGCAGTATCCTACGAAACACAAGCATTTGTCAAGGAATTTTCACAACATCAATGTCATCTAACAACTATTGGGACATTCAGTTTCTACTCTTCTAGAATGATGGAAACAAGATATCATTTTGACACAAAAGTCTTGTTGGAAATTGCCATTTGCTCTTTAATTTGAGCACTCTTTTCAGAACAAATGAACAATGACTTCATAAATCTGCATCTTTGGGAGGAGGAAAATGTTTAAGGCCGAGATTTAAAAAATGAAACAAGAAAGTTGTACTATTGTACTCAGAAAACTTTTTCATCAAAACAGAAGGAGATGACTAACAGGCTTTTCCTTGTAGACAATACCATTCATGTCAAAACCAGGAAAAAATTAAGAAAATTATGAGTTAAGAAAACTTAAGATAGAATTATGTGAAGTACAGTTACATGTCCACAAATTCCATGAAGCAATTTTTCATTTGGTTCCACCCTTCATATTCAGAGAACTCCACAAATTTGGTAAAAATACTTACAGAAATATGTGACATCTCTCTTTTCACCAGTTTTACAACACGTTTGATAAGAAACTTTCCCAAGTTGATCCCTGCTAAGCCAGGCTGCAAAAATTTCAGAATAATGCAAATCAGGAGAATAGCTACCTCCAGTGCTATTTTTCTTCCGGGAGTAAGGAGCGGGATATAAACAGAAAAGCAAACAGATCTAAGGTATATACATGAATAAACAAATCAGAAAAGAAAAAAGGAAAATTAAGCAAAGAGTAGCAACAAATTCCAGAGATACAAAGAAAAAAACCCACAGGCTCAGCTTGCTTTTCACTGAGGATGATGCAGTGGCGGATCCAACACGTAGCGGATGAGGGCTTTTGCTCCCACAAGAAAACAAAAATCCATTTTAATAATACTTATTTTTATTTTAAGTCCTCATAAAACCTTATGGTTCTAGTAAATATATTGTGTATCCAATTATTTTACTTCTAAAGTTAGCTTTGTTTTTGCCTGTGGCAATGACAACTATTGAAAGATGTTTCTCTGCCATGAATTTTGTGAATAATGGAATGCGCAATCGTATGGAGAATGAGTGGTTGAATGATTTGTTAGTTAGATATATAGAGTGACATATTTGATAGTGTTAACAATGAAAATATCATTGAACATTTTTAGAATATGAAATCTTGTAGAGAACAATTGTAATTGTAGAAGCTCTTATATATTTGTGTTTGTTTAGTCACTATAATTATGTATTTTGTAGGAGTTAGTAATCCTTATTTTTTGCCAAAATATATATACTATTTTATTGCCCCCATCAGAAGAATTTTTTGGATCCTCCACTGGGATGATGCCACTTAATGTCACCGTGATGTAATAATAGAATTTAATAATTTTTTTATATATAGTCAAATTTCCACCACCTGTAACTTTGTACGTATAGCATACCTGTGTTGATGATATAGAGTAGAACAATGCACACGTTGCCTCACTTTCAGGAATAGGAGGACTATCCCACAAAACTTCCTGTGAAACAAAGAAATGTAGATTAAAAGGTGAACTGAAAAAGGGTTTATTTTAGTTAAGTTCAAACTTCAAACATAATTCACCTGTATAGTTTGAGCCACATTCTTCATTAGTGCAACTTCAATGAAAATTAAAGGTTCGCCTGAGGAAAAATATTAAATCAGTCAACATAAGTTAGTTTAACTTTAACACACTTAAGAAACTTTTAGAATAGACTTTTTAAATCAGATAGAAGTTCTGTGAATTGTTTGAGACAAAGCACTCGGCACCTTGAAAATGATATAGACATGAAAGAAGAAATACATTTTACATTTAAAAGAATAATAGCAAAGAATTACACTAATTCATATGATTCTAATATTTTCAATGATACTATAACTCCCATAATTCCCAATCGCAAATTAAGCATAATCACTATCACTATTTCCAACAAACAAATTAAAATTTGAGAACAAGTTTATAACTACAGTAGTAGTGGGGAATGTATCCTCCCAAGTTAGAAGGTTTTCACTTGACAGGGACATGTGAAAATTTTGTGTATATCTATCAAAGGAATGCATTCTCTCAAGTTAGAAGATTTTCACATGACAGGGAATGTGAAAATGTTGTGTATACCAAGCATTCACAAATTTTGATAGGACCTCACCCATTTAATGTCTGTGAAGAGGATCCATACAAAATTTTCATAAGAATATTTTCATGTCAAAATTGAACGTCGGAGAGATCCATTCCCACAATATTGTCAACCACTGAAATTCATTGGATCACATAGGATCAAATCAATTATGTACAAAGAGTACAATATAGAAAGAAGTAGCACCAAATATGAGTTGGCGAAGACTCATAACCATGAATATAGGTTAAATAATTCTGGCTAAGATGTTATTTAAAAGTTGGTTATGAAGCACCATAATGAATTATAAAACTGTAACAAGTAACAACAAGTGTAGATTGTATTATTAGAAAAGCTTGTTCACTACCCAAAGCCTTTTTCTCATCAGATGAGTCGAGTATATGAATCAAACAATGTCATTATTTGTCCTGTCATAAATCATGTTTAATGCTAGACCAATTATATCAAAATTTCTCTTAATGGTGTCGTCTGAAGTTATCCCCATTCTCCTTTTACCTCAAACTATTGAACTATCCTCTATCTAGTCTATCACTTTATTAGTGCTTCTGTGAGTCTTCTCCACAATTGTCAAAATATCTTTCCACAATGGATGCTACCCTACTTTCTCTTTAATGCTTTAGTTCCCAACTAGATAAGCTTATAATTATTTGAAATATTTTGGCTATCAAACATCGTAAGTGAAGTCTTTAAAAGACATCATCGACGAAAACTCCATTGCTTTCATGATGTACAAACCTAACTTGAAGAGAAGCCAAACAAAAACAAATTTGATACCAGATATATAGTCAAGTATATAATTATCTTTTAGTAACTAAGTGTTAGAAGAGCTGCTGACCAGGAATTGCGGGATGTAAATATCCAAAACAACGACGGCCAATTCCCAGCCTTCTCTTAAGATCTAGAAGGTTGCTAATAGGGTGCACAGCCTACAGAAGATATTGTAGATTATGCATACAACGGAAGACTAGAGCTACATTATAGAAAAACTCAAAAGATAAAAAGGAGAGAAGTACTTCATAAGCAACAATTTTCTCCAGAAGAGAAGCAGGATCATCCCATGTAATTTGGTGAAGCTCTAATGCAGCCGGACTGAGCCACGTACTAAGTTTTTCTTTTAAATAAGAATCCAATGCTCTCAGAGAAGCAATATTTTCCTCTCTGCATAGTGGAAAAATTGAATCATCACAATTCAGAATTCCAAGATAGCGAAGTAGAACCTTTGTCTTAACTTACTTTTATCTTCTTCACAGGAATGTTATCAACTGTAGGCACTTAAATTCATACATTTTATGCTTTTATTTTAAATGAGGTCCTCGTAGCAAAAAGGATTTGTGCACAAGTTTGTACGACAATCAGTATCTGAATTCTTAAACATAGAAGCAACAAGTAACTGAGATGTCTTTTATTTGCTCAAGAGACAAAATTTCAAACAAGAATCATGGAGCATCAGGCATTAACTTACGCGAGAATAGATAGGATTTCTGCTCGAAGAATGGATAAGAATCTCAATCCTCCAGGGTGAGTGTTGAGACGATCAAAGAGAACTTCATAAACTGGCTGAAGGGCGTGCCTCAAATTCCACTCAATGCGATAGAAAGAAGAAAACAAGCCTTCTTCTTCAGAGCCACTCACTTGAGCTTTGTCTGCCAACCCCAAACAATTCTCTCACAACACCATTTTGAAAGTATTAATGCAAAGAGTTACACACATGCACATTCACACTAGTAGAAATCACTTACCAGCAGGAATTTCAAGACCAAGGTACTGTTTTATCAGTTCGCGAACTTGTAATCTATTGAGATCATAGTCTCTAGCAAGAGCAAGGAGCAACTTCCGACGGTTTTCATGAGAAAGGGTAAAATAACCCTACATTATTACCAGCTTATGTGTTAAGATCATATTTCATTCATACACTTGTAGATACTATTAGATTGTTAAAAAGTTAGTTGACAGTTAAAAGCAATTAATAGCTGCAGTTGATGTTAAAGAGTCGGTGAATACTGTCCACCACTTATAAAGACCGGTAAACGCAATTAATAGCAGTTGATGTCAAAGAGTCAGTGAGGCATGTCCACCTCTTATAAATACATTTCAGATCATATCTCATCCAATGTGGGATTCTTTAACGCACCCTCTGGGCTAAACATCTAGAACTTGACTAAGTGGCCCGATAGAGGTGGCCTAATAATGGGTGGCCCGATAGAGGTGACCTGATAACGGGTCGCCCAACGGATCATAGATAGGCTCTGATATCATACCATCTTAGAATTTCGATTAGGTCAAACTCAAATTCTAAGAGTTCACAGTTATAATGAAGTTTGTTTACTTGGTTATAACTATAGTAAACTTGTAAATGAACACCAACAAAATACTCTAGATAATCATTATCTATCACAATCAATTGTTACTTTCCTTTCAAAGTAGTACCTAAATTTATTACATTATGGAAATAAATTAAGCAATGATTATACCATAATCGAATAAGAAAGTTTTCTCACAATAAAAATCATAAAAATATTAGAGTACCTCAGAGAAGTTATTAAGCACATCATCTAGAACTTCCGTTTTGTTCATTGCAATTGCAGATTGCATTGAATCATGAACACGCTTAAACTCTCTGTGAAACAGTCAAATCAACATATAAAAAAAAAATCATATAACCATGCAAATTTTCAAGTATGTGAAAATAAAATAAAGCTAGGACCTCTCGGTGTTGCCGGAATCATTAGGTGCTGAATTTCCTTCTCCTGCCGATTTATTTTCCTTTGAATTATTATTCTGATGCATTTTACTCGCCGCGTTCTGTTGTGCATTCATTCATCAAAATGAAAGGAAAAAAAGTCAACAGAAATCAAATTCAAATTTCAAAAAATCAAATTTACGGAAAGAATTGAATCGAATTTGTGTGAACTTGAATTGAAAAAGAGAGATTACTAACAGTTAGAGGAAAAGGAGAGATAGAAAGGTTAGGTCGATCATTAGGCTTCATTCTGGCGCGCATCAAAATTGATAAAGTTTTCTTGTTCATTTTTGTTACTATTTATTTATATAGCGAAATAGCGGGTGATGATTGTAATTGCGAGTGAGAAATCGAAATCAGTGGTGGGTATAATCGATCCACTATGCTCTATGCTTTTTGCTTTGTTTGTTGCGTAGTTAGCATCATTTTTTGGGAACAAACTTTATAAAATTAATAATTTCATTTCCACGTTTTTCTGAGGGTTGCTTTGCTTGTAATCATTTCCAAACACCTGTTAATTAATTTAGTACGGGTCAACGTTCCCTCTCCGACCAGTACAACTACAAGAAGGTGATTCAGATTTCAGATTGCGTTTAGTCTTGCGTTGTTGATTTTGTGGGTTGTTAAATGTTTGGGCCCAATTAGAATTTTGGGCTTCAATAGCCCAAAATGCAAGAGCCACCTGAAATCATTTTTCAAGGTGATTCATGATTTTGTGAATTCATGAATATCTCACTAGAATGATGTATTTATTATAATAAAGCCGTAGTGTGATAGAGATACACATACACATGTTTGTGTACAATACAAGGATGACAAATGGATGTGGATGGGTGACAACTAGCCAGGAGAAGATTCTTTGCTTTAGATTTAATCAATTGTAGGGACTGGATTTGGTAAACTTAATAAAAACCATAATATATTCCTCCCTCAATTATTATATTTAACTATTTTACACATATTGAAAACAGATAATACACAAAAGAAATAGGATGATGATTTAACATCATCATTTTTTAATTTTTATGTATTTTTATTATTGTATATGTAAAGTGAGATATAATAATTTAGAAGTGGTGAATATAATATTAATTGAAAGATATAATCAAAACTAGGTTAAAAACTAAAAGTTATGGTCTTTTAGGAGGAAAAGTATAATTCGTTTTTGCCTCTTTATCCGGCTCGTTGATGGTGTCTCTTTGTTTTTACACATCCTCATTTAGTACTCTATGGTATGTAGTCAACATACTCTTCTCCAAATTAAAGCAAGAGGTCATGGCTAATGTCTTGGTCATAGCTCTTAATTAGCTACTACTATTAGTATTAATCAATAGTACTCTCTTGATATCAAAATACTATGTTGATATCAAAATAAATTAATGTATTCGATTATTTCACATGAATTAATAAAATATGATAAATAAAATAAAGATATCGATAATTTTATTAAGTTATTTTTGTTAATCATTGATGCATTCTATTTATCATAAATGAAAAGTAAAAAATAATAATTTTATAACCATATATATAGTATTAATTAAAGGGAATAATTAGAAGAAGAAAAATCAAAATTGCATTAAAAATTACTACTTCCATCCTTAAATATAAGACCACATTGATAATCATGAGAATAAAAAAAGTTCAT
>JBBPBP010000002.1:5575910-5596075 GCA_037974735.1 Cicer chorassanicum
AAAGAACTCACAAGTAACATGTGAACATATATTTTAATTAGTTAGGATTTTTGTTTTTTTTTTTTTTAAATGTCAATGTTAATATCTTAACTGTTAATTTATTAATATTATATTTGAGGTGTAAATTGAATGAGAGACCACTTTAATTCTTATATTTTAGTTATCAAATCAATTTTATATTCTCTTTATACTCTGGGAATTGTGTTATATTGCATGGACACAGTTAGATGATACTCCAATCAGTCATTTTAAAGTATGTATTTCTCTGATCAATAAACAAGTTTATTAGCATCTAGTTTATACTTAAAACAATATCTGACCAGCTCACACATGTGCTACTAGTTGATTGAATAAAAAAATGCTGTTTGATTAGTGGGGTAGCTTCAGAATACGAAATTCACACCCTCGTCTCAATGGGCTAATAACTACATCTCTAATGTATCCGATAAACAATGATTGTGTCGTGAAAATATTGTACTCATTTAACTTTTTACAAGCAATTACAAATTTTAATAAAATTCAATTCACTTCATATTATGAAAATAAACTATTACAAACTTTTCACATGCAAAGTCCTAAAATTTTACTATAAGATAATTCATCTTTGAAGTAATTCTGCAATGTTAAAATTATATGTACAAAGGTAATCTTTTTCATAAAAATGTACAAATTTCAATAAAACCAACCTACTCTATTTAAACCTACAAATTTTCACACAGCTTAGGCATAAAAATTTAGTATGTTATTGCGTGCGTATGTGCACATATACATATTGTCTTGACCCTGTTTACATTTATTCCAAAAATTAGATAACTTCGATACTTTTTTCAGTAGTGTGATGCTTTAGATATAAAATATAAATGATTTTAATCGATAAGGAAAAGTATTCTTTCTTCCTCTACATAAAACTAAACATTCTTTCCCCTCAAATTCTAAAGATAAATTATTTTCCGTTGAAATTTTAAAATTATCTATGTAAGAGACCTAATTTCATAATCAGCCTCTTTTATTTTTATCTCCTAAACAACAAATGATTTCCATTTCCTACTTTAACCTCCAAATAAGGAGAAATATATTCTCCTTCATCCTTTCTCTCATTAAAAGGTTGATATTCAAATGCTTGCCCATCATATGGTACAATAAATAAATAAAACCAACGGAAATAATTTGTTAAATCCATGAATAGAGGATGGGAATGACATGCTGGTTAAACAGATCCTATGCATTTGCTGAAAAATTAGATACCATTGGAAACCATAACAAACCTAATCACTTAAGCATTAAAATTCCCCGATCCAATTCCTAAGTTCTAATCTTGAACACCATAAAAATTACAACTTTCTTTGCATGTATGAATTTATCAGAAACCTCTTGCAAAATATTATCATTGGACCATTGCGTCACAGAAATGCCGACACAGGATACTACTCACAATTCCGAGTAAATGAAGCGGAGTAAAGAGGCAGTTACTGCCTCATTGTTTTATTGGAGTGTGCATGCGCTCAACAATTCTGTTCACTGCATCTTTGGACATCACCAAAGTGTCGTGCAACAAAATACTGTAGACATTTAAGCCCTACAAAAACATGTCAAAGAGGTCACAACCATGGTGGCTATAATTATAAACCTATTGCAAACTGAAAGAACCAAAATATTCAGCACATGGTCTTCATTGATATAGAAAAAAGTGTCTGTAATGTGTTAAATACTCGAGGAATAAAGGATACATAAGATGGGACAGTGACTATTGTGCAAACTTAATGAGAAGATTCCCTATAAATCACATGTTTGCACCAACGATTCACTTTGAGTTTGTATCTATTTACCTTAGTATTGCATGTACTTATTGTGCTCATCCAAGTGTTTGAGCCTCACTACCTAATTCTTGTGGGTGATATAGTCAACAAAATGAGTAAATTCTAAATAATTTTATCAAAGGAGCTTTTGAGTTAACAGTTTTTCAGTGGAGTAATTTGAGCGGGAGCAAGAAACAGTATATAACATGAGTTTAGTAAGACATGAGTTAGGGATGTTTCTAAGGCGAAAAAGCGGGATTATAACATCATAACGCAAGTTGAACAATTTAACTATTTTAGGTCCATTTTACAAAGTGTTAGAGAGGCTGATGAAGATGTCACTCAAACAAATGGAGAGATGCTTCAATCATAATTTCTACTCTTAAGTTACACTTTCTGGTCGGAGATAGCATAAGGAGGAGCTTGTTAGGATATGATGTAAGATAAGAGGAGTTAGTAAACATGTAGGATAAGGAGAATTAGTTAGGGAAGTTAGTTAGTTATTTGATTAGTTAGAGAATATTTGTATAAATAAGGAAATACAAGGATAGAGATCATTATTGAATATTTGTAAAGTTTAGTGAATAGAGTAGTGACTCTATTGTGAAGGGGAAACCCTCGGAGGAGATATTTCTCTGCTATTCTCTTTTTTCTTTTCTATATCTTTCAATAAAAATAGCTTATTCTTTTCAATCAATTCTTGGGTTTCTAACACTATCAAACTCAATAAGAAGATTCCATTAGATTATTATAAGACAACAATGTTGTTAAGGCAGTGAAGTTTAACAGTAAAGCGCCAATAGGAGCCAAAAAATAGGCATAGATAAGAATGAAAACCCTCTATTGGATGAGTACATATATAATATTACAAATGAAAATATCTGGAAGAAAATTAAGTACATATATAATTGAGGAGAAGATGGTGGAAACTCTTCTAAAAATGACCTTGTTTGACTAAATGGTTTTACTTCAAAATTGGTTTCTTGATGGAGCTCAAATGCTCCATGGTGTTAATTGATTATTGATACCTACTAGTATAAGACTTACAGTCATTGTTAGAAATGCATGGACTCTTGGAAACACGCTATAAACTCTAAAAGATATCTACTGCATAGAGTTATAATTATCACTTCCATGTGAACTATTATAGAAGCAACTTGGGTAAAACTGATACTTACAATGGCTGGAAGTACATTAACATAATGCAGATTTTGTGTAGCTAACTTTAAATTTTCATTTATGGGGCCGTCATCTACGATCAGAAGTTTCTTGGTGTCCTGCATTTGATTGAAATAATTCACAATAGTTTTGGTTTTATGTGTGGGAACCTCCAGATCCTCGAACACAAGAAGCTGTACAAAACAATGCATCAGATACCAGTGTTACGCAAGACAAACACAAACTCTTATTTAACATATAATGCAAGAATAAAATACTTGAAAAAAGAATTGCAAATAGTATAAAAAGATAATTATAGGATGAAAGAAATCAAAAGAGCGCCGTATACTCTACCAGAATTGCAACAAGACATTTTGGTAATGCAAACTGTAGAATATGATATAAGGATAGGGATAACAGATACCCAAAATTATCATTAAACTCATAAAAAGAAAGCAAATAAAGACAGCCGAAGTGCAGGAGCATCAGCATTGCCCTTTTCTTTGTTGAGTTTTTTTCTTGATTCTCAATTATGTTTAGATACATGGTTGTACTGTATTAAATAGTCATGTGACTAGCATGTCACCCTTTATTGACCATACTTTAGAGCTCTGACAGAGCTTAGAGGGGGCATGCACTTTGGACAGGGAATAGTGCAGTACAGTTAAACTAGTATAAATGCTCCTTAGGACTTTGCAATCAGCTGCTATAATGATTTACTCTAAAACCCCAATTATTTTTGTTCCTACTTCAATTATCCCAAATCTCAACAACAATTCTGTGAAGACATTGCAGTCTATTTTTGTCTCTAGAAATGAGGTGGTTCAATAGAAGAACAGACCACATTGGTTATTTTTATAAATATATGAAACAAATAACCTTAAATTATAAAAATTTATAGCCAAAAAAGGGATAAAAACGAAGCCTGAGTAAATTAGCACAACATATTACCAAAGAATCCCCTACAAGAAATAAGAATATTGTGTATCTTGTCAGTTTGGCTGCTAAACCATTGAACAATATAATTATACATTTTAGAAATGAAATTTTCTATAGTTAAAAATCACTATATTGTGTATAAGCAAGAATGTACACACATGCAGCAGACTGAATAATTTAGACCTGTCTTTTCTATTTATTTAATTTTATAGAAAGAAGGCAAGGACAAAGACAAGGTTAAAGGAAGAGATTTGCCTTTCCTTCTGCGGCACGAGCTGACAAAGCAATCTTTAGTCCCAGTCGCCGAACCTTCTTATTGAGTTTGAAGGCATGGCTTCGGGGTTTAGGACCGTGCTTCGTGGCACCACCCCTGAACTGTTGTCATTAATTAAATTTATTAATTTCCATTGCCGAATGGGAGTAGGAGTAACTGTGAAGAAAGGAAGAATAAATATAGGCTGGATTTCATTTAAAGAATGTTCTGTACCTGAGGCCCACGCAATGTACCTTGCCTTGCTCTACCAGACCCTTTTTGATTCCAAGGCTTTCTCCCAGTCCCACTGACCTCACTAATAGTTTTTGTCGAGTGAGTTCCCTGTTGGCAAAACCAATGAGCAAACATATAACATTCCGAAGCAAAAATTTCATAGCCGACAATGTGGATCCATACTAATAGATCAGTGATATATCCAGTGCCATTATATATTGATCATGCCCACATATACTAGAGGCTATGATATTGTATGCAGTATTTTGTTACAGTGACTTCCTTGACATGTAGCAGCAAGGGAGAGAAGATTGAGAAATGTGCTAATTAAGTTAAAGATAATGTCAAATGCATAGGGAAGAAAAGACACAATGCAGGTAGAATTGTGTAGAGAGGCATTGGGTGGGGTCGGAGACTTGGAGTCTCTCTATCATGTAATTTTTCACTAATAACTGTTGTCAAAGTATTCCAGAATTCTATTATAATGTAACGACCTAGTCTTCCATTTCTCTAATAGTGAAACTAAGTTCCTATCATATGTAAAGTTTAAGAACACATAAATATTATTCAGAGGTTTAACGCGATAAATGATAAAACATCAATTGAAATATTTCATCCTTAGACATCAGATCGGACATGACAAACCATATTTAGTGTCCAAAATCTAAGTGTGTGTTCGCTATTCCAACCCACTATTCCACTCCCTTCTCACAGACAATCATCAGTACAATTCAGAATGATGAAAGTGAAAAAAAATGATTATTTCCACCATTCAACAATTGAATGCACCCAAAAACTTTTAGGTCTATATATTGATTAAAGTAGCCTAGGATTTATAGCATTTCCTCTGGATTACATGTCCCAGTCCAATGATTCGAAAACATTATGCAGTCAATACCTGTTGGCGTTTTGCCAGCTGCCACCTAACAACACGATGAACAATATCCTTCCGGATAGGCAAATCGAAAACATCTCCAGCTAAAACCAGAAAGCCCTTGTCTTCGTTATGAAAGTTGGAAACTGGAATTACAAGATCCTGACAAAGCCCTACAGCATAATGAACCACATTAATAACATACTTGGATCTTATTGAAACAGTATCAATTCATGCCACAAACAAGACTAGATGAATTGCGATGATAGATGGTAGATAGTGAAATAAACAGGAAACATTATCAAAGGTGTACTCAAAACTTTGATTTGTAAATACAGGCTTAAATATAAAATATCTGTTTTGTTCTCATTTTGAAAGGGGTAGATGCATTATCTGAAAAAAGGTAGGAGCACAAAAACATTCAGCAAGAACTAGTGAAAGCACATGCTAACAAACACAAGATACTAGAAAGTTTAAAAAAATCCAATATACGACTATGCCACTATGGTGGAAGACCTCAAATTAAACGCTGGCCACAAATTCCTTCTATTTCAGAGAAGAAGCATATCATTAACTATCTATAAGATATTAAGATCTGAGTTACAGGGCACAATGCATGAATCATGTCATAACTTAGGTACAAAATGGTTCTTAGAAAAAAAATACAGTAAGCTGACATGTAATGATATACAAAGAAGTGCATTGTAGATGATCATTGGAGAGAGCTTGCATCAGGCAAAGTATGATGCAGCAATGCGTACTACAAAATGCTTCTAACTAATCTTCATACCTATATCACGTTCAGATGTTGCCAGAGGCTTTTTGGACAATAAGTCAGATGGAAATGCACCTTCATCGTCCCCAGGAGTTAAATTCGAAGTACAAAAACGTCGGATCATTGATCCGGTCTACATTTAAATACACCATACCACTTTAATAAACAATAATCACAACAACCAGCATAAGAGAGCTGCAATGGTTAAATATTCATTCTTAAAGAAGTTACAAAAATAGAACAAAAATTAAATGTAATAGCAATGTGATAATGTACCAAGACACGTTGTGATGAAATCACTCTCTCCCCAGATAAACTGCTGCATATATCTGCGTTAGGAAGAAAAAAAGTACACATAAAGATTGATAAAAGCTAAAAAACATCAAAGAAGAAAAAAACAAATTTAAGGCAAAAAGAACCTTACCATGTGATTTATGAAGCGAATTAAACCCAGCAATAGGTGAATCAAAACACCGTCGTCCTAGTGTATGCAGTGACCCATAAGAACGTAGTAATCTTTTTGAGATCAAAGCCGCCATAACTGAGTAAACAATCTACAATTCAATTGGAAAGCAAGTTAATATATATACCTGCTCATTCCAGTTCAGAGCAAAAAACAATGGTCAAATGTGAAATTAGATGAAGTGCCGCAAATAATGAAGCATGTAATGAAATCCAACGCAAAATAAATCAAAGAGTTGAGGAAGACATTTCGTCGAACACATTGTAAGCAACATAAAAACTCAAGGCAATTTTCGCTGTTACTATGTCCCATAGCGATTCGTAAAACGATAAGAAGTAGAAGGATTACCGGCAACAGAACGCAGAGGTAAAGCTAATAGTAGTGATTAAAAGCTTGAGTTAGTTGCGGCATCAGCATAAGACTAAGAATCTGAACTTTGTTTTTCTTCGTGTTGGATTCTATTATGCGAGTACCATGTCCATCCAAGTTGGTGATGAGCTCAACAAAAACAAAGCCCTCGCTACTGGGCTTATATGGGCTTAGGTTACAATCGGCCCTCTAGAATATTTAACTTTATACTCTACACCTTATAATTATTATTTTTCTTTATTCAAACTTAAAAATTTATTTCTCTATAATTTTTTTTTGTTAAATTCCACATGATACTTTAAAATCTTATAAATTTATAAAATACTTTAAAATTTGAAAAAAATAAAATACTTCGAAATTTGAAAAATCTTGATGTTGTAAATCTATTAAAATTCAAATTATGAAATCTTAGATCGTAAATATTCTTTAAAATTAAATCAGTAGATTCCGGTGTAATTCTTAAAAAAAATTTTTGTCAAAATCAGCTCTTAAAATTCTAATCTAACACCCTTTATTCGGTCATTTTAATTCAAACTATTCATTTTACTTTCAATGATAGTCCGTTTGTTTAAGATTTAAAAAAAATGATTTTAACAATTAAAAATAGTAATTTTGATATTTAATAATTTAAATATTAATTATTAATATTTGAACACGATAAAAATCACATTTTAAAAAAAAGTTATGTTTCAAAAATGATTTTTATAAAAAAAATTTCAAGTATAGGGTTAGTTTTTCGTCCTCAGATATGTTAGATTTAAGTGAATTCATGGAAGTATAGGGTTAGTTTTTCGTCCTCAGATATGACAACCACTTTAGCAACATGTTGGATTTAGAATTCTGGGTCTACGAATATTTCTTTTTACTATTAATTTTTGTATTAATATTAATTTAGAGTTAATCGAAGACATACATCATGCAAATTTAGATCAGAAAATAATTTCCAACAAGCATAAAATACAACCATTTTCAATTAAAACTTGAACTTAGATTCACAAAACTAATTTGTTACTTATTTTTATTTTGGAAATGACGCACAGTATGATAGATCAGAAGATACTATAGGTAAGATTGAAATTCTAATTAGAAATTTTATTTATATTATTCATGAGAACCATCTAAAATCCAGCTGCGTACACATATGGATATAGTATTGAAATCTATAATGATACAACATGCTTAATAAATTTTTTAAAAACATTAATATATTAATAATTAATATGAATATATAATATTATAAGGTTTTATAATTAATTAACTTCGAAGTGAAGTATGAATGCCTTACAACACATAGTTAATTAACAGGGAGACTTAACCAGAAGCAGGGAGGGTGTAATAATGTAATTAATAATATCTAGAGCATGGTGTTAGGAAGATCCATGGAAAATGGATTGGTGAGAACATTATCCATGTAATAATGTGGATGACTTGGATCCATCACAACAAATTGCATGTCCTCCGAAGGCTTCCAGTGCCTTTTCCTTTGATTAATAAACCAGTTGTTTATTTGTTTCTGATCCAAACCTGTTGACTCTGCAAGTGCCAGCTTCTGTGATTCCTGTTATTCATAAAATACATATGAACACAAGAAAACCAAATTTAATTAATTAGCAATTTAGCTATAATACAAAAGTAAAAATAAAGTAGCAATGAGGGTAGAGAGTACATACAGAAGGGTAAGGCCATTTGTAATGTCTACTCCACCATTCAAGTAATTGCTGCCTTGCTTCTTTTGGTAGTTTTCCTTTTTTCCTCTTCTTCATGAATTCTTGCTTCAGACTCCCCAAGTATCCACTGTACTTTCTCAACAGTTGACCCTTTAATTCCCTGTCTTCTGCCTGAGGATCTATCATGTTGTATAGATCAACATCTTCTTCAGATGATCCATTCCTATCTCCTCCACCTTCATTACAACCTAATCATCATATCAATCAATTTAATAATCGTCATTTAAAATAAGTAACCACTAATAGCATTTAGTTTAGATATCTGAAAAACAAAAGCTTGTATTCAAAATACATAGTAATAAATATTATGGGGCTTGTGGATCTGACTTAACTTACCTTCTTTTTTCTTAGAGTACCATCTAATATCGGAGGTTTATGACCAAAAAATTGAAGACCAAAAAGACAAACATCATTTTACATTTTAAGACTGACTAACTATAAAAAGTGATGAATCCAAGCTCTATTTGTGCAATATATCTAACCAATGTGACACCAGAATTTATAACAAATAATAGTTGCTACCAGTAAATACAATATTGTTGAGGAGCCAAGGTAGCACCGAGATCAAAAAGAGACTATGATCCAAAACCAACAAGTTGAGACACTATTTCAATCTAAAACTTTGGAATGGAAATATAGATTACCACTCTTATATATGAACATTTCGCCCATTTATAGACAATGTGGGACAATCACTCACCCTTATTCAAACAAATCTAGTCAACAATTAAATTTGTATAGAAAACAAACTTATATAGAAACTAAAATTCAGAGTCCATCAATCTAACACTCCCCCAATGCAGACAAGTTATTTCGACATATAAGCCCATTAGGGGAAGTGTAGAAACCAACCCTCATCGGACGATGCAAATACTAAGGTGTTGAGGAAGGGAGGGAAGGGCTTCGAAAAAAAAAGAAGGATAAAGTAAAAATAATTCAAGGCTTTAGTAGGGGAGGGCGGCTTCGGGGTTAATTTTTCTTCATAGTCAATATTAAAAATGGCATTGGAGGAGGATTTTGGTGGATTTAGAAAAATTCTTTAAATCCAATCTATATTGTTATAATACACTCAATATTAAGATTGTATTACTCATAAACATTTATTATTTACAAAAAACACTCAAACAACGTGAAAAATTTCTCTATCTTTTCCTATATGCCCTTCTCCTCTCCTCCAAACTCCCAAATAGAGCTTAATTATGTTGAATATCAACTACAGTCTACAAATTTTTGGACATGGGGCACACCAAGCTTTGCTACTGAAATCCGGTTCATAAACAATCAACTCATTGGGTTTGTACTAAAATTCCACCAGTAGTTTCTTCTCTCACCCTCTATGTTATCAAAAGCTTCCGTAATACACCTCCGGATTGACAAATCCAAAAGTGTTCTTTGGTCAAAATACACCTCTAAATTCCACTAGTGAGTAGAGGCAATTAAATTGGACTCCTTCAAGAAATTACAACTAACTAGTAAATCAATATGGTTAATGAATGTAGAAGCTTTCTTTTTTAAAACCATTCCTAATTATTGGTGCCAGTAAACTTTCAGCCAGCTGAAACTAGCACAAGGGTGAATGTATGATTAAAAAAAATAAAAGATAACTAAAAGTACAACCTTCAATCATTGGGAAATAATTAATTCAGCACATGAAAAATTAGCACATAAAATGGTGCATAGGATTGAGAACCCATTATCTAAACATTATTCATTCCCAAGGCTAGCTCCATGCATCAAAGCCATGAGATAATGAACACACTCCTTTTCCTTCAAACAAGACAAAGTTAAAGATTAAAAAAAGTTTATTCCACTTCCTCGTGAAGGTATACTTCACCAACATTACTTGTGGAGGGAAACATAATCCAAATACAGCCCTAGTCAAACCTAGAGGATAATTAAATATTGCCTAGGAATGTCTATAAGGTATCAGCTATGTGGTAAAAACTTGATTTTGTAACTTCAAGGAACAAAGTTCAAATCTAATAATAGACAATTGTAAATAGCCATTACTGTCACTTTAATTAATAACCAAAAAGGAAAAAAAATAATAATAATAATGGAAACCCCTAAACTTACAAATTTTGGGTTGAGTTAGATCCAAAACTAAAGATTCGAGATCGGAAAGTTTAACAAAATAAAAACATCAAGGCATAAAGAAATATGCATAGTCACAACTATTTTTTTAAAAAAAATTATTGCAATGTTATGTTTCGAAGGGCAAGACAGTAAATTACTACAAGTAGACTTCAATAATTGAAAAACCAACATGAACTACAAAAATAGGTGGGAACATGAACATAAAGATGGACAACATTGAATTGCTTACAAGAGGCTGTTGTAAACTTTGGAAATCAATATGCGGAAATTAAAGTTACTACTACCACTACTTCTTTTAGACATACATAGTTGGATGCTTGAAAAACAATGATTCACTAAAAGCTTGGTCATGTTAATATCCAGGACATTATGCAATAAAGTTCTTACTTATTTTTATCATAGTCATTAGCAGCAAAGTTTGACCAAAATTATTGATGTTTATCAAATTCAATTGTAACCTTCATTCAGCATATAGATTTGACAGTTTATATATATAGCACAAGCATTATAACTTGTGGTGGAAAAGTAACATAGATAAAAGCATGACAGTGTATATCCATTTTCAGTTAAAGACAAGCAAACAAGTTTTTTATTTATTTATAATATATTCTAATAAACACACATACATGATTCTAACAACCATTATTATAACATGCATCTTCACCTGCAGACACAAATAAATGCAGAATGATGACAACACATATAACTACACTGTTTAAGAAATTATAGTACAAATTAAGGAAATATTCTAAATATTCCAATTATAGGGAGTTGTGTCATGTGTGTACACGGAGCCTTGAGAAAAAGCAACGAAGAAAAACTAATATTCATCATTATTCTTAAGGACGAAATAACAAATCATAGCTTTGAGTCCCAAAAAGAAACTAACTCATTATAACATAATCTCTTTTCATGTGACTAATCAAACTCATTTCAAAAGGACATGATTGATATACAGACAATGTATACTATTTTTATTTTAAGATATGCACATATTTACTCTTTTTTAGTTTCCTTAAAAAATCTAGCAGGCGAAACTCACTAATTGGGGAGAAGTGGATGATCATGGATTCGAACCCACGTCCCACCATATCAAATGTCTTAGGCTCTCAGAAAACTACTATATTAGTTGTATTTACAGGACAATGCACATGTTTACTCTACAAAGTGATAAAATTCAACTTAATTTAAATTAAAAAGGATAGGAACAAATGATCAAATTGCTAATTAACAACAATCATAAAAAAAGGCTGTTGTAACAACATATGTTTATCAGTCTCGACACGGATCCTCGACAGAAAAAAAGTTTATCTGTGCACTGACTAATTTCTCTCTCAAGATCTAACATCTTCTACTCCCATTGCATGGTGCAACAGTTTGGGATTAATTATCCTTTGATAGAGGACTCGTCACATGGTCATCCAAAATATAAAAGCCTCTCGAAGCATAAGGATTAATTATCCTATTAGCTCTAAGTTGTAAGACAAAAATTTGATATATACACTTTAGTTTGAAATGAAATATAAGCAAAAAATATAATTAAAAACTTGATGTATCTGGTTAAAAATTTAATCTATATACATCAAATTATACAATAACTATTTTTACCTATATATCACTCCAGAGTACTAGTATTGAGAGAAAATCCAATTGACCTTGGAATTTAATTACATAAAATCCACTCTTCATTTGTCCAAAAGCAAGGAAATATACTTGACCTCTTTGCAGTTAGCTACTCTACGACAGAATCTCCATTTTGCATTCCAATTCCAATTCAGAAACAAACTTGTGTATCTATCTAAGTGCAAACCTTGAAACAAGTGCAGAAGAAACCCTAATCCATTGGCTATTTACAAAACCTAAATTCCTTTTCCTCTCTCCTCCAATCTTTGGATTCATTACATTTCAAGTAGAGTCTTAACTAATAATAGTTATTATTATAATTAAAAAAACACAACACAAAAGGCATCAAAACCTGAGAGTTTCTGAAACATAATCAAATGGGGAAAGTACTTAGATAAACTACGTGATGGTGATGCAACTCTTATATTTCCAATAAAAACAACCAGATGAATGAAACGAGAAACGACGAATTAACAAGATACCAATATAGTTCAGTTCCTTCAATGCACCAACACCAAGAAAACAAAAATATGTACTACACACATCACAATCTACCTTTTTTATCAGAAAAGAAACATTTTGAATTTAAGGGCATATTTGGTAGTATTTCAAACTCACTTATAAATATGCAAAGAAACAAAATTATAGCTAGCTTCAAAAATATTATATCATTAAGCAATACTAATAATTAATTAAGAATTATTTTTTTAAAAGTTGGAAAGAAAAAGTAGATCTTATTATCATCAGCTTCAATTTAATTTAATTAATTTAAAAACCATGCACTTTAATGAACAAAACTCACAAACTTCCTCAACACATAGACATGCATGGATATATATAATGGTTTTAAAAACTTAATTAAGCAGACAGATATATACATATATATATATATAGAGAGAGAGAGAGATTATGACCAATATTATCTGAAGAAGAAATAGTGAGATTTTTGAACTGAGACTCAATCCTTTGAAGAAAAAGCATGGCTTCCTTTAAGGGTTTGGAAAGTTCTTGCTCATACTTAATCAACATCTCACAGTAAGCTTCCATGAACTGATCCAAAGCTGGATCTTCACCTAAACACCCTGATCCAACTGCATCTCCACCCATTGTCACTGCAGATGCACATGCTTCTTCTAACCTCACCACCACTTCACCTGGTGCTCCAACCTAAAATAATTGTCACAAAGTTTAAAAATTAAAAATTGGTAAGATGAAGTGTCTTTATCAACTATCATTAAAAGGGTTTTGACTTTGTTTGAATTTTTTTTTAATATACATCCTAGTTGTTTGTCAATATTATTAATAAATGGAAACAAAAGGCCACACAGTTTCAAAGTACAAATATACAACAACAAAAAAAACTCATCAGATCCAAACTTGCCAAACAAAAAGTACACATATTTTCACTCACAAAATAAACCAAATTATATTAATTTTCCTGACCTTTTGACAATTGATGTAAGCTTCCAAGAGACGGTGATAGTGAGGATGAGCCATGATCTTGGCTTTAACAGAAGAAGAAGAGGAAGAAGAGCTTCCATTGTTGTTGTTATTGTCCATGAAATAGTAACCTAAACCAGGAGTGTTGTTGTTGTTGTTGTTGTGAAACATGATAGAAGAGGTAGTATTGTTACCTACAGTAGTGTTATTACAGTTGGTGAAGAGGTTATTATTATTAGTGGAAGGTATAGGAAGGAAGAGAGAGTTTGTATTTGCATTAGTGGTATTAGTGTTTATATTATTATTATTATTATTATTTAATGGATGATGAGTAGTAGTTGCATGATGAGAAGTAGAAGTGACTAAAGGCATCATCATCATTGGACATAGCCCACCACTGTTTTCTCCAAAAGCCATAACATAAGAAGATGTTCCATTAGAACTACCCTCCATATTGAATCAATCAATATTATGCTTCTTCTTCACACACCATTCACTTCCTTTTTATTACTCTCTCTCTCTTTCTCTCTCTCTAAAATAGGGTTGGTTACTCTGAATGATATATTGAAGGGGTCACCCCCGGGTTTTATGGTAAAAAAGTAACAGGCTTTATTTATTTTTACAGAAATAGTGATAGTGTGATGGAGGGTATAGTTACAGTCAGTTACATGAATGAAGAAGGTTTATGTTTTGTTTTGTTTTGTTTCTTCTACTATTACTGGCAAAAGCCTGCAGAGATTTCCTTTGGAAAATGAGTGTTAATCTTACTTTGGAGACATTTAGAGCATTTATTAATGAATAAGTAAGTAACTAGTGGATATAAGAAGGTTATGTATGAAGAGTGAAATAAGGAACAGAAGAGTGCACGCGGGGCATAGAGATAGGATGAAATAAACTTGAGTTAGAGAAGAAGGGAGAGGAAGAGATATTGGTGCCAAAAAAGGGTTTTACCTTCCCAATGAAAACTCTCCCTTCCTTCCTTTTTCTGCACTGCCACTGATCCCCCTGCCATACAAAAGCAGTGGAGTGAGAGAGAAGAGAACAAGTAATTTTTATGAGTGAGAAAGAGAGAGAGTGTGTAGTGTACTACTACTACTAATAAATAGTGAGTGTGTGAGGAACGATCAAATCGAGGGAGAGAAAACAAGTTACCTATCAATATTTGTGAACATAGGTTTATGCTGCACGGAATCAACTCTTCTTTCTATCACTCTCTCACTATTCTTTATTCATTTTTTTCCCCTTTCTTTCTACTCTTCTTACCTCCTAAACCAAATATAAACATTATATCTTCAAAATTCAACATCTTTATAAGATATTTATCCTAGACTAATGCATCAATCCGATTTGAAATATTAAATCACGAAGGATAATATTTTTCAGAAGTATAAATAATTTTCTTCATGCATTTTATGGTTTACATAATGAACTTAACTTAAAAAATAATAACAAAAACGAATGTCTTTTAAAATTAATTTTGTCTCGTACTGATATCAATTAGGTCAAAATCTTATATGTATAGACAATAAAATTCGCTATAAATTTTATTTTTTAATAGTGTTGTTGATGGTCATTATAGTTTAAATAATTTTTAAGCATTGGTCTACATAAATCATCTACCAAAGTGACTCACCGTACCATTTTCACGCGAAGTTCAATATATACTACAATTGTCATTCTTAAAAATATTAAAAGAATCTAAAACTTAATACTATTTGACAAAAACACTGGGATTTAATTTAGATAATCATAATTAGGAGAGACAACGTCATGTTTAGTCTACATTTTACTAATGCTCAAAAATTGCTTAAAATTGTTATGACAATTGTCCTTAGTGTTTGGGTGAATTACCTATTGGAAGGGATTGTTTGAATTGTGTCGGGAAATGAAGCAAATATGTCGAAACTTAGGAATAGTAGTGAAATAGGCAGTGAATAGTGTTTAAGGTGGATGAGAGAGTTGTTTTGTGGAAGAAAGAAAATATTGTTTAGCTTTTCAATGAATTGGATAGGTTTAGCATGAGAGAGTGAGTGTGTGATGAAGTTGGCAAGGGGGATAATCCATGTGGTGGAGTAGTCATCTTTAACAATAAGGCTTCTTATCCTTTCACATCGACGAAGGTCGTATTATTTGTTTGGAAGCTAATTAATAATTGAATTCCTTCGTATGATAGCTTGTTCAGTAATTGAAGAGGAAGCACAATTATGTGTCCGTGGATGTGGCCTAAATGAAACAACAAACCATATGTTTTATCAATGTCCACTTTTGATTATTACCATTATATGTGATCACCGTTAACTACTTTCATCACCTACAACCATTCACTTTCGGCACTATCAACCACTCACCTCTAACAACCGTCACCAACATCTCGGACCACCGTCATCACTAGGGTTGGACATTGGGTCGGTTCGGGCGGATTCGCGTCCAAAAGCAACAACCGGCCCAAACCGCGGGTGAGACACACCGGTCCAATATTGTTTGTTTATTACTACGGTTTGAACGGGTTACGGGTTAACAGGTTATCGGGTAAAATACCTGAGTTGATTCGGTTTGGGCCAATTAGTGGGCTATAAAATATATTTGGCCCAACTACATTTTTTATTTTATTTGTATGTGAAGACCAATTTTGACTAAGTTTTTTTGTATCTATTTTGGAGACAATTATTAGACACATTTTATAAACTTTGAATTTGGGGTTCATTAGTACATATTTGGTATTTTTCTATTGAAGAGCCATTTAGGCGATCCTGCCCAATTTAGTTACAGCTACAAACTCAAATTTTCATGTTACATACTAATATCAAATTAAGCATACACAACTGACTAATAGTTTAAAAATATCAATGTAATGGCATACAAGTCCCAGTAAAAATATCAATGTAATGACATATAAGTTCGGGTACCCGCGGTCAAAATATTATAAACCGGACTCGCCCATTAAAAACCATATGGACTCACTAAAATTGACTCGCGAACCCGTTAACCTGTATTTGTCCGCCCAGTAATGAATTTGGGCCACGGGCTGTCGGGTTATTTTCGGGCCACGGGTTTGTGTCGAACCCTAGTCATCACTATTAACTATTCACCACCGACTACCATCTATGACCACAGCCACCACCACTGACCTTCAATTACCATCTCTTGTCATCGCCCACCCACCGCCACCATCTCCGATCACTTCATACATCACCACTCACCCACATCTGCCTACTGTCAGCACCAACGACCAGCCACCTTAATTTGACATATGTCACTATCATCTTTGATATCCGCCACTACCACTACCAAGCACTATTTCCTACCAACGTTCACTACTATAGTCATTGTCGGTTACGCCTCGACCACCATTGGAAATCACCACCTCCTACCAATGTCCATTACTATATTTATTGTTGGTCATGCTCCGCCCACCACCTCCATCTATTAACTGTTTTTTTATGAAAGTTAACATTTTATGGAAAATAATTTTTTTTGCCTCAATTTTTTTTGTTTTTATAAACTAATTTTATTTTTCAAATATCAAATTATATATTTGATCTATTTTTTTCGTGTGCCTATTTGATATCTCATTAATGTCCTACACATTTTACTGCACTATATCAATAAGCATACACAATAGGAGAATTGAATTTCAAGTCATACTTTGACTTGTTATCTCTTAATCCAGTTACAACTTTATAACAATCTAACTAACTAAGTGAATTACATATAGGTTGAAGAATAAAAAAGTATTTGAAAAAATATAAGTTAAAATTGTTTTCATATAAATTTACGAGGTTACACAATTGAGAAACTGAATCTAATTTATTGTTGAGTTGAAGTGAAGATGACGTTGGTAATATAATGAGAAATAATTAAGTAGCACATACAAATAAAAAGCGCGTCTGCAGGTAAGTAAATAAAGCTGTAAAGTTAGTGGGACAGTCCGAATGTCTCTTCCTCTTTATGTAGCAATAGCAGTAGCAGCCTATGACTATATATCCCTCATGAGAGTACTTAGCATCACTTCCCATAAAACTAAACAAATAAAATACCGTAGCTACAAACCACCTCCATCAGGTTACGTACTTATTGTCGCATCTTATTGTCCCCCCTCTCACCCGCTTTATACTCTTCACTTAGTACAACCACATTTCAACTTATTATTTTCACTAAAACAACACTTCTATTCACTATTTAATTAAACGCTTGCATCTATTTTTACAAAAACAACCACTCATTTTCTCAGACTTACAAACTCATAAACAAATATTTATTTTAACACAATTTAATAAATAGGATTCATATTTATATCGTGTTCAATATACAGAATCGTGGCATCGTAATTGTATACGTTTCTTTATTATTTTTTTATAGAAAAAAAAAATAGAATTTATAAAAATGTAAGATAATACTTGTCGTATCACCCTTTTTAAATACACACTAAAATTTATTAATCTACGATGGAATGTCTATTAACTTCTGTAAATAAGAGAATCACTCTATTATAGATGTTCTAATATGGATGGACTCTAATTTCCTATCTTCATACAGTCAGAAATCAGAAATCAACGGTCATTCGATTAAAATTAAATAATTTAAATTTTATATTTTAAATTATAAAATAAATATTAAATTTTTATTATTTGTAATTATTCAATTTCGAACGAACGATAGTTAATATCTCGATTATGTGAATGTAAAATTTCTCTTAGAGCATGAGATCTACTTTTTTTTATCCTATTTCTAATATAGTATCTTTCAATTGTTATTATTTTATTTTATAATTTTAACTCTGTCCAATAATTATTCTACTATTAGTTCATGTAAATTTTTTTTATATGAAATGATAAATATTACAAAAATCTCACATGCACATAACTATAAAATCTCAATTATAAATTTAGAACATAATATTTAACGTAAGAATATCAATATTTTTCGGATTGAATTGAAACTTGAGAACCTAGTTCATATAATTTTAATCAATGTCCAAATATGTTTTTATTCATTAATTAATAATACATGAACTATTCGGCAGGGCGGCTATTGGCTGTATATCAATCTCAATAGTACAAGGCGTCTAATTTGTGAGGGGTGTGAAATTTTTGTTTTTTGTTTTTTTTATAATATAAAAAAGTGGGAGTAATTTTTTTCTTAAATATATTTTTTATTTTTATAAAATTTGAATTTTCAAATTTAATCTCTAAAATTATTTTATTTATTTTTAGTCTCTATTTTAACTTTATAAAAATTATTCTAGGACTAAAAATATCAATTTTATTTTTATAAAATAATAACTAAACGCAAATAAAAAAATTATTATGGCCTAAAAAGTTGATGATTTGTTTACATGGACTAAATTTTCTTTAAAAATTTTATAAAAAGTTAAATTTATTTTTAACTATTAAAATTGCAATTTTTTTTTATCACATACTTAATTTTAAAGATTAAAACATTACCTACAAAATATTTTAAAGAGTCACGTATGTGACAATGTATTTAATTGCATTCTGGAGATACGAATTTTAATTTCTATATATTTTATATATTAAATAATAAAAAAAATATAGAGACCGAGTGGCTTCCAAATTTTGTTTCATATTAAGATGTGACATAGTAAAAGTATAAAAATATAATATTTTAATATTTGTTGAAAATATGGTATTTTGATTTTTTTTAAAGATATTAAGAAAAAAAATCAACAAATTAAATCTATTTATTAATATAAATAATTTTAATTTATTTAAAAATTCAAGGTCTAATTATTTTTTTACTAAAGGATATTATACGATAGGTTTAAACCTATTTATACAAAATTTAACTTGTATTTTTTACTAAAGAGTAGTGTATAATAGGATTTTTCATGAATATTTGAAAGATCTTTAAAATATATAGTACTAAAGACTGGGTTTAAGAAACCAACTGTGTCACGGTGAAGGTTTGAAAGAAGAAACAAATTAAGGCAAATCAAGTACTAACCTTTGCCTTGATCGACACGTATGAGCTCCCTTGACGATCCATCCAATCAGTGGGTCCTAAATCTCTTTGTAGATTTTTTTCGTACAGAATTATCATTAATCATTTCATTACAGACGCAATTGATCCAATTTATTTTTTAATTAACGAGTAGTATGAAACTAACTTTTTTTTTACTGCATATGAAACTATATACTTGTTTCTAGTGGTAAATAATGCTTGTGTGTTTAACAAAGACCATTTTTTTTACTTTTATAAATAAGATAATAATTAAATTGATTTCAATTTAATTAAAAAAATAAATAAATAAATATATATTTTAAATTGTAATTCATTTGTGGTGTCTTATATCAAGAAAAGAAGATAAAAAATACTCAGACATATTAGTGTATTTGATTACTTTAAAATAGAATAGTCTTTAAAAGAAATGTAACATATATATATATATATATATAT
>JBBPBP010000002.1:5608421-5620198 GCA_037974735.1 Cicer chorassanicum
AGAAATATTAAAAAATGTCTTTAGATTACTTGTTTAAAGTAAATGTAAATAAAATGTATTGAAATTTATGTAATTTATATTTTAAAACTGTAAAATCAAAAATTATTTTTTATTTTTTATTTTTTATTTTTTATTTTCTTAACAAATACTTTAAGAACACTTTTAGCATCACTTTCATAATAATAATAAAAATAATAAGAGTGATGTTAAAGAAAATATTATATTTAATACGTTTCACTTATACTTTGGTAATATGATAAAATTTTAAATAATAAATTATTTATTATTAATATAGTAACCAACTACGCGATGCGTGAATTTGTACAATATTTATTATTAATATGTTTCACTATGAGCTTAAAGGGGCAGGAAAGCAACTTTTTTAAAAAAAAACGAAAACAATTAGCCTCGGTTAAATCATGCCTAAGTTATTATTTCAATTTTTACAATAATAGTTAGACATAGTTAGGCATGACTAATGAGAAGTACTTAATTAACTATTTTTAATTATTGCAAGAAATTAATTGTTCTTTTTTTTAGAAATTATATGTAGAATAATCAATTTGATGAGTCATCGAATAAATTAGTAAAAAAAACTCAATTTTATAACTGTGGTTCACAACTAATTTGATCCGATTTATTTTTCTTAAGGAACAAAAAAAAATGCTTTTTTTTCCAATAACTAAATTTGATCTCTCAAAATTTTCAGAATATTCATCATTTTTTTGAAAAAGAATAAATAATATTTTATTATTTTCCATAAATAAATAAAAAGTAGTAAGATTGTATTATTTTGAGTAGCTATGCACATTATTGATTTGTTGCCATTAAATAAATTAACTGAGAGAAGTATTTATATTTAGTGTATGACAATACCTCAAATAAAATTAACTCTAGTGAAGAGAATATATATAAAAAAAAAAAATTAATCATTTCTTATACATGTGAATTAGGACCGACGGGTATAATTTTTAAAAATTCTACCACATTCAATAATTTTTTTTATAAATTTTCTAAAGAATTTAATTTATATATAGCATTGTAAACATACCTATATACATTATATATGTTGATAAATTATTTTTATTTTGTTTTAAAGAGTCTATCAACAAAATCACACATTAAGTTCAGAGAATTGAAGAATTGTGGGTTTGAATCCACGTTCTAGCATATCAAGCATAAATTTTTTTACCATTTAAAATATACTTATGGACCAAGGTAATCAATATTGTATTGAACATTAAACCGGTGTAAATAGAGGTTCAAAGATTAAACTGAAGTTGAATCTTGTCGAACTGTAAATAGAGGTTCAAAGATTAAACCGGTATAATTAACATAGTTATATTTATTTTATATTCAATTTGCATCGTTATCATTTTTCGTTGTTTACGTGAAAAAACTCATGTGTCCATTAGAGTTCTTTAATATTCATCGCCTTCTTCGTATTATTTCTCCTTAAACCTGTAAAATTCAACTTTTTTGTCAGCCTATTCTGTATTTTCTTTCTTCATCTTGTAATCTTCATCAAACATCATTTTTTTATCTTCATGGCTAATGCCCATTCACAAAATTAAACCAAAAAAAAAAGGACCAAATTAAAACTCATATTTAAAACCAATAACAACTTAAATTAGATCCCACCCTTGCGAAACTCAAGTGTGAAACAACTAAAATTAAACTAGAAATTGAAATCCATAAAAAGATTTCAAATAAAGAGAAGTTTTTTTTCCTTTTCCTATTTCTCTTTTGATTTTTAGTAAAAGAAAAATTGAATTTTTGTTTTGTTAATTATTGTAATGATTATGTTTTTATTTAGTTGGTTATCTAGAAAATTTCTCAATGAAAAAGAAGCATTAAAAAGGATGTCCTAATTTTTTTAAAATTTTGGATTTCAATTTGTTTGGATTGATAAAAGTGATGAAGAAGAGGAAGAAGTTTCAATCTCATTTTTACAAAAACTGTTAAAAAGTCCAACTTTGTAAACACAATAAAATCTAAATAAACTAATTGGAAAACAAAAATTAAAACACATGTTCATAATTTGAACATAACTTAAAAGTCACGGGTATAATTTTTGCTTTTAAAAAATTATTAAGGATTTAGACGAGTTAAAAATAAAAGTGTATCTTTTTCTGTGAATCTTTTGCCCACCCTTTCTCTTCCTTTTCATCTCTCGTTGGACAGTCCTCATAAAATAATAACAATTGAATCTGATAAAAGTTAAAAATATACTAAGAAAAATTCTTACCTCAAACTCAAGGTGATACTTTTTTTAAGTATTATTGTAACTAAATACTCATGAGTCAAACTATTATTAAACTCTGATTTCGTTATTTAACATTGTTTACACATAAAATACTTAACAAAAAGGTGATTAAAAAAATACTTAAAACCAAAATTCTTGCCTTGGTCGAAAGGAAAGATTTTTAAAAGTATTTTAATAATTTTAATGTTGAATCAAAATTTAAATTATTCATCAAATTTATATGTTTTTCGCCGTAAAAAAAAAGAAAAAATTGTTAGAACCAAACTAGTTTGAAATTATAATCTTAGATATACAAGTGTGTACAATTTAATATTTGTTATTCGATGAGTATATTTATGTGAATTTTTTAAATCAACTCAAAATAATATTGAAGTTTCACAAAACATCATCGTCTCTAAACTAAAGTCATTACATCTCGACCACAATATTTCTTGTGCTTATTCTCTAATTTTAAAGATAGAAAAAAATTGAAGTTGAGTTTTAGCTATTACACAAAGAAAATCTATGTTGTTGAAAAATTCATATCAAGAGCTTCATCATATTCAAGTCTTTAGTTGCAAAGAACAACTCAATTAGAGTTTTCTAAACTATCTTGAAGTAAAACTCTTTTGCTTGTAATAGTTATTATTACTTGTTAAAAAGTTGAGTTAGTATGTATTGAGTGACAACTAGAAGACTATAATTTAATTCCTCATTCTTGTGTTTATTTTTCTCATATTTTCAAGTAATATCTCGATCATATCTTTTATTGAGGTTACTTCCACAATATAATTCATATGTTTTTTATATTAATTCTTCATCATCTACACACTTACATATAACAATTAGCATATTCACTGAACATTAAAAATATGACATTTAGTTTGACACAATTTTTATGTATAAATGTGACCATCGTTGTTAGACGAGAGAGTAAAATCTAAATACAATCAAAGCTAAATTATAATTTTGATTTTATGAATTATTTTTATATTTACTTTAGTCTTTATATTTTTCTTTCCAATTTGTTATCTTATTACTTTTAGATTACACTTTGGTTCCTTTAAGTTTTTTCTTTTTTCATTTCAATTTCTTAATTATAAATTTTAGTCATTTTCATTCTTTTTGTCGGTTTTTTGGCCTAAGTTTATCAAATATTTCATATTTTTATCTTTCTTCTTGCCCAGTCAAGTGCCTAATCACCAATAAAAGTAATGCCAACATGTGAAATATTTGAAAGACTCAAACCAAAATTTGATCAAAAGAACCAAAGTGTCTATATTTATAACTTAGCTTGTGATTTTAACCTAAAGTCAAATTGCTATGAAAGTTATTATTCACTGTTCCCTCTGATTTCTTAACAATTATCGCTTTAGACTATTTCACATGAAACGAATAATTAAAAAAATATAATAAATAAAAAATTAATTATAATTTTACTAATTATCTTTTTTAACAATTGTTATTTTTCAATTACCAAAACTGAAAAGTGAAAAATATTAATTTTAGTACGCAAATAATATTATTTAGATGTATAATTTGTAAATAAAAAATGACAATGTTTTGTAAAAAAATGCATCAATTTTATTTTTGATGTTTTAAATTTAGAGTTGTGATGGTGCCCCAGTCTAAGATAGAGAAGATATTCGGCTCACTAAACACTTTGAAAATTTATATTTGTCTCTCTTCAATGACACAAGTAAAAATCGAAGCAAAAATTATTACTCTCTTGTCTCGTAATGAATGTTGTTTAAGATTTTTAAAAAGTAATTTTGACTTTATATTTTAAAAAATGATTTTTATGATAACTTACTTAAAAAATAGTAGAAGTTGTTTTAGACTTATTTTTCATTGATTAAAAAAGTAATTTTGATATTCAATAACTGATATATTCATTTCAAAATAGCTTTTAATTATAATTACTTTTTGAAATTTCATTATTAAAAAAAATTGTAGTAAATATATGAAATAATTAAAGAGTAAAGGACTATTTTGGTACCTAAGGAATTCTTAAGGACCCATTCTAGTCATTGAGAAAAATAAAATCACTTTTTAGTCTCTAAGAAGAATAAAACGGACCAAATTAATTCTTATGAGAACCACAGTTAGAAAATTGAGATTTTTTTGCTAACTTGTCCGATAACTCATCAACTTGATTCTCCAACGTGTAATTTCTATTTAAAAAATGACAATTAAGTCATTGTCAATAATTAAAAATAGACAATTAAATCTCTGACAATAATTAAATGAATAATTTAATCTTTGCAACAAAAAATTCACTAAATTATAATATAATTTAAAAAACAACGCCAATAATATCCAAATTAAACCACAACGGTATCATAAATGATCCAAAATATAAGATATAAAAAAATGTACCAGCATGTGATCTTATTCTTATCCAACTAATTTCTTCTAATTTGTTGACATGATTTATGCTTATCACTTAAATTTGAATACGAAATTCACATAGAATAGCAAAAAACAAGAACAAAAAAAAACCACAACATGATAAAGTAAGAACCGAAAATCACGTCAACGATAAATAAAATATCCACAAATCGCAAAGGCCAAATAAAAAATTGACATAAAATAGTAACAACAAAGCAAAAATCGCATGAACAGTACATGAAATCACACATTCAAAAGCGTGAACAGGAAGAACAATAACGCACCTTCAAAAACGTGAGAATGAAGAAGAAAATGCTGCTTGTGAAACAAACGACAGAGACGGCGGAAGTCACACCTTCATAATCGGATACCACTATGGAATCAAAAGGGTTTCTAAGTTGTTCCGATTTATTTTTCTTAAGAACTAAAATTTGTTTTTAATTTTTTTTCAAGGACTTAATTGAGTCTTTCAAAATTTCTCAAGGACTAATTTAGTCCGACTTATTTTTCTTATGGACTAAAAAGTGCTTTTATTTTTCTTAATGACTAAATTGAGTCTCTCAAAATTTCTCAGGAACCAAAATAAAACATTTAGTCAATATTTAAAATGATATTTTAAGATAATTTATTTAAATCAATTTTTCATTTGAATATTTATTTTTGAAATTCTTTTTTAAAAATGTTAAAACAAAAGGTAAAAATACTATAAAAAACAAAATTAAAACAAATGGACCCACAATAAATATTATTTAAGATTTTTGTTCATATATTATGAAATAAAATAAATAAAAATAAAATATTTTATTTGTCTTGAATTATAAGAGCCCTTTTAACTTTTTTTATGTATTAATACAAAACCATTCCCAAATTCAACTTGTATTAATAATTTATTTACAAAATCACTATTAATTAATTTATCAATAGAAAACGTAACTTATTTTTTCTCTCTTATAATAATATTAATTATAAAAATAAATATGTAAAAGTAATATACTTTGATAAATTTTTTACTATGATAATTGTTTTTCCGTGAAATTTATTGAAAAGGACGAAAGTGCACTAATTTTGTTAAAAGGTAGATATTAGTAATTAAAGAATATAAAGGATAATTATTTTTTTGAAATATTTTGTAAAAAAAGTTTTTAATTTTTTTTTAATAGAACTCCACTTATAAGATAAAGTTAAAGAAATAAATTAAAATAATATAAAGAACTAAGAAATTAAATAATAATTATTGAGAATGATATTTTGTTAAAGAAAAAATTCTTATTGGAAAGCAACGTTGAAAGGCAATAATGTGATAGCAAGAATATTAATTATTGAACATAGATATTTTCTCTCTCTGATTACTCTATCCGTTGTTAGTACTCAAATCAATGGCGTCGCGGGACAACAAGAAAGCATCGAACAGTCGAGCTGGAAGAATTCGCACTCTCTCCGATCTGAACCGACCATCCGCTGATTCCGACAGCGATTCCGATGGCCCTCAGGAGTATTACACCGGCGGCGAGAAAAGGTTCTTATTCTTTTATCTCTCTTCTAAATTACCCAACTTTCCTAATCGTTTTCATTTTTTATTGATTTTTATTGTAATTGGTATTTGCTGCTTCTTCTATTTATATATCATACTCATGCTTTAGTTGTTTGAGCTACATCATATACTTTTCATGAGAACGAAGTTATATGGTTGAATAATCTAGGGTAATTCTCTGATACAACGAAGCTATTTCTTAACAAAAACTGTGGATTGTCAATTTAAGCAATACAGTGAAGTGACTCAACTATGAAATGGAGATAGATGTCAGGGTTGGGATGGAAAGTTATAAGGGCACAATTGTTTTGCCAAAATTGTGCTTTTGATGAGCACCTTCAAACTTTTACTTCAAGACTAATTTGCTTGGGCTTCTTGAAACCCATTCTGATCTAGCTCAACTTGTTAAAGAATGGGGGGACAAAAGTTCTCAAAGTGACATGTTTTTGTCATTTCCTAATTTCCTTTGTTCGAATAGCCACTCTCTCTTTGCTCTTCCTGGGTTTAATGACAATGCTCTTATGAATTTTGAGAGCCTTTTGAGGTCTTTAATGTATTATGTGAAACTCTATATTACGACTTCTACATTACTCCCTTGATTGGTTAAACTGTTTTATGTACACAAAAATTGAACTTATGGAACTGCTTAGTTTAAATTTTTTACTTTGAATGTATGAAGGAAGTCAACCCATTGTTGGCGAGTTTTAGGATAATGTAGTTGACTGGGGTGACCACTCAAACTCTCAATTTTCATATCCTCCAACTTAGCGGGTTTGGAGTGGAACGCTTCTTTTATGTTTTTAAAATGGTGATTTAACATTTTAGCCTTTGATACTGAAACCTTTTGGCCACAACTAGGCAATTAAATGGTAATGCCATATGTTGTCAATAACGGCGCCAGAGCGTGCGATCACAGAGTGCCGCAGGGTTGATTGCAACATTAAACACGGGTGCATTGCGATTTTATGGAGCAGTTACTGCGGCCACAATATGCTCCAAAATCTCGCCTAATGTGGTCTATTGCACCCACTATGGACGCAATAGGCCAAAATTTTGCATCTACAGGGGTTTTCCTGCCACAATCTGGTGTTTTCTGGCCACGTTCGAATGGTTTCTGGCCAGCACCTTCTCATGCAGAGAAGTAACGAAGAGGAAGCAAGAAAGAATACAAGAAAAGGAGTAGGACGAGGAGGACAGAGATGTGCAGTCATTACTGCAAGCTTGTTTGACTTGGTGTTGAAGGCGACTGATGGAAGAAAGAAGGGCCTAGGTTTTTTTGATCTTATTAAATGGAGGAGTGAAAGTGTGAATTGGGCCCTTCAAGCCCAAAGGCTTCACTGCATTTATTTTATGCCACAACAGTCTACACATATAGCATAAAGCCAAATATTGTTGAAAAAAACCATTTTTTATTTTTAATTTATTAAAATCTATATATCATTATATAATATAAATTACTTAAAAAAGTAATTTATTATAACTTATTTAGTATAAATTATAAAATATTTAATACATATTAAAAATATTAGAATAGCAGCCATCCTGCTATCCTAGTCTCAGTCTATATTGGCTGCTCCGAGTCTCTATCCAAGATTGACGATATAGGTAATACCAGAAGATATTTGTAATACCATTCCACTTCATCCTGTTCTAAGCGTACAAACGTAGTCTTATGTTTGACTTATATGCTTTACTTTTCTAGAACCTCAAGCTCCTGTTAGTGAAAAAGTCACTTCGAATACCTTGATCAAAAGTGTTTAAATTTTGTATTATAAGAGTTGGTATTTGAAAGATTGTCGTAATATCCACCTGTTCAATAAATAAGTACATATGTAATCACGCTTTCTAAACCTTTTAAGTTTAATATACATAGAAAGTTTCTACGTATTAGAAAGTTTTACTGGTCTTATGTATTTTGTAAGAGAAACACTCCAATGTTTATTTTATTTTATGGTCTGTAACAATTGTACATTATGTCTTTCCAGTGGAATGCTTGTCCAGGACCCTTCAAAAGGAAATGATGTAGATGCAATTTTCAACCAAGCTAGGCAACTTGGAGCTGTGGAAAGGCCTCTTGATCAGCTTCAGGAACCTCCAAGGTCAACAAGCTTTACTGGAACTGGCAGGTTACTCTCGGGAGAAACTGTGCAGTCTACTTCTCAATCTCAGCAACCTGAATCTATCGTTCACAACATTGTTTTTTGGAGTAATGGTTTCACTGTAAATGATGGACCTTTGAGGAGATTGGATGACCCTGCAAATGCCTCATTTTTGGAGGTACTGTATTAAGATTCTTATTCTGTCAATGGATGGGTAGAAAGTTTCAAGAGTAATGAGGTTGTTTACCCAAAAAGACTACTCCTGAGTCACGAGCAGTAGAAGATAGAGTTTTTTTTATCATTATTCAGGGAACAATGGAATATCTCAATAAATTTTACTATAACTTTACTTCTATTTAAGTTTCTCTGAATGTCAAGCTTATTTTGTAAGTTTGCTGCAGGTTGCTTTTACGATCTCTTGACGATAAACTATCTAAGAACGTCTCTGATATGCGTTTGCAAAACTATTACTTTCTTCATGGTTTTCTTATATCAGTCAATGGTTATATTGTATTTAATGATATTTGCTATTTCTGAATGCAGAGCATTAAAAAATCCGAATGCCCGAAAGAGCTTGAACCTGCAGATAGGAGGTCACCTGTAAATGTCAACCTCATAAAGAGGAATGAAAGCTATCGTGTGAGTTTTCTATTTGAGTTCTTAGGTTTGTCTTTGTCAAATGTACTATGAAACTCAATCCAGTTCCCTTGTTATGCATTATTATTACGAATATCTAAAATCATACATTTCCACTGTATAAATCACAATTGCACTTTGTCACACCAACAGGAACCCGAAAAGAGCCAAGCTTCATTTCAGGGAGTGGGAAGAACACTTGGAAGCAGCTCCACTTCAGTGTCCCCTGAGCCAAATGTTGCCTCAACAACAGCTCCCACCTCAGCTACACCCCCTTCTGCTGCTCTGGTAGTTGATCAGTCATTGCCATCAACCTCAATACAACTCAGGTTAGCGGATGGAACCCGCTTGATATCACACTTCAATTATCACCACACAATCGGCAACATCCGTGCGTTCATTGATACGTCTAGACCAGGGGGTCGGCAGAATTATCAACTTCAGATGATGGGGTTCCCTCCAAAGGTTCTAGCTGATGAAACACAGACTATAGAGCAGGCTGGATTGGCAAATTCAGTTGTCATACAGAAATTTTAGCAAGCTTCTGCTACAAAGTCTTATTTCATTACTTGTTAAATACTGCATAGAAATGAAGAACAAAAACAAATAGGAAACCCCTGGTTTTGAGGGGATATCTTCTTTTTGTGACTCAAGCTTTATCATATACTCTATCTGCTTGAGAATCAGCTGGGTGGCTTATCTTTGGACTTAATTATGTGGTATTATGATTATGTTGTGTCTTCATACTTGCTGGGCCTAATGAATGGATTTGATATTTCTATTGACCTATTATTTAGAATGTAGAATAATCCTCATATTTGTCATATGTGCACTTAAAATTGTAATACAGGTTATTTTTCAAATGTGCATTTTTTATCTACAGTTTGACTCTGCGTCAAAAAAAAAACTACAGTTATACACGATATACAATTCTATTTTAAAAACGTAGTCTTTTTTTTCTTTCCCCTTTTCTGTTGAATGATTTAAATTATGTTGGCTCTTTTATAGCCTCTGATTATCTTTGTATTCTAAAGAAGAGAAATAAATGTTATTTTTTTCTCCAGATATGTACTTCTACTTCCAAACACAGTTGTGGTTTTTTTAGAAATATAGAAGTGGAACGAAGAGTTCAAAATTCAAATAATTCTCATAAGTAGAAAGTTTTGGAAGGATTCCTCTTTTCTCATGGGCACAACTTTGTTATCTGATTTCTCTTCTCTAGCAATGTAAGAAGCCAATGTCCATATTTATTAGCACAAAAATAATCACAACTTTTTTTGGGATCTGTATACATAATTACAAGCTTTAGAAAGGCTAATAATATACTTTAAATCTTTAGACTAAACAAAGAAAAGCTAACACATTATTATCTAACAATTTTTACTTATAAAAAATATACAAACTTCTCATTTTCTTTATCCTAGTCGCCTCTTTTTCATCCACCAAAAGAAATATTTTAAAGTCAATTTTTGGTATAGAATCACTCATTTAAATCTTTTTTTTTTATATCTAAATAAATGCTTTCTACATAGATATAATTTTTCTTTTATTTCTTCTGTAATTCGTCTTTGTGTGACGTTTTAGTTTTGCGTTCTAGTGTGGTATTCGCTTGATTCAGATTGATAAATTAGTACAAATTCAATCAACGTTACAGATCTAGAAACGTTAATATTTGAGACGCTTTAATTTTGTCACATTTGAAGATATTTTGTCGTTTTACGCTATTAATTTAGGTATTCTTTGTTTGCAAATTCATATTTTTCGATTTTAGTGATTTCGAATTTGTGTTGTATTCTTGATCGATGTATTATACTAATTTGAATTAATAAATATCGGTTTTTAAGTAAAAAAAATATTATTACCTAAGAAAATATAATTCTTTTTTCTTTTTACTAACAAAAAGATGTTCATTCATTCGAATTGATAGAGTACATCGAAGACAACATAAATTCAAAGTCGCTAAAAAAGTAAAAGTGATGAATTTGTGAACAAATTTGCAGCATGCAATAGAAAAATGTCTACAACTATTTTGACTTAATCAAAGTAATTAGAATACTCATGTCTTCAGATAGGTAGAGTTGACAACAAGTCATTGATTGAACGTGTAATGGATCGAACTGATCAAGACGACAAACAAAACAAAGCTGCACGCCGACGACGAACTTACGAAAAATGCAAAGAAAAACCAAATCTTTGTGAGAACCCCTTCATTTTCATTATCCAACTCTACCCTTTTCTGTTCTATCTTTTCTAAATTTCACATTCCATATACCTTCAATGTGGAATCTATGCTTTTTCTTCATTTCATCTCTTTTGGTTTTGATATCGTTATAAACTGTCTCAGCTTCAAAGAGATGCTTCTATGTGTCATCCAATTTTGACATATAGAAATTGAGCGTCTGTGTGATGCTTTCAGTGGTACAGATCTTTGCAACTCCAAACTCCATGGAAGAAGCAGTTACCATGAAACCCGGACACACATAGCATTCCCTTTAATTCTTTCATTATTTTAAAATCCTTATCCACCATATCAATAAGGGTTTTGCTATTCACTAAGTTGAGAAATTCTGCACTGGGTTTTTATGGAAATTTATACTTTCAAATAAATCAACCAAAAATATTGATATCAGGCAAAAATAATAATAGACGAAATATTAAATATTTCTATATAGCATTTAGATAATTACGTGTATTTTCTTCTGAAATATACTTTTAAATATATCAACCAAAAACATTGATATCGTATTGAGGCAAAATAATAATAGACGAAATACTAAATATTTCTACATGGCATTCAGATAATTATATGTATTTTCATTTTTCTTGTAGTACATGTATCTTTTTTTTTTTTTTTCGAAAATGTTAATGCCCTCTT
>JBBPBP010000002.1:5620283-5633728 GCA_037974735.1 Cicer chorassanicum
CCCTCTTGTAAAAAATATTTGATATATTGAGGCACAAATTTCAAACCCGCATTACTCAGCTACTCTAGGATTAATTATATGTATCAGTTTCGTCAATTGGTTCTTTGAAAAAAAATGCAATTATGAACTAGAAGTTTATGAATTATAATTTTCTATTTTACACAAGATGTCATATTAGTGCTTAAAATAAAAGAAGGAAAAAAACTAAAATCATCCATCGTTATAATCCAAACTTTACCCTCTTAAAATTAGTTTTTAAAGCCCAATACCTAAAATTAATTAAATCTTTAAGAACCAATTTATCTTTAAGTATTTCAATATTTAAGACTAATTTGAAAACCAAAAATGTTACGTTATAAGATCTAAACGAAAATGACTGACGATTAACAATTTTTAGTGCACAAATGACAAATATGAAGATTATTCTACACTTTAAAGAACTATTCAGTACAAATATCAAATCCAGCCATTAGGCCCAGCTAGTATGGAGACACAACACAATCATATCATAACACATAATTAAGTCCAAAGATAAGCCACTAACTGATCCTAAAGCAAATATAGTATATGATAAAGCTTGAGTCACAAAAATAAGATATCCCCTCAAGACCACATGATTTTCCTTTTTTTTTTTGTTCATCATTTCTATGCAGCATATATAAGTAATGGAATAAGACTTTGAAGCAGAAGTTTTAAGTTTTCTAAAACTTCTGCATCACAACTGAATTTGCCAATCCTGCTTGCTCTATAGTCTGTGTTTCATCAGCTAAAACCTTTGGGGGGAAACCCATCACCTGAAGTTGATAATTCTGCCGACCCCCAGGTCTAGACGCATCAATGAAGCCACGGATGTCACCAATCGTGTGGTGATAATTGAAATGTGATATCAAGCGGGTTCCATCTGCTAACCTGAGTTGTATTGAAGTCGATGGCAGTGACTGATCAACCACCAGACCAGCAGAAGGGGGTGGAGCTGAGGTGGGAGGCGTTGTCGAAGCAACATTTGGTTCTGGTGCGGTTGAAGTGGAGCTACTCCCAAGTGTTCTTCCCACTCCCTGAAATGAAGCTTGGCTCTTTTCTGGTTCCTGTTGATGAGACAAAGTGCACTTGTGAATTATAAATTGGAAGTGTGTGATTTTATATAATAAGTAATACTACTACTAATAATAACAATGCATAACAAAGGACCTGAATTGAGTTTCAAAGTAAATATGACAAAGACAAACCAAATAATTCAAATAGAAAACTCACACGATAGTTCTCATTCCTCCTTATGAGGTTGACATTTACTGATGACTTCCTATCTTCAGGTTCAAGCTCTTTGGGGCATTCAGATTTTTTAATGCTCTGCATTCAAAAATAGCAAATATCATTAAACACAATAAAACCATTGATATAACGATGAAGAAAGTAATAGTTCCCTAAACACATATCAGGCACATTTTTAGATAGATAGTCTCCTCAAGAGATTGTAAGAGCAACCTACAGTAAACTTCCAAAATAAGTGAAATTTATTGAGATATTCAATTGTTCCCTGAATAATGATTAAAAAAACTCAAACTTCAACAGCTCGGGACTCAGGAGTAATTTTTTTTTGGTAAACAGCCTCATTACTCTTAAAACTTTCTACCCTCCAACCCATTGTCAAAATAAGAATCTTAATACAGTACCTCCAAAAATGAGGCATTTGTAGGATCATCTAATCTCCTCAAAGGTCCATCATTTACGGTGAAACCATTACTCCAAAAAACAATGTTGTGAACAATAGATTCAGGTTGCTGAGATTGAGAAGTAGACTGCACAGTTTCGCCTGAGAGTAACCTGCCAGTTCCAGTAAAGCTTGTTGACCTTGGAGGTTCCTGAAGCTGATCAAGAGGCCTTTCCACAGCTCCAAGTTGCCTAGCTTGGTTGAAAATTGCATCCACATCATTTCCTTTTGAAGGGTCCTGGACAAGCATTCCACTGGAGACATAATGCACAATTGTTACACAATCAACAAAACAGTAACAAATCATAAAACAAACTAAACATTAGCATGTTTATCTGCAAATCTTGTGCGGGATAAATGAAATCAGTAAACTTTCCATGTATATTAAACAAAAAAGTTTAGAAAGTATGATTACATTAACGGATGCACTTTGATCAACAGGTGCATAACCTTTCAAAATCCGACTTTTAATATACTAAATTTCAACACTTTCAATCAAGGTAGTCAAAGTGACTTTTTCACTAACAGGTGCTTGAGGTTCTAGAGACGTAAAGCAAGTCAATATAAGGCTATGTTTGAACGTCTTGAACGAACCGAAGTTGAATGGTTTGGAATCAGATAGAGTGAAAGGAATCATTATTGTTGAAATTTTTAATTAGGGTTTGGTGAGGATCCCGTTTCCTTTGTTTGGAAGTAACAATGATAATTAATTGAGTAGAGTAGAGTATATTCAAATATTTCTTCTGGTGTTACCTTCATGGTCTCTCAGATAGACACGCAGAGCAGCTGGCCCGAAATTGGAATGGCGGTATGGCTGCTATTCTAACTTTTTTTAATAAATTATTAATACTTAATAATTATGCTAAATAAGTTGTATTAAATATTTAGTTTAGTAATTAATACTATATAGATACATATAAATTTTTAAAAAGTAAGAGTTTAATATATTTTATGTTTCATTCAACAATTTTTAGGCTTATACTATATAGATGCAGACTTGAATCCTCATTGGAACAATTCTTGTCCAGGCTTTACGTACCTCCCACCGAACTCTGGATTACTAGAGTCTCATTCCCCTAGGAACCAGAGGGTTAAAACAAAAAAAAACTATAGAAGCAGACTGGTGTAGGGTAAAACAAATGTAGTGAAGCCTTTTGGGCTTAAAGGGCCCAACTCACTATCACTCCCCCATTTCATAAAAATAAAAACCTAGCCTCTTCTTTTCTCCCATCAGCCGCTTCCAACACCAACTCGCACAATCTTGCAGTAATGACTGTGCATCTCTGTCCTCCTTCACCTTCTTTTCTTGTATTCACTTTCTTATTTCTTGCCTTTTCTACGTTACTTCTCTTATGTGAAGGTTCTGGTCAGCAAACATTTGATCGTGATCAGAAAACACTAGATCCAGTAAAGCCCTGTAGACACTAGATTAAGGCCGGAAAACGTCTAAAGTGGCTGCAATAGACCACATTCAGCATATTTGTGGCTGCAACAACAGCTCCAGAAAAATGCAACACATCCATGTTTAGTGTTGCAGCAGCCCCCTCAGAGACTCTGCGACTGCTGGCTCTAGCCCCGCTAGTGACAAAATAGGGTATACCATTTAATTACCTAGCTGTGAACTAAAAGGTTACAGCATCGAGGGTCAACATAGTAAATGACCATCTTAAAATATAAAAGAAGTGTTCCATTCCAAATCCTACAAATTGGAGGATATGAAAATTGAGAGTTTGAGTGGTTACCTAGTCCACTACATTTCCCTATAAATTGGTTGAGTTCCTTCATACATTCAAAGTAAATTTTTTAACTATGTAGTCCAATCAGTTCAAGTTTTGTGAATTTAAAACAGTTTAACCAATCAAGAGAGCAATGCTAAAGTCATAATATAAAGCTTCGCATAAGACATTGAAGACCTCAAAAGGCTCCCAAAAGTTGTAAGAGCATTGTTATTAGACCCAGAAAGAGCAAAGAGAGAGTGGCTATTTGAACAAAGTAGATCAGGAAATGACAAAAACATGTCGCTTTGAGAACTTTATGTCCCCTCCCATTCATTAACAAGTTGAACTAGATCTGAATGGGGGTTTTCAAATGCTTCCACCCAAAAATGATTTCGAGACAACTCTGAAAGAACTTTGTAATTGTATAAGCACAATAGAATAACATGAATTGTAATCACTTGTCATTATTTCAGGAGGGTTTCTTATAATATCACGGCAGTGTGCAAAAAAGTGTAACAGGATAAAGAGCCATCAATCCATTCAAATGAACATAGACAAAAGCAATTGAGGGAAAAGGGTTCATCAAATGACACACATCAAAGCAGTCACAATCCACAATCATAGAGGGTTAGAAAGCTCAGTACAATTTCCCCTATTCAATAATTACTAATTAATGAGTAAAAAAATAGAAACCATTTTGGCAAAACAATTGTGCCCTAATAACTTTCCATCCCAACCCTTACATCTATCTCCATTTCATAGTTGAGTCACTTCACTGTATTGCTTAAATTGACAATCCACAGTTTTTTTAACAAATAGCTTCGTTGTATCAGAGAATTACCCTAGATTATTCAACCATATAACTTCGTTCTCATGAAAAGTATATCATGTAGCTCAAACAACTAAAGCATGAGTGAGTATGGTATATAAATAGAAGAAGCAGCGAATACCAATTACAATAAAAAATCAATAAAAAATGAAATGATTAGGAAAGTTGGGTAATTTAGAAGAGAGATAAAAGAATAAGAACCTTTTCTCGCCGCCGGTGTAATACTCCTGAGGGCCATCGGAATCGCTGTCGGAATCAGCGGATGGTCGGTTCAGATCGGAGAGAGTGCGAATTCTTCCAGTTCGACTGCTCGATGCCTTCTTGTTGTCCCGCGACGCCATTGATTTGAGCACTCACAAGTCACAACAACGGGAGAGAGTAAGAGAGAGAAAGAGCAATATCTTGCGATTTAGTACTAGTACATATATTCTATAATAATGAGACAAATTCTAAGGTACATGTGGGACCGATACGTAAAAAATGTTCAAAACTCCAATCAAGCAAAATATTGTGATGGTTACAAGTTTATGATTTAAATCAATAATATATTGATAAATCTTAAATAAATTTGCAAATATTGATATTTTTAAACTAAGAATTTTGGAACTTATTTGATTTTAAGGGGTGAATACCACTTTGTCTATATATCCAAAAAAAAAATATTTAATTTTTTTTCTTCTTATTTTAATAAATTCTCTTCATATGACGTAATCTAATTTTGCGTCTATCAGAAGTATAGATACATTTGTACGTGGAAATTCTATTAAACTCAATCTCAATTGGTATTTTTTATTCATTTAAGTTTCCCGTTCAATTTATTGAAAATGGTATTTAGACTATATATGTCACATTTAGTTAATCACGTTTTAAAACATAAATTTAATTAAGTAAATGTTTAATCAATTTACCATTAAAATTGTGGTTAATCAACTATTTGAATGTCCACAATTTTGAATATGGTCTAAATGACAATCTACTCGACTGAATCAATCACAATTTTATATGTGATTTATCATGCCTCAAATAAATTAATTTAAAATAAAGTGTCCGTAAAATATTTTTGTTAATTTAAATTTCAATAATCTTATTTTCATTAACATTTACCACCTTTGTTCCTAAATATAGAATCCTTTTAGATTTTTCATTGTCCTTTTTTTATTTGATCTCTCTCAATTTTTCAACTCCATTAATAACTTCTTTATTAATCTACCTATAATTATTTTACGTCTTTTTTTGCAATTTATAATACATATTATATTAAAAACATAAATCAATTCTCTTTTCAAGGGTAAACTAATAAAATAATTAAAATTGTCAACAATTTATTACTACGATCAACTTTTTTTGTCTATAGACAAGATGATGAATATACCATTAAAAACTATCACACAACCTAACAACATTTGCTAGAGAATTTAAGGACAATTCTGCAACTAGCTTTATCAATTCATGAAATTTAATTAAAATGATCTTAATTATATATAAGAACCGAGGTAATATTAACTTAACTTCAACTTTCAAAAAAAATGTAAAAAATTAACGGGATAACATATTTATCAAAAATAATAAGTTTATATATTCACGTTTTTTTAAGGAGAATATGTCCATCTTTGATATTAATTAATTTTTAATACATTGTGAATGTAAAATTACACCAACAAATTACAATCAATCATTCATGTAACTATAGAAATAAAACATTTTAAAATTAGTTTATTATTCCTTTACAAATAAATATAAGCAATAATATGTCAAACCCTTTCTTTTTCGAAGAGAAAATAAATCAAAGAAACAAGTTAGTCCGAATTAACCACTACAAAAAGTCCAATTTGAGGGTTCTTTATATGAACAAGTTAATATTAAAACAGAAAATAATAATCAAGCCTTTGAGCTCTGTCAAATGAGGTCCCAAGTCTTAGCCAATGTTAGGTTGTGCATCCATCTACCTCAATCGCACGGTCGAAGGACATTTCGATGTGATAAAGTAGAAGCTACAAACTCTTGCTTCTAAATGGATGTGCGTTTATCTCTTACCCACCGCCCAAATAATCATGTGCTTAGTCAATTATTATCCTGTTTCGGGAAGAACTTTGGAGCTTCCTCTTTGCGGCAGTACTAAGCAGCGCTTCCCGTCGGTTTGTGGCGCACTCTATATATTCTTGTAAATGTGGAAGGTTCACTTTTTCGTCATCTTTGGATATTTGTCCCCGAATAATCTGTCCAACCATGAATAGATGCTTTTAAATAATTACCTTAGTATACTATAACAAACTGGAAATTGAAATTTTTCTTGTTACCTTTGATGCCCAGGATCGCTCCGCTTGCAGACAAACATCTCTAATATCTCTTCCAGACATACTAAAACAAGAACAACCAATGAACAAGAAAAGAACGACAAAAATAGTTATATACAAGAGGTCCAAAGTTCAATCACTACTATTAACATTTTCCCTCCCCTCTACGTATATGCTGACTACTAAAATTCGTCTACAAAAAACCATAACTAGAGCGTGGCATTTTAAAAAAAAAGGTGTAGCATGCTGAAGTTAGGAAAAATGGCTAAGGTCTGATTCTAATAATCAATATCAAGATTAAGAATGTGCATCGGTTGGTGGAAGTTAAGAAGATGAACACGTCTATCTGTATACTTCCCTCATTTTCTACCCATGAATACATCTAGCAGGGAACTCGATAGTTAGTCCAACTTACTCTTCTGTAACTCTTGCAAGTTCATCAAGTTCGGCTTTGGACAGGTGCTTTGCATATTTGGATGCTATCTGCTGACGATTATGATGATCAGGTAAATCAAAAGCGATCATAGTATCAAACCGACTACAAGAAGAAAGAGAAAAACAGCCAGGTTAAGATTTGTGGCTCCTGCATGAACAATTATGTAAACTTTGCAAGCTATAGAGCAATTTGTCTTAAGCTCACCTAATTAATGCAGGATCAAGGTCTTCCTTTCTATTTGTGGCAGCAATGACAACCACTTTCTTATCCTGCTCAAAGCCATCTATCTGCAAAATTTGTTCCATTCTTCAGTCGAATTTCATAAAGACTTAAGACTTTCACCAAACTGATATAGATTGGATGAGCTGTTGAAAGTTTGATACAAGAGTTTACTTTTTACATAACAAGGGTTTTGATAAGACCTGTATTGATTAAAAGGAAAAGAGAGGCAAAGCTCCATACAACCAGAAAGTAGTCTGGAAACTTTGCATAAAAAAGGCCAGAAGAAGAAATATCACAGAAATAAACCAAGTGAATTTCTAAGGGTATGGCAACAATATTAACCTGTCGCAGTAATACTGACAATATTCTACGTGTAGCTTCATGCATTTCACTATCACGAGCAGCAGCAAAAGAATCAATCTACATGTCAAGAAATACACAAACAACACAGAGAAATCAAATGGAAATCAATAAGAGGCACATAGCAACTCCTCAACAAAATTTATCACTTGATTACCTCATCCAAAAATACAATAGCACCATTAGGAAGATTGTTTGCTAGAGAAAACACTTTCCCTAGAAGGCGTTCACTTTTACCGTAGAACTCAGACATTACTACCTCAAGTGGCACATAGAGCAAAGGGACACCCTGCCAAGTCAAGTTGAACGTGGATTTGAGTTCAATTACTCAAGCTCAAAATACAAAATTCTACATAATTCACTCCACATAATTTCTATTATATTGAAGGCATGCTAGGAACACAATGGAACCAAACACAAGAGCAAAATACAAATTCTGCATAATTTAGTATACAGAAGGGCATACTATGAACACTGTATTAAACCTAAGTAAAAACCCTGAGCATCATTATTCGAACTAGCAGGATAACATTCATAATCAACATTTACATGGCTATGGAATGGTACTTTACATGCTTGTGTGTTATAGCTCATGGGTTCCCTACCCACTAAAGGAGGAAGTGTGAAATTTGATCCCAACCCCCTTTCCCTGCCCAAAAACATCAGCTGGAAAGCCAGCTCCCCCCATTTGGCCCAAAAAAATGAAGGGAAATCACACATTAAACCTATTTCAAATTGTGATTAAGATAAGATTGTGGCACACCTACCTACCCACCATTTCCTCCCTCTTGCAAAGACCATTGCAATGTACTAAAATGATAAGTTTCCCATCCATAATTAGTCTTTCAAAGACAACCCAGAACTCAGTTCTTGAAGTACTGAAACTTCTTAACATGTGCATGGTGACCACGATAACATTCTTAGAGTGTAGCTGTGGAAGATATAAAGTCAAACATTTATGTGGGATCAAAAGTAAAATACAAGGCCACCATTTAGTCAATACACGATCCAGTTTTCTTCGTGAAAAAGAGAAGATCCTACTTCCTCATAAGAGAAAGCTGCACAGCAATTGTAGTGACATACAACTTCAACATGTCCTGTGTGCCTAACAACTTCATATCATACAGGAGCTCCTGACAGCTTTAATTTATTATTTTTCTTTTTTCTTCTCAGTTAAGGGCATGGGAGGATATTCAGGAATCAGTGCAACAATAAAGCTTATGGGTACAGATGCACAAGAGTACAAAAGCAGCTTACCGCTTGATTGGCAATAACACGGGCACAAGAGGTTTTCCCTGTACCTGTAACCATAAAAATATGTCACTTGAACATTATTTTATTACTTAGCAGTTAGAAGAATGAAAATTAAATGTTGTTGTATCATCATAGTAAGTTTCTTTTCACTAAATTCAGATTCCAACTTCATAGAAGAACAGTTCAACAAGTGCAGTTTCTTCTCAAAACAATTTACCTAGTCGTACTCAATCCTTATAATACAATACAAGAAATAATAGTAGTTTGAAGATCATAGGTACATTTGATGTGCCAAAATGTAAATAAATAATATCAATTCTTGTTGTATTTATGCCCAACCATTTAAGAAAAGCTTTATAAACATTAACCAGTAAGATGAAAATTTCCATTAAAAAATTATAGTTGCCAAAATTTTACCCCAATTTTCCACAATTTAAGAAGCCTGATATAAAAGAATCTATAGTGACAAACCTGGTGGACCTTCAAACAACACGGCTCGAGGTTTGTTAGACTCAAACTTATGCCGAGTCCCTCGAGCAATATCATCATATACTTCAGGACTACGCAAAGCCAATAGTATTGTATCTTCTATTACCCTACAAAATGTTTAATTGAAGGTTAAGTAAACCTAAGTACTTTACAGCTATTGGTAAATGAATTCCATAGCTGAGAACACATGTCAACAGATAATACAAAGGTGTTATGTATATACAAATACAGAAAGGCAAGGAATAAAAATACTTGAAGAGTTCTAATTCTCTAGTGAAATATAGAGATTAAACTAAGCATACATAGCTAATCAAATTTATTGAGAATGACTTATGAATCTCTATTTCCTTCCAAATACTAGTATCATATCATTACATGGGCTGGGCCCTAAATGTGCCTCAATTAACAGAAAATATGTGAATTAACAAGTTATATGACACGAAATAAACAACCGAGCATGTACACAGCAAGCAATATAATTTCCAAGAGAGTTTTTTAAAAAAGGTGAATGAATTACGTGTCTATTTTAGTTTGGTCCTGATAGATAGATAGGTAATGCCTTGAGGAATCAATGGGAAGGACTAGCTCAGCTGATAGCAAGGGTGAGAGAGAACCAGGTCTCTCAAATACCTGAAGTTTAATAGTTTTTTTAACAATAAACACTATTTTCTATTGTATTCGGAACTGATTCCTACCAGGTCCACTTGTATCTCAGGTATCGAAATGAAAAAAAATTGAAAATCTCTGTTGACAACATTTGCTTTCTAAATGAAATAGAACACTAAGCTAACCAGAAAATAGAGATAGAATTTCCAAATTTACATTCACGTACCGTTTTTGATGCTCGTACCCGGCAATGTTGTCCCATGATATCTCACCATTTGATGTACCTATGGGTTCATTGAGTCCATATGTTCTTACTCCCATGGCCTCAAGACTAGAAATAGATTTATCTAGAGATGGCGCATGTTCAGTGTCTTCCTTTGGCTTTCCTTCTAGGGGATTTCTTTCTACCAACTTGTTACCAGCTAATTGTAAAACAGATATGAAAGCATCAAGCTCTTGGGGACTCAAGTTCCCTTGCTTCATAAATTCAATTTCCTGCAATAATGGCCAAAGAAGATAATTTTCTGATGAATGATTACCACTTTTTTCAATGCACAATATAACAAAATTGTAAACATCAAATTAAGAATTTGCAAATTTAAAGGCTTACAACTTTATCTGAGCCAATAAGAGAATGAAAGATAAGTATACATAGATCTTCATCATGAGCATTTGTATCTATTGATGACGGTTCATTCTGTTGAGTATGTTTTTTCTTTGATGGATGAGTAAGGGTAAGTTGCCAAGCAACTGTGCTGTGGATAGGTCACAAGAAACATTGAGAATTTTAACTAACAGAGCCATCATAAGCCATAAACAAGTGCATCAACATTCCTTAGATCATGAAAATTGAAAATGAAGTACCTGTCCCAAGAACGCAAAATCATATCTGAACCACCACCATTGCCTTCAGATTTCAGTCCAAGATGTGCAGTAAGATTTGCAATAAGTTGTGAAACTTCACAACTAGGAGGAATTTGAAACTTTATACTGACCTATTGTTTGTAATTCCTCCATCAGATATAGTTTGACTTCCATGGCAGTAAAATCAAATCACAGAAACAAACTAGCACACGGCAATTGAAAATCATGTCTTTTGATTTATTTTTTTAAAGGTAAGATGTGGCCAAGTCAATGTCATTGATGAATAAGAGAGACTGAAATCGAATCATGTCACCCATGAAGTTAAAATCTAGGTTGAATTTCAAAAAGTATTGGATATCATCTAGAAAAAGGACAGAATGGCAAACAAATTTGTCTTGCAGTCAGATCAGCTACCAGGAAAGAAAGATGAAAGCAGTACTGAAATGGTGAAATGTTAAAGAACAGGTAAAATCTGTCCGCTTGTTTATTTACACATTAAAAAAATGGTAGGTAGTGGAAGCATGGTTCGAAATTGTGATTGCAATTATGTTATGAACCTTGATATTGTGAGAAAAAAAAAAGGCAGACTAATGCTGCTGCAATTGCGGTTGAGATTTGGGAAGCTGTTAGGGAACCTCTAAAACATTTATATTGCGGCTGCCGTTGCAGACCGCAATTTAGAACTATGAGTAGAAGTGTGTTTCTCTTGTTCTTTTTCAGCTAAACCTCATTTTCTGGTTTACAGGAATAACTTTTCAAATCATAAATCCATCTAATTATTTGAGTCACGCTTGTAATATTGGCTTGTGTCAAATCATCTATAACTTTAATTACATATTTTTTAATAATAATGATATCTCAACTTATCATATAAAAAAAAATTTCGATGCTTGAAAGAAGTTAGCCAAGGAACATCTACCATATATTAATTATTAATTCTAAGATACATTAGGCAAATAAGATAACAAAAAATGCAAAAAAAAACCTTCTGGCCTTTAACAGCGACATTGAAGCGAGGATAAGAACCTTGTGGAATTCCCCTAGTTGTAAGCAACTCCTGAATTCTCTGACGCTCTTTCTTAGCAATTTCTTGCACATCCTCAGTAGCTTGATCCGCATAAGCCGTTTCCACCAATCCAATTCCAAAAATCCCAGCCAAAACAGCAGGAAGCAAAACTCTGGAACTCGAAACATCGGAAACAGAGGAGGTGGATCGAGCAGCTGCAGATTCTACTTCTAAACAAAAATCAACAACGATAAATTCAATTATGATAACAAATCATCGAAAGGTGAAATTGAAAGAGATTACAACGAAATGAAGAGTTAGAGAGAAAGTACTGGGAGATGAGTGAAGACGGCGTGAGAAGTGGGAAGTTAGGGTTTGAGAAGAAGGGAGTGAACGGTAACGTAAACGCCACGCACGAGCTGATCTAAGTAGATGGTTCATATTGGCTGAAAATACGGCGCGTCGGCGTGGATGCGATAGTGTGCTGCTACTGATATCACAACACACACTCAAAGCACCAATCAATGTGAGAATCGGATAATTGGGTTCGGTTTCACAAAGCGGAGAGGAAGTTTCTAGCTTCAGCTTTCCCGCTTAGCAAATGCAACCAATGTCGAACACGAAATGTACCGGTAAATAGCTCACACTGGGTTTTTACAATTAAATTAAATAAAGCAAAACTCGCCAATTTGCTAGGATATTTATTTATTCAGTGGATTATTCAACAATCTACTTTGGAATACTATTTCCAAATTATAACAAGGATTATCTATGCTCTTAAAAGTACCTTCAATTAAATCGTGAAAATTTTAAAAATTGATAGTAATATTAAATTTATTAATTAATATAATATTATTTCAATAAATTTATTTTTATAATTAATTAATGTTTTTATAATAGTATTTATTATTAATTATAAAAAATATATAAATTAATTAAAAATTTATTAGTAAAAAGAGTAATTAATATAATTGAAAAATTCAAAAAAAATCTTATAAAATTGACAAAACTTTTTGTGAAAGGAGTCTTATATATTAAGACAGAAATATTACAAATTAATGATCCTAAACTTTAAATCTTAGACCACCTAACAAAGTGATTTATTGTAGATATTGTCATGAAAATGTAATATTGTGATCTTTTAGCCTCTAATAAATTGAGAATAAAAAGAAAAACAAAATGCTTGAAACTGTTTGAGGTAAATAACTTCAACTTAAATCCTTGGGTACCATTCTAAGTAGGGTGTATCGATACCTATATGGTGAAATAATTACAAAATTTATACTGAGATTAATTACAACTTATTTTATTATTTCAATGTTACACGTGGCATTCTGCCAAAACTGCTTCTTTGTGGTTCATTTGTCAACAAATGTATTTTATAAATATTTAAAATAAAAATAACTATACTATCAATAATTATGACTATAGTTATTCCATCTATACTATTAAAAAAGAATCAAATTTATCATTTCCTTATAAATGGCATTATGGAAATAATTCTAAGCATTTGACAATTAATGAACTTTTCAAAATAAATCAACCACGAAAAATTATGAATGCATTAAATCATTCTATTTCTTCTCCATGTGCGCCAAAATAAGTTTGAATAGTAAATGTGAATGCCTATTAGATATATATATATATATATATATATAT
>JBBPBP010000002.1:5633738-5666101 GCA_037974735.1 Cicer chorassanicum
ATTTTAGACTTCTGCTTTTCTTCGATTTATGGAATCAATCCAACTTTTAAAAGTGTATAATTTTAGCGTGTCTTTTAAATTTTTGAACTAAAAAATTACAATTTAACATATTTTAAATGACGTGTCATACGATTTTATATGATATAAAATTATCTAGATGTACTAATTAATTATATGTCATTAATTAAATTACAAAAATAAAATTGAAAGTTACGATTTTAGAGGGTTTTATTACAATTTCATACATGTTTATCATTATATATTATCGTATCATATGTCATTTTATTTAAAGTATGTCTCATTGTCATTTTTTAGTAAAAAAATTAGAATGAGGACTAAAATTGTTAAATTTTAAAATAGATGAACAAATTTTGTAAATTGATAAAAATAAGAAGTCTAAAATTGCAATTAAACTTTTTTTTTTTTATCAATCACATTTCCAAATCAACTTAGACAAACAAACACATCTAAATACTCATTTTTGTAATTCTCAATTGTTTTTTTATTCATACTTAACAATTGCTTGACCTAAACCAAATCACCATCAATAGTCTATCTATCCTACGATTAATTAGGACCTATTTATCAAGTAAAAGACTTAAAATATACAATTAGTTCTTACAAAATAAAAATTTTAGTTCAAATCTGTATTTTTATTTAATCCGTATTTTTTCATTTAACTCGAACCGAACCGACCTGATCAATAACGGGTTGGGTTGACAGGTTATACATAAATAATAATATGTTTTTTATTTTACGGATAAATATATTGAATAAAAAAATATTTAATACTTGAATGTCTCAAAAACTATAAAATTTCAATCACATCATTCAATTCTTTAAAAAATCATCAACCTCTCACACACAAAAATAAATCGAACAATCTTCAAATACATAAAAAAATTCAACAACAGTAAATCAATAAAATATGAAAATTAATCAATTCTAAGCAATGTCAACTTCAAGTGCAAGCACTTAATAAGTTCCTCAAAACATTCAAGAAGCTGAAAATTTAAAGAAGAGTAATGAAATTATATTGGACTGCTGGAATTGCCAAACAAAATTAAAAAAAATATATATATAACTAGTTACCGGGTCGGGTCACGGATTCAAATTGTTAAACCATTATCCAAATCAAATATAAGCGGGTTTCAACGGGTTGTGTTCGGTCGGACCTGAAAGTGACTGGGTACTGTAAAAATCGGGTTGAGTTGGATTAGCGGGTCGACTCGCACCTATGTACACCCCTACTATTTATAATATACTATAAAAAATGTACACAGGAGTAAAACAAACTTTTATTATGTATTTTAGCAAAGACTAAAACGAAATTATTTATTGTACGAGGACTAAATTTTTTGAATTTTGTAGGAACATAATATAAAGTTATTAATTACTCGACTATTGAAAAATCAATGATGCTAAGCATTAGAGATTAAAACAAAAAAACGTTTGTATTTTGCACGAACTTATACTAAAAAATTTATTTTGCTCGGACAAAAATCAATTTTTCTTGGATGTTGTGGGACTAATTGCATAAATGTATCTATACCAAGATTAATTAGGACCTATTTATTAAATAAAATGTACACATGACATCCTCTAAATAATCTTGATCTCTATTTCATCTAGCATTAAATGCATTTTACAAATTATGGAAAATAAAAATATTCTACAACCATGTAGTTTTTAGTGTTAAATGCAATCATAAAAATTAATTTAATTAATAAAATAAATAAATTGTCTGGAAATATAAATTGATTACAAAGGTTGGCTAAAGTCATCACCTACATTTAAATATTGTTAACATCTTTTCGGCCCACCCCTTTTTCTAAGGTCCATAATTATAAACATATAAGATAGTATTTAAATGATTTTTTTGAGCTCTATGAATATTTAAATTGTGATGCATCGTATTGCATATGAGTACCAAAGTATTTCAAATTTTGGCCCAAAAAATAAAACACGAGTCCCAAAATTTTGTGGAACTTTATTTTAGAATATATCATTTTAAAAAATTATTTCAATATACCTACTATCTCAAAGTGCCAAAATATTTTACTTGTACACACTAAAAAATCCATTCCCAAATTGGGACTCCTTAACTGTATATTTTTTTCAATTGGTAAGTCGTATCCTTCTAGAGAATTTCCAATTATTTTTTAATAATTATTTTAGTTTAAAATATAAAAAATTTATTATGTTGATTAATTATGTTACGGTGTTAATTAAGTAATAACATGTCAAAAAAACATATAAATGATATTATTTAAAATAAAATAAAAAATTATTACAAATGTTAGCTAGAGAGATAGGAAGAGTCAATGCACCCTTGAACATCGAGTTAATGGACTCAACAATGTTTGGTTTCAAATAACTCCAATATTGACCTTGATCATTTTTACTTGAGTCTATTCTAGATAAAGTTGGTGCACTATGATGCACCACATGATTGAGCTTATAGTCCATTGTGGAGATGGGAGCATACAATTGTACTTCTCATAAATGGTTTAGATCAAAACCATCCTTCACCGTTGGTGTACTATGACAAACTAACATGTAGACCTCTAAAACCCTTTCAACATTCATTCGTATTCACATTGAGATTTTCATTCACCTCAACCTCAAGGGCATGCATGTTTTGAATTCAACAAATAGCAATAAAAGACTGTCATTGACAATCTCTCGCATCAAGTAATGAGAAAATGGTTTATCATTTTTTTTATACACAATACATAGTCCAATTCCACCACCCTATGCGATAAAACAAATAGAAGTGGAAATTGGGCCTTGATAATCAAATGCATGGTAGAAATTGGGCCTTGATCTTCAAATAGCACATTATGTACTTACACTACTTATATGAAAAATAAAAGGTTAATGACATGCATTTTTTTATATAAAAAAAAAGAAGTTAATCTCATGCCACATGCCAGTTTAATGAACTATCAACCAAATTCAATAAAAGGCCGGAAGTGGCAAGTGACTGGGCCTAGAGATAATTGGGCTTATAAAAAAGCCCATGCCAAAGATAAATTCAGGATTCTTTTTCTCATACCCATCTTCAAATCAAAATTTAAATTTTATGAAATATACTTTAAAAAAAATAATGTATAAAAATCAGATGTAGGTTTGCATGATAAAATTTTACAATTTTTATAAAAATTAAGTTAAATTTCAAAATTAACTTTCACCCGAAATGTCAAATTTTAAAGTTTACAGAATATAGAATACATTAATGAAAAATAAAAAAATATAATAAGTAAGAAATTAAAATTTAAAGTTATTTTTGTTTGTCTAAAATATAAAAGAAAAACATACAACTCAGAATAATTTAATCTAATAATAAAATAAATAAATATTAAATTCGTAGATTCATTGTTGCCATTGAAGAGAACTTAATAAAAATTCTTTTGTAAGAATTCTATAAACTTTAAAATTTTCTCTGTATATATATATATCCACATTAGTCCTTGATCTTCAAATAGCACATTAAGTGTCCACCCATTTTCTAGAAAATTGAGGAATATTTTCTATCGCTTTCAAAAGTATAGTGAAATTAGAATCATGGGGTATCATATTTTATGCGGCTAAGAATGAATGACAGCAAGAAATATTAAAACTCCAACATGTCCTATCATACAATACCAATACAATTAGATATAAAATAAAATATCCAATGTTACTATTGCATTCAGAAGCCGAGATTTAAACACGAGCCATGACATACACCTCTCTTTAGTTTTGTGGTAAATAAAATTAATTTCAAATGATTTACTTTATAAAATTAGTTATAGTTTTAATAATAATTTTTAGACTAAAAATTAAATGAAAAGACAAAACATACAAATTATAACTTTAAATTAAGTAATTTTTAAAATAAAATTAATTTTACTCAATAAATCTAAATACATCAAAATCAATTATACTATTCTAAAATCAAATTTATATCATCTAAAAGTAAAATAGCACAGTAGCTGAAGTAGCCTCTGCAAAGAGAATTCATTTATTTCAGATATCAACAGCAATTATGCCCTTTAGTAAAAGCTCTCGTAACTCTGATCAAAGCTAATATTGAACTACCTTTCCCTTTTCAAAAACAAAAAACTACCTTTCCTAAACAAAAACAGTTTCCTTTACTTGCAATCCAATTAAAGGTTACACTTACAACATAGTACAATGAATTGGAAGAGCATAAAAGTTTGATTTTTCGAGGAGACATTTTAACAAACACCTCTTTTTCTTTTCGTTCCCAATTCACAAAAGCAAATGCTCTGCCCCTAACACATATCTCCACAATACATCAATTCTTTGCAAGAAAAATATGTTTCTAAATAATATTTAGTTATTTATTAAAAAATATATAAACTAATAAATAATAATATCAAAAGTGGCGAAGTTTATTAGATATATTGTTATGTGTAAAAAAAACAATTGAAAAGAAAGGGGAAAGTAATTTAATAAGTGCATTCTGATAAAGCATTTTAGATTACACAAGAGGTGCACAACATACAGAATATCTAGACATGGCGAAATTAAATATACACTAAATTTTTTTTTTCCAACAATATGCACTAAATCCTAAGACGTACAAATTACAAACAAGGCAAAAATAAATTAAGAAAATAAACATAGATAACTTTATTTATGTATAAGAAAAATTAAAAATATACCATGAAGAAAAATTAAAACAAAAAAAAAATCCGAAAAAGGTTAATTAATTAAAGAGAAACCAAAAGAAAAAAAAGTAGTACTAGTAGTAAATAATTACACAAAGTGTGGTGCGGTTAAAAAAGTAAACTAGTGAGAAGTTACTATGCTTTTTTTAGTGAAGAGGTTACGTAGATTAAAAAGATTACCGCCACTTCCTTCATCATGACGACACTCACCACCGTTATTACCACGGACATCAGCGCCACCATTCGCGGCGGCGACGCTACTTACACCTACAGCCCCATTCTCGTCACTTCTGCAGCTCAAATGATGTCTATAACCAATACACATGGGAACATTCAGATTCAAAACCCTAGCTTTCGCTCCGCCGCCGGGAACCACCTTGCTCCGGCGATTCGCGGCAGTTTCTCTCTTTAACGCTTTCTCGATGTTTGTCGTTTGATGCTGCTCAGAGTTTTTGGAGCCGCCGCGGCGAACCTGCCAGACCGGACTGCTCCGACCGACATGGACTCCAGCCCGACCCGGACTACTCGGCCATTTCTTCGACTTTGAATCTCCGGTAGAGTTGCTCCGGGAACACGGTGCGCTGTTTACTTTTCGGGTTACCGAAGCTCCGGGAAACAATTTGGGTCGGGTAGCCGTATTTCCGGCGGACCTGCTTCGTGAAAATGGCCATATATTGATGTTTAACTCTGCAGAACTTGAAGCGCTTCCGTTTTTTCTCTCTTTCTTCTTGTTCTTCTTCTCTTTCTCTTTCTCTTTCTCTTTCTCTTCGGTGTTGTTTTCTGTGTTTTTTTTCTCACCTTTTCGGAAAATATCTTTCCATCGCTTCGACGATGAGAAAGTGGAAGAAGAAGAAGAGTCTGTTATGGCTGGTGAAGATTCGGGTTGAGGATCCGGATCCGGGTCATGGATGAATGGGTCTATTTTGGGTGTTTGTTGTGGTGGGTCGGATTTATTTGTGGTGGAGAGAAGGTGGAGTGGAAGAAGGACACCGTCGACGAAAAGTTCATCAGCAGTGAGAAGATTGGGTTGTGGAAAAGAAGGGTTTCGGAGCATCCAAAACTCGAATTCGGGTGAATTGCAATTTGTTCTTTTGCCGCTGCTACTTGGTGACAATACTTGAGGCTCCATGGATATTGAAATAAGATATAGAGAAAATGAAAAAGGGAAAGTTTTTAATAGAGTTTTTTGAAGGTGGATTGGGTGGTTGAAGTATAGAGAGAAAAATGAAAATGACTTAACAAAAGCATTTAAAGAAAACAGGAATGAAGAATGGGATTTTAAGAGATTTTTAAGAGTGGAAGTTGGGTAAGGTTTGGGGGTCCATTATGCTCCACAAAGATGGAATTGGAAGGAGAGCATGTGCCTTACATTACAAATTGGGTATTTGAGAAAAAGATAATTTGTGGAGTTTTATTAGGGAAAAATAAGGGGTAAGTATTTACTTGGTTATATGATGTGTGTATGGTGTGGTATGTATAATCATCTCATTATGCAGCTTTATGCGTCGCTATGTTCACCAATCACATCGTTTAAGACAAAAGATAATGGTGGATATGTGTGTGTGGGGTGCACATGGTTGGAGAGATTTATATGCTTGTGTTATGAATTAATTAGGATTAGGTACTGTACTACAGATTTTAAAGTTACTTCTACGTGTAATACAATATTAAAAAGCTGTGATCAAGAATTGGAACTGGAATACTTGTAAAAAAAAAAAAAACTGGAATGGCATCAAATAAAAGTTACTTAGAAGAGTTTAATTTGTATGTAGAAAATAGTTATAACAAATATACCGTGAAAGAGTTTATTTTTCATATATTAATAGTGTAAAAAAACTTAATTAATTAATGGTATAACTTTTTTTTTTCCATTAAAATTATATATATAAATCATATTCATCCTAGAGAAGTGAGACTAGTAATTGTCTCAATAAAATATTATATTAAATTTTTATATTTGGAGTTCTCATATTTCTATATTTCTATTTGTAATAGTAAGATGTCACTTTTGATAAATATTTATAAAACTCAATTTGTTATTTGAGAATAAAATTTTTTCCAATTGAAATGTTCAAATAAAAAAAGAATTACATTTTAATCACTACATGATATATACTATTTAAAGAATCAAAGAATCTTAAAGAGATTAATTTTTATATATTAAAAATGTAAAAAAAGTTTATACAATCAATATATCATAATAAATTAAATTATAGTCTAAATAAGCGAAACTCGTGAAAGTATCATGTGTGGAGTCCATGGTGATTTCTTCTATTTTTGTTGTTGACAGAATAGATGATGATTTCTTAAAAATGTATTATGCAATTTAAATATGTTATGCTTGAAATAGTGTATAGAATTAGAATGATGGTATCATAACGCTGACCTTAACAAAAACGTCAATGACGACTTCAACAATGCACCGCCTTCTTAGGTTTCACTACAAAAACAAACATTAATTCAGTGTGAACTCGAAAGGTTGACGTTGACACATATAATTGAATAAGATTGGTCATTGGTGTTTGTTCTCAGGAAGGTTTAATACTTAAAATTAAAACAACAATCATTCAAGGATAAATAACAAATGATTAATTAAGTTCATACGTATTTATTTTTTTATTTTTTATTTCAATTAATGACATTATGTTTTGTTGATACAGAATAAATAAATAAGAAAGTATTTATTTATATTAATAGTTATTATTCACTTTTTAAATATTTTTTTAAAAATAAATCATGTCCGTACTCATTCTTTAATTAATTAAGTAAAAGATGATCAATTGTTATTATTAGATATATAATTGATGAATTGTTAATTGTTTTTTATTTTAAAATTTTACAAAAACAATTAAATAAATATCCTAAAATACTATACATAAAAAAGAAATAACATAGTATCATATTATAACTGATCATTCTAATGTTCATTATAATTTATATTACAAAAGATATCGAATTTTGTTAAAACGTAAAATCATTTACGTGTATTTTTTGAAACTTAAACTTATGTCATTCTCGTCTTTTGAATTTGACATTCTTACATTGATTTTGTTAATCAATTTCAATTGTAAAAATAATACATATAATCTTAACTGAAAGATTTTCGAACTTAAATATCATGATCGACATAGTTGAATTACATGTTACACAAAATCTTGTTAGATATTTTCTAATCATACCTTCGCAAGCATATTTGCCCTTTCCCGGGTTATGCTTTGGAGCTCGGAGAAAAAAAGGAGGGGATATTTTTTAGGGCAGCATAAATATAGGAAGAAAATTGTGAGTAATTTCTCCACCTCAATGATATTTTATTTTTATTTAGTTGACTAAAACTCTCCAGTACAATGAACTAAAAATGTATTAAAAGAATCTGTAATGTCTAACTCAACTGACAAATATTAATATTATTAAAATGTACATTATGTTATGCGCTCAAACTCATGATCTTATAATTATGTGTATGAGTTTTAAATGATATTTACTATTTCGTCTACAAACAAAATAACGCATGAAAGGAAACGTTTGGAGGGTTTTTGGATATCTTGGAAAAAAATTCAAATTCACTACTTCTCTTTCTAACGTTGAAAAAATATTACTCATAAGTATTTTTTTATCTTTTCTTAAAGAATATTCTCTCAAAAATTTAAAATATTCTTCTATCTTTCAATTCCTCCTTTCCTCTCCCCTCTATCCGATCTCCTTTTTTCTTTCAACTATTATACTCCATTTATTTTGTGAAAATATATATATTTTTTTATTTTTAAAATATGTGTTTATTTACTTTAATGAGAAACTCTTAAAGTAAATATTTGTCATAGAGATAAGATAAAATGCAAGTTAATGAAAATATATTTATAATAATAAAAATATTTTTTTTTAATATTTTTTATTATTTTTAGAAATATAAACAATTATTTATTTCAAAAATTTCCTTAATTATTTATTAACGAATAAAATAAACATATATTTTACCAAATAAAAACAGAAAACATTTTGACAAAATAAACCACCTTAAATAATCGATCTATAACTAACCTTTACACAATTGATACGTGGAGGTTTAGTATTAGGTTTCAAACTCACTTCATACTGATTTTTTTTAGAAAATTGAACAAATCTCAAATTTTATAACGAAACTCATTGGTTCCTATAATTCCACATGTACTTAATAATAACACCAAGCCTGCATATAGATCGTTGCTTTACTAAGATCGTCTCAATTCCATATTCCCTCACCAGCTAGCAAATTGAGCCATGTGGTAACTAACTTCATTTACCAAAACTTCAATTTTGTTGTGATGAATTCAATTATCAAAGCCTGAAATAAAAATTATCAAATAGTACAAAAGTCAAAATAATAGTTAACCTTAATTTAAAGCTGTAAGATCATATTATACTGTTCATTGTAACAAAAAATGGTTGTATTTTCATTATTAAGAATTGACTTAGAAAAGGGAGATTACTTTAGATTATGGATTCATCTAACACAATCATTTTTACTTTTTGACCTAATTTTGAGATTCAAGTTTGATTTGAAATAAGGAATTAAGGATCACGTGGTCCATACAGTAACGGATTGTGATTGTTATGTGAAATATAATCTTCTCATAAAAAATAATAATAAATATCTAATGCATACTTCGTAAAAAAATATTTAATGCATACTATTTTTTAGATTATCCTTTATATACTATTGATAAAAATTTAAAGACAGCTTAGTAACAATTATCAATTCAGATCAACACACTGTAAAAAAGTGGTTGAACTTAATAAACTTTAATTGAGCTCTAAAATAATTATTTATTTTATTAACCTTATGACTTATTTCTTCTATAAATCAAAGTTTTTGAAATATACAATACAATGTTATTGAGATGAAATGCAATTTTTTTTTAAACAAACAATATTAATTATTAATTTTTATTTGATGAAAGAGTTGAATATGTGACTTCTTTTATCACTCCAACTACTTTAAACCATCAAACCACTTCATGAATCTATTTGAAATACAAATCTCTCTTAAATCTAAATATGCTATCATCAATACAATGGTACGATGAAAAATTGGACACGAGGCTACATAATTTGTGAGTGTTGACTTTAGCCTCTATTATTACACATGATACTCTGCTCAATAGCTTCATTTCCATTTTCAATCTTAATCACATGTCATCAAGAGTATTTTTTTGGCTTGTTGCTCTTTTAAACCACTCATCACTGCCTTTTAAAGATGTCTTAATTACATATTAATCATCAACTACTAGCTAGTTTTTATTTTTATTTTTACAGGGGAGCCACTAGCTAGCTAGTTAAATTCTCATTTTCCGTACAAGAAAAAAAGTGTAGCTCAATAAGCCTTGAAGATCCGTTTTTCAAATTTTCATACTAGATTCAAACACATAAGATTCTTTTTTTAAATAGCCGATATCATTAATTAATTAATTGTTAGTTTTGTTAAAGTGAGAAGTTGACTATGTGATCTCTTTATCACTTCAACTATCCCAAAACAACTTATGTTATTTACAAGGTTTCTCACTCTATTACTTTTTTGTTAAAGGTTATTGACAATCTTCAATAATAATGATAAACATTTATTATATTTTTCAACTTTTTAGAATATAAAATATTAAATTCAACTAAAGGAGAAAATAAATAAATTTTATATTTATACTATAATCAATTATAACAATTAAATATGACCATTATTATTTAAAAAAATTGTGGAAGAGAAAATTATTATTAATAAATACGACATTAATGATCATTTTACAATTATATTATATGAGATTTGAACTATGACACTAAATACAATTGATTAATTATTAAGGATATTGATATATTGTTGGTCACATTGTTTGTTCTCTATCAAGCATGAAAACATGAGAATATATTTGGATTCTTTAATGTCATATATTTTAAAGACGACTAAGATATCTTAATTTCAAAATAAAGTCGAGTGAAAATTTTCAAATGAAATTTGAAATTTGCACAATCACATCAAATGATATTTAAGAATCTGGCATTATAAAATCATTATAGTTGGGGGGCATGATGAAAGGGTGGAAAAAAAGTTACGGACAACATCAGTTTCTGACGAGTATTACTGTTGATTGTAAGTGAAAAGAAGAGCCCAATGATAAACGGGCTGCAACCGAAGCCCATTTTAACAACAACCGATAGGGCCCGGGCTTGTTGACAACGATTGTGGGTCCCAACGAAAGGACACTACGTACAAATGGCTATAGGCTAGTTTGGCTTGTTCCCTGTGGGGACCACGAAGATTGAAAAATGAATACCCCAAAAATGAAAAGAAACGGAGTTGAGAATTTAATGGCGTTTGCTTGGAGGCAAGATGATATGGGCAAGTGTAAGGCCAAAATAAAACATTATTTCATCAATTAATATGGTCCCACTTTAAATACAGCCTATCTATTTTTTTTTTTTTTGTTATCATCACCATTTTGGTTATGTAGCTGAGAAGTGATAATTGATATTACTAGCTAGCTTTTGTTATATGATGCTAAAATTTAACTATTGTCCACACACATAGCTTCATCCATAAATTATGATAGACAATTTATTGTTGCCCTTCTTTTACAATTTTTCATAAATATAATATAATCAAATTTTATCACCACTCAATGAGGTGTGGCCTAACTATTGAATTGGTTACAGATATGGGTCTCATTCACTGTAATGAAGGACTACTATCTTTCTAGTAATTTGTTAGAACTTTTCTTTAACTCTTCAAAAATATGAATAAATATTTAAAGTGTATATTTATTTATTTATTAAGTGTTATAAGTTTGTTAATATATACTTTTCTCATTAGAATTTTTAAAACAATCAACTAAACCTATAGTAAAATTTTAAAAATGTATTAATTAAACTAAGTGTTATGATGCATGTCGTGGTAAATGGATTCAATTAAAGATGAATCGTTCAGATTATGAATTAAAGTTCAAATTTTTGATAAAATAAATTTATTATTAAAGTTTGTTTACTTTTAAGAGACATAAAGTTAAAGAATAATATTTTAACCAAAACCAAATAGGTGTACCAATCTTAGTATAATTTTAGTAGCACAATATTCATTTTCATTTTGTATTTTACTCACTCATATACTCATATTTTGCTAGTATGAAGTTAAAGTCATTTAATAATTGATGTTTATCTCTATCAAAATGTTTTTATATTTACACAAATTATCAGTTTTCAATGTGAAGTCTATGAATACTTATTTAAACAATTTTGTAAAAATAAATTATTTTAATGATATTAATGTATAATTGAAAACCAAAGGTAAACTATACCTTAGATTTTTAAATCAATCATTGTTTAATTTTTTTAGAAGAAAAACTACTAGTTTTGTATGGGTGAAATATATTTTTATTCATTTATTGTTTTCTTAAACAACTTGGATATTTATCTAAGGGTACGGGAAATCCAATTTTAAAAGGGGGAGGATCCACCAAACTTGTACTAATAACCAACTTCTCTCCCAAGTAGTTAGTATGTATATGTTTAGAATCACGGTAATTCCATTTAAATCTACCATCAACTTAAACATGTACTATATGTTATATATTATTGATTGATAATTTTACTTTTACAACTTATACCGCAATGTTAAGAAATATTTTTCTATATATTATTGATTGATTATCAATTTTACTTTTAAAACTTATACCGCAATATTTGGAGATATTTTTTCGGTTTTTGGATAAATACAAACACTCCAATTTTTCATTTCTAAAAATCCGAGTTCTATGTCAACATAATCAACTTAAAAACAATAACATGTTATTATTAAGATTTATTTATTTATTTTATAATGTCATTGTAAAGATTTCAATTTTGTAAAGAACCATCACAAAAAAATATGTTAGATCAAAGAACTCCTTTTTTGGTGTCAACGTTATTCAAAAATCATACTAGCCTTGGTTACACCAACTCCAAACAACAACAAAGACAAGAAAAAAGGACAAAAATATTGGAATTTAGTTCCTGATACAAAGTAAAGAGATCTTTCAGATTTTTTTTTCATAAAAAATATCTTAACTAATCAATAGTGCTAATGAGAAACAAAAAAAATAAACAACTTTTATTGTCAATTGCAGGCAGCCTGTCAGTCAGTGAGCAACACCTTAGATGATTATTGCTGGTCCTGATCTTTAAAGCTTAGTTTAGTGCCTTAATCTTTAATCAATTAATATAGTTATTTGATATGTAATCATATCATATATAGCTGAAGTTCTAATCACTTTCCTTTGTTCCCTTCCTTCCACACAATTAGGTACTCATGTGAGGAAAAAAGAGAACAAAGACAAACTTCAAGAATTTAGCACTTACCACAATGGATCTTGCAAGAGATTAGGATAATCTGAACATTTGAGTGAGTTGTAGAGATACAAAGGTGAGCATATTAGGATAATCTAGTTCCTAAACTTTCGGCTTCCTAGTTGTTAAACTAAAATTATTTAAACTAATTAAAGAGAGTTTCTATAATACATATGTTAATTTGACATAGATCTATATATTTGGTCTTTAAATGAATAGTTAAATGAATTTTTTTTAGAAAAAATAATTTTGAATCATTTATATAACTATAATATTTAAATATTATTTATCAAAAATGTCGACTAAATAAAATTTAATTTTTTTCTTCTGAATTTTGATTATTCATAGTAATGAATATTAAATATTTTTACGATAAAATATAAAAAATTAATATAATATTTATAAACAACAAAATTATATTTTTTTTATAAAATACAAAAAATGAATAAATAACTATTTAATTTATAAAAATACTTGTTAATTTGTGAAACAAATATATTAAAATCCTTCTATTTGTGAATGTAATGCATTAAGTTTCCTTAATAAAATATACAATAGTGATGTAGCTTTGCACATGATTGGTGAATGGTGATTGAATATGATACTCAACCAAATTCGAAGGTACGAAAGTGTACACCAATTAAAAACTCAGTCGGTCTCTCTATGTCTTTTATTGATCTGTCCGCCAATCTCTACTCATCCATTTGGACTTCAAACTAGAAATGTTCACTTTTTTTTTTTTAATTTTTTTTTATCAACTATCATTATTTGCTTTTGTCCTTTGATCATGGTTATGATTATGCCTTTAAAGTCTCAAGGTTGTTTTACTTTTACTTTATCTTTTACCTTTTTACGCTAAGATATATGAAATTATAACTTTGCCATAATCACTAGTATGAATTTATAATAAATGGGAGGTATATATATATATATATATATATATATATATTAACATGAGAAATTATAATTTATCAAAGTGAACAATAATAATCATTTTATAATTATTTTTAAAATATTTTAACTATATTTTTTGAAGTTGCAAAGTCAAGTTTTTGTTGCCAAAATAATATTTCTTGGACTAATAGGAGGTGTATATGAACCTCCCTCAAAATTAATGTAATTCTAGAGTATTCTACTACTAATGGTTATAATAATTTTCCAAAAGTGTACATGAAAAGCCTATAAATATTTATAATAACAAAGGTGTTTAGCACTACTCCCGCACATCACCAAACCTACAACAACACGAGAATCATATTTAATGCTAGTATATCGGAAACCCATATTAAAATCCACCTTCGACCCCTAAAAATTAACTCATCACTTTGCTATAGTGATGGAACACACCAATCAAGCTGGCAAAACCAAATAACAAACTTTCAAAGTGATTCCGAGACATTTAGCCATTTGAAGTAGTAGCATTATAATTAGTCACAATATCATCCCCATTCAATTATAATTGACTAGTAAAGCTCATTAGAAGCAGATCTATCCCCACCTTAAAAATCTCATAAGTCGAACAACAGGAAAAAGAGTCATATGAATCACCACACCAAATTAAAATATCGGCCACAACAATATTAACCAAAGCAGACAAAACTCTAATATGGTTGACAACATCCCAATAGACATAAGACAACACACATTGAGATCCAATATATCATAAATCACTACTGCCCCCACCAAATCTAACTAGGACTTTTGTATCACTTGTTGGGGAGTTCGAAGAAAAGTCGGGAACAATAACAAACTAATGTTTCAGGATTACAAATGACTTTGACAGTACCACATTTCCATCCAAATTAAATACTGTCTTTAGATATATGAAACACCCATTTTACATATTTAGTATTTAGTTTACTGATAATCAACCGTATGCAGTTGAACCCAACAATTACTTCATGCATTAGTCATTGATATTCCATAATGTGGTAAGTGGAACTGTCCAAAAATTGCATGAGTGCGTAACATGTGAAAGAACAAGCTATGCATATCCATAAGTATATAAACTGAGGCATGCAATTTCTTCCATAGAAAAAAGTGGTCGTCCTTTTCAGTTCTGAATATTCAAACTCAAAGCAAGAGTGGCACAATACATCACTCAATAAGTCAATTTCGTGTAAAAGGAAAGAAAAATAAGCGAAATAAAGGAAAAGCAGATAGATGAATTGAATGCTTGTGTAATTTTTATTAGCTTCCAAAGTATCACGGCTAGCTATCACATAGGACATAAACCCATTCCCCAATTTAACACCATATTGGTGAAACATATAAATTAAGTCATGTGCATGGTTCAATAAATTCCACTACACATTTATTTGAGTCACAACAATACCAAAATTTTAGTAAACCTTAGTCATCAATATTTTTTAGTATAATTTGGTGAATGCTATTGCAACTGGAACAATAATTTTAAGGTTTATTTATATCTTCACAATCGGATGACTTTTTTATAATGTTAAAATTGTGACTCAGCAACTATGATTTAAACTTTGGTCACAACTCAAACCTTTCAAGTTACGTAGATTTGATGGTCATGTAAAAGACTAAAGGTACTCATTTTAAAATATTGTATCAATAAACAAATAGTTGATTACTTCTATGACGATGGTGTTTCGATGCTACAATTACTATTCTATGATATATTAGTCTTTATTTGTCCATCACTTTGTGTCTAATGTCATCAACATAATATCATACTCTATCCCTCTTCTTTTAATTCGGATAACATCTCCCTTAATTTAACGAAATTCACTTGACAATCATGTTTCGGTCAATCAAAAACCTAGTCGACAACATAGGCAAGTGATCCATTTGAAGGCCAAGCACGTTGTCTTTTGTCCTGCAAAGTTATGTATCCTGCAAAGTTATGTACTTGTACTCAAACATTTAAGTTGTGTATCATAAACGTTAATACACTTGATGCATGCTTTCATGCTAAGGTATATGTCATATCCATTATTTACTAGATCTATGTGTTTGTATATGTATGAAAGAATATTTAGATTAGAGAAGGAAAGCCAAATGTGTGTCTTCATATACAAGTAATCACGAACAAAATTCATGAAGTGTATGGTTGATTAGTGTTGGAAATGATGTTAGAACTTAAGCACTAAGTGTTCAAAGTTAGAGCTAATGTTGTGTGAATTGAAAAAATGTAGAAGTCTCTCATATGAGGGATATCACACATTAATAGTGTTTATAAAGTAGATGTATTACATTCGAAATATGCCCCAAGGGGTATCTAAATTTGTGAAAGGAAGAGAACACACTCAAACCAACTACCACGCGTGTGCCACCTCTATTGTCCGTCACTTGGGCGTGGTCTAAGCACTGTATTATTTTTTAGTATATAAAAAAAAAATTAGCGTGCATTTTCTTTTTCTCCATGTTTTTCTTATGTTCTCCACTGAGTCAACAACTAATCCAATCCGTGTTCAACTCGGTTGTAGAATTCCATTCCACTCAATTTGCAAATCACGCCAAAACTTAAAAAAAAAAATTGAGTTTTTTCTCTTCTCCCTATTTTGCTTCGTCCCAAATTTTTTTGTCCTTTTACCAAAAAACGGTCTACCTTGCACAATTTTTGACTGTGCCGTTAAACATTTTTAAGAGCGACCTAATTCGCGACCTAATTTTATAGTCTCTTTAGAAAGTTGTAGCCATCATAAACATGGAAGTTGTAGTCACAATTGATCATCAACATCTTCCAAGTTGTAGTCACCTTAGAAAGTAGAAATCCAAGTGATCGATCAACTTGAATGTATATAGTTTGTAAAATCTTACGACTTCCATGATACATTATGCCATTTGGGCATATCATTTATCAACTATCAAGATGAAGGCAAGTTTGAGTTTTGGTAATTCGTAGAATCATACAATTTAATAAAAGACAAATATAGCTCGTTACATTAAAAATCCTGAGTTTAGCATTTACAATTTTGAAGGTCTTATGTTTGTCTTAGTATAATAAGAAAAAATGACAATGTAAGTATTTCATTAACTTTCCATTTAACAAACATGAAAAACAAAGTGTGACCTTTATAATTTTAATGACCGAAATGACGGTGCACTCGTTGATACACAACAGACATGGATGGCCATCACTAGACTTGGTTATATTTTAATATTTATGGATGGCCATCAATAAACTCAAATGGTTTATGTATTAAGTCATTAAGTTCTTCCCATTATTAAGACGTTTTGAAGTAAATAGTATCAAGAAAATAGGAACACGTCACCTTAAAAAACGATGCGATGGTTGTTAAGAACATAGACTGCCAACGTAAAATGCAACATCAGAGTTTATTTAATTTTAAAAAATCAACCCACTCATGAACCATTTGCTGGTAAATTTCAAAAGTAAACGGGAAAAAACCTAGCTAGTATCCGATGAGATCAAAATATATTTGTAAGATCCTACAAAAATGAATTGCCACCATTAAAACAAGGGCGCCATTTATGCCTAAGCTTGAAATCCAGACTCCAAAAGTAGAGTGTGACTAACTGCATCAGATCCTGGGCCAGTGAATTGAATTGGACCTACAATGAAAATCATCACCATGGCAACCAAACTTAATACATAATGCGGACGAACTTGAATTCAACATGAAAGTGTAATTAATTAAAGTCAACTTAACCGTCAATTTAAACAAAGCAAAAAAACACGACTTCTCTTAGGTGAAGGTAGCTGATACAAACCTGGACTGACGTAGCAATTCTTCAGGGCCCACTCGTCACGCAAGGAGGCAAACTTTTTGAAGGGTGCCCCTGAACAATCCAACATGGAATATATTCAGTACGGAGAAAATTATAAGTCACTAGTTTAGTGGAGCATCAAGTCTGAATCATTAAACGTTTAAGGAATATACCTTCAAGCTCCACCATTGCCTTCTTGATCACGGGCTTGAATTTACCTGCAAAGAAAATTGCATATTCATATACAGCAAAACGATGAAAAAAACATCCATATGAAATTAAGAAAGCAACATACTAAGACTTTCTACGATTTTAAAAGAACAAGAAATCATCAAAACAAAAACAATGTGATTATTGATTGTCTAAAATGCATTTGATAAACAATTGGTGTTATATAACCACAGATCAAGTGTCAAAATGCGTACCGTGTCTCCTCTCCACATCCATCAGTGAAGTGAGTGCAGTTCCACCAACTGTCCACTCTTCAACTGGAGCACATAGGTTCCCAACCTGATCAGATTATAATAATAGCATAATTGATTACATCAATATACGAAACTAACAATTTGATATCAAAATTAATTATAAATATCAATATGGAAGAAAATGTTAACTTGATAATGAAAAGATAGACATAAAAAGAAGCACAAACCGATGATATTAGACCAGTCTTGCCGCTCTGAAGAAGGGCTCCAGCACCATAACCCAGAGCATAGCAATAATTAGCATCAAAATTAGTTGGCAAACCACATCTCCCTTCATAACTGCATATTTTAAACAAGCCTGGGTAACTAACTACAAGCTCTAACAGATGAAGTAAAACTGGCTACCATGCATATGAACAAAAGAAATTTTAATCCGAATTAATAATGCTGTTATAACAAACTACGTATCTATAACCTCTTTTTGTACCATAGGAATGATTAATGGAATTTACAACTTGTAATAATAATATCAAAATTAGATAAAATACCCGAAAAAGTGAGACTGCCCTTTAAATTCTCCTTTATATTTGCCTTCTTGCTTTCTCTTCCCCAACTCAGTTTCAACCATTTCGATAAGCATCTTCTCTGTTTCTATTTTGGCAACCTGGATGTGAATATATAAATGTTAAATTTGATACTGATTCAAATTGCATAAAGGAGACAAGTAAAACAGAAGATAGCATTATGCAATTTTAGGTACCTGAACGTTTCCATGTGGATCTCTTTCAAGCATCAATTGTTCTTGAATTGCTTGAGGTAAAAATTCAAAAAGCTCCAAAGACTGATCAGTGAGTTTTTTCTTCCACAAACCACCCTCATCCACATTATCATGAGCAAGAATTTCATTGAGTTCCGCAATAAGATGCTGGACCTGCAAGTATAACAATAGCACGTATAATGAGTATATAAAAATGTGTTCATACTGCTTGTACAATGACAGAACCAACAACGCATAATTGCAAGTCCATAAAAAGTGAATATTATTAAGCAGAGTGATAGGCACCTCGGGAATGAAATCAATTAGACCTTCAGGAATAAGAATGACCCCATAGTTATAATTATCTTCGGCTCTTTTACAGATAACATCTACAATATAGTCTGTAACATTTTTCAGTGTCAGCTTCTTTGCAGCAACCTGTAAGATCAAATCAAATTTTGATAAAGGGCTCATGACTAAATAAAAAAATTCAATTACAACATAAACATGGAAGCATTTTGCATTGATTTATAACAAACCTCTTCTCCAATAATAGTAACGTTTGGATGAGTTTGTAGAGCACATTCCAGTGTAATGTGTGAAGCTGCACGCCCCATAAGTCTCACAACTGCAGACAGATGATCATGTGTGAGTGGAAGGCAGACAGAGAGAGGACAATTAAATGGTGAAAAATATGATGCCTAACATCAACCATATGAATTGAAGACATGGAGCATCGTTTCTTTAAGAGCAAGTTACAAATTATTTAGGAATTCAACAAAGGAATCTCTGAAAAGTACGGAACCTTTTTCTATCAATCTAATCTTGAGGTGAGGGCATAGTTGATATTCATTTACCAAACATTCTAGATAAGGTGCCATGAAATTAGATTAACTCTTCAACAGCACAAAACATAAGTACTATGACGACTCAGAAGAGTCAATTTAAAAGTAGAAAAAATATTACAATTTACAAGAGAAGTGCTGTACGCTCATATCACAAATCATGAGGACAAGGATGATGTATGATCAAGGGATGTCTCGCTCAAAAGTAGAATGGCTGATATCATACAAGGGAAGGGGTAGAAAAGATAAGGATAGTCATAAGCATCTTGTCAATGTTTGCTTTAACACAACCAAAGGGGTAGAGAAAATGATAAATATTAGTAATTTGTAATAAAAGCAGATAGTATGTTCCTCATTTAGGTATCAGAATATGGTTTTGTAATCTTGATGGCTGTATTGGAAATCTAAAACAAAAGAATAGAAAAGAAGATCCCAGGCCTTCAGATGATACAATAAGAACAAATGATAGAAGCAGCTCTGAAGGGCAAAACATTTAAAAAGTAAAGCATTCCATGAAATAAGAAGCAACAGAAGCAGTTTAGATTATAGGATATTAACAACAAGCAATGTCTATAGAGATGCATTAAACATTGATATGTGCAACCTTACAAAGTCTTCAGTTTTAAATTTCTATACAAATCAAAGAGTTTCTCAATATTGTGTACTCACAATGGTAATATTTTCCGGTTGATCGAGCATCTATCATAACATTTCCAATCATTTCTGCATATATCTGAATCAAATTAATATAAAAATGTGAAAATAAGTCAGATCGTGGTCATGATGTCATTTAAATATGCAACATGCATCCAAAAGGGTGTCTGCTATCTAACAAAACTTCGCATTTGGAAAAAATACATTGCTAAATTCATATTTAGGAGTATATTTGGGAGAACAAGTTTATTAATATCATAATGACCCTGCGATAACTTATAAACCAAGCAAAATAAGATTGGTAGAATATTCATGCCAAAAAGAGGAAATAAAACATATTTGAAAGAACATTTTTTGACAAACTACATATTTGAAATAAATGATGATGAATGGAGATCGAAATATTTCATGAAATCTCCACTACTGGAGAAACTGCAACACACCCGGTGCTCACAAAAAAATCCTAATCCTAATAGACTTTTTACTCACTTCCCACAGATAAAAGTGAAAAACTGGTTCTTGGTTCTTACATCTATTCCTTTGCAAATTACTGGTGATCAAAAGACAACTAAATATATGAAATGTTTTTTAAAAAGTATGGACTAGACCAATAAAAAGTTACACGTGCACAATAAGACTGAAATGTATATCTCCAGTCACCTTGCATGCAGTATCAAACCCAAAGCTTGTGGGAACTTCTTTGCATTTCAAATCTCCATCAATGGTTTTAGGGCATCCAAGCACCTGTGTTTTTAAATTTTTGCTCCTGCACAAATCCAAATTAAAGTATGAAAAAAATATTAGTTAAACAAACAGGAAGAAATACATTACATATTCATAAATAGATTTTTTTTCCCCCTTCAAATGAATATATCAACTAATTACATGATTTACAGTGGTAAAAAAACACCCCTGATTGTAAATGTAAAAAAATACCAACATGAAAACTTAATTTCATTAACAAAGCTTCCCGGGTTGTACCACAAAAAAATAACTCTGATAAGACAAACCTGAAGTTCTCAGCAAGGAGGCATGCATTGGTGTTTGAGTCATCTCCACCAATAACAACAAGTCCATCCAAGTCTAGCTTCTTTGCTGTTTCTTCAGCTTGTTTAAACTATATCAAGTAAATTAAAATTAAATTTCAGGCTTAAAAAATATATATATGAGATCTCAAATTGTAAATATGTAGCCTCATGGCCCGTGCCTGCTCTGGAGTTTCAATCTTGTCCCTCCCACTGCAAATCATGTCAAAACCACCCTGAAAGAAATTATCATTATTACTCATAAGCATATAAAATCCAGAGCCAAAATTAGAAATATATAAAATCTCATAAGCATGAGAAAAAACTAGAAACATGTAAAATCTGATAAGTATTTCACTTAGTCGCATCAAAAGTCACAACATATAGAAAATAGAAGTAAACATTAAATTCTATTTCCAATATATAGAAAATAGAAGTAAACATTAAATTCTATTTCCAATATATAGAAAATAAAAGTTGATTTCACAAGTCACAATGTATATCAAGTGAAGATGCAATTGAAACCAAAAAATAAAAATCACAAACAAATTCCATAATTCAGCCAATCAAATACAATTACATTCCAAAGAACTTGTAACCGAGAAAAGCAAAAAAAAAAAAAACCTGATTTCTGTAAGGATAAATATAATCAGAGCTAAGTTCAACGTATTTGCATTTCATAATGCCGGCAGGACCACCCTTGAAACCATACAATGTGCTTCCACTTGCACGCTGTTGCAGGTAATCTAAAACGCAAAAAAATAAAATTAAATTAAAAGCTACTAAAACTAAATGTGTGAATTATATCTATACGTAATCATTGATTGATTGATATGGATTGAAATCGAGCGTTACCGAAAATTCCAGAAATGACATTGTGACCTCCTGGAGCCTGACCACCAGAGAGAACAACACCAATCTTCAACTTCTTATAAGGAAGCGCCGACTTCAAATCCGCAGGCACAACCGCAGCAGAAGGTTGTCCAAACAAATATGGAAACAGCTTTGCGATCTCATCTGCATGCAAAAAATGACAGTGAAGATAGTTAACTATATGAATAAAACAGATCAGGTACAGATCGAAGTGAACGAAGAGGATTTACCTGGATTCCCCGCGGCGGAGCTTTTAGGACCGTCGACAATGGCGAATGGTTTTTGAAGAACGGAAGGAAGACGGAGATCGTGATCGACGCGACTGTTTTGAACTTCGCTGTAGACGGAGGCGAATCGAGTTGTGACGGCAGTTGGAGCGACGTCGCCGTTAGTTACGATGGAAGGTGGTGCCATTGTTGGTGTGAGTGAGAAAGAGTGTGGTTGTTGAGTAATGAGTGTTGTTGAGAAGCGTGAATCTATAGATATATGTTTATGTTTTACGTTTATTTTCAATGAGCGGAGAAAAGTAGGTTTGAAAAGGGTATACTACCAAATCAGAAATGAGGAACGCTTTTCGAACCCGAATATCCCGACCCGCCGCTTTGTTAGCTTACTATTATTGTCATTATCATCTCAAAAAGACTATTTTCTTTTTCATTCTCAATTTTCTTTTGGATGTTGATTGTTTGAATAATATGTTACAGTTTTTTTCTTCTTAGTAAATCAGAAGCATTTTTATGTCAAAATTACTTTTTAATCTTTATTGATAATTTTTTAAATGTTTTTGAACATTGTAAAATTATGATTTTTTTTTTAATATCTTTAAACATAATTATATATGTAATTTTGAGAGAGAAAATTTCAAAACAAAATCTTTTAATGCCGTTATAATTTTTAACGTAGTATGTTTTTCGAAAATGTTTTTCAGTGTTGTGCTAATTTGATTTTGATATAATTTAGTTGATTAAAATTGAAGAATTTGAAGGAAAGTGATTTTTGTTTGATTGTTTTTATTGTGAAACTATAAATTTTAATCTAGATTTATCAAGAGCCTACCTAACTTAGGAGATGGGTAGGTGAAGCTATTTAGTTTGGTGGATCTTTCATTTGTAACTATTATTACTAGAGGAAGAGCATAACTATTTTCACCCAGAATTACTTCGAAAGTACATATTCAAAAGAAACAAAAAATTGTTTTAGTATCATTTAAAAGTATATTTTTAAATTTTATTCATCCAAAATTATACTTCCACAATCATATTTGGTTTTTTAGAAAATGGAGTGGGTAAAGTTAGACTCATAGAGTAATTAATCGATTAAATCTTTAAAATTGTTGGACCATATCAGCATAATATTCTAACAACAGTGGGTGGACTTGTAATTTTATTTTATTAAATAAATATTATTTTGTTGGGTCACCATTGTCACATTATTACAAAATTATGTGACAAGTGTTACGTAGACTTCTATTTAACAGGTGTTGAAGATTTTTGAAAATTAACCGTAAGAATTAAATTTGTTAATAGAAAAATATATAAAGAAGAAAATTAAAAAAAAAAATTGAAGAGATTAAAAACAATATTTGAGAATTTTATGGAAATTACAAATATATTTAATTCAATTATCTTTTTGCCTTAGATAGTAGACACCCTGCCCTTTAGAGTTTTTAGTCCAGTGTACTTTTTTTTCTTGTAATTCCAACAAACTAGTCTCTATTTAACTATCCACTTAAGGTTCATTTGATTTACAAAATAGGTGAATTCTATTTTTTACCAATGAGGTAAGTTTTGCACAATTTACTTGTTTTCCAACAAACTAGATTAATAAATTTCCCCATTGAATTAAATAAAATACAATAAAATTTATTGATCTAATGATAAAAAATAAACTTGTATATAGTACAAAATTATTTTGTTTGTGCACATTAGACAAAACATGCAAAATAATATTAGACAAAATTTGCAGAAAGTAAAACTTGAACAAACTTAACCAATAATATTTTGGACCTTAAAAAATAATCATATGATTCTATGTTTGAACCCATAGCCAAAGGGATTAAATTTCAACAAGAAAATCAACCACTAAGCATAATATATATATAATGTTTATAATAATGAATATGAGGATACCCATAATGATTGTGATTGTGATTCTGATTATGAATCATTGCATCCGAATTCTCCTACAGGTTCGAAAAATGACAATCCTAAAATAATTCAATCACAAGTCGAGGTTGAAAAAAGGAATTAATTGGAAGCAACTTTAGATGAGAGATTGCAGGATCATGTTGTTGTTAATGAAGTAGGAGTGGAAACAACTGATCAACAACATTTTGAAACTCATTCTAATTTGAATAGAGATTAGGAGGCTCAGTCAAAATCTTGAGCTGATCAAATATATGATTTGAAGAATCCAAGAGAATAAAGAATTCACTTAATTTTTTTCTTTCCAAATAACTAATAAAGTAAGAAAAAGGTAAGAAATCATAGCTTAAAAGCTAAGGTGTAACTGTTTTAAAACGGATAAGAAAAGATTTAGATCATCCCATGTTTCAATTAAAAATAAGGGGTAATGTTTATTAGATTTCACTTATAATTTTTTAAGTCGTAAATCTCAATACATATTAATGATAAGATGGTAAACATAATTTTATCATATTTAACTCCAATATGAAATAATCAAAATCCGATAACAAACAACATTCTAAATGAAAATCCTTTATTGAATACTAGAGGTGTTAGGAAAGTGAAAATCTTGAAACAAAGTTGGTATTTAAAATATTGTGTAATTAACATAAGTTTCGGCTTGACGGGGTTTTTTGAGCATTTAAAAATTTAAAAAAAAAAAATCACTTTTTAAGATTTTTGAAGACATTGAATACACAACTTTCAAAAATATGTTTTCCTTATTTATCTATTTACAACTGCTCTAGTTAACATTTCCCATAAACATAAATCAGATTTTATATTCACAGTAGAACCATGAATTTCCTGTGGCAAATTTACTTCAAATTTTGGAGACAATTGCGGCTTAAGTCCTTTTCGTCAATTTAACAAGTCAATATATTCCTAATCTTTGGAGACTTTGTGCAAGTCATTTAGAGTCTACAGTGTTTAGCATTTCTGATCAACAAGCTTCCTTTTCAATGTCGATTGATAGAAAATTTTGCTTTTATTTCTGCCATCTATGTCAGTACATTGCACATTGGTAGAAGGAAATTGTGGATGAAATTGACCTCTCTTCAACAAAGATATATAGGGCCACGGAGCTTCCTTCATTGGTGATTTTAATCTATCTAACAAAACCTCTTGTGATTACTATAGAGGTTGGACAAATTTAAGTAACCTCATACTTCTCAAAGATTAGATAGAAGCATTTGCAATTCAATTCCCAAATTAACAAGTATAATAATATAGTTTTATCTATCATTGCTTATTTATGAATAGGTACAAGTGAAAAACATGTATTATTACATAATGACCAAGAAAGTAAACCAATATAATTTCTTTAGTTTGTCAAAAGAGAACTGCCTTCCTTGATAAGAACAAACACACCGCCACCATCACCCCTTGAGATGCGTAGTTCTTCATCAAGGTACGTAGTAAGTAACCATGATTGAGCCCTGTTGTTTGAAATTGGGAACTTCAATGGAGGCTGATTGGAAATTGTTCTCACAACTGATGAGGCAGTGTTTTGGACAGAAGTAAGTATGCCTTTGAATGGAGTAAGATCAATCCTTTGCCCCAAAAATTCCACATTTTCTGGTATCTCTAATGAGTCTGTCAGTTGTGGAGTGCCTATGATACCTTCATCAAACTTGATCTGAATAACATGCAAGATGAGATCAATAGCTTAAATCATTATCTTGTGATATGCTTAAATTTACTTGTGTATCCAAATTCAATTCTACCACCCTAAGAATTTAGAGTAAAGACTATTTGATCTATAAAAAGAGTACTAATTTGATGATAAAAAGAAAGGGAAATGCTAACAAGTACTTTTGGGATACTTATTAAGAATCTAAATGTAGAAAAAATGTATTAGAATTTGTGTAATTTATACTTTGGAAATGTAAAAAGTGTAATTTTTTACTCAAAAGTTATTTTTTATTTTCTTTTTATGGACACTTGTTAGCATGACCCTACAAAGAATCTCAAATGTCTGATAATTGGTGTTCATAAGATTCATCCGACTTAGATCATCTATCACACCTGCACAATGCAACAATTGTGAAAACCATAAGATCTAGGAATGCAGCAACTTTGAGACCCATTATATCTCTATATCATTTAACTGTCTTTAGAGCTGTTGCACCGTGCAACTCTTGTAGGAGATCCATACACACTAAATAGATGTCAATCTTGTTTTCTCAAGAACCAGTTTGAATATTTAACAAAACATCTTATATCTCTAATGACTTATTACTAAACTCGAAAATAGTATCAAATGATTGTACTTAAAGTGATTAATTCACTTCAATTAAAGTTAAATTGTTTAGTAGTATTCAAATTCAATCTTTGACTAAAATAATTCTTCTGAATTTACTTGCTTACCTCTATGTCTATAACCCGTATCACCACAACCCATTTCTTCTTGAAATTGGAGGGTAAAAAAAACAGGATAAGAAGGATCAAGGGCAAACCTGAACACGTTTTGGACTTCGAACTTCAAATTTGGCATTGGTACTAATGGAGGTGGTAGTCAATGGACCAGCAAACCGAACGGAGTTTTGGACAGTAAAAGCTTCAGAGTCAATAGTCTGAGATATTTCTTCAACCTTAACTAATGGCAGTGTTCCACTCGACAGCAATGGAAATAAACCTGCAAAGGATGTATACCTGCAAAACCAAATCCAACCACAGTTTTGTTAGTTGCATAACACAAACTACAAACTGCAAACTGCCGTTATTTGTTGCACTCTCTATCCCTGAGGTACATTTCAATTCTATCAATAGGTGTTTAAGTGAGTCTTCGTAAATTTGGATGTTACCGCTGCGGAATTGGCATGACAGATCAAGAGACTTTAAGGTGGATCAATAATATCCCACACAAAAAGTGGACTCAAACTACTATAAAAGTCAAAGATGACGTTGAATAACAGCCTAACAACCATGCGTGTGGTAAAAAAAAATTATAAATATTTTAAATAATTATATAAAAAAAAGATGGAGGTTGCATCTACAACATGGACTATCCACTCTAATTTGAAACAAATATATATACATATATTATTAAAATAAAAACAAACCTGCCGCGTCGGGGTGAAAAAGAGAGTGGTTTGCTGCTTTGGTGTTTAATTTTAAAATAGGATATTTAATTTTTTGTTGTAAAAATAGGATATTTTAATTTTAGTACTCTTGGATCACAGGTCATTGGCAATAGTAAAATTAACAGCTCCCATTCAATTGACACGGCAGAAGCACCCAACACGTGAGCAATTTTTTGTTGATTAAATAAGGAATTTACCACTTTGTTTATCATTAAATAAGGATTTGGCTAAAAACACAAAAATTAAAATAAACGAGTAAAGCAAATAACAAAATCCTTCCTGAAATTGAGAATCCTCAATTCTTCTATTATAAAAACCATCACTCGTAGCCCTCCTAGAGGAATCAACCAATGACATAAAATCATTCTCTCATAGGAAGAATCCAAATCAATTGCATCTAAAACTGGCGACGAATTTTTAACTTAGGAGATATTTTTTGTCTTTTCATAAACTTAGATCACTTTTTGAAATAGAATAAACTTAGATAAATTATAGAGTCTTATAATAACGAAGATTGAAAGAAAGAAAAAAGTTGCTTACGCGAGAATCCATTTTCCGTTGAGCAGAGTCAATGCATCAGTGGGAGCAGGGGTTGGATTCTTAGCTTCAAGCTGGCTAATAAGCTCAACAATCTCCGCTCTCGTTTCACTGCTCGCTTTAAGTCCACGATCGGTCCCATAAAAACTATCCACCAAAGCCTTCTTCAGTTTATCCGTCTCAGTCTCCACCGGTTTCTCCTCCACCGGTTTCTCCTCCACCGCAACCGCCACACCAGCATAAGGCTCATCCCTATCTGGACCCCACTCATCGTCGCTAGTCACGGCATGGACGTAGACCACCCGCCTCGAAACATCAGCCGCTGCGACAATCGGTCTTCCGAAAGAGTTGCTGCGAAATCCGATGGTCGGTGGCGAAATTGAAGGTGTGGAGTTGAGAGGAGTGACTGGGAGAGTGTTCGTGCGGAGAAGTTGTTGGTTGAAGTAAGAGAGAGAAGCCATTTGTTTGTTGAGAGAGTGAAAACAGAGACTTCTGTAAAGAAGGGAAGCGGTGGGTTTATAAGACTCCAACAAGACGTGATGATTACCAACGATTGAGATTTGGTTGTGGTAAGAAACAAAACGGTTGAGATCTCTTTTCAGAATTAGAGGTGCACGAAAACGTTGTCGATGTTTTGTTAATGAAACGAGAAGAGTGTGGACTTGAATCAAAAGACAATCTTCTCCTTTCTTTTTTTGAATATAAATACTTAATTTAGTAAAATAATTGTAACTTTTTTAAAAGAATAATTTTAGTTAAATATTTTTAAATTAGAATAATAGTTTGAAGTTAAACTTTTTATACTAAGAAGTTGACTTTTTAACTCAAAAATAGTAGTTGATTGGTTTACGAGAAGTATATAAGAGATGATAATGAGTTATAGAATTATAAAGGAAACGAAATTAAACTTTTCTTAATTAATTTGGAGGAGAAATAAATAAGAGGTGAAAAAAATTAAACACAATCTACTATTTTTTACTATCTCTTTACAATAGAGAAGAAAGATATGATAAATTTTATTTTACTATTAACTTTTTTTATTTGTATACTATTATTTATTCTTAATTTCGTGTTATTTTTTTAAGACATTCTTGTATTTTTTAAATAATTAATACTTCTTATCTTGGTATTTCTCTTCTTTTTATTTTATATTAAACAATACTTTAAATCTTTATTTCTCATATTTTTTATTTTCTTAGATTTTCTCTTATATATTTATTTTTGTTATTTTCTTATGACAACCAATGAGACCTTAAGAGATAAAAATGTACATTGTTTAACAATTAATTTTGTTCTGCATTTTCTGATAATAATAACCAAAAAAATTCTTTACATTTTTAAGGTGTTTTGGGGAAGGGAAATATCGGTTTATAATTAAAACAACAAAAGTGAAATGCACAACAAAAGGAAAATGTCAGGTATTTTGGGGAAGGGAAATATCGGTTTATAATGCAATAAAATCTTTACCAAAATATTAATGATACATCCACTTTTAAACATTTACACATCACCTAGTTATTTATATATGTAAAATGTACTTAATTTAGTTGAATAATTAATTATTTCAAATCACAATTAAAAATGTAATTAAATTAAGTATATCATTAACTATAATCGCTATTGTGACATAATTAACTATTTAACTATATTTTTGTATGCTTCCATAAAATAAAATAAAAAACTATTTTTATATGCAATTAACACACGTCGCATGTTACGAAAAAACAAATGTGGAAGAAACATTTTTGTTACCAAAAATATCGTCAAGGCCTTTGGAGGCAGTTCAAGCGGTCATATCGAATGGGCCCAGTGAGAGAACATACGACAAGTGGATATTTCAAATTTGAGGCTTTGGACTTGCAACGAGAAAAATACAGAATTAGGAAATAAAAATACAAAAATTGATGCAAAAAAACCCCAAAAATTGTGCGGTCTGTGTGAAATTGAATCGAACAAAACTAAACCATGGGCAATTTGGCATCGTGGCTACTCTAGAATCTAATACTTATCAGTTTGTTGTTTTGGCGAAGTGACACACGAGTTTCGTACTGCTATCCCTTTACTGTAACAACATTTCAGTTCATGGCAAAGGCTTATGCTATATATGCTAGTGTTCAATTGGTATCTATTACATATTGAAAGTCCTATAAAAATTATGGCAATGATATTTTAATATGACTGTTGTAGAGAAAAGTGGTACAAACTTACAATCATGAATTAAAAGTTAAAGAGACGTATAAATTATTTAAATTTGTTATAGGCAAATTTATTCGTTACGCTTTACTTTAGCTGTTCAACCAACTAATACGCCCAACATATTTTAAAAAGAATCAGCTAACTATGAATTCGAGTGGCATTTCACGGCTACCATATCTCATTCGTTGATTTTTCAACATCAGTCTATTCATACTTTCACTTAGATTCACTTAAGTTTCCTCTGGATCATGGATTGAGTTATTTTATTATAACGAATTAAGTTTTTTTTTTTACGTTTTTTTACTTAATTTTCATAATATACATGTCATTGACTTTGTTTTAAATTTTCATTTATTCAGTTAAAACAAGTTTATAGGGTTGTCAATGTACTTATATGTTTGTTACTTATGCTTACATGGGGTATATGTTGGGTAGTCAATTGAATTTTTGCATGTAACTGTAAATGAGTATTGGATTTAAGAGATACATTTCATGAATGTAAGTGCTCCTGATTGGAATGAGAAGGTGGTTACACTTGACTCACAAATAGTTTTTCATTCTCAGGGAGTTGTGGTACTTATAAATATTCTGACATTTAAGTAAGTGGTTATTTGAGAAGAGTGAAAGGTATATCGAAATAGAGAATGTGTGAATTTCATGGTATCAAGACTATGATATTTATAGTATAGAACCTTAGGTCCGTTGAGGATGAATACTTTTAAGTTTAGTGGATATTTTGCCGTGATTCTCGGCGTTGTATGTTCCTTACCGTTGGGATTAATGTCGACCATTGATCTAAGAGGTTATGAGTGTGGTTGTGTGCATGAGCGTATTAGTTAGACGGATTGCATTTTGGACTAGTCTGAAAGAGTAATGAATATATTTAGAATCTTAAAGTAATGAGACAATTAACGTTATTTTTGTCATATTCATGTATATGGAAGTCACTTTTCTATTCTATAAAGAGAAAAACTTGTGAAGAGGTGAGACATCCCCGCCTTTATAGTTAAAGTGTGTTGCATGGTGATATGCAACTTGAATTTGGGTAATAATATTTCTAACTACCACAATACTTGTGCATACGTAAGAGTCACAAAAACAGTCGCACAAATTTGGTTTCTGTATAAAAATTAGACAATATTCATTTGTCAGATAACATATTTAATTGGAAAATAGGGGAAAATAGTCAAATGTTATTTATATAAATGAATGAAGTAATGAAATAACGAGCATAAAGAAATAGTTATTTTATCAATATTGTTGTTGCTTATTAAATGTTGTAATCACTTATTTTTTTTAATTTATAGATGATATGATAAATTTTTTATCGGAAACTCAAACAAAACTGCGGATCTTGAGTTCGAACTCGAGACATGATGTACAACCTAATAATATCGATATTTGTCAATTGAGTTAAGATTTAATGACGCATGATTATTTTAAATACCAAATTATAATTGGGGTATTACTTATTGAAGTTATTTATGCACAACGACAAAATTTTGTCTCGTGTATAGTTTAGTTTATACAGTAAATTTTAATTAATATATTATCTTTTTCCTTATTTTTTACCAATAAGTTATTCAAGAGATAACCAAAATGCATCAAAAAAAAAAAATCAAAGACACATTTATCATTTAATTAGTTAACCCATAAAGGGTCATCTTTTAACTAACTAATTTGCGACAAATACTTGTCTCGTGTATATTGATAGTTGGTAAAATAAATTTGTAATTAGTCAAATATAAATTTTACGCATCTCTATCGAATAGATATTCAAGAGACGCAATAATAATTAACTACTCATTTATCTTTTAATTAATTGGTATGTGATTAATCATCTTTTAAATAATTGAGTGTGACAAATACTCTTATGTGGAGTTTGTATAGTAAATTATAATTAGTGTATGATACACAAATTGAATTTACGAATAGAATTTATGTTTTATCATAGAAAGATCTTCATCACAAAGAGTGAAAAGATGTATAATTTATTCATTTTATTAAAATTACTATTTAATTATTTTTTATTGTTTATTTACTTAATATTGTTTGTCTTCAATTG
>JBBPBP010000002.1:5667818-5680175 GCA_037974735.1 Cicer chorassanicum
ACGCTTCTTAACACATTACTTTATATTAGTTAAATTCATACATAATTTATATAATTTAGTAAGTCATATATAAAATTCAACCATTAAGAAAAAGTGTTGCTAAAAAATGTGTTGCTAATATTTTTCTATAAATATATAACCGATGCACAAATAATCAACTAAACATTTATATAAATTAAATAATTAAATTATAAATGACTTTTAAACATTTGATCAATAGCAAATATTTGTTCTTATATATAAGAGTTACTTTAGTTTGAGTAAAATAAAATAAAATAGTTTCATTAAAAAAATAAAAATAAATAAAATTGCAGGTATCAGTGTAGATATATACATTTCAAATTTAAATCCTTTGCTACAAATTTCTTTTTCACATTTTTTTTTCAATTCTCGATCTCTCAATTTATTTTTTCTCTGAACATTCTTTCTTTTTCTCTTATTTTAATTGAACATTCTTTACTCTCTAAAATACATACAGTGATAGTAAACTCCAATGTGATGCATTCCACTATCAAATCTCTTGTAATGATTAGTTGGACTTCGTTCGATCAAGGAAAATAGTTTTTCTTTCTAATCGTATTCAATTACAAATGACTTTTTAAAATTTTTAGTCATCTCGATAATTATTTAAATTTAAGTATATAATCATTGCTCAATTCACGGAGTGATAGTATGATAGAATATAATTATGATGATGAACGACCTTTATGTAACTTATGTGAAAATTATAATTAGAATTTCTACACAATGATTGATAGTTGTACTACCAAACCACATATCCCACATATCCGTTAATTACTACTTTTTGTCTTAAAGTTAGAAAGTTAATCACTATTTTTTTTGTCACTTTGACATTAGAAAATTGTTGAGTTTGTAGATAAAGGGATTAATTGGTTAACTGGTCATATAATTGAAATAGATATTAGAAAAAAAGTATCAAGAAAATGTGAACTATATCGGTTAATTGGTCATACTCAAAATTATTGTTCAAATGTTATAGACAACTCTAGTCAATCTATGTAATTTATTAATTAAAGTTTTAAAAATTTGACTATATATAATTAAATTTTGTTCAAGCTTTGCCACTAGAAAAATAATTTGTACTTGTGAGTATCCATAGATAAAATCCACGCCAGACACAAGTAGGTTAATGGGTGCGCGCGGATAAAATAAATAAATATTTTAACTGTCAATGAGTTAATAGATACAAAGACATATACCATATCTGTCACTAAATTAATAAAATTATTATTGTAATGCATTTTTGTTTCCATGTTAAAATGTATACACTTTTTGTGATGAAATTTAATTTGTTATGCATTTTTATTGTGTGCTAAATATTTGTGTGAATATTTTTTTGTGTGACAAAAGAGAAGAAAACATTATATATACTTGCAAAAAAAAAATTGTTACATAAATAATTTTTTTTTAAAATATGATACTTGTGCATATCTAATAATATTTACGAATATTTAAAAATCTATTAAATACTCGTTACATAAATATCTATACATGTATGGATAAAATACAAGTATATTTTATTTAATAAAGTGGATAAAAATAACTACTATCAATCAATATTTACAGATATCTATTGTCATCCCTACTCCATCTTATAATTAATGTTACATTTATTTATTTTATACATATTAAGAAGAAAATTATATCTCAAGAAAAAGAAAAGAGTATAAAAGAAATAAAATATTAAGTTTATCAAATTATTCATATTATACATTAATATATCCATTAATAATATCATAAATATAAAGTGAAGTATTTAAGACTATAGTTAGAAAATAATTACTGCTACATCAAGAATTGAAAATAATGCAGTGTTTCTTTAAAGACAATTTGTTTTTGAAAGTGTGACTAATAACATTAGTGCAACTAATTAAAGAAAAAGAGTCGCGTCATGACATCTTCACACCTAATCTTTGTTTAGGGGTACATTAGGTGTTGCCATATTGCGTAAGACTTATGAGAATATATTAAATAAATATAAAAGTATCCTCCGCAATTTTCAATTTCTACGTTCCTAATCCAACATCTTGGTTATTATCGGTTACTTTTGTCTATCATTGCATTACCTATCTCATTTATCATAGTAGTTCTATTTTTCTCTTTTTCTTAACTAATTTGACGTAATCACGCTCTCCTACCCACTATAATTAGGATTTTTAATATAATTTATATTTAATTGTAATTTTGGTCCTTTTATTTTTAGAAATTGGTCTATCTATTTTAAAAGTTGACAATTTTGGTTCCTTTATCAGATTTTTGAATTAAAAAAAAATGATGATTTAACATTTTTTAAATAACGTGACATACAATTCCATAATGTATAACCATTTAGATACATTAATTATTTATTTGTCATTATTTAAATTACAAATATGAAAAATGTTTGAAGTTGAAAGTTAAGATTTTACAGTGTTTTATTATAATTTTATGCATGTTAATCATTCTACAACATTGTTTCATGTGATATATTTTAATGTTATTTAAAACATGTCACATCACCATTTTGTAATTAAAAAATCAGAAGGAGAGACTAAAGTTGTCGATTTTTAAAATAGAAAAACCAATATCGTGAATCAGTAAAAATAAGACGACTAAAACTGTAATTAAACCTATCTAAAATTATGAAGAACTCCATTCAATCTTTTTTATAGAACACAATTGAGTTAAAATATAGTCAATAAAGGTTGATGTATCTAGTTCACAATATGAATTTGATACATCAACTTTTGTTGACTATATTTTAATCCAACTATCTCTTATAAAAAGGATTAGAGGGAGTAACAAATTAGTTTATTAAATTATAAAAAGGATAACAAATTAGTTTGTTTAGTTGGCCATCTCCAATCAATTTAATCACTTTGTTTTTTATTTGAATCAATTTTTTTAGGATTACAAAATAAAGAATAACCAAATCTATAAAGATAAATTTGATAGTTGATTTTTGGAGGGTTTTAAGGGGATAACGCTAAAAGTCTAAGTCTATATTGTAATATGTATTTGATATTTTATAACAATTGAAAGCACAACATAATAAATAATCATATACTACTTGAATTGCACTTAATTCATTTTCAAAAACATTTATAGTGCCTAGTAGTAACATTTTTATAGTTATCCTAATAATTTGAAAAAGAAAAGTCAGCCCTTTCCTTCTCTCCAAAATCATTCCTCTTCCCTCCTCTCCCAAATCCTTCATCCAAACATAACCTAAACAAATTTATCTACTGCTTTTATTTATAAGATAATTTTTTATATACATATAGCATTAAGAGTGTACAAAACTCGATTTGATCATCAACCTGTCCCGACCCGTAAAGTTTGGGTTGGGTCTGACCCGATCCAAAAAAAATTGAGACAAAATAGAAATATGGTAGAAAGAGATACCGAATTTGGATTACTTCTTAGGTTATCGATGTAGTCTCAAATTATTCTATGGACAAACGATTATTTTATATTATTATTATTATTATTAATTTCACAATATCTGAAAATAACCAATTTTTTTATTATTCACATTTATAGTCTAGAGTTGAATAAAAAAATGAGTCATATCACAAAAAAAAAAATTACCACCAACTTTCTTAATAAGAGATGAGAATGAATATTTAGTTAAATGTCATTTGATGGTGTTTGTATTAGTAGTCTATCTTTGCTTAATAATTTTTATTTTTTATTTTTTATGTTTCGTCTCTTTTTTCAAATTGTGTAATCTCATATTATCTAAGATGAGTTATTTTTTTATTATTTTTTTTGAAAAAATATTTATTTATTACAACTAAGTGATTTGTCTTAGAACCAACTCAATCTTTTATCTATTTTGTCGCGTCTTAATTAGGATTAAGAGTCAGGTTCAGATCAAAATTTCAATCTGAATTAATCTTAAGATCAAATAAAAATCATTTGAAATTTGATCTAACTTGTCGTTTATACACTTCTATTTAACATACACAAATAAAATATCGAACACGTAAAATATATATGTATTTTTATAAATCAATCCTTCGAATATCAACTAACTTTCATAACTTTCTTTAATAGAATTAACTAAACATTTCAATTCCACTACACCAAAAACAACTAAACCATTCGACATTTTCGACTCGATTAAGGAACGAATGGGTGAAATCAATTGATGAACTTTAACTTCAAAAATGAATTCAAAGTCCAAAATTATGAGTTGTTGGATTGATTATGATGCAATTAAAGTGTCTTCAAGAAAATCAGAACATAATACTAATCCTTCGCCGCAAGAGTGCAAACACCATTTGGCCCAAACCTTGGTTGGTGGGTGCCGCCTTCAACGGCTTTTGACTTTGCTGAGGCCGGCAACAAAACAAGGACACGCATATACAAACAAATTAGAACAATTTGCAAAAGAAATTAGAAACAATAAACGATTTTATACTATTTTAATTATATTTTTATAATAAAATCTGCATAAAATGCACAAAAATTAGAAATAAAAATAGGTTTGAGTAAATAAATAGTATTAGTAGTAATAATGTAATATTTTAACCCACAATAATTAATTATCATGTTTGTAAAATAATTTATTTTATATAAAAAATAATAAATATTATTATAATTAATTTACACAATTATAAATTTTAAATTTAAAAAATTTGTATATCATCTGCAAAAGAGATGTGGACCAACTCTTCACCGACCAAACCAACATTAATTGATATATTATATATTTACTATTTTCCATTTTATTAATTATTACTATAAATGATTTACTATATCAATAATTAATAAAGATAGTAATTTAATAAAAATTAAAATTTATTTCATTTATTATATGCGTGTGATATGATATGCAACATTTATTTTGGATATAACAAATTATTCGTGCTCCTTTACTCGAACACGGAGATTATAAAGAAACCCATTCCTCACACCAAAAAATTAAAATAAAGATTCCTTCTTCCTCTCCTTCTATTTTGTCTTTGTTCACTTCCTTTCATTTCACACACAATGAATCATTTTTTTTAATAATATTTTCTTCCGTTTCTTTAATATTGAAGCTTGCAATGCGTGCCCAGCCTAAGTAGTATATTAATTAAACACTCAATTCCATTACCAAACTATTCAAAGTCGCTTTCACCAAAAACCCGTTTTGTTTCTTGTTCCCTGTTTGTCTCTTCCTTTAAATGCCATTCAACTTCAAGAATCTCACGAGATCTCTATGCACTGCCTCTAACACTCATTCTTCAATGTTACTCTCAAATCATTGAGAGAGAGATGAGTCAACTCGGTTTGTTATTGCAAGAACCGGTTCGGACTCAGAGGGAGACAAGAACAATTTTAGGTTTGTTAAGGGAGCAAATGGACGGTGTTGATGAAGAGCCTCGTAGGAGGCGTAGTTTCAAGGAACGGCTAGGATTCATCGGTTGTTGTGGGGCCACATGGGGATTCCGTTCTTCAACTCAATCGTCGCAGCAACAACAACAGCAACTTCCGGATACGGATCCGGATCAAGATCCGAATATATGTGTGGGCCCGGAGATTCCGACGGGTTCGTCGAGTATGAATTTAGCGGCGGCGTTGGCGGCGGAGAGAGAAATCCGTGGACCGCCGGGAGAAACTATTACCGGTGCGGGAAGGACGCCGGGGACGCCGTGGAGAGTGTCGCTGATGCGGTTGTTGGAGGAAACGGAAAACGGGGATGCGGTGGCGGTAACGGCTGAGGTGGAAGGAAAAGTAGGCGGTGTGGCGGGGAATGATTCGGTGTGTTGCGTGTGCATGGGAAGGAATAAAGGTGCGGCGTTTATTCCATGTGGACACACTTTTTGCAGGGTGTGTTCTAGGGAGCTGTGGCTGAACAGAGGCTCTTGTCCCCTTTGCAATCGTTCAATAGTTGAGATTCTTGACATTTTCTAGAATATTCTTCGAGACTGTGCCAGATTGAATGGAATTATGATGATTCCTTTGTCTTTTCTTTCAATCTCATTCTTATGATTGTTATCAATTTCATTTCATCTACTATTTGTCACTGTTCAAAATGTTTACTAGTATTTTCTTTACATATTGTATATACCTTGTCTTTATGCTACACACCTTAAGTTTTGGTGTACTAGTAATAGTATATTCTACCATGGTTGAAAATTAAACTTATGGTGACACGATAAATGGACAAAACAGGAGTTGACCCTCTTTTTTAAAATCGAGTATCCTTTAGGATATACTATACTACAAATGACATACTTTTACTTTATAAATACTATTAACGTATGTCACTGCTCATATGTAGAACCTTTTTATTTTTTCGAGATCAACTATTTTTTATTATTCTAATAATTATTTCCAACAGAATTATTTACACAGAAATGTTACAAACTCTATACACATCAATTACAAACTTATTTCAATAACAGAAAATTAACTAACTGTTTTAACAACCTGAATTAACCGTCAAATACAACAACAAGTGTGTCAGTGATTTTTGTCAAATAAAACTTTGTGCAACGAGAAATCAACTTGACTAGATGTTATCACTGATTTTTCGTCGATGTCCACTGACCGTAGAGAAAGCAACTTGACAAGACATTGTGAACGATTTGCATTTGATGTCAATAATGTGATAAAAAATTGACAATATGCTGACAATGAATTTACATCAACATCAAATATCATATCAGAAATTAATACAACAAGATGTTGTTAAGAATTTTTCATTAAATATTATATGCTGACAATTATTTTTCATTAAGCGATTTTAATTGAATTGTGTAACTCTTCTTGTTCAATTGGTTTGGGTATCCCACACCAAATAACCATTACTGCAACCCGTTTAACAATCATTTCTAAAGAACTGATCTACCCTATACCCTCCATCTAATTCATTAGGGGTGTAAAAACCGGTTGTGACTTAGCAAACTCGTTTAAGATGCTATTTTAGATTGAGTGTATGTTTGATTCTATATTTTTAAGAGTCAAAATTAATTATAAAGATGTAAAATTAATTTTGATATGTTTAGGTGATATTCAGTACAATTAATTTTGTCTTGATTCTGTTTAGAGATTAGGATATGCACCTTTTGAGTTCAAACATAATTTTTATATTGAAATTTATTATTTAACTCATTTTTACATAAAAATATTTAAATATAAATTATTTTACATTTAAATTACTTTTAATTAAAATCAATTTTACACGATCAATTCATTCAAAATCAATTTTCGTCAACGCAAAATCAAACACACACATATTTAGATCCTACCACTCTAGTAGACTTGCTCCACTTATTCTGTTGAAGAATGAGGTGTAATGTGTTGGTCCATGAAATCAATTTACATAATCTATTTTTTTCAATTAATTTTTATTGGTTGAGTTATTTTTTCTGCAGTAATAATTAAATTAAACATTGATAAGTACAAATCAAAACTAAAATAGATTATAGCAAAGTAGTTATAATTAAAATGCTTATGTCATCTCAATATGTAGTATAGTAGCATTCCACGTTATCAACAACTTCCATTTTTTTTAATCTTAAAAGAGACCGTAAATTCTACCGTAATTAACTCTTACAACTGTGAGATTTCAGATTCGAATCCGAGACAAGATAGAAGAAAAAAAGATTAACCAAAAAAAATGTTCTTGTGGGGGTTAACTAGGATAGAAGAGTCTTCTCAAAGCCGCTAATCTTTAGCCAACAACAGAAAACTCAAAAACTGGTGGCCTAATCCTATCTTAAATTGAGCTGGAGTTTATCTTGATATTAGCTGTTCAATGACTTCTTATTTCACTATAAATACATATATGGATTAGTCAATTCATACGTGCAAAATTGATTAACTAATTCAAACACATATTAAATGTTTTTGAGAATATTAAGAGTGAAAAAAGATATGTAGTAGTATTGAAAAGAGTTAAAAGTCCATGTACAATCCATAAAAAAATCCCCTATTAAGTCCCTAATATTAGGCCCTCTATTAAAATAATTTTTCAAAGCCCCTTTCCATTATCTCAATATTTTTTGTGGGCTTAAGTGAGGGGCTCATGGACCAATCTTTTGTTAATATAAAATATTTTATTGAAAAGTTTTCGAATTTTATTTTTCAAAAAAAAAAAAAAATTATCGAAAAATTTGTGAGAAAAATCAAAAAATTATTTTTTTCTTGAATTTCATCAACTTTTTTTCTCGAGTAAAAAAAATTTCAATAAAAAATTAAAAATATTTGTAAATAATTTTTCATCGGAAAAAAATCGAAATATTTTTATCTGAAAATTTCGAGAAAAATATTTAATTTTTAGAAAAAAAATTGTCAATTGAAAGATAAATTTAAAAAAGTTGCCCCGTAGGTCCACTTAACCCACAACATTTTAGGGACTTTTTAGTTTTGGGGTTTCCTTTCTTGGAGCCTTAATAATTATGAATTTTTTGACATCTCAAATATGTGGGCTGGGGCTAATAATTAATGGACTTGTGAAATTGACGGCTATAGTTGTGTAAGAGAAAATTGGATTTTGCACCTCCAACTCATTCAATCAAAGGCAAAATAAAAACTGCTCCAAAATCGTACCCACTCACCAAAATATCTGGTAATTAAATTGTTTCCCCCAAAAATCTGATATACAAATTAACATTATCTTAATAGGATCTCACCCAACTCATCAATTAGACATGCCCTGCCTCACCATCTTGAACTTGCTTAATTTTTTTTGGCTTTCTTTACAAAACAAAATTATGATAAAAATGTAAAATTAACCTCATCATAGATAAATTTTAAGCATAACTTTTTTGAATTATTTTCATTTGATGGAATTGATGATACAGGGCATATCTAATTATTTTACCAATAAACATTGAAAGTATGTTAGGTTGTTTTTTTTGAATTATTTTCATTTGGATTTTTTGTTTCTAATGGTGATGAGATCCTATTATTGTGTCATAACATTGTTGAAATTTGAAGAAAAAGAGATTGAGTTGGGTGAGGAAAAATATGAATTGTTGGGTTGATGAAGATGATGATAAAACTCACTTTCTAGGTTTGTGATTGATGGTGTTGAATACGATTTAAATAACAAATAAAAATAACTATACAAATTATGTTAATATTTAAATTAATATTCTCAATGGAGTGCTACGATTATTTCACATTTTCTTCTATTTGTGGGCTCACGTTTTTGTAACATTCATTTGACGTTAATGATAATAAATAAAGGTTTTGAATATTGCAGAGTTAAAATCTAAACAAATATTTTTCAGGGAGTAAAATTGAAAATTGTTATATTTACAGGGACCAAAAATATATTTAAATGTTTGGTACATGTCCACTTGACGTTAAGGACGAAAAATAATTTTTTCTGATATTATAGGGATGAAATTCAAACAAAAAATTTTACAGGGACTAAAAATATATTTAAACCTAAATTGTATTTTTAAAATTTTCGGTAGTATAATTTGTGTTATGAAAATTTCAAGACACAAAAAAGTAAACAAAATTGAAAAAATAACCTGACTCGAAAATTTCGTTATATTAAAATATCGGAATTTTTAAAAATGAAATTTCTGTGAATTAGTTTTAACTGAAAATTTTCGGTAATTATATTTCAATATTGAAAACGAACTAATGGATATTTCAAATTTCAAGAAATCGAATGAAAAAAATGTAAGCAAAAAAAAATTGTAATAAACACATGACCCTAAAATTTCAGGAACGAAATTTCCGGTAGTTATATTTGAATATCGAAAATTTTATTTTTTAGATTTTCGAGAGTTAGTTTCGACTAGTAGTTACATTTAAAAAATGAAATTTTCTATTGAAAACAACTATTGGATATTTTAAATTTCTGGTTGAAATTAACTTTTGAAGATTTCATTTTGAAATTTTTGATATTAAAATATAATTACTGAGAATTTCTTTCTTGAAACTTTTGGTTAGAGAAAATTTAAAAAAAAAAAATTACTTTTTTAAAATTTGTAATGTAGAGATATAATCAAAATATCCAAATTTATTTTAATTTTTACTATTCATTTAAAAGTATTTTAATAAGTTAAGAGATAAAAATTATAAATAACAATATAAGTCCAATAGTAAAAGTATAAAATCCAATTCTCTGCGTTACATAAGGGCGAAGGCCCAATACTGAATAACTCCGATATAGATTCTGGGATGTTTGAAGCTAGCCCAAGATCAATGATAAGCTTTGGATAATCATTTGTCCACACAATTGTTTCTGGTTACCATAGACAAAATTTAAATTCACTAGCTAAATTAGTTGGTTCTTTCAAACATTTGTCAACATGATAATCTCAATAATTTAAATTTTATAAATTCATTTTAAATTGTAAAAGTGGTCCTTCCTTTTGGATTGGGCGAACTTATTTTTCCTTCTGTTTGAGCAAACAAATTGGGTTGAGCTTGCCAAATGTTTTTAACAAGAAGCTTCTAAGTGCATACCAAAGTACACTTAGCGCTTTTATAGTTTTTTTTTTTCCTTTTAATTTTTTTAAAAGATGCGATAGAATTTTTTTCTGATAAATTATTATGCACCAATGAAAAAAAGTTGGTTACCCTTATTCTTTAGATAAAATTCATCCAAAATTTAGATTTAGTTACAAACTAAATGTAAAAGATGAAATAACATGTAATAATTGAATATTGTGTTTTATACTCAATAAAACTCTAAGGTATAATTGAAGGGGTTCAGTTTTTTTATAAAATAATAAAATGATGGTGGATTTTTTTTGGTTAAATATGTTTTTTTGTTTACAAAATTATGATATTTTAAGTATAGTCTTTAAATTTTTTTATTTGATTTTAGTCTTTAAATTTTACAGGTACATTTTTTAGAAACTAGAAGTATCAATTTTTTCAAAAATAAGAACTAAAAGAGAATAAAATAAATTTTAGTGACTAAAATATTGAGAATTTTTTGTTAGAAACTAAAAATAAAATTTTATAAAAACTAAAAACTTATTTTATCTTTTTTTAATTATAAAAATTGTACTTTTTTTTTTATTAGATGTGTAATTTTTAAGCCTCTAAAATGTCTAAAAGAGTGATCCGATGGAAACTTTTGTTAAAACTTATATATTCTCTATCAATTGTGATGGAGTACTTAGCCTTACTAAACTATCCATATGAGAATACCCTGAAAAAAACGCATTGAATAGGCACTATCATTTATTGGGAATAGATGCATAGGCACTATCATGGGATAAACAACAAAGTATGGAGAAGTATATGATTCCCCTGTTGAGTTCAAAAGAAGAAGTTTTCCCATTTAGTGCAAAGAATGCATGTATTTGAATGTGACTCTCTAATTGGTTATCTTAATTGGTTCCATTTTTTTTTTAACTTAGTGGGACGTTAATCTGAATGTTCTATTCTACTTGAGAAAGATTTGAAGCCTTTATCTTCGATCCAATCCAAAAAGTGAAGATCTCTTTTTCAAATACTAAACTTATGTCAAGGAGTACTTCCGCACAATTCCAAATAAAAAATGTTAAGCCACACAAGTATACAGATAAAAAAATTAAATAATATAATTAATTTTATTTTAATAATTTGTATGCGCTTAAATATATATTTTTAATTTGAGGTTTTGCGCATGCATGTAAAATTTATTTGTTTTGTGTCGGTTAATTTACCAGCTTATGCTTATACCTTATAGTTGGAATTTCAATATGCACCTTTCGCATCAGATTAATGGGTGTCCTTATATATCAAGTCATTTCTGATCTTACTTTTGTATATGAGCTCCAAAACTTTTGGGAATAAAATTGGTTTTTTCTTTATATAGTCATTTGTCATAGTGACTCATACAGAGCAGAACAGTTTCCTTGAACTTTGAAATTATGCTGGGCCAATAAGCTTTTTACTAAAAATGGAACATTCTTTGTATGGAACCAAGTTTGTGATAAGTGATCAGTTCAGATCCCACAAACTCCAAGGTTGTCGTTATTGAATGCAATGCAATGATTAATTCATGTCAATCTTCTTTAATTAGAATGCATTCAAGCTAAAAATTACATGCATGCACAGGGACGAATTGTTTTTGTGATGATGTGAAGCTTTTATCAATTTTCAATATTATTAAGTTGACATTAATCCCGAGTTCGAACTTATAATTAAACAATTGTGTGTAAATTTTTTGTGGTAATTATATCATCTCATTTATAAATAAAAAATAAAATAAATTAACATATTTGAATTATCCAAAACTATACTAAATTATGTAATATTTATTTGATTTAGTGATATTAACAAAAATAAAACAAAAATTTAATTAATAGACAAAACAAAAATTTATTTGAATAAAAATAAAACAAAATTTAGAAAAAATTATCATCTTTTATGAAATTAATTATTAAATTTATATATATC
>JBBPBP010000002.1:5700294-5712786 GCA_037974735.1 Cicer chorassanicum
TAACATAAAAAATATTTTATTTTACTCACAAATGATATCTATATATTATATCATTAATGAGAGTGTTACATTATGAGTACTATATCATTAAAAATAGTAGGAGATAAAAAATTTTAAAAATTAATTAATAAAAAACAAAAAGCCGATTTAAAAATTGATGGACTAAATATTTATATCGAGAAAAATAGGATACTTAAAGTGGATTTAAGTTTTTTTTTTCTTCTTGATCAAAAATCTTGTCTTTTTCTAAAAAATAGAAATTCAATAGCATGTTCAGTAATCGATGTCACTCCAATTCTCATATCAGTTTACTTTCTAAACAAAGAGATAATTCATCTGATCGGTACTTTTTTTAAATTCTAAGTTTCCAATTTGAGGAACTTAAGACACCTAATAATGACATATTTAAAAACTATTGGACAGCTAGCAACAAACTAGAATTTTAATCACATTAAAAATCTAAAGTTGGTAACAAAGCACTAATTCCTTGGATATGAAAACCAACATAAAAGAATAGCAATTACATAGGGAAATTAAATAATTAGGAAAAAGTAGGTCGGTTTATAGTTTGCAAGTAAACTAACTATTAATTAATAGAGAATAATTTTGATGCACTTATGTCAGCAAATCCCAATCCATTATTTGCATAATTTTTAAAAAGATCTAATGAATTTTTAAAATATATCTAATGAAAACTAAGCTATTTAAAAGATCTATCCACAGTTATTGATTCACAATGTAAATAATCTTTTTAAGTTATTGGTACATAAGGAATAAAATTGTAGTTGAGAATAATTTAGATCGTGTGACAGTTTAATATCCACTCCGATTTATAAAACTTATAACGAGAATTTCAAAGATAATGCATAATTGGGACCACAAGCACCAATTTACCATACTGTGTCGAATAATGAATGGCTAATGTAGAACAACAACACAAATTTTCCTCCTATTACTTTAACTATCAATTGCTGTCAAACTGCAACAAATTTGTGTTGTGTAAGATTTATGTGCATTTTCAAGCTCATTACACATGCACCACATGGAATTGCAGTTTAGCTGCAGGAGATAAGACAACATCTGAACCCTGGTTGATCAGAGCACCAGAAAATAAATGTTACTCACTTTTTGGGTCAAACTGTCTAAGGGTACCACCCTATATAGCAAGTGTCAGTGCATAAAACTTCGATGAAAATAGGGTGTTTATTGCTACAAATAAATACGGGAATCTGATTATTTAAATTAATCAAATTTGTATTTTGATATGTTTAATTTAATGTATAGTTAAATTAAGTTGTTGAATTAAATTTGAGAATTTATTGTTAATTTAATTAATTTAAATATTTTATTGTATTTGTGAATGTATTTAATAAATGAATAATATGTTGTAATATTATTTTATTATTTTTTAACTTAATTAAATTTTTTTAAATAATTTTTTGTTATTATCTACGAATGATTTAGTTTGAGTTTGATAGAAAATCATAGGTCGAGAGTTAACCTAATTCAAACAAATTGATCGAAAACAATTCAATCCAATCCAAGTAGACTCATAAAGATGAGAGTGATCAACAAATTTAAAATACTGTGGTCTAACTCGTAAGATAAGATAAATAATTATTATTTACTTCTCTGTATTGGGTTGAGCTTTATTTAATACAAAGATTCTCTTATGACAAACTAAATTGTGTCTTTGTTAAAATGTAGCAGATAATGAATAAGTTATATGATAGTGCACGAGTTTGTAGCAGAAAAGCTAGCCTATCAAATATGAAGTGTTTGTTAAAAAATATGTCCTAATTAGAATATTAAAAATATCAACGGATAAATTAATCGATAAATTTATTTTAAAAAAAGCAAGAGAAACACAAACATATGTCCTATTAGAAAATATTTTTATACTCCTACAAGATTAATGTTTGAATTTGTCTAAACATTCTAATTAATTTACAATTAATTTATAAAATTCAGTTGTGTTACAAGAATCACCTAGAACATGAAGGCTCAATACTCAAACAGTAGTACTTTTAGATTGTTCACTCATCAAAGGGCAAGGAGAAAGTTCCTAATTTTCTAGAGGGTCGCACTCCTCATGACATGATTCTACAAACAATGTATTTAAAAACATAGTACAATGAGTGCACTAATTAATTTCCTATCATAATGTTATTTTCTGACTTGAGTGTGTCATATTATTTACTTTGTTGGGATACATTATAACTTATAGTTTGAGTGTGTAACTTGTTAATTAATAAGGGAAATTAAGGAGTTCTATACATGATTCCATATGACTGGAAAGACTAGATCTTAGACATGGACGAGATGTAATTGAATAAAATACTCATATGGCAAGCAAAGATCAATTGTGAGAGAACCACAATGTTTCCCCTCTTCAGGGAACACCTAGTTGACACGTAAAGAAATATCTATAAGTGGAAACTTGGAAATATAATTTTTCTTATCTACTTAAAATCCATGTGATATTGTGATAATAAAATCAACAATCATGCATGGCTATTTGTGAACCTTGTGACAACTAATCAGAGTTCATCATACTATTCATTCATTTTTGTTATCACCCATTTTGCTTTTCTACTTTTGCTTTAACTTTGGGTAACACCAGCTTTTTTTGAGATGAGAAAATTATTCAACACTAAGGACCTCTATGATTTCTATTTTAAAAAGTTAAAAAAAAAAAAAAAATAGAGTGTAGTGTTTGATTATCCGTAGGTCTCTAGCCACAATTGGTAATTTTAGTCATTGCGTGCACTATACAAAGATGATAAATCTACAATAATGAGTTTTTTAATGAGACAACAATATTAGTCATACGTGATAACATTTTTACAAAAATTGAAAAGTTCTAAAATATAAAATATATAAATATATTACTACACCGTATAATTAAAAAATTACACAAAATACATGGTTACTTATTAATAGAAAAAGAAATATAATGAAAAAAGAAAATTGTTTCTTCACATTTATTACTACATGTTTGTGATCATAAAAGCTAGCCGCTTAATCGACTAAAAAGTTTCAATAAATAATTTTTTTCCTTCAATCTGTTATGTCAAAAGAAAATTTTGTCATTTGATTGTGAATTTTTTAACTACTTTAAACAGCGTTAAGTCAAGCAACGAAAAATTTGTACTAACTAATAAATAATAAAAGATAGCTACACTAATATTTATAGACTAAATGTTTAGACATAAATCCTATCAACCAGAACTCTTAACCAACTAATTATGGTATCTTAAATTCTTCAACCGGTTATTTTCACACAATCATGTTTGAGATTGTGGGTTGTCGTTGTCCTTATTTGTGCTGCAATTTCCATATGCTCATGCGGCTCATATTATTGCATGTGTTCGATATCATGCCCTTCCTAATCATCGACCCTAAAAATTGCAGTCCTTCTCTCTGGCATAGTAGTGTTTTCCACAAAAACAGGAATTTCGGTTGCTACAAAGTCAAATTATCAATCTACACTAACTTTTAAATTAAATTTGATTTACGAAAATCAAATGATATTTGGTGTGATTAAGCGGGACTCAACTCTATGATTACTTTGATGATTTCTGATTCGGTTAATATCTTACTTTTTCAAAAATATATACAACTACAAAGGTCAGGTTTTATGCTAACGAAAAAAATACTTTTTCAATACATGAGTCCTACCTATTTAGTAAATATAAATAAATTAATATTATTAGTATATTATAATTTGTATCTTGTGCGAAATCTTAAATTTATTAATTTTTTCTGTAGTTTAATCATATTATTAAAATAAAAAATAAGTGTGTAAAAATAATTTACAATTTTCCTCCGTTCTAAATGAGTTGTTAATTTGTAAAAAATGTTTATTACAAAAAGAATGATTTTTCAGTTTTAATATAATATTGATTTTTTTCGATTGTACAGTCTAATTAATATTATTTGTATTATTCTCAAGTTTATATCTTCCACCCACATTTATAAAAATGATAAATGCATTGATGTTTAAAATTATATCTTTAATTATATTATATTATATTAAAATTTAAGGAGCCATTGTTTGGGAACAAATCAGCATACAACACATGTTGTAAAACAACATATCATGTCTCCTAACCAAATAAATTCAACCTATAGCACATCAAAACCTCACTGTAAAATAGACAACAAAAGCAGCATACATTTAATGGAATAAATAATCAAATAAACTTTTTCAAGATAGCATAGGAACAACATTTTGCAACAACATATTCATGACAGCAAGAGAACAAGAAGATAGACTAATCTTTGGTGTGTAAAATTGATTATTGCAAACTCAATTGTAAAGTTAATATAACTTGGGGGAGTTTCAAGGAAAAACATCAGTATAACTATTGTTCTCTATTTAAAAGGTATCCAGAACAAAACTTGATGATCCATTGTTCTCTATTTGATCAGTTTGATTGAATTGTTCATTCTTGATGATCCTTTTACTTTTCCAACCCTCGAACAATGCTTCATCAAAACCGTCGAAACATCGGTCTCAGAAGCCCCAGCACTCTTAAACCGAACAACAGCATCATCCAATTTTTTCTTCCAATCACTCATTCCCAATTTATACTCCACTTGAGATCTTTCAAACAACATATTCCCCCAAAAAAGATGAATCTGTGATCTCATACCAACACCTACTTGCTCAACACCGACTTTTTCTTCTTCGAACCTCTCCCACATATCGTTCGCAGCTTTCATCTTCTCCTCAGCACCATCAAAAAGCAAAAGCGTCTCTTTACCTAAATCAATCTTATTACCCATACCAAAAGACCAATGAAGCTTAGCCAATTCAAATTGTTGTTGTCCAAGAGCCAATAATCCCTCATAAAAATCAGGTTTAATCACAAGTGCTTGTTCATACTTTTCTCTCGCCAAATAGTACTTTTCCTTAACAAAATCAAATTCTGATTCTTCCATTACCACAACCTTATTCTCATTCTCATTCTCATCTAATCTAACACTCTTCCTAGCAGCACACATATGAACATTTCCCCAATTAAAAAACGCCAAAGCAGCAACCTCTTGAAACTTAAATGCAGCTTTATCAAACAAATCTTGAGCTTCATTACTAGTCAATGTTTCTTCAAGTACCTCTGAACAAAACTCCAACCCTAACTCATGCAAATTAATTGATTCGATTTCAACACCGACACGTGATAGAAATAACTGAGAGAATTGATACAACCAATCATCAATTTCTACTTTATCATTACCAACTTTTTCATCCAAAACACAATCTACACATTTTTGTTTTTCTTCTTCTTCGAACAAAGGCGGTTCGTATTCGGGACTAACTTCGATGATATTTAGTTTCAGAGTTCCAACTGAATCGTTTCTATTGACGGTAGACTCGGCGGATCTGAGTTCTTCGGTGGATGTTATAGTGACGAAATCACCGTCGTTATCTTTGTACTTTATCAGAACTGAATTTGACGTTGGAAATTTTTTCTTCACTGTATCTCTTAATTCTCTGAAGCTGCAATTCACTGGCATTTGTGCTAACCTTATGTCATGATCGTAAACAAGCTTCAACTGCCTCCACGTAATTGTAATGGATTCATTTGAGGGTTCGGGCTTGGGCTTGGGAGGTGAAATCTGTTTCTTTGGGCCTGGACGAGGTTCCAATGTGGTCTTGAATGACGTTGAGGAATTCGGATGCGTAACGGCATTTGCGGTTTCAACGGTAGCTTTTTTTCTTCTTCTACCTCCGGATTTCCCCATTTTTAATGTTTTCTCTTTCGATCCATAACACATGCATGGATATATAGTTGAAGATACATTTGATTTATTTATAAATAAAAGGTGGAAATGGACAATATTGTGAATCGAAATCAATGTTTGCAACGAGGGAGAAGCATGCATGCGATGCGAGAGAGAGAAACTTACGAGTGACAAGAGAGAAACTTACGAGTGACAAGCTTTACCTGCGGGACAGCGGGATGGTGCCGTTGGATTTGATGATCCTTTTTTCAGGCTTTTTCCGGTGAGAATATGGAGAAAATTGTAATCGATAGGATCATTTCTATATTTCTTTTTCAGAAAAGGGTCATTTCTATTGATAATTCCTTTTGTTTTTGACAGATTCTATTGATTATTCCTAATCCTAATTTTTTTTTAATGTTTTTTAGGTAACTTAGCATAATGAATGATAATATTTGTTTGGTATTTTGATATTTAACAAAATAATCAAACAGTGTTATTTAACTTAATAATATATTTATGTTGTTTATCGGTTCTTGTTTTTATAATAAGAAAATAGATTATGCAGAAAAAAAAACATTTAGAGAAATAGAAATACTAACCTCCACCTGAATTTACAATAAAATTTGCTTTATTTATTTATATATATGAAATTCAAATTAAAAATCAAGTCACACTTAATCATTCTAATCAGTATTTGTTCTATGATTCGTAAGTCAGGAGCTCAACTTTTTTCTATAATAAAATTAATTAACAATTAGTAATTAATTACTAATATTGACTATTTTTTTTGTGCCCTACCTTACAAACCGACCTATTGTTATAATTTAAGAATATCTTCACCATTGTTAAGAAATAGATAGTACAAGGGCGAGGTAGGAAAATAAATGATTTGTGATCATACGTTACCGTAGATATTCATATTCATATAATAAAGTTTGATGTACATATCAAGGAAAGGAAACTTGAGATGTTAGTGGTCGCAATATGATTGTATATTAAAACTTACTTCTTGTCCATTCAAAAGCAGAGTAGCCACACTTTCAATACTAGCATTCATTCTTAAACAGAAAAATATGATACCTATAAATATTGTAAAAACCGACGGGTCAGCCGATCGGACTGGTTCAGTCGAAAACCAGACACCAAGCCAACTCAATCAGTCTTCATTTTAGAAATGTATATACAAGTCGGCCTTCATATTAGAAATGTTTTTGCATAGGAGATTATGTCACAGCCATTAGATTCTGAACAGGTTTTAATTAGTATACTCAGCAAAAAAAAAAGTCTTTTAATAACAGCATGAATTCTCTACAACTATTGAACACTCATTTGGACCTCTTGAATCTTTGATCAAACGACGCTATAAGTAGTGGCACTTGTGCAACTACTGTAGGGAGGGGTGTTGAGTGCGTTCAAAAATGACATACACTCTTACTAGGGCATGAGCTTGAGTAAACCATTTCACAGAAACACTTTTTAACATTGAACCATGAAAAATTACATTACGTTCCCCTAGCACTTTAGGGAAAAGAACAGAAAATACTGATTTCTTGTATATTTCAAGATGGGTTGAACAAGATCCAGATTACCTCTCTATGCTAAAAGTTTCAAGAAAAAAATGCTTTTTCAGAATACATTTATCTTTGAAGTAAATAAATACAAATATAGCTTGCTTTAATTTAAAGCATACATGATCCAATAAAATTTGAAAAAATGCTCTTACAACCCTCACTTGAGAGAAATTTCATCCAAATTTCAACTATTTACTAACTCTAATCATTATTCCTATATCTTACTATAGAGGAATCTGCCTCGTATCCTTTTCTATACTTCGTTGGAATGAATGTATTATGTACTATAGTAAGTACACCATATCTTACTTCACCTTAGCTGGATTAGAAGTAACAGATTTCTTTATACAGTCTACTATTCCTTCACAACCTGCTTCAGGAGTACAGACTGAGTCATCATCATCATCCTCTGCATACGAATGAGGCGACCGGAGGTTCCCATGAGTTTGACAAGCCCTCATTGTCTTACAATGTTCAGCTTCATCGTCTCTGATGTTCATAAATACATCGTACAGATTCTCTAGGGAGGAAATAAAAGATAACCAATGTGAGAAAATTTATTTTAAAAAAAGTCACAGGCTAGGAGCATTTGATATGGTCCCCAGAAAAATATAGTAAATGATTGTATTTGTATCAGACACAACAAATTCAGTATAGTAATGAATGTTGGACCAGATTTCAACACATACCTATCTTAGGTCTTCTAGTATTTGGAACTCTGGAGGTTTGAAATTCATCTGAAGAAAATGATATTGGAACTGTGAAATTCCAGCTTTTGTTGTCTCGAGTGGACAAATCTAGATAAAAAGATAATGCAAACACTTACCAAATAAATACAAGTCTCCTCCTGTATAATAATTCACAGCAACCTCAGGAGCCGGCATCTTTTTCAATTCCTCTACAAAAAAATTATCCAACCATGTTAGTTATTGGGTCACCTGAAACAAAAACACAACATAATAAAAGATGAATATGAAAATGGAAATGTGGAACAAATTTTGGAATTGGAACCTTCATTGATTTAGATCATTAATATATAATTTTTATCTACTAAATAATCAATGCAGAACCATCCATCTGATTTCTTTTATTTTCTGTTATTGACAAAAGAATGGCATAACAAAACAAGATAATCTAATATCATTTTTCATAGCTTGAATAATCTCGGGTTGTCAATTATTCAGCCTAACCGCTCGCCCACAACTGATTTCATACCAAGTAAATCATGATTCAGGAGCAAGATAAGTATAAATCAATGGTTTTCTGGCCTACACTTAATTATGAAAGCATAAAACCAAAACTATAAACTGTTAACACTTCACACATACAATGAAAATCTGAATAATACATAAAAGAAAAGAAAGAAAATCCAAAATACCTCCTTGCTCCTTGATAAATTTGTCGTAAGTTTCAAATGCATGACTCTCTACACATTCAGAAAAATGATCTGCACTAGCAATAAATCATAAACACAAATCAGAAATTAAAGAGCCAAACAGACAGGTACGGAATAGTAGAATGAGTAATTTAGTCAAACATGGTCGTAGTACTTTTGATGATCTAGTAAAAGGAAACTAGGTCAGTTTGTTCCTTCTTGTTTGTTTGAGCTGATAAACTTTACTTTAGTTGTTTTAAGTTTATGATGGTTTAACTCAATTGTTTTCTTCACAAAAATTAAGTACGTAATACTTACATGCCATTCTTGGGCTTATTGTATACATTAAAGCTGTCATGAAATAATAAAATATTGCAATATGTTGAGCAAGAAACCGGTCAAACCACCAAGCATTTCCTCCAAGTTCCTGCAACCATAGACCCAAGTTTATTGCATGCAATAAAGTATGTGAATACTAGAGTTCACATGCATGTGATTTCATATTACCGATCTTGAGAAAACTCCCCCACCCCCAGAAGCATATTTTTGTTCTCCTTTTCATTCAAGGGTCCATCAGTTTTATGAAGAACATTTTTCCAGAAAAATATTCTTAATTATAGAAAATTACAACCCATTACAGGATGGGGGGAAGTGACTTCTCCTAAATTAATCAAACAACAATTTTTTTTAGGAATTTCATCATTTGAATATTTACTTTCAGGAAATTATTTTCTTCAGAAATCATTTTCCATAAAAATATACAGGGATAAAGAAGTAGAATGCTATGTGATATAGGAGTACATTTATGGAACTTGAATCATTATCTTTGAAGTTGAACATACCACTAAATGATTATTTCCCTAAACGACAAATTTGAACGTAGTTAGCATAAGGGACCTCCTCAAGTTTTTCTATTTTCAGTAAGGTCTTCTAATTCAACCCTGATATTCATTCACAGTATTTTCAACTACCTACCCTTCAATATCAAATCTTATGGACAGACAACTACTAAGATTTTGTGGGATGACATCTTTTGAGGACTAACCAACAACATATCACTTGCATTGAAGGAAAAAAGTTGTCAAATATCTTACTTCCATGATAAGCAAATGATGCATTTCATTCCAGCTTTCAGCAAAATGCACTTTCAGATAGTCCGCCCGTCTCCACCAGCCAAAACTCTCGTACATGTGGAGAACCGACATAAAGGCTGCCACATACATATATAACAAAAATGTTAGTACTTAATGCTGAAAAGTTGCAATCTCACTGCACAGTGACTCCCTACATTTACAAGTAAATCAAATACATAAATGAGTATGATCCTAAATCAGTGTATTTTCACTAAAGTACAGCTAAGGAATTTCAAGTTCCTTATATTATGATGAATTCTAGAAGAAAACTAGCAGCTGATATACAGGTCCGTCTCTTTTTCAATATATAAAAAAGGGTAAAATCATGTGTAGCAGTAATGAGTAGGTTGTCAAACTTAATAGTATGCTTAAACTCTTGAAATCTCTGTTAACTCGACATGTCAATTCATAAGAGCTTTTAATACAAAAATAATGTCAAATTTTAATAGAAAAATAATTTACAACATTAACTTCGTAACAAAGAAAACCACAATAACAAAATATAAATATCCTGTGATCAACCAAGAAGGGTTCATAGCTCCACCACACCAGGCCAGACCATGTTAACCAGACCATTATACACAAACATAGCATCAGAATTCAAAATGAAAAAAATAACAAATCACAATATATGTTCACAACTCAACACATAAAAGAATCAAAATCGATAGACAGATTGACAATTGACAAGGTTCAAATTTACTAGAGTGAAGCATGGTAGAAATAAGCTCCCTCATTGACCTTGTTAGCCTATCGGGTTCATTGCAAACTTGCAACAATGTGTTTGTTCATGTTCTCTAGTTCAAGACTTCATTTAAGTTGGGGGATATGCTATGAGAACAAGACTGAATAAAGCATCATTCATCCCCTTTGCAAATGGGTTTACGTTAGAATGTTACATTACATACATCTATGGAGTCAAGTGCTACAACTGTGAGGTTAATGGTTTATGCACTACAAAGCCTTCTGTTGCAATTTGAGATTTTTATTTATTTTAAATTCCACAATTTCATTCAACCTAACGAAGCAACAGAACAAGGGAAAAGCATCTCCCAACCAAACACCTACTACCAGCTTGCATAGCAAAGCCTACTAATCTATGAGCTAATACATTTAGGTTCCTTCCTAAACTATTATCATTTTTAGTCTGGTATGGGGGGAAATAATCATTATGTAGCAGACACGTTCAATCATTCTAAGACTCCCGATTCAATATAGAGTATGTAAATCAATTTGAGTTTACACAAAAATTTGTAAGCAAGTTAACTCAATTTTGATGTTCATAGTCAGAAATTCATACAATTATGAGTTAACTCATACAATTGTACACAGAGAGTTTGATAGTCATGTATTATAGTACTTTATGCAAGAAATAAAAAGGAACTTACCAAAATAAGGGACCCTAGCAATAGTTTCAAGCACAAAAAACCTTGCATAATTTCTATCATGGTACAAAGCATCAAGTATCTTTATCACAGAGTCCTGAAATTATGAATTGAAGCTGAGTATGAGTAATAGTAAAACAGAATGAGTAATTACTTGAAAACTATAATAGCCATCAATTAAAAGAAATTACCGTGAGAAAGATATTGACTGATTGTTCAACCTTGATAACCCCTTTTTCCCAACCACTTGGTGATGAACTATTATTATTATTATTATTATTACTTGAGTTCTCAGTAGATGAATCTAAAGGAGAAGTCTTTGATGGGAAAGAATCCTGTAGAATAACCTTATTCTCTTTATCTTGTAAGAGAGATGCACGAATCCTGAACAAAATGAAGTTGTTATTTAGTGGAATCGATAATTAACAGAAGAGAGAAAGAAGAAAAAAAAAGTTGAAAGATCAAGACGAACCTGGAAAGTGGTGGACGATATGAAAGGGGAAAATGGATAGGACGATGGATTTGGGATTTGTTAAGAGGTGTGGTTGGAAAGAGGGAAGAAGAGAACAACGCGGCCATTGTTGTGTTGGGTAAGTGGTGGATGGAAATGGTGGTGAATTAGATATTATGAATAAGTGGAAATGGAAAATGAAACGTTAGTTAGTTGGACTTGGTGGTGTGGTGTCTCCATTCAAAGATGTTTGTCGTTTCGCGGGGGTATTCCGGCGACTTTTTACTCAGGTGTTACGCATCGGCATATTCTGTGTGAGCCGGTAGTAGATATTTGTAGGAGACAGATATTTGTGCGTGATTTAACTCTTTTGTTTGACAAAACAATGAAAAAATTAAGATATTCATATTCATATATACTTCCACTATAGCAATTAAAAAAAATAAACCCAAAATTTCTATAGGTTCATTTATCAAATAAATAAAACTCTGGATTGAATATTTTGTTAGTATGAATCAGACCACGTTAAATATCATTTATAAAATTGTTAGTTCTGATGATATAACGTCATAGTTGACTTATCAAATGTCACGTGGTTCAATATAATTAAAAAAAATTATTTCATTAATTTAGAGACTAAAATGACATAAATTTCATTTTCTTATTTTAATTTATCTACTATTAAAAAACACTTATTTAACTTCTAATTTTTTGTATCGATGAAACTCACGTTAACAATATCTGTAATTTTAATTTATTTTACTGTTAAAACATAAATTAAAAGAAATGTTAAATTACATTTGCGGTTCCTTAACTTAATTTCATTTAACGTTTTAGTCTTTTA
>JBBPBP010000002.1:5712796-5735841 GCA_037974735.1 Cicer chorassanicum
TCATTTATTTTAATTTTAAGTGACAATTTGATATTTTATGTTTTAAAATATCAACAATGGTATCCTTTTTTTTTACAAAAATTCAAAAGAGTCATCAAAATTTTCAACCAAAACTTATAAAATTAATAATCATCTTCAATATAATTCAAATTTCATCAAATTCATAACTCAAATATTCAAATAAACTCATATTTTCATCTCCAACAACATCAAATAAAAGAATGAAAATATGAGTTTATTAAAAAATTTAAGTTATGCATTTGATTAAATTTGCATTTTATTGAAGATGATAATGAATTTTATGGGTTTTGTTTGAAAATTTTGATGATTTTTTTGAATTTTTATAAAAAGAAGGACAACACTGTTGACATTTTAAAACATAAAATATCAAATTGTCACTTAAAATTAAAATAAAGGACCAACTTAGAAAAAAAAATGACTAAAACGTTACTTAAAATTAAGTTAAAGGACCGCAAATGTAATTTAACCTAAAAAAAAACTACAAAAGAACAAACACAAACTAAAGAGAAGACAACAATCAAATAAAGTCTCTTTCGTACATGATCGGAAAGACATCGTAGTACCTAACTTTAAAATCACTCAACGAATTGATTAAAAGGGACAACATCATTGTTCGATGTTTAGAGTAAACCAAATATGTTAACAATATAGGATCGTCGATAAACCCTACTAAGCCCAAGAATGAGAAGGAACTTAGTAAAAATAAGATTAGGAAATGAAGACTAAGACAATCTTGAATTGACTAGACATGTGATCATGTACATGTGAGCTTCACAAACTTCGTAAAAACGGATTTGAAAAACTTAAGGAAAATATAATCAAAAGCTTATGGGAAAAACTTGTTACGTCCTATTTATAGGAGCATCCTAAAAAAGGGGCAACCCTAAATGCAGATTGATCCAACTATTAGGAGAATGCCTCGAAACATTGCAATATAACACACTCAAAAAGCATATAACACTTTCTTAGGCTACACTCGTAGGGCCCACATGTCAGTTGAAAAATTAAATAATTGTTGTTTTGAGTCACATCATTACAGAAAAGACTCTTCATTTTGACCATTATCAACATTTATGTTTGCCACACAACCTCAAATCTCAATTATTAATAACTTATTAATCTATACTTTTTCAGACATTGTTTTGACAAAATTAAAATACAAAATTTCTATCTTAAAACTCTGTTTTTTTCTCAATCATTTATTAAATTGAACATGGAAGTGTTTATAATTTCCACCACCAAATTTAAAAAGATAAAATGTTGTCTTATCAATATATTCTAAAATATTTAGCAACACACCCTATTGTTTGAATACATGAAAAAACACATCTTATTATTATAATCAACACCATAATAATATTTATTCATGAAGTTGCCAAAATTTGAACAACTCGTGAATCGAAAAGACAAAGGACACTCGGCGTTCATGAAGGGTATCGTTGAGAATCAATCTGCAATATTATTCGGCGTTAAAAAGTAGCAATCAAAATTGCCCACGTAATTTTTGGTATAATTTATTTCTTTTAATAATATTCACAAGCATGTGGTTGAAAAAAAAAGTTTTTGTATTATTTTATTTTTAATAAAAGGTTTTGTAATATCTGAATGTCGACAGCTGATATACAGAACAAATACCGGAGAAACCTCCAGCTGTCCAAACCACTCATTTTCACGCTGTTGTCCCTCCTTTCTTTCTCGTTAATTTCTTAAACAACTTTAAACAATTCAATTATTTAGTTAATCTCTAAAATAATTTTAAACCAATAATCTATACAAATCTAGAACCATCCACTTAAATATATTTTCATATTGTTATAAATTTTTCAAGTCAACGTCTTTAAATACGAAAACTCTACAAATTATTATTTTTTTTAAATCTAATTGATATTGAAATTTTAATATGAAGTGTCAACTCTATGATACAAGATTTTAGTAATTAATTCAATAAAATATTGCATGAATTTTTGAGAGTTTATATTAAAAAAATGGCATTTTTGTTTTCATTTACACAATTCAATTCAGATTAAAATAGATTCGAAGAAAAAATATTCTAGTTATGAGTAGATGAACTCGTTGACATTTGACACACTGATTTAGGGTAGATAGCATTTCTTAACCAAGGGAACATAACATGTAAGTACGTGGCAAACGGTGATTAACACTGGAGATTAATTAAAATTACCGTGACAATCATATCACAATGATTATACTAATGTTAAATTGTTACAAGTAACATTAACATTAGATTATAGCTATCCGTGACAAGAGTTGTCGTGCCGTAGCAACCATCAACCAAACTATAAAATTTTGCAGCAAGGATTTAAAAACATAAATAATCAGCAACTACATTTACATCTAGATCCCACAAGCTGATAGTTAGAGACAAGATTTTAAATTTGATAGAACATGATATCAAGATTTTTTATATATGCAATTATAGTATTCCATAATTGAAGCCGTATTAGCTGCATTTGATTGCAATTTCAATCACATCAAGGATCATGACGCGACTGTGATACAAAATTTCAATCATATATTCAAATTTCAAACAAAGGCATTAAGGAGAATCTCGTCGTTTTATTTTTATGTGTTAATTTGGTTTTCTAGAAAACACTTAAAATTTTGAAGGCTATGGAAGATGAAAGAGGGAACATTCGTTTGGCAATGAACAAGGAGAATCCTGGATATTTATCACATGATGGATCAGAATTGAGAAGATTCAGATCATATCTAAGATGGGTTTACGTGGACCAATCAAATATATGGAAAGCTTGTATATCTTGGTCGTTGTTTTTCACCTTGGCTTACGTTGTACCAATTCTATCACACTTTCTACTTGATTGTTCAACAACCTGTGATGAAGATCATCGTCGACCGTACCATGTTCCTGTTCAGATTTCTTTATCTGTCTTTGCAACTTTGTCTTTTGTTAGCCTCTCTGAATGGGATCGAAGATATGGTTTTAGTAGGTTTCTTTTTCTTGATAAAGTTAGTGATGAAAGCCTCAAGATTCAACGTGGATATGCACACCAAATGAAGGTTTGTGTTTTTTTTCTTCTACTTTTTCCTATTTCGTGTTTTTGTATGAATTATATAACAATTCTGAAGAATCTAGCATTCAATTTTATGTTGTGTACGCATAGAATCAAGTTAGATGAACATTGAACAACGAGTTTTGACAACTATGATGTTGTGTTTGTCTTTTGTTCTTTTATGTCTATTTCATGAATGAATTGTTATTGGAAATATGGGAAACAATGCCACAATGCATTGTTTCTACCCAAAATGGAAAAGAAAAGAATAATCATTGTATGGAATATGTGGTTTATTTTATTTTATTTTTTATAAACCAAGTATCTATGCGTCTCACTTCAGAGACTAATCATTCGAGGTACTGAGATTTATTTAAGGAGTTGACATCTCTAAAGGTATATTCTTCCATACGTACTGGCCTGAGATCAAACCACAGACCAAATAGTTAACAGACCTAAATATCTACCATTTATATCATAGCATGTTGGAAATATACGCTTAATTTGATTTATAAGAGAAAAGAAACAAATGGTTAGTTAGTTCTAGGAGAAAGGATTAGTCTTTATAACGTGACCACAATTTGAATCTCTACCATAGAGGCGTTGCATCATTCAACAAGAGACAGAACTCTATGTGAAATAGCAAATCATAACTTATTCTCTCATTGAACAAAATACATTTGTTTCTATTATGCAGAGAACCATGAAGCTCATCTTACTTTGGGGACTTCCCTGTTTCATAGCTGAATGTGTCTACAAGATATGGTGGTACATCTCAGGATCATCCCAAATACCACATTATGGTGAAATATATGTGAGCAGCATAATTCTGTGCACATTAGAGCTATGTTCGTGGCTCTATAGAACCTCAATTTTCTTCTTGGTATGTGTCCTCTTTCGACTCATCGGCTACCTGCATATACAAAGACTAGATGAATTTGCTCCTGTTTTTCAAAGAGAAACCGAAGTAGGAACGATCTTGTTAGAGCACCTAAGAATAAGAAGGAATCTACGCGTCATTAGCCATCGCTTTCGAGCTTTCATTTTGTCTTCTCTCCTTTTGGTGACAGCAAGCCAGCTCATTTTTCTGCTTATGGTTATAAAACCACATGCTGATGTTGATATCCTTAGAGGTGGAGAACTTGGGGTAATAAAGCTTCTTTTGTTGTTTTGCACAAAATTTTTACTATGTCCAAACACTAGCATTTGAATGTAACAGTTTGTGTACTTCTCTAATGTTGCAGTTAGTCTCCATCACATTGGTTAGTGGACTTTACATACTCTTACGAAGCGCGACAAAGATCACGCATAAAGCACAATCCATCACAGGCCTTGCTGCTAAGTGGCATATATGTGCAACCATAAATTCCTTTGACAACGTTGATGGTGAGACACCTACAGCACATGATACAGCTTCGGCACAAGCTATGGCTGCGAATATTACTTGGGGATCGTCAGACGACGAGATAGGAGATGAAGAGGATGAGTTGGATAACACCAAATTGCTTCCAATTTACACGCATACTATCTCATTCCATAAGAGGCAGGCTTTAGGTAAATAAGAATTTATTATTACATGGATTTTTTAAATCAAATTTTGTTTTGTCTTGAGTTACTAGTTTTTAATGCAGTTACATATATGGAGAACAATAGAGCAGGAATCACAGTGTATGGATTCATGCTTGATAGAACTTGGCTTCACTCCATTTTTGGTATTCAATTGGCTCTTTGTCTTTGGCTACTTAACAAGACAGTTGGTATTTAGAGACAGAAAGGAACTGCAATGATCCTCCTAGTCCTACCTTGTGCATTTAGCAGTACATCTTTTGAGTAATCATCGTTTCGTTCGAATCTCATAGTGCTGGTTACAACATACGAAATGTAAATGATGCGCGGTTTCGTTCGAATCTCATAGTGCTGGTTACAACATACGAAATGTAAATGATGCGCGATTACTGTACATATCGTTGAGACTATTGTAAATGTGTCCGCACCTCCTACTACTCGGTACTCATTGGGGAATATTGTCATATCAGACGACACACAAGACAGGCACATTGAAGTGCAGAGCCGGCCGGCAACAAGCGTTTGCTGCTATATATATATATCGTCGCTACAAATTAGAAGTTTCTGATCTTGTTAGTCTACTGCTTTTCAAATATCATAATACTAAATTAGTTATCCTTGCATTTGTATGCATGTTTGTTAAACTGCTATTGTATAAAAATAAATGTTTTTCATGTAAAATTTAAATTTCCTTCATCATAAGTATCTAAATTATATTATAGAACAATAATAAGATCCACGTGGAGCCATAAGAAAGCATCTCAAATTTATGGAAATAAGATTCTGACAAGGAGAATTTGTTGCACAGAACAGAACAAACCTCTCAAGTCAAAACAGTTACATATTTTTACCCTGCCTCTCTAAAATGCAAACTATAAGAAAGTGACCCAGGTTTTGGAAATCAACAAACTTTGTAACTATCGATTAATTTTGTTGGCCATGTCCTATCTGAATTTTTTGGTCATAGTTTCCCATTTTCCACATCACTTAGCTAACAACAATCATTCCTCTGAAGCTTAGTACTAATATCTGTGAATTATAATAAAGAGTTTTGTTCTATCAGAAACTCTCAAACTATATAATAAAAGAATATCTTAAGCCACCACCTAATATCAGGAGCACAGAGAGAGTCCAAAGATCCTTGCGTCCTGGAAATCATGGCGGTAAGTTTTCACGCGCATATATTTTTTGGTCTTGATCTTCGAGTTCTAAGGAGAAAGAGCTCTAGTAATCAACAGTTTGTTCAGTAAAATCTTACCAATGAAGTTCATTAACCAAATGAATCGTATCACTTGATTCAAACACACACATCTTATCACAGTTAATCAAACATGGAATTTGGTTTCAATTATATAAATGTTAAAATAAGCTGATATATCAAGTTTATATCATATGTATTTAGTTATATAAATGTTTATATCATGAAATAAGTTTATATAAAATCATGTTTGCCAGCATTCTCATGTACCAAAATTTGGCAATTGGGAAGCTGACAACATTCCATACAGTGCATGTTTTGAGAATGCACGCAGAGAAAAAGCTGGGATCATGATGAATCCAAATGATCCAATGAAAAATCCAAAGGCTTTCAACAAAGTTACCAAAAATGTTAATACTGATGAAGGGAAATATTCTGATACTTACTCTGACAAACCAAGTTCAATGGAGAAAGGAAGCCATGAAGTAGTGAAAAACAATTCTAGGCGCCACTTGCATCGCAGGAGCAGGGGAAGTAAAGGTAGTTTCACGTCGGAGTTTGGCAGCGAAAAAGGCGATATGGATCATTCTGTTGTCAAGAAAGCTCCACAGTCAGATCACAAAAGAAGTGTGTCCAAAGGAGTTAGTAGTAACATTGGTAGCTTCTCTTCAACAAGTCATAGTAGACACAACAAGAGTGGAAGTCATTCCTTTAATGAACATAGGGTAATATTCTTTATATGATCTTATAAAGTTTATTTTGTATAAACTAATATTTATGCATGCGACTGAGAAGTCTAATCCTTCAAATTGCGTAGTCCATATTGTCATCAAAACTCGAAATCACTTGTTAATCTGATTACACTCGTACAATTTCGTCTCAGGGTCTTTTATGATCTTTTTAGTCGTTACTCTCCGATTCCCAAAAAAAGAAAGGGCCTTGGTAAAATAAAATTAAGTAAAGAGGTAAGTAAAACCTAGTCGAGAATTTTAATAGAAGCCGTGGAAGAGAGAAAACATTTAAAATGAAAATAAATTATATATCGATAAAAATGGAAAAGATACAAAAGATATAAAATGAATAAATGATATGCTCTGTATATAAAGCTAACAAAGATTTAACAAAGTAATCACTTAGAAACCAACTAACTTTTATATTTAACTCTAACTAACATTTATATTTAACACATGATTCAAATTCGAATTCTCTCGAAAGAAATTTTGAAATTCATTATTCAGTCGAGGACAACTTTTAACATATATATAATATTTTTTATAACATATTTTTAATGTTTTCCACATTTTGGTATACTGTGGTGATTGAATTTATGGGGTCAGGAGCATAGAGAAACAGCAATACCTGAATTTGGTAAGTGGGATGTCAAAGACCCTAATTCAGGAGAGGGTTATACAGTTATATTCGGCAAAATTAAAGAAGAAAAGAAAATTATGTCTAGCAACATCTCAGGCATAAGGACACCACCACCACTTAACAACTATTCAAATACTAAGAATCAATATGGTGAATCTTCCTTCGGTTTATCTAAGGTGAATGATACTTACTAATACTATTACTTAATATATATTTTGTCCATAAATTTCATCCATGAATTTTTCAATTCTTTCTTTGAACCTATAATAGTAGATAGATTAAATGAGGAGGAGTAAATGAAATTTGAAGCTATAATAGTAGTTATTTTTGTTTATGATTTGGTGCAGTATTGTTGCTGTTTGTCTACGAGGGAAAGCAAATGAACACGGATTTGCTGTTTACTCCGGCTCCCAAGGGACTTCAAATTGGAATCTTATGAATAAATTTTGAATCTTATAGGAGCGTGAATTAAATCTCATTAATTTGTGTCTTTGATTTTCTTTATCCCTTGGTGGACGTTTATTAAACCTTTTAACGAATAATCAAAATGCGAGTATCCTATAAAGATGTATAATATCTAAACTTTATATGTTCTAAATAATTAAGATTCTTTAATTATTTGGTTGAACTATTTACCCAATTGGATTCCGGCTGCAATACTGCATCTATAGCAAAATTGTATGGTTATTAGATAAGAGATAATGTTAAATATAAAAAATGAAAATGAGAGATAAAAAAAAAAAAAAAGTGAAAAATAGAGAGCAGTAAGATGCGGTATAAAAACATGCAATAAATTATACAAACTCTTGAAAATAAGAAAAATATCAAAGAACTTTAGGATTGTTATTTATCTATTCACAATCCTCAAAGGCATGACGTTGAATACGCGCAAAGACACTCTTACATTGTGAGATGTGTGTGGTTAGGGCCGTGCATGGTTGGTTTTTTTTAAAAACCAAACCATATCCATTTTAAAACCAATATATGGATTTAGATTTATAATCAAATTCATTATTTGGTTTAAAATTGGTTATAAAACCAATTGTAAAATTGGTTATGGTTAAATAACCGGTTTTTAATTAAGCAACCGGTTTCGAAAAATTCAATTTTAAAATCGGTTTTTATTTTTTTTGGAGAAATAATTTTTTCGATAAAAAATAATTTACAATTTTTTTAATTCGAGAAAAAAAATTGATTTTTTCGATAAATTTTTTTTAAACTTTTCTCACCAAGTTTTTAAAAAAATTCGATTTAAAATTTTTCTAAGAAAAAAAAAAGTTTTTTAATTTTTTTCGAAAAAAACAAATTTGAAAATTTTTTTAAAAAAATTTCTCAAAATCAACAAAATATTGTGGGCCTATGAGTCCCCTCCTTTAAACCCACAAAAAATAATGAAATAATGAGTCGGGATTTTAAAAAAATTGACTTAATATTAGGGGCTTAGTAAAAAAAAAAATTTAAGGAGACTTTGGAGTTTAGGTTTTTTTTTACAACTCTAGTAATAAATAATTGATTAAATGAAGTTAGTAATAAATTGTCGGAAAACGCTGCCTAAAGGTGGAATGCCGATGGGGTGATGGCAAAATCATAAACGTTTTAAAGTTTTTGAGATTTAGGATTTTTGGGAAATGAGTGGATAAAAACCGGATAATAACCAAATCCAAATATAAAACATAAGTGGGTATCCAACCGGTTTATAAATAAACCGGATTATAACCATGTGATTTTAACCGGATATTTAAAATGGATTTGGATGCGGTTTTGGATTTGGGCCATATAACCGGATTTTTTGCACAGCCCTATGTGTGGTAAAGAGACCATGGTGCAACATAAATTGTGAGACGTGTGTGGTCATTAGATGTTAGACATGTGTGTGAATATGGCATTTGTAGGGCCATAACAGAATATGTATCATTGAAAGAATTAGAGTTTCATTCTTGAAAAAACTACCATAAATAACTTTACACCTATCAATATATTGTTCAATTATTATTTTTAGCTAGTCACTTGATGGCATGTTTTTTTTATGTTCAAGTGGGTCTCTTAACATTAAATTTACACTATTTACTTAGAGGAACCTACCATGCATTTTCCCTATTTATACTCCATACCTTCTGTCATCTAAACTAAACTATATGAAATACGTCTTTTTTAATTATTTAGAAAAAAAAATAAAATATAAGTAATTTATTTTTCTCCATCCTCGAAAATTTTGTTAAATTTAGAAGTTTCGAATTTTTAGATGAATGTGAAACTTTCAAAAAGCAATTTTTCTTAAAGTTTAAAAGAATTTAGAAACTTTTGATAAATGTGAAACTTCTAAAATGTAATTTTTTTTCAAAAGTTTAAACAAGGTGACAATCCTACCAAATATGCCGACATTTATTTTCATTCAATGCTATTGCCATCCTCTGGGATTCGCCCCTATATAAATAGTGTCTCTGGCAGTAATAAATGTACACTATTCCTATCCCTAATACTGCCCACTCTCTTCAAACAATCACTTACTTGAGTATTTGCAAGTATAGTCCCACCAACGGGTTTGAAGTTGCACTCGTCCTTAACTCGCGACTATCCTCTTCAGTCCAGCCAGGATCACTTATATTAGTCATTTTTGTCCAAATGGTTAAATCAACTTATCATAATTTTATACATGACTTTGACGTGAAGTTGACATTATACGTAAACATTGTAACGAGACATTATATTGTGAATTATATAGTAGGTAGTAGAAACATTATGATATAACATTAATCTATGATCATAACTCCGTAGTGCCAATACACATTAACAATATGGGAGGTTTGTTTGTGTCCTCATTAATCAAGTTGTTCTTCCTCTTTATCCTTGTTTGTTTCATCAATATTTTTATTAAAACAAAGGACAATATTGATCTTTAGAGCACTTGTTAAGGCTACAAAACTAGTCTATATAGTGTCTACTAGTTAAATGCTAGAATCATCCTCTCATATTTATCTACCAATGCAATATCTAATATATGAGTGGTTTGATGTAGTAGTTCACTATGCGAATATTGATTTGAGCCACACTTTCTTAAAATATTATCGTGGGATGAAATAACAAAGAAATATGATAGTCATGATTTTGAGTTTTAGTTGCATAAATTTAAAGCAAATTTGAAGAAGATGGACTAACACTAGAATTTAGAGAATGAATAATATTTTTATAAACCCTAAAATTTAAAGCAAATATAGGCTTTGGTGATGCATTCCATTTTTTAAGCTATTTTTCTAAAAAATTTGTTTTTAAATACAAGTCATTTTTTAAATTATAGATGGATTATTTACTAATGTTTTTTTTAAAATATACTCAATAATTAATTTACTATATACTAATTTTTAATTGTTTTTAATTAATTCACTCATACTTATTTTCTTAATTGTTTTTGATACCGACTTTTAACTAAAATAATAATTAATTGTTAATGTGTGTGTGAAATACTGAAATTATCTAAAGAAGGTAAGAAAATAAATGTAACAATGTAATAATCCCATAAAAAATACTTTATTAAATGCTGTAATTTAATTTAATTTGTTCTAATCATTTTGGATGATGCGTGACAGATACTAATCATCGATCGGTGCGATGCGAACGTTTTCCTGTGCAACGGCCTGGATGGGCCCAACGTAGTGGCGCCCGAATGCAAAATTCGAAATGAGACAACCGGATAGAAATAATTCAGTGCGGGAACGTCCACACAAACCTCCAACACATAAAATATCAACGGACTCACATCACATAAAGCAACCCGCCAATCGGTCATCAGCAAACTATGGTCCCACACCAAAATGAAATCAAATCTTCGCCGTTCATTAAATCACGATCCACGCGTCAAAATCAAGAAGAAGAGTCACTCCCCTAGAAAAGAAAGAAACCTCTCTGCCATTTGAATTCAAACGCAGTTTTACGTTACGATTAAGATTACGAAGATGAAGACGGAATTTCGTTCGAAAGAGGAAACTGCGACCTATCAAGAATGGTTCAATTTAGCAGATTCAGATGGAGATGGACGCATCAGTGGAAACGATGCTACGAAATTCTTTGCTCTCTCTAACTTGTCTCGTTCTCAACTCAAGCAACTTTGGGCTCTCTCTGATACCAAACGTCAAGGTTTTTTAGGTTTCCCTGAATTCGTTACTGCCATGCAGGTTCTACATTTTTAACCTATGTTTATTAATTTATCAATTCTGATTCTGTTTTTAGAAACTGGATTTTGATTCAATTTAATATGCTATGAACAGTTGGTTTCGCTCGCACAAGCAGGATATGAACTTAATTCCGATATCCTTAAAACTCAGAGTAAGTGTGATTTCATGCTTCGTGAAGACTGACTCTCTAACTATGAACTACGAATATTGTCACATACATCGACACTAACATGTCATAATTTGAGAAAATGAGTAATTGAATGTAATCAATGTGTAGGTGTCGGACAATGAAACACGCCTTCAATCGGAAGTGTTTTCTACAGCACAGACACTTTTGATCGAAGATGTGTGCTGGAGTTCGACACAACACTGCCACTTTGATTACATTCTATTCATTCATTTTCTCAAATTATTACTGGTATGATGTGGTGTCCTTGTCAGTATTTGTGGTTTATAGGAAGTGTTACATAGCTCTCTAATTTCAATTTCTAATTGAGTATTGAGTTTAGGATATCGATGCTTATGAATATGATGATACTTATTTGTTTATTGTGTCTATTTTCAAATTTAAAATGTCAACAGAAAATCAAATAATTATTTACAAATGCTATTGTTTTCTTAATTTGACTAAAAAGGAAACAACACGTGTTAAAGTAAAACCAACATATTTTGGTACTGCGGTTGGAATTGAACCGCTATATAAATCAATGAACTGTGCGCTAATTTTGAATATTGAATTCCTCCCTTCTTTTATTTTTTTAATTGTAATTTGTAGCTGCTTGTCACAATTTTGTGTTTTATTAATTCTCTTGTTTCAATGAAACTTATTGGCTTGTTTTTGTGAATTGTAGTGGATAAGGAAAATGTTCAACCACCAGTGATGGAAGGATTAGATACTTTAGTGGCAGTAAGCAGTGCTTTTCTATCATACCTTGTGCTTAATTAATAACTGAGATTTTGATCAGATTCTCTCCCTTATTGCCTTAGTTGTCTTAATTTGTAATTTTTTTTCCCAGAAAACCAAAAGTTTAACAATTTCTGTCCCACCCGAAGTGAATGGTTAGATTTTATAACTTAATCTTTTAATAATTATTCATAATATTGTATTTAGTTAATATTTAATTTGATTATTTTATTGATAATATGCAGTGACTGTCCAGCCTCAACCATTTACAACTAACTCATGGTTCACTTCAAAATCAAAATCTTCAAAGAAAGTGAGTCTAGTTATACGTTCTCAGATTAGAAATTTTACTTGATTGTGATGAAATGAATAATTTGGAGTTACTTGCTTTGTGTGGCCATATGGTGATAAGGTGTTTGATTTCCATGGTGTTCTATAAATTATTATCGCTGTCTATACATTATTTTTTAGATAAATTCCTTATTACTTTTTAATTGGTTGCATGATTCTTCTGTGATTGAGAGATCCTTGAAACATCAACAAATTATGCTCGCTAATCGCTATAATAATTATCCTAAGGAGTTGAAGAAAAGTGTATAGTTCACAGTTCACACTCAATTACATTAACTCACTTTCCTCTATGATGTTTTTCTGGATGAAAAGGATAATATTAATGCCAACTTTGGCAATAATACAGTGGTTTAGCTTAGAAATAAGGGAAAGTAAACCACAGACACCTTATTTTTTCCGTGGCCAATATTGTTTTAATTGTTTTTTTGTTGTAAAGGTGATTGGTGATTGTTGTCAATTTTGTACACATTTCTATTAGAAATGTAGTATTTTATCTTATGTAGCACTTTTCCTCTCCCATTTCAATTTCAGTTCATTGCACTGATGAGTTGAATCACCGGTACTAGCAAATATTAGAATGTTGTGATTGATTTTAATCAAATATCATATCAAGGTCTACTGCATATATTCTTAATAGCAATTTGCTGTCCGACATATTCTAAGCATAATTGTTTGCTTTTTCTTAGTTACCTCCTTATGCAGTTACATCAATAGTTGATGGCTTGAAAAGGTTGTATATTGAGAGATTAAAGCCCTTGGAAGTCACTTATAGATACAATGATTTTGCATCTCCGTTGTTGGTAAGTGGCATTTGGACCCAATTTCTTAGTAAAATATACCAAATTTTGCTAATTGCATGTGTGAGCATAATACATGCTCTACTTAACACGTCTTATTCGTGTAAATATGATGATGTTAACTTCAGGAATGTCTTGATTTCTCCTTTTCAGACAAACAGTGATTTTGATGCTAAACCCATGGTCATGCTTCTTGGTCAATACTCTACAGGAAAAACAACATTTATAAAACATTTGCTAAAATGTGATTATCCAGGTTGGTTGAATTGTGGATGATCTAGTAACTATATTATTGCAATTTGTGCATTTATTACTCGGATGACTGATGGATATAACCACTATATTGATCCTATATCTTCTCCTTTAACTCATCCTCTCCACAGGAGCACATGTGGGACCAGAGCCTACAACAGATAGATTTGTTGTTGTCATGGTATGAAAAGCTCTTTGTACTTTTATTGCCTGTGGAAATCAATAGATTCCAAACAAAAAATATTTGTGTTGGTGCGATAAAGTTCATGTTTTTATCGTTAGCACACTTTTCTTCCTTAGCTTGTGTTGCTTTGTACTCTTATTGTGTTCTTGGAACTTGCTTTAATAGTCGCTATCTTCTTATTTATAGTCTGGCCCTGATGAGAGGAGTATTCCTGGAAACACTATAGCTGTTGATGCCGACATGCCTTTTAGTGGCCTGACAACTTTTGGAGGTTCATTTTTATCAAAGTTCCAATGTTCTCAAATGCCACATCCGGTGAGTTTTATTTATATATTCCCAGCCAAACAACTTTGTCATTATTTGCACTTGAAATTGAAGCAATTTTCCTTTTAGCTGCTGGATGAAGTAACAATTGTGGACACTCCTGGTGTCCTATCTGGAGAGAAACAAAGGACACAAAGAAGCTATGATTTCACTGGTGTTGTTTCTTGGTTTGCTGCCAAGTGCGATCTCATTCTTCTTCTATTTGATCCGCATAAACTAGACATCAGTGATGAGTTCAAACGTGTAATTTCATCTTTACGTGGCAATGAGGACAAGATACGCGTGGTTTTGAACAAGGCAGACCAAGTTGATACTCAACAAGTATGATACATGAAACAAGATTGAACCAGTTTTATTATTTTATTTTATTTGGTTGGGAATTTTTTGTTTATTTACATGCCTAATTGTATTAATTTAGCTTATGAGAGTTTATGGAGCATTGATGTGGTCGCTAGGGAAAGTTTTGAATACTCCTGAAGTTGCACGCGTATACATTGGGTAGGTTTGTTATCTTTCAAATATGTCTGATGATCCAAGGAATAGTTATGAGTACTTACAACTTACAAGAGTACTTAACCGTTATTTTACCATCTTGTGATTTGAAAATCCAAAGAATATTGGCATTATAGTAGTTGGATTTTGCTTATTTGGAGTTTTAGTATTTGGTCTAATTTTTTATTGTTAACATTTGTTCCAGAAATTTGTTTCCAGTTATGTAGTATATTTTGATGAGATCATTGATTGACTTCACATTATTGGATTGTTTCTCCAATTAATTTGATACTTTTTTGCTCTTAGTATATGCTTTTCTTGACTTTGGCAGGTCATTTAATGATAAGCCTACAGATGAAGGATTTGTTGGTCCACTAGGAAAAGATCTCTTTGAGAAGGAACAAAACGATTTGTTGACAGATTTGCTGGATATTCCAAATAAGGCTTGTGACCGTCGGGTAGAGTGTTTAATTTTAAATTATTTAGGTTACTCGTTGGTGCAAATTGATTGAACCGTATGTGGATGACATGTCACTGCATAGTGCATACCTATACCTCATGTTTGATGCTCTATATATTTCACGCTTCAAAATTTTTTTGTCATTGAACTGGTGCAGATCAATGAATTTGTGAAACGAGCTAGATCTGCTAAAATTCATGCATATATAATTAGCCATCTTAAGAAGGAGATGCCAGCAATAATGGGCAAAGCCAAGACTCAACAAAAACTTATTGATAATCTCGATAATGAATTTGCAAAGGTTTCTCCTCCACCTTCACTTTTTGTCTATCTTGGTTGCTTAATTTCTCAATTACTTTTCATTTATGCTTTACAAAACAGGTTAAAAGGGAGTTTCATCTACCAGCTGGTGATTTTCCCAGTGTTGAGCACTTCAAAGAAGTTTTGAGTGGTTATAGCATCGACAAATTTGAGAAACTAAAGCCAAAAATGATTCAAGCCATAGATGACATGCTTGGATATGAAATCCCAGAACTTTTAAAGAAATTCAGAAATCCTTATGATTGAAATGAAAAATGTTTGAGAATGTTATAACTCATCATATATTATCATATATGTTTAGTAAATGTGAGACTTTGAGGTTTGAATTGGTCATTAAAGAATTGTAGGCTGTTTCCTTTTTAATTATGTTGGCCACTTGCGCTTATTGAGTGAAAGAGAATCTCTATGCACTTGCTCATCAAACATATTCAGTGCTCTTGTGTGTGAGGAAGTATGTAGCTCTGTAGTTAATAACAGCCTTCGCGGCCACAATTGCAGTGCCGTGGTGGCTAAGTGCTCCGCAAGATGGCGTTGCGATGCATATAAGGGTTGCATGTGTCACGGTCTTGATAGCGTGAAATCGCAGAGAAGACAAAGCGTGATTTGTATTTCAGACGTTCAATAGTAATTTGCAGTGCAAAATGTCCAAGTTACCTTCGTTTTTAAGGTTTTTATTTTCTTTTTTGTCTTTTTGTATTTAATTTTTTTTTAAAAAGAGGCCACATTTCTCTGCATATTTCTTCATTTGTGCTATGTTTTCTCTAAACTAGTGTCACCCTTCAGTTATTTTCTTGTTTTCATTTTTGCTCCGTTTTCCTCTGAAATGGTGCGACCATTTGTGCTCTATGTTTCCCCCTTCTCTTTCTTCTTCAATTTTTTGCACCATTCTTCATACCTTCATCTATTTTTCAGTTTCTGTTTCAACCAATTCCCTTCTCTTATGTTATGGCATCATCTTAGTCTCAACCAACACAATCAGTACCTTTGAACAACTCAAGTTCTTGTGGTCTGGTTAAACCCATTGTGAATAACCTTGACACAACTTGGGAATGAAACAACCTTAAAGACATAAAAAATGGGAGGAATGTACCTGCGATTTTTGTCTAAATACATCTTCTAGAGGCACTACTAGAGCAAAGAGACACCAAATGACAGTGAGGGGGTTGTCGTTGGTGCTTGCATGCAAGAAAATTCCCCCAAAAATAAAGTCGAAGAATCAAGAAGCTTATGCTAAAAAAAAGGTTGAAAGTCAATATTTGTACGAGGATGATGATGAGCAGAATGAGGTGCAAGAAATCTACAATATTCAAGCCGAAAAAAAAAAAAACCACAATTTGTTGATGCCCCGATTGTTAAGAGAGGAAAACATGTTAAATGACCCTTAGAGTTGCTTTATTATAATAGGCCAACAGCAACAACATCAAATTTGAAGCAAACAAGCATTTGCAATAAGGAAGCATGAGCTAGGACAATTCAATTTATAGCTCCCTTCAATGTGTTGCGAGGCAAATCCTTCAAGTTTATGATTTAGGCTATTGGCAACTAGTACGTGGTTGTTATATCATGTGTGATGCATGGACAAATTGCAAGAATAGGACATTTATCCATTTCATGGTTAGTTGTCCATGTGGGACAATGTTTGTCTATAACGTTGATGCTTCCGGGCATGTGACAACCAAACAAAAACTATTTGAGTTATTGGATGCTTTGGTGGCAGATGTGGGAGAAGTTATTGTTTTGCAAATAATCACAAACAAAAGTAGCAATTACGTTTCGGCGAGTAAGTCATTTTCTTTGCTAGTTTAACTTAATTGTGCCAATTTGAGTGATATTTGGTTAGTTAGGTTTTTTTGATATTGTAGGTAGAAAATTAGAAGCAAGAATATAAAAACTCTTTTGGACAACATGTGCAACACATTGAATCGATTTGATGTCAGAAGACTTTGGGAAACTTCCAAAAATAAAAAGGACTTCTAAAGATGAGTCAACTTTATGGGCTTCATTTGCAATCATACTAAAATGCTCTGTTTCATTAAAATATTAATTAATAACAATAATAAATAAATAAATAAATAAATAAAACAAATCAACCCCACTCCACTTCATTTTTCCACCTCACCTTTTCCCTCCTTCTTTTTCTCCTCTCGGCTACACCAACATCAACCTCCCCCATTTTTATTTTTATTTTTTTCTCTTCTTTTTCTCTACGCTTCTTCTCACTCCACAACACAAATTGCACACATAAACCCTCAACCCTTAAAATGAATTGAACATCTCCAAAAGCATAACTTCTCATACTCTTACAAATGCTCTTGGTTATGATTTTGGGTTAGGGTTTGTGCTCTAAGGAAGGAGAAGGGTACCAATTTCTTGAAAGTTGTTTATTGAGACTCTTTGAGGTAAATACACAACTCTAATGCTAATGATGAATCTCTAGAAAAAATGTAGTTTTGTTAAAACAATCTTATTTGTGTTTAGAGTAGATTTAAATGATTCTTATGGTTTCCTAGAGTTAGCTAAACTTTAGAATAATTTTTTTAAAGTCTTGAGAATATTTTTGACACTCAGATTTGTTGGCTGAGGTCTTGTCTGCTACTCTGGGAGTTGTTGGAGAACAAACTTAGGCGATTCTCCATAGTTGTGAGTAGACGACAATCATTGTCACATATTTTTATTTGGCTATAATTATTATTTTACTCGTTTCTATGTTAAAGTATTTATTTAAAAAATTGGGGAAACACAACATTTGAAATTATCTCGATTTCGTCCTTTAATTAATTTCATGGTTTTTGTTACATAATATGTTTGAAATTTTATTTATTTATGAGTTATAAAACATTTAAATATCAAATTGATGTACGGTTGAATATGTTTCCCATGAGTTACAATGAAATGAGTGATGGTTTTTAAAAATATGTGTTTTAGAAATCGTTGTTATAATTATGAAATCGTTAACGGCGATAGGTGCACCTAGTTACATCGTTTTGATTAGGAAAAGTTACCTGTTAGATGGAGTCGCCCCTATGAGATATGTCATCCTTGGGAGGATAGGGCTATCAACGAGTTATAATGCATTGCGTAATTGAGATGAGAGAGCTATCTATTATATGGAGCTACCCCTAAGGAAAATGTCACCCTTAGGAGGAGAGGACTATCAATGAGATGAAGCCGCCTCTTGGTTCCCAAAAATTCATGTTTTTATTTGTTTGATTTTATATGATATTTTAAGGTTGCTTATTTTGAATTCACTTCTGTATGAATTGAATTTTAAATATTTCTACCTGAACGACTAACTTGTAATTTTAATGATTTTATCATGTGTATACTTTATTTGAGAATTATCTATATTTTAGATAGTATTGTTTAGCATAATTGCGACAAGACTGTAAAATAATTATTCGTGTCTTTCCATGTTTCCCTTCTAGTTAGTGGTGGTTGTTGTCTCCTCACTAAGTCTTTGTGACTTACCCCTTCATGTTGTTCATTTTTTTTTTCAAATTCACAGTAGCAAACTGTTAGTAGATTCAAGTCTCAATCATTTGTTTTGGTAGGCCTCTTTGATCGAGGGCCCTTTTGTAAAATCTGTTGAGTCGTTATGTATTTCGCAGTTATTTTGAGTCTTGGAAGTCTTTTCGAAAATGTATTAAATATTTAGATTTTGCTCTTTGAGCTATGATTGAGTTAAAAGTTTAAAATATGATTTTATAAATTTGAAAACATTGAAGTTACTATTCATGTATTGTATACGAATTCTTAAACTCCGTTGAATACCAGAGTCGGTCCAGGGTAAGGCCACTGAAGCAAGCGATTTAGGTCTCTCTATAAAACAAATTTTTTTACTTAATAATTTTTTTTTATTTAATAAAATGGTCTGACATTCTAATATTCTTAAAACTAAAACCGATAAAATCTTATATAAATTTAACATTATCTATTAAAATATTAAAATCAATGGACATTATTATCAATTGTAAAAAAAAATATTATATAATATTAATTATATTAATTTAATAAATAATCTAATATATAAATGTCAACTCAAAAATATGAATTAGACTATTCAAAATTACAAAAATAAAAAAAAATTGAAATTTTTATTGAATCGCAAAAGGGATATAGATAAATTTACCAAACAACTAATAATTTCTCTTGATGATTGTTAGTTGATATAATTTTGAGAGATTTATTGGTAGAAAAAGGTGTTTGTGAAACTTACTGATATAGATTTTCTTAAAGATGAATCTTCAAGACACTTGCTTTAGTGGTTCTACCCTTGCGTCGACTCTGGTATTCAATGGAATTTAAGAATTCACACGCAATACGTGAACTGCATTCACTTACACCTACGTGAACTCCATTCACGTAAACGTACGTGAATTTAGTTCACGTATATGTACGTAAATTGAGGTCACGTAGGTAAACAGAAATTGAGTTTACATGTACGTGAATTGAGTTCACGTAAGCATTCGTGAATTCAATTCACGTACGGGTTAATAATGATGTAAATAAGCAAGAACATTTTAAGTAGTTGTTTTTATAAAAAAATTTAGGGGTGTGGGTAGTAAAAAGGGGGGTGTGGGTAGCAATATTGAATATTTAATTGTTTAATTGTTAAGTTAGTTTATAAGCTTGTCACGCTAGGAGTTTAGCTTGAGCGCCGGTCACGGCGTTTAGTTTTCAGGTCGTGACACATACCATGACCTTAAATACGATGAGAAAATACACTAGCAAGACTGACATTACTTGCTATTCATTCCCTTACATTGCAAATGTTGTACAACATGAAAAACAACATTCGCTGATGTTCACCTCAGATGATTGGGCAAGCTTAAGTATATCTAATGAGCCTAAAAGGAAAAAGGCAAGATACCTTTTACTCATGTCGTCTTTGTGGAATGATGTGATCTATTGTCTTAAGGTAATGGGATATATTGTATTAGCACTAAGGCTTGTTGATAATGGAAAAAACATATTATGGGTTACATCTATGAGAAACCATGATGAAGTGTTTCAATAACAACGAAGACAAATACAATATATTTTTTTGCTATCATTGATAAAGGATAGGATTGTCAACCTTATCTACCACTTGGCCAATATCTAAATCCTCAATCTTATTATTATGGTGATACAAGTGTTGATGTAAATAACGAAACTAATGATGGACTTCTTACACATATTCTAAAGCTACGTGCTAAATTGAAGAAGAGTATAAAGCTACTACTGCACCAACATATTATATAATATAAGGTTTGAAGGACTTACATGAGCTATTGTGTTAATAGTGTTACTAATTGGTTGCGGCAAAAAACTTACGGACATCGTGTTACTAACATGCAAAAAGATTAGAGTATTGAGTTGACATATAGTTTTTCAGGTTGTGAGTGTAATTGAAGTGACTATGTTGATCCAGGGTGGCACAGCTTTACTAAGAGATAGGGGTGGCCACTGCCACCCCAAAATCTTCAATATTTTTTTTAAAAATACTACTATTTTTACTTTATTTATATGATATATTTTATTTTATTTATCACAATAATCTTTAAAAACAAATATGGCTACTCTTATTTAAGATTCAATTGAGTTATAATTTTTGTTAACAAAAATAGATCTATTCCATATATTTCACGAAGGGTCGGACTTTAATCATATGCAAATCTGTTGATCCAAAATTTTATATTTGTACCTTCTGTACCCAACTTTTAAAATTACACTTCTAATTTCACTAGACATTCTTCTTTATCTTCAGATTTGTGGAGGTGAGTATAGGATGATGTTCTCAAAGTCAAAATTAGAATTGTGATTTGACGTATAATTTGGAGGAACCTTTTATATATGAATTTAATTGAATATATGGAAGTAGTTAAATTTTATATAAAAAATTGAAAAATGAATAATGATTGGTTGCGACAAAGTTGTAAAAACCAAATTATATAAGTCTATAGGATAATTGTGGTTTAATACATGCTAATTGGTGATGAATTTCGACTGACATAACATGACATAGGTTAATAAATATGCTAATTAATATAGATATTGTGGTGTATTTTGTTATAATTTGGGATCTGTAATATGTATATTTTATCGGTAGAATTATTTTTATGAGTTGAATTGTGATTGTTGGATTATCGTTGTCGAGATGTATATTTGAGTTTAATATGTGAAACAAATTAACTTAATCAAATGACATGCAATGTAGATTGTATCATATAGATTGGTATCTGTAGATCCTCATTATAATGTATCATATAGATTGGTATCCTTATTATAATGTAGATTAGTATGTGTATGTGGACTAAAATTTATTTTACCAATTTTTTTAATTATTAAAATTGTATTTTTTTTTTATTATGCTCAATTTTTAATATTAGAACAAGGTCTTCAAAATCTTTAAGATGGACCAAATACTATTTATAGACCAAATTATAATTCAGATGTCTATTATAAAAAAATCGAAGGGAATAATTTATAAAATTTACAAAAGCAACTACTATAATTATTAAAAAAAATTCCAACATAAATTCCAACTAATTTTTAATTATTAAAAATGTAAATCAAAATTTGATCTACTACCTCTCTTTAATATATTTTTGTAAATTTACAACTTAGAATTTTTATCATATAGTATTATACTTTTTTATTTAAATATTAAAATTTTAAAAGTTCTGTTACTCAAATGTTTTTATTCAAGATCCGGTACGGTTAATCTATTTAGTAGGTTTAAATATTAGATGGGCTATTTTTAGTTTGGAAGACTATAATTATGGTACTTTATATTGCGTTACTAATAAACTTTAAAATTATGACTTATAAATATATTTCTAATTTTTAATTTTTTTTTCTATTTTTTATACTTTGTAATATATTATTGTATAATGAAGAGAATTTTAAAGAAAAAATAAGAGAAATAAAAGTATTTTAATTATATATCAAGTACAATCAATTTTACTGTAAAAGAAATCAAAATAATATATTATAATCAATTTTTTACATACGATGGATTACACAAGTTTGAAATACATGTAATTTCATATGGATTATGCAAGGTTAAAAGTCATGCGCTCTACCATACTAAGCAACTTATTTATTAATAAATATTACACACGTGTAATAAGATTAAGTTTAAAACACATGTAAAAGCCATGTGTTCTACCATCTGAGCTAGCTACCACTGTCTTAATTTCACACATTATTGTGTTTTAATTTCTGATATATGATAGAATATCTTAATTTCACACTTTATTATGATTATCTTAGTCCACCCGAACAATATACATATTTCACGTCTTATTTAACACAAATATATAACAATAACTTTAATTAATTTTGCAATATATTTTCTCTTTTATAATAAAAACTTTTTATAAATATTATTTTCATTTTCACGTTAATAAACTATTTACTATATATGGGTTTTAATACTAATAAACTATTTGCAACATATGTTCAAATAAGTTTTCACATATACTTATTTGTAAATAAAAAAAGAGAAAACATAAGAAAATTTAAAAATATATATAAAAGAATAAAAAAACAAATAGATAATTCTATCATATTTCTCCTTTAATTTTAAAGTAATAACACATAAAATTTATTTTTGTTA
>JBBPBP010000002.1:5760828-5781707 GCA_037974735.1 Cicer chorassanicum
AGTTGTTTTTATTAAATGTATTTTGTTTAATTTTTTTAATATAATTTAGTTTTTTAATTATTTTTTATTTATTAAATTAATAATTAATTCTTTTTTATAAAAAAATAAATAGTAATAGATGGTCACTCAAATATGTGAACTCCTATTAAAAGAAAGAAAAAATCATTCAGGTAGTTGTATCTCCGTCTTACTGCCTTCTTAAAATAAAAAAATATAATATTTAAATTTTAACGAATATAAAAAAAAAATTAATAAAAAGCCGATATAAATAAAAAATATCCTAGCATTTCACTAAAAAGCATATATCTTTATTTTAAAGCAAATCATATTCCATTTACCAAGAGGGAGAAAGAGCATCTTTTCATGGTTTTGTGAGAATTATGGAAAGAATAAATAAGCTAATTTGGTACTAGTAGTAAGTACTCCCTCTGGTGGATTAGTAATGAGGTAACTATAATACTTATGTTGTCATGAAGAAAAAAAAAAAAACTATAATGCGTTTATTATTAGGCGATAAATAGTGCCAAGACTGTTCTATCGACCATCCCACGAGACCATAATTTTGGTGTCTGGATATAATTTAGAGCCCGACTATATAGTGTGAAGAGGTCTTAAATGAAATTTGATATAGGTATTGACAAAGCCGACTATACACGGGTAACTTGATAAATAGAAAAAAATAATGGATGCCAATAACAAATTTAAAACATTGCAATTTTTTACATTCATGTGTCGTAATATTTAGTAGTATTTGTCTATAATTTATACTAGGCATACAAATTAAATGGATTATAAGTAATTAACGTCAGTGTAAGTGGACTCGATTTTAAAAAAAAAAAATCAATTGAATAAATTATAATGCCTTAAAAATCTCATATAACCCATTGAACGATGCCAACTTTATGTAGTGTCTGGTTCATCCTTAATATGAAAAATGATTATGATGACAAAACAAAAGTTTGTGCACTCATTATTTTGAGGAAAATTCTTGGTCACAAGAACCGTGACTTCTTTGAGAACAACCACAAATTTTATCTTTGTTTAAAGTATTAGGTATGGTTTTCTTTGTTGGATTAGAGTATTTATAACCAAATTTTTAAATTGTTGTCACTCTTATATTGTGTTGGTGTCACAAAATTTAATATTATAATGGATAAATAGACTGATATAGCAGATAAATAGATTAACGCAGTGACATTTATAGTCGTGATGTAGTTATGAGTTATAATCGTGATGTAGTCAGGGGTTTTCAAGAGTCTTGATATTGCATCACAATTACGTAGACGATTAGTTGTTCAATATAAATTGTTTTTGGTATATATAGAACCCGTTTATTTCATATGTAAATTTATTGGTCATGAGAGTAAAAACTAACCATGGGATACTTTGGGTCCGAATGATACAATGGGGCTTAATTATTAGTAATGACAAAAAAATAATTGGTCACATAGATAATGCAGCCACACACATATACTCGGGGTTTCATTTTTGTTTAAAGTTTTAGGTGTGCTATTCTTCTTTGATTAGAGTATTTTTAACCAAAGTTTTAAATTATTGTTACAATACTTGATATATAGCAGATAAAATGACTAACATAGAGGACAAATAGATTAATGCGACAACAATCGTGGTGTAGACGAGAGTTTTTAAAAGTCTTGAGATTGTGTCACAATTGCGTAGCGAATTAGTTGCTCAATTTAAAACTTTGCTTTTGACACATACAACACCATTTTATTTCATATATAAGTTTATTGGTTGTGAGAGTAAGAGCTAGCCGTGGGATACTCTTGGACTTGGTTTTTGGCAATGACAAAAAATAATTAGTCAAATAGATCATGAAACACTTAGGATCTCATCTTTGTTTAAAGTCTTAGATGTATTTTTCTTCGTTGAATTGCAGCGTTTTTAACCAAATTTTTAAATTGTTGTCACAGTTACATTGTATATATGTCACAATACTTAATATATAGAAAACAAAAAAAACTAACATAGATGACAAATAGACTGACGCAACGACATTTACAATCGAGGTGTAGTCAAGAGTTTTAAAAGTCTTGAGGTTGAGTCACAATTACGTAGCGGATCAATTACTCAATTTAAAATTTTGCTTTTGGCATATATATAGCAACATTTTATTTCATATATAAGCTTATTGGTCGTGAGAGTAAGTGCAAACCTAGGGATACTCTTGGACTTGATTTTTTGCGATGACAAAAAATAATTGGTCTGATAGATCATGAAGCCACACACAGATATTATAGGCCCCATCTTTGTTTAAAGTCTTAGGTGTGCTTTCATTTATTGGATTGGAGTGTTCTCAATCAAAGTTTTAGATTGTTATCACAATTACATTGCGTTTATGTCACGATACTTAGAATATAGCTGAAAAATAGATTGACATAGATGACAAATAAACTGACGCGTCGACATTTACAATCGTGTTGGAGTTAGGAGTTTTCAAAAGTCTTGAGGTTGCATCATAATTACGTAGCAAATTAATTGCTCAATTTAAAACTTTGTTTTTTGGCACATACAACACATTTTATTTCATATATTAGCTTATTGGTTGTGAGAGTAAGACCCAACCGTGGGATACTCTTGGCCTTGGTTTTTGGCGATGAAAAAAAGTAATTGGTCAAATAGATCATGCAGCTAGACACACACACTTTGAATCTCATCTTTGTTTAAAGTCTTAGATGTATTTATCTTTGTTGAATTGGAGCGTTTTTAACTATAGTTTTAAATTGTTGTTACAGTTACATTGTGTATATGTCACAATACTTAATATATAGCAAACAAATAGACTAACAAAGAGGACATATAGACTAACGCAATGACATTTACAATCGTGGTATAGTCAGGAGTTTTCAAAAGTCTTAAGGGTGAGTCACTATTACGTAGCGGATTAATTGCTTAATTTAAAACTTTGTTTTGACATATATAGCAATATTTTATTTCAAATATAAGCTTATTGGCCGTCAAAGTAAGTGCCAACCTTGGGATACTCTTGGACTTAAATTTTGGAAATGACAAAAAATAACCGGTCAGATAGATCATGAAGCCACATTCAAATACTTTAGGTCTCATCTTTGTTTAAAACCTTAGGTGTGATTTTCTTTATTGGATTGGAGTGTTTTTAGCAAAAGTGTTAAATTGTTGTCACAATTAAATTGAATTTATGTCACAATACTTAATATATAGTAGGCAAATAGATTAACATAGAGAATAAAAAGACTGACGCCGAGACATTTACAATAGTGGTGTAGTTGGATGTTTTCAAAAGTATTGTGGTTGCGTCAAAATTATTTAGCGGATTAATTCCTCAATTTAAAACATTGGTTTTGCCACATATACCAACGTTTTATTTCGTATATAAGCTTGTTTGTCGTGAGAATAAGAGCCAACTTTGGAATACTCTTGGACTTGGTTTTTGGCGATGACAAAAAGTAATTGGTAAATAGATCATGCAGCTAGACACGTGCACTTTTGATCTCATCTTTGTTTAAAGTCTTAGATGCATTTTTCTTCGTTGAATTGGAGTGTTTTTAACTATGGTTTTAACTTATTGTCACATTTACATGGTGTATATGTCACAATACTTAATATATAGCAAACTAATAAACTGACCCGACGACATTTACAATCGTGGTGTAGTTAGGAGTTATCAAAAGTCTTGAGCATGAGTCACTATTACGTAGCGGATTAATTGCTCAATTTAAAACTTTGCTTTTTTACATATATAGCAATATTTCATTTCATATATAAGCTTATTTGCCATGAGAGTAAGTGCCAACCTTGGGATACTCTTGGACTTAATTTTTGGCGATGACAAAAAATAATTGGTTCGATAGATCATGAAGCCACACATAGATACTTTGGGTCTCATCTTTGTTTAAAGCCTTAGGTGTGCTTTTCTTTATTGGATTGAAGTGTTTTTAACCAAAGTTTTAAATTGTTGTCACAATTAAATTGTGTTTACGTCACAATACTTAATATATAGTAGGCAAATAGACTAACATAGAGGACAAATAGACTGACGCCGCGACATTTATAATAATGGTGTAGTCGAAAGTTTTCAAAAGTCTTTAGGTTGCGTAGCAAATTAATTGCTCAATTTAAAACTTTGCTTTTGACACATATAGCAACATTTTATTTTACATATAAGCTTATTGGTCGTGAGAGTAAGAGCCAACCCTAGGATACTCTTGGAATTGATTTTCGGCGCTGACAAAAAATTGGTCAGATAGAGCGTGAAGCCACACACAAAACTTTGGGTCCCACCTTTGTTTAAAGTCTTAAGTGTGCTTTCCTTTATTGAATTGGAGTGTTTTCAACCAAAGTTATAAATTTTTGTCACAATTACATTGTGTTTATGTCACGATACTTAGTATATAGCATACTGTTACATGGACTCACTTTTCAAGTAGAACCCACCAATTTTTACCAGTATCAATTTTATTATTATTATTATTATTATTATTATTATTATTATTATTATTATTGTTATTAGTAGTAGTATTTTTATTATTGTGATACAAAGAAAGAAAGCAAAAAGGAATAAGGGTTTTAATGGGCTTGGCCCATGTGAGAAAGAATATAAATGAAAAAGGATAAATCCGTCAACAACAAAAAAAAAGTAGCAACAACAAAAATTAAAAAATACGATTGTCGTAGAGAAAGAAGAAAATGAGGGAAGGAAGAAAAAGTTTGGTTCTGGTGGTAATTGGGTGTGTAGCAAATTTGTTCTGTTTGATCTACCATTTCAGTATGTTATTTCGGTGAATGTGTTTGTTCTTTTAATATACAGTCTTAGTAGTTTTACTTTCTTAAGGAGTTACTTTGAAATACCCACTTTAGTGGAAGGTTGTTTGTTATTTTGTTTAGTTTTCACCTTTGATGATGGTTATGAAGACTCTGGTTGATTGTTGATTGATATTCTTTAGTGTTACTATGAAGACTCTGGTGTACTCATTAATTATTATAGTGGAAGTTTTTACTGGACTAGGTCCCGTGATTTTTATTCTCTCAATTTGAGGAAATTTTTCTACGTTAAAAATTGTGTTTGTCTCATATTTAATTTCCTGTCAATTATTGTTGCTATCTGGAATTGTATTTTCTGTTTGGCCATTTGTCTGCACAGGTGAGGAATTTTTTTTTTCTGCATTATTGAGATTATTATCTATGGTTTTTGTCAACACAGACAAATAGACTGACACAGAGGACAAATAGACTGACGCGACGACAATTACAATCGTGTTGCAGTCGAAAGTTTTCAAAAGTCTTGAGGTTGCTTCACAATTTCGCATCTGATTGATTGCTCAATTTAAAATTTTGATTTTGACACATATAGCAACATTTTATTTCATATATAAGCTTATTGGTTGTGAGAGTAAGAGTCAACCTTTGGATACTCTGGATCAATCTTATACTCTTGAACTTGATTCTTGGTGATGATAAAATATAATTGGTTAGATAGATAATGCAACCACACACTAATACTTTGGGTCATATCTTTGTTTAAAGCTTTAGGTGTGCTTTTATTCATTGGATTAGAGAGCTTTTGATCAAAGTTTTAAATTGTTGTCACAGTAACATTGTGTTTATGTCACAATACTTAATATATAATAGACAAATAGACTAACGTAGAGAACCAATAAATTGACATGATGACATTTACAATTGTGATGTAGTCAAGAGTTTTCAAAAGTCTTGAGGTTGCGTCACAATTGCATAGCGTATTAATTTCTCAATTTAAAACTTGGTTTTTGACATATATAGTAAACATTTTTTTTTCATATATAAACTTATTGGTCGTGAGAGTAAGTGATGGTGAACTAAAATGAGTTAAGTAGGAGGAAAACAAAGAATATTTCAAGTCAATACTTTTTAATAGTTTTTAGTTTTATTTGTGTTTAATTTGAATTGTAATAATTTTAGTTAAGTGGTATAAGCCAAATATGGGTCTAGAGAATTGGCTTTATGCCCATTTTAGAAATAGGGTAAATTCTTCTTTAAATACAATGTAAGAGGCTCATTTTTTGACAAGTTTTGGAATGAATTAGAATTTCTCTAATGAGAATTGTGAGTGAGTTAGATCTCCTCTTTAAGTTCTTGGATTATAACTTGCTTGAATCTTATCAATGACTCCCTTACAATCGTGGCGATTCTACATTGGCTTATCAATCATCCCTGTTTGTGATGTCTTCTTCATCTTCTCAACCTAATCCATATTTGTTTCTTTATTTTCTCTTTTATTTTGTCGCTATATTTGAAGAAATCATTTGGGTAGATCTTCAATCTCATGTGGAAGCACTCAACTCGACATCAGTAAGAGTCAACTTTGGGATACTCTTAAATTTTATTTTTGGCGATGCAAAAAATATTTGGTCAGATCAATCATGCAACCACACACAAAAATTTTGGGTCTCATTTTTGTTTAAAGCCTTAGGTGTGATTTTCTTCATTGAATTTGAGTGCTTTCAACCAAAAAAATTATTCGTTGTCATAATTGCAGTGTGTTTATGTCACAATACTCCATATATATATATAGCGGACAAATAGATTGACGCAGTGACATTTACAATTGTGATGTAGTCAAGAGTTTTTCAAGAGTCTTAATGTTACATCACACTTACGTAACATATTAATTGTTCAATTAAAACTTTGCTTTTGACATACATAGAAATCTCTTTATTTCATATATAAGCTTCTTGGTTGTGAGCGTAAGATACAACTCTAGGATCCGCTGGTCAATCTGAAATTCTTGGATTTCATTTTTGGCAATGTCAAAAAGTAATCAGTGAGATCATGCAGGTACAGATAGTAATAACTTAAAATTTCAGTTGAAAAATACTTAGACATCAATATAAATAGTAAAAAACAATGTTTTAAAAATCAAACCTGAGCCAACGAAACTTGTAGGTTATGGTTTAATTGGTTCAACTGATTCAACCACGGTTAAATCAATTAATACATAAATAATTAAATCAAGTAATATAATGCTAAATTTCATAAATAATTAATAAAAATAATAGTTTATAAAGTAAAACATCATTAAATTTAAAATTTGTAAATAATAAATAAATACATAACAAATGCATAAAAAAAATGTTTACATAAAAACACGAGAATGCTTTGATAAAACATGATATAAAGAATAAATAATATTTTAAAAAATAACAATGGGCTGAAATGGTTAAGAAGCCTGGCTTCCCTTTTTGAAGTGGATCATACCCATAGTCCTTCATCTCTCATCCTTGACCTCATTAGAAAGGAATAAACACAGTGCTGCAAAATCGTCGTAGGTGACACTGGCAAGCTAAAAAGGAAAGTGAGATATGAGATCTGAAGCGACAGAAATAGACAACCACTGCGTGAACTTGAGGTTCTCAGATCTGATAGGCATGACCGGACCGAGCTCCGATGCTTGATCCAATTGGTTGAACTGGCCGGTCCGTTCTGGATTTTAAAACATTTGAAAAAAAGATTTCATGATAGTTTAGCAACAACTAATTGATTAGACATGTTATTCTAATCAATTATTTCTTCTAATGGATTAGATTCTTTAGTTAATCGATCACCACGTGTTTCTGCTACTAATTAATTAGGTTATATTATTCTAATGGATTTAACTAAACTATATGGCAAATAAAAATAATTTATATTAATTTAATGGATTAAACTAAATCACGAATAAAATTGTTTTTCAACTCTTTGGACTGAGATTTGAATTTAAACGTTAGCTTATCATTGTGAAAGAACCCTATCCTATAAATATACTTTTTGCAAACCAATAAACCACTTGGAGTCATTGAAATTGTGATTCTTTGAGAAATAAACCCTAAAACACTTAAATTCTAATAACTTCTTCAATCACTTTCGTTGGTTGTTGTTCGGATAGGGAAGTTAGCAGAAGAAGATGATGATATTCATGAAAAAGCAAATGAGTAATAAACATGTTATCGGTGTAAACAATATTTTTGAAGTTGCAATGTTGTGTTGGCGGACTCTTGGTTATTTATTTTGGGATATTAAGACGGCTCTGAAAACATGTAATGTTTGAAGTTTTGATATATTATTTCTTAGTTTTGAATTATGAATTCTCTATTTTTAAATTTTTTATTTGGAAAAAATTTTTGTCGTATTTTTACTTAATTACTAAAATAATAACTTTTAGGATAAATTGTGTCACAAGCATTGCAACAATTATTGATCATTGTTTAAAAGTTTTGGAACACATTGGATCTTATATGAAAAAATATATAATGTTAGTTAATAATTTTGTTCTCGAACTGACTTTTGCACTTGCCAAAGCCCAATAATGTTTATAATTCATCAAAAGAAGTCAAAACAATATGAATAAATGAATATATAAAACATCTGATCAAAAGAAATCAGAAGGTCAGTTGTACTAGATACGAGGATGGCATAAAACATGGACCTTCAAATAGTCACATGTTGCAACTACAATCCTATGCACAAAGGCTAATGTGCAGACCTATATATCATTCTTGTATGATTGAAAAATAGAGCAAAGTCAATCTACAAAAAGACAACTACAAACAAACTCAAAATAGAAGTCCTACATGTCTTGAAGAATGAGAAAATAAAAGGACAACACAAGACCAAGGTCCAATGAGAGTCAACCTCAAGGCTGAGGATAGACTGCTTCTGTCCAAGGACAGCTGGATGACATTTTCGTAAATATGATGAAAGACCATGAATTGTTTTGATTTGATTTCAAATGGTCACAAGAGCTTGTCACATAGAAAGAACATCACAAGACCTCTATAAAAGGCAGCAAGTTATTCATCATCACACATACCACAACATTGCAGAAAAAAGATCAATAATCTTAAGTCTATCATAAGCAATAGTCATCATCTCTTTACACTTTCTACATTCATACACTAGATCTTTGAAATATCATTTTAGAAAGTGTTAAAGTAAAGAGAAAGAAATCATACTCATATCACTATGTATTTTTCAAGTAAAGTGTACTTGAAAATATTTAAAACTTGTAAGGAACAAGGTTGTAAGTTTGGTGAAGCTTTAGAAAACACAAAGTGTAATCATCATCTGCAAGAGGCTAATTTGATTGATTTTTAGTGAAATCTCACAAGAGTGTGATGACTGGACGTAACCATCTTTGGGTGAACCAGTATAAAAGTTGTGTGTCTATCTCTTTATATTTTTCTCGCATTTATTCTGTTCTCATTTAAAAAATTTGAAAATCTATTTTTCAGTTCGTATCCTCTCAGAGATGACAGAAACTCAAAAACTCTTTAAACTATTTTTAAACGCCAAAATCTCTATTCAACCCCCTTCTAGTGATATTTAGCTCCATCAATTGCCACCTATTTTTATAAAAATAATAAACCTATGGTTTATACTTTACATCACATAGTCTCATGACTAGACTAATAAATCATCATCTCATAAAGTCAATTAATATTCGTTTGTTATGACCTATTTTTTTAAAAAAATATATAAATCACGTACTTATTTAAAAAATTATTTTCAAAAGTTTACATTCACTTGTTATAAAATTTTAAAATAATGAAAAATAAAAATAATTTTAAATTATTTTAAATGAAATTTTATTATGAATAGTTTTATTTTTTAATAAATGATTACTTTTTAAAATTTTATTTTTATTTATTAATAAGCAAACACATAAACTTTGTTTTTATTTTAAAAAAAAATCTTTAAAAAATAATCTATAAAATTATTGAACATAAATTTCACTTTTCTTTTCTTCCAATTTATATAGCAAAAAGGCCCTTGCTAAGGTTTATCTCATCATTCTCGAAAAACAAAAAACAAAAAAAATAGTGAAAGGTATTTTACTTCTGAGGTGATTGTACCAATTTGCCCCAAACCAACATTCGTCAACATGAGAACCCCAAAGGAGCATTGACTTTGTTGTAGTCCGCGTGTCGCCGTTTGATTGGCTAACGTTCAGAAGTGGATCCCGTCCGTTAATGATTAAACTTAGTAAACTATTTTATTAAAAAAATAATAACAATATAAATAAATAATATAGTTTCTCAAGTAGTAGCAAAAGCTGAACCCAATTCCATTTTCGATTTCAATCGGAGAGAAGAAGAATTCATTTCATGGCGGCTACAAAGCTTCAAGCCTTTTGGAATCATCCTGCTGGGCCCAAAACCAGTGAGTCACTTCGCTTTTTCGTGTTTTTCTTAGAATTCGTTGTTTTCCCTTTCATACAGCGTTTCGGATCTTCAATTACCAATGGCTGTTTTATCATCTGAATGAATTTCCTTATCTTCTTTTATATATGCATAGAGCAGCTATCGGGTCTGGCTTTGGTTTTGAAAGCTAATTGGTGATTTATTGAAAGATCAATGTTTAATTCGTGACCTGGGTTGTAAAATTAGGGATTTGTTTATTAGTCTTAATCCTTATTTCATTTTACTTGAGTATTTTGCTTGCTATGTTTATTGTGATGGCTGACAAATTGCAATATCTTGCATGCTTCATGAAACATAGACTTATTATCAAAGATCAAAGAAACTGTGGGATTTTTGGCGAGTCAAGATAGCATAATGTAGGCCTTTTGGAGATAAAAAAAAGTTAATGAAGATTTATATATACTCCCTCTGAAATGAAATATAAGTAACAAAGTATTTGAAAAGTTGATTATCTAGTCTAAAATTGATGCACTAAAATTGATGCATCAATTTTTCAAATACTCTTTTTGCTTAAATTTCACTCTGGAGGGAGTATGTGTGTATGGATGTCACTCGCTCAGATACCAAATAGATTACATTTTTCACCTGATTCAAATTTTTGACTCTTATTTGTTTCTGATCAGCAATGTTGTTGTCAATTGTTAACTTTGTCACTGTCAAGCTGTATGAATGCATAAATTAACCACTTATTTTGTGCAGTTCACTTCTGGGCACCTACGTTTAAATGGGGTATCAGCATTGCCAACATTGCTGATTTCGCAAAACCACCTGAGAAGCTTTCTTATCCTCAACAAATAGGTATGTCCGCGCACATAGAACTGAATGTAGTGTTATCTATCACGGACTTCACTCTCTCTCTCTCTCTCCCACACACACATGTATTTGCTTATCATTCACCCTTGTGAATGTGTATTTCTGGATTCCTTGTATGGTGAAGACATGTGCAAGTGGATGAATTTACAGAATGCTGAGTATTCAAGTTGCAAGCAATTTTAGCATATATATACTCGTGTATTGGGGTTTTATTTACATCTATGCATTGCTGATTCCTTTTGTTTTTAAAACAGCGGTCACAGCTACTGGAATTGTCTGGTCGCGTTACAGCACTGTAATCACTCCTGTAAGTTTTATTTTTTCAACAACAGGTTGCTTTTAACTAGTTCATGAAATATTGAAAAATTAGTGGAATGAGGATAATTTGTGGACCTTCCTTGCAAACAAAATTTTATAATTTCACTTCATTACTGTTAGGACCCCAAATGTGAGAGGGTATCTTTTGGAGAACCATTTGTAGTTATGGACAGATCTCTGTAGGAGCTTGGCTCAGTGGCCATTAGGATATTCATCCTTTTGCAGTTATCTTTCATTTTCAGAAATAAGACACTCTTTAATTTTCCATTGTTGTTCTATTTTCTTCTATTTACTGTTTTGTGATCCGGGTTGCATCATTTACCTTCATCATTTTACTTGATATGTGCATGATTCTGGTTTGTAGTTGCACTATCTCTCTTGCTAGAGTATGACATACCTGATTTGTAAGATTATGTACATCAATTAAACTATAACATGGTACGTTTAATGTACATTGTGCAATCTAAACCTGGATTCCTGTTTTTTTGCTGCCTAATTAAATCGTACGATACATAATGTAGCTCTCATTGTCATTTATCTCTTGCTCCATAATATTTGGTGTCTCCTAGACATTAATCCATACTGTTGTTTGCTTTATCTGAATTTTTATTTTATACCAATCAGCTCCCTCCCTCTGTGTATGTGTTTGCCAAGAAATTTAAAATTATACACTAGGCTTTGTGTTAAACATGGAGTATACAAGAATTTTAATCTCGGTTAACACAGCAACATTTAGGTACTACTTCGTCGGATGCCAATTACTGAATGAATTTTTGTTTACTGATCATAGTGGCTGGACAAAATAAGAGTAGGAAAATTGAGAACTGCTACATAGGTTACTTTATGAATACTATTGAGACAGTAATTTTCTTTTAATTTCTGTGTGCAATACAATTTTCCATAATCCTGATATGTTAGTGGGAACTACTTTTTGATGTTGCAGAAAAATTGGAACCTTTTTAGCGTTAACGTTGCAATGGCAGTCACTGGCATATACCAACTCTCACGCAAATTGCGGTAAGTGATATGTATCAATATTTATTTGATGTTTTTGTGTGATTCTTATTTGCTAACTTTGTGATCCAATGTTAGTTCACTGTTTCTAGACAAAAACCAGTCTCTTCCATATTTGTTTGATGTGGCTAGTGCATCCCTTTCAGGGCCCCAAAATAGTGGGAACCTCGTACACTTTTATAATCAGTAATTATAAAGTTTATTTTCTTAATAGAATTGGATTAAATTTATTACAAAATCAAATTTTGACGCCTTTCCTCAAAATCGTGAAGAGCAATGTAGAAGGACAAAATACAATTACAATGTCAACTGAAAAACTTCCTTCTTTTGTAGATTAACCTTGTGATAGCCATTGATAAATTTTGGTAGCTGCAAACATTGTTTTTGCCACTGTTTTATATATCTCCATGGAATACATATATTAACTCATGTTCTACTTCCCAGACATGATTATTCCTCAGAAGCAGAAGTAGCAAAAGAGGCAGAAGTAGCAAAAGAATGATGACGAAGAATTTGAAAATAAACTATTGTGTACTTGGAGCCCGATGCCCTGATTGCAATTTTCATGTTGAACTTATATTTGAATTCATATTTTGGGACGTGGTTCATTTTGTAGTTGGCAAAGGCACAAACTGTCAAATCTTGTGTATTTTCATGTCTGACCTGATTGTTGTAGAAATAGGGATTCGAGATAAGTGGTAACTGAATGCCACAGGCTCCTAACTTACATCTCGATATTTATTGTTAATTTGTTATGTTCATAGATCATATCTTCAAGCCCTCGCAAATTGAAGTATTGAACTGATTGCCATTTCACGCTCTGCAGTGTGTTTTTGTAGATGGTTTGAATATCGGTGACTAGATTTAAATTGAGTATACACCGAATATCTCTAATGGTTAGACAAAAAAATCAGTGGCTGATGAAGCTTGACAGTTTGGAATACTAAAGACAAATACAGTGATTGTGTAACGTGGCTCTATTACAATTAAACGATAATATATATTGTACATACACCAGTAGATCTGTTAAACAGAGTAATCTCAGTAGCAAGCATAATTTAACTGGAACAGGGATATAAGCCACCAATAGCACAATTTCATCGGTAATGTTATTTGAATTTGAAGAAGAAAAAAAAAATCCATTTTAGCTACCCATAATTGTAGCTTCTGAGTACATAATATTCTGTCTAAATAAGAATCTGGGAAAAAAAAAATCTTCCCGATGATTGTGAAAATGTATATCATATGTTCCTGCAATACATATTCTGATTAGACCAGCAAGGACACTGAATAATAATAAAAAAAAACATACAATTGGCATGTGTCATTACAATAATCCCCTTTCATCAGCCATTGAGTGAACATCTAGTCAGGGTGAAAACTCCCTTCCATCAGACAAATATAAAGACTGAATCACTTAGAATCGCGTGGCCACCCTGTTCATGTCTCCGTACCGCTTTCATTCACCATGTGTTACTGGCCATCTCTAGTTTGATTAGTTTTTGAATCAGAATCATGTTCCTCATCATGTGATGTCAAACCCAAACTCAAATCCAATGTGCTTTCATTTAGATCTTGGCGTACTACCTGATTTTTGTCTGGTGACTGAAATATAAAGTCATCATTAATTCATTATACATAATAAAATTAATAAATTAGAACAAATAGCTCGCTAGTTACTGCTGTGGAGTGTAATTGAGTTGATAACAGGCACGACAAATTTGAGACATGTAGATTACAATTTACATGATAATATATCTATAAGTTTTAAAATTGTGCATAAAAGTTGTCCAAAGTCCAAAATGACAGACAAGAACCATTTATTTTAATCAAGTTGAAACAAGAACAAAGAGGGAAAAGAATAACTAAGGTCTCAATCTCATAGTCCTTCAAACATCAGTAATATTACATTGAGAAAGTTGAGGGGGACAATCCCTCCAAATCTTCAAAAAGTCATGAGAAGAAGATATGTTGTGATTATTAATGACAACACAAGTTTTCCTAAGAACAATTTAGTTAAAGGAAAAATATACTGCCAAAAAAATAATCATAAAAATAGCTCCTTATCTTCAATTTATTTCTTATTTTTAACTATGTCCAAGAAATGGTGAAAGCAACATTTTAGTGTCTTTTCATCAATCATCATTACCGCCACAACAAACTTTGAAAAAGAAACAAATGATTAAAAATTATCAACGAAAAAGGTAGAACATTTCCTCAAATTAAACATGCCCTAATTTTAAGTGCAAAACAGTTCTCTTTTATCAATCTACATAGGCATTGTATAGAATGTGAGCTGCAGTTATTACATTCTAGAAAAATACATTATGTAGATAAACATGAAGTAAATGGAGAGACGAGCAAAATTTTACCTCATTTTCTTCCATTGGGACATCATTTATATCAGGTTTTTCATCCAACGTCTCATTCTTGCTAGTTGGTTCTGCTGCACTAGAATCAGCATCTACCAGTTTAGATTCATCTTCAACCTTTTCTGCCCCCTCATTTTCTGTAGCCTCATTTTTCTGCTCCTCTAGTACAGCAACCTACATCAACAGACAGTTCAGATTACCACCACGTCTTCCCAATCCCCATACCATTTAACATAACATATTAGTTTATTATCATCCATGAAGATTATCAGCATCAAAATGAGGAATATTGAGAATATTTATCATGGTGGAAATGTGAAAGTGTAACAAAGATGACTTGAAGTTCCAGGCATAACAGACTAGACCGGAGATCAGACCAGACCAGACCACAGGGTACAAAATTACCGAAGAGAGAAGGACTTGGTCCTCTCGTTGGCGTTGGATTCAAATCATCAGAGCTTGCATAGAGATGCTAGATACATCTTAGAGTCAAGTGCTACAACTATGAGGTTAATGTTTGATGCACTAGTGTTCCATATCATTCAATTGTTACTCTTAGGGTTTTTAAAAAAATACCAAGCACTATCATTGTATTGTCATAAAACACACGATTCTATGTGAGCCTATCCAAGTCTACCACAAGAGCAAATTTTGTAGAACTCAATTTTGATACTTATTGTTGTAAAGTAGTATGATTCAGAAATTGACAACCATGAATGATTATAGTTCTGAGTAGTAGATTCCACCTAATGGCCAACAAATTTGTTTGTGGGGGGAACAAAACAAACATCATTGAAGGTTACACAAGCCATTTCTAACATGAGTGTGATTTACCCAAGGGAACACTAAGGTAGTGTTTGATAAGTGTGTTAGACAAGGATGAAACATATATGTTTGATGATTTATAACATAAAATAGAATTGGAAATGAAGTTTAAAAGAGGTACGTTTTGATTCCACTAAATGGATTGGTGTGGAGTGTGGACCAATGAGAAGAAAACATAATATTCCATCATTGTTTTGTCTGCATGCCAAGCACTAAAAATAAAAATCCGCAATAGTACAACACAGAACAATTCCAAGGGTTAGGTCTAGGTATATGATCATTTTCCAACTATTGTTTAGAAAACAAAATCATTTGACAGCATCGTGTCAATACCTCAATTTGAAGTCCTATTAGAGTGATGCAGCATTGGCAAACCACTACTTGTAGATCTAACAAACTAAAGATGCATCAGGATAATTAAAAGTAGATAGAACCCCCACTCTGATCCTCAAGCTTTTCAAGACCATCAATTTGGTCCTCAACTAATGCCCCTTGACAATAAAATAGCCCAAAAGTTATTGTTTACCGATAAACTTCATGTCATTTGAAAACTCAAATGATATCATTAATATTTTAAGGACTAAATTGAGGGTTTACAGTTAATTGTATTATTATGTTTATCTTAATGTCTAATCCCTACAATATAATATTGCCTAATATAATAATAGAACAGACAAAAAAAGCATATCAAGCTGATCAATCAATAATTCAACAAATTTTATTACGAAATAAAATGATAATATAAGCTGTTCAGAAAATGATATCAGCAATCCATCCCAGAAATGTATCAAAAAATAACAACATACCAACACAGCGGAGAGATCAATATCTCCCCATGAATAAAGACAATATCAAATTATTGAAAAATAGTTTGGCAGATATCATTATCTCTGCCAAATGGATCCTCTTTTTCCATTAGACTCTGTCTAGGGCCACAACCAACTATGTAAAGATATCCTTCCTTTTCCATTTCCGTCAAAATAATCCTTGCCTCCCTCCAACACTCCTTGATTCTCATTTTGTGGTACTTTTTCAAAGAGTTCTCGTTCTGATATTTGAATTATGTCACTTTCAGCACTAGAGTTGTTCTTTTATTTATCATACAAGTTGCAAAATTGCATTTATCATAGAATACTTTCCAAATCCTATCCTCAGACAAAAACAACTACCACTATATTTGTTGGTAGGAATTCTCATTAGATACCATTGTTTTGTCACCACGGCACTTGATACCTTTCACCACAAGGCATCAATATTGCCATCTTGGTAAATTCATGCTAGAGTGAATTTCATTAAAACAAAGAACATTGACACTTGAAGGCAACATAAAGGGGAGGGGGAGAATCATAAACTTTTGTCTAGTTCCATCACACTTTAGACCAACTTATAGCCACACGACCTGATCGGATTGGTTTATTTGAGCTAATATACTGGAATAAACACTTGTGATACTGTTTGGGAGAGCTTATGACATGTCCAAAGTTGCTTCAGCTTATTTCCACAAGTAGCTCTCCATGTTATCTTATGAAAACAATTTCTTTATTTTATCTTTTGTTGTCAAAATAGCTTATACAAAAGAACCTATATGATAATCGCTTATGCTATAAGCCCTTAATTAAATTGCTGCAGAGTCCCACAAAGTAAATTGTTCCTATACTTTTGACATTAGGAAAACCTGAAAATTGAGATTCCTCAAACTCATCTTCCCTTTCTCAATCGTTTCTAATCACTATCAAAGAAACATATTCTATGGGGTAAATGTGCAGGAATCATCAATCATAAACACTCAGTTACTGCAAACTTGGTCAGTTAAATTGTCAAATACATTAAAGGGCCAGAATTGACAGAAACTCAAAACCATTCAGCCATTAAAGACACAATCAGCATCCATAAATTCAGTTCCCCATTCAAATTCCCGGACACTAAAACCCTATAAATTCATTCATCCAATAAAACCTAAGCCAAATTCATAAAACCCAAGGCCAAGAAAAAACAAATAAAATAAATAAAATAAAAGAGTGCATTGTAATTAAAATACCGGAATATATTTAAATTTCCTCCGGGGAGGCTCTTCGACCGGTTCCGGCGGCGCGTCCTTGACATTTCCGTTAGCATTATTGGTGTTCTGACTTTGAGTAATAGGGGTCCACTTGTAAAGAAGAAGATGAGAACCGTTATTACCGTTAGAAGAAGCGTTATTGTGATTGTTGTTGTTGTTATTGTTGGAATTTGAATTAGAGGAAGCAGCAGAAGGTGAAACGTGGACCCATTTCTTCTTCCATTTCCTCACCGGTCCAGTGAAAACCGTTGCCGGTCCGTAACGGGTCGAGGACCGTCCGAGTCGGGCCCCAACTCCTTCCATTTCTAACTAACCAGATCTGACTTCCTCCGACTCCCTGTGCCTCCGATCCAACTCTAACACTGCCAAAAATAATTTCTTGTTTTTTTTTTTTTTCCAATAAAATTTGGATTTTGAACTCTCTAATCCACTTTACAAAAACCCTTTCTTTCTCTCTCTAAATAGACTAGTGATTGTGTCTTTTACTTGCTTTTATAGTTTAGTTTCCAGGTCCGTTTTAGGACGATTGATCCAATGGCTAAGATTCGCTGTTGGTTGTTCTGCTGCCAATCAGGACCGTCCACGTCATGTTTCATTGAAGAGATAATTATTTAATTAAATGTTAGTTTTTTTTAATGCAAATTAAATATTAGTTATTAATAGTTATTATTTATAAAAAATAAAATTACAAGAATAAACAATTCCATTTCATTCACACTACATACCAAAAAAAAACTCATTTCATTAAAACTTTAGCTATTGTTCGGTTGATGGAGAGGAAGGGATTGAAGGTTATATTTGTTTAAATGAGAGAATTGATAATTTTTTAATAATTTGTGTCCAGTTTAAATGGATGAGAGATATTTTAAATGATTTTTTTAGTTATATAGAGTTTTTAGTCTCTCTTCCCCTCTAAATTCTTTTAAAATGAAATCAACATAAAATCAACTTAAAGAGTAATTTTACTCTCATTATTTCTTAAAATTTGAATCAAACACAAAACCTGACTAATCTACTATCCTTCCATCCAACCAAACACAAAACCTGACTAATCTACTCTCCTCCCCTCCAACCAAAAGCAATCTAAAAGAGTCAATACATGCATGTATAACATAGAATGGTTAAATGATTGTGTTGAAATAGTTAATGAATTCAAGTAGTCAATTAGTTTGAGTTAAATATGAATCATCGTAGGAAATAAAATTTAAATATTGATTTAAATAATCACTAGTTATATTTAATTTACCTTTTAATCAAATCTGGAGTATCATAGAAGAGATGTACTCAAAAAAATAAAACAGTTGAGGAATACCGTGAAAATGAATTATAGCAACACACTCACTAACACACATTTTTCAACATACCTTATTTGATTCGTTAAAATTCACATAGGTCCCATCAAATCACGTGAGTCCCATATGAATTTAGTATGACTATGTGAATTTAAACCAATCAAAGAAAGTGTGTTAAAAAATGTGTTAAAAGATATGTTGCTATGATTATTTATACCACGAAATATGTGTACTTTAGCTAAGTTGTAAGCAACTCATCATGGTAGAATGATATTAATAGATTTATACGAGACTAAATAGAATAAAATCGTTATTATGTAGTAGGGTACCAAAGTGGGTTGAATTCGTTGAATCTTTTAATATGTTATTTTAGGCGAATAATAATTGACGGTCATAGAGACCATGAGAGAATTGTCGATAGGAACAACCTTACATAAAGATAAGTACATATTGGGGCAATCCACAAAATACTAGTTAATTTTGACTAGACACTTCCATTTACTTGGTAGGAGGCTTTCCTACTAGTGATAACCTAGAGTAATTAGATTCATGTGTTGAAGTTAGACGTTGATAGAAATACATGACATCTTATATGTTGCATGCATGTGCATTAATGCAATATACGTTGTATGACCCCCTCGTTAATGAATGTTATAATTAAGTACATGATTTAATTAAATAGATGATCCAATGACAAATGATTATGAGACTGAATATTTATGTTATATGATAATAAATAATTAAAAACCATGATGTGATTAATTATTATGTGTTGTATGATAATAAGTATGCTGTCTTAACCTATCATGCATGTTCTACTTACGTTACGGGTTTGGATTGTCATATTTACTCCTACAACAATTCAGGTACACTGGGAGCTAATTGCAGTTCTCACGATGGCATTATCGATCTCTTTGGTTCAACAAATGGGAGAGGATATGTTTTTTATGGAGGGGATAGAATGAGAGAAATGGAAAATATAGACATGTTTGGTTCAAAAGATGAGAGAACGAGGGGAATAATGTTTAATGATTTTGTGTCTAATTCAAAGGGAGATGAAATACTTTTAATAGTTTTGTAGTTATATAGAGTCATTTTTCTCCCGTTCGTCCCTCCAAATCTCCCAAAATGAAGGGAGAACAAAATAAACTGTATGAAGAATTTTGGCTCCCTCCCCTCTTAAAAGATGAAACAAACATAAAACTTAAAAATATTACCTATCATTTCCTCTTTCTACCTTGAACCAAACACACCCTATAAGTTCGAGGATTAGAATTTCTTAAATTATAGTTTACATTAAACTTTAACCAAGTGATTTTGGAGATCAAATTTATTTTTATAAAAGATTAAGTAATAATTTTTTAGTATATTAAATGATATCTTTTGAAACAGTACTATTTTGAGGTATTTTATAAGTAAATAATTAACTACAAAGTTCTTTTGTTCTAACTATATATATATATTTTATTGGTATAAGTAGTATTACTCAATTTTTTAAGTCTTCATATAATTGTCTATTTGTATACCTCCACAATCTCAAAAACCTTTTCTCTTTCTGATATGATTTTAGTTCATTCATGTTACCCTTTATTTAGAAGCATGCAAAACACCACTCATTAAAATATATATATATAGCTGCATCATACAATACCATCCTATGTCAACTTTAGTTGTAAAAAAATAATGTTCATTGACCTCCCATCATTCTCCTCCCAAACTATGATTCCTCTTAAAATAAATCGCTCCTGTTTTTCCTTTCAATTATACAACTTTAAAAAAATCATATTGGATCAACAATTTTAACACACATATTAATATTTATTTGTATTTAATTTTATTTCAACTAAAAATATTAATTAAAATATTTTTAATTCATATTAATTTGAAAAAAAATTAAAATTTAAAATAAATAGGACTTAATTTTTTATAACAATAACTTAAAATTAATGTTAAATGCATGATATATATATAT
>JBBPBP010000002.1:5810793-5825900 GCA_037974735.1 Cicer chorassanicum
ACAAAAGTTACAGTAAAATTTAACATTCATTTTTAAAATTATGGTTATTTAATTGAATAAATAATATAAAATTGTAAATAAAATAATTTAAATAAAAGATAAAATTAATAAAAAAATCATACTAAAACTTGAACAATTCGATTTAAGAAATTTACTAACGATATTTAGTTAATCACTTGCTTAACTATCTTATTTTTTAAACTTTTGTTTATAGTAAAATCTGTTATTTCTTATTACTTCTTATAGTATAATTTAATGAAAAATGATAACTGAATTTATTTTTTTCTTTTATTCTGATTTTTTTCTGGTTCAGTTTTGTAATTAGAATGCCGCGTAAAGAGTGTTTCCATGTTTTGTAGATTTACATAAATTGAGAGATGTTTGTTGTTTCCCTTTAATGACTAGGGCCATAAAAGATGTTAAATCCAATCAAATCATGTGTGACAAAGTTTTTAAAAATCTTTATGATTTATGTAATTTTTTTACTGAAAAACCCTAAAGGGGAATTTTCAAATTTGCTTTCAAATTTGAACTAAATTATTGGGGTAGTCAAATTTTTAAAATATTAATAGATAAATAAAAAAAATATAATATTGTATTTTATATTATAATTTTAAATTGTAAATTTACAAAAATATATTCAAACTCTTAACGCTTATTATAGAAAGGTAACATATCAAATTTTTGTTGACATTTTTAATAATTAAAAATTAGTTTTTAAATATTTACTTTTTTTGAACACTAAAAGTTTTAGAGTTTAATTGTTACGTTTTGTCGCCGTAAAAAGTTTTACCATGTCAGCACATCAAATACACTCATAATTGTGACTTTAAATTATGATAAAAGTGAAATTGTTTTATTAATTTATGATTAATTGACAATGTAAAATATTTTTATTGTATACAAATTAAATCTAAATTTTTACACTATTAATATAATTTTCTTAACTACAAAGACAAAATAATAAATATAATTATTAAAATATATTTAAACATAACACATTTAAGATATCAATATTCACGTAACGTTGATAAAAGATAATTGTTTGGTTTGAGTACTAGACAATCTATTTTAAAATTATGTGAAATTATATTTCAAATCAATAAATGTCGAATTTATTGGTTTAATTCAACTCATACTCAAATCTATAAAAAAAATATCAAACTAATTTAATTAGTTTTGGTTAAATTATTGCGAACATATGATCATTTGGTTTGATTTATATATCTCTAAATAAAACTCACAACTCGAATAGTTAGAATTTATGTTAGAAAAATTATTTTATTTTATAATTATAGTAGTTGTTTTTGTAATTTGTTTTATAAATTATTTCCTCCAAGATTTTTTATAATAGACATCTGAATTATAATTTGATCAGTATTTGGTCCAGGGTCATCTTAAAGATTTTGGAGGCTCTATTCTAATCTTAAAAACTGAGACTAATACAAAAGTGAAATTTTAATAATTAAAAATTTTGATAAAATAAATTTTAGTCCATATACACATATCAATTTACATAATGCACAGATAGCATATCATCTTCATATATTAGACTCAAACATATATTTCAACAAAGATAATAAAATAACTACAATTCTACTAATAAAATACACAGTATAGAACTCAAAATTACAACATACACCACAATATTTATATTAATTAACATATCTATTAACATATGTTTTGTTAGGTTTAGTCAAAATTTATCACATCATATTAGTATACATCAAACCACAATCATTCTATAAACTTGTATAATTTGGTTTCCACAGTTATTCATTTTTCAATTTTTTTTAACATAAATATTTTTTCTTATAAAATTTATCTATTCCGTACATTCAATCAAATTCATATGTAAAAGTTTCTTCAAAATTATATGTCAATCACAATTTTATTTTTGAGACAATCATTTTATATTCATCTACACAAATACAAAGAGCCAAAAGAAGATGAGAGAAGTAATGACTTGTAGTAGGTGTGGAAAGGAGATGAGAGAAATATGGATAATATGTTTAGAGATAAGATAAAGAGAATATAAAGAGAAGATAAAAAAAATATGTAATGAAATTAATTAATTGAGTTTTGTATAGGATTAATGGTTGTAGGTGAGTTGGTACATAAAATTAATCAAATATATTCATCTTTATTAATAAAATTATAATTTAAATGTCTCTTAAATAAATTAAATTAGTAATATATTTTAAAAATTATATCATTAAAAACTCTGGGTGTCCGTGACTTGTGCCAAAGAAGGGTAGCCTATGTTGAAAAACAGCACAAAAATGTTCTGAAACCACCATGATTGATTATTAAGAGATTTGCATAGGGTAGAGTTTGTGATCCGAAATAAAACTGTAGTACAAAACATATGGCACACAAATAGTCACTAGTTTTGGAATTGGAAGCTAGTTTTGGAAATTTCATATTCTATTCTCTTCGATAATCTCTATAATCACTACTAGTATTAATTTTTTAATAAAACAACTAATATTACTATTACTTCGAGATAAGAGACGAGTTGTATGCATAAACTTTTGAACACATCATTCAAGACAAAAAAAAAAAATAAAAGGTAGAAAATAAAACAGTTAAGTAACACCTTTTCTTTTAAAATAAGTAAATTATATATATATATATATTTTGGGATTATATAATAAGTGTTATGTTTCCTTAGAACATTTATTAAAGATAAAAAAAATAAGATAGCAAAACTTGAGTTAGAAATTTTAATATTTTTTATTTCAAAATTAAATTAAATATATTTTAATAACTTTTTTTTTTATATTTGAATTTTTAATAAATGTTCAAATACTTGTTAGTATTTCTCGTAAGCCTATATATATGTGTCTAAATAATATTTTTTTTTAGGCTGTGTATTTTTTCTTAAAAAAAATTCTCAAAAGATTGTGCAATGGAAAGAATTCTCATATTATCATCATATTAACAACAATAATTTAATCTCAAATAAAATCATTTGTTTTTAATGATAAGACATCTCATATACTAAGTTAGCAAGATGGAATTTAAAACATGTCACAGTAATTGATTTAGATTGTATAGTCACATGCAATTTTTGTGATCGGTAACCATACAATCTCAGTTATTCAATCTTAATTAGACGGTTCATTTCTAAGAGTTGCAAATTTTTGTCTAAGAAATTAAAATTTATTTTCAAATTTAAATAGTTTAATTTTAACGATAAAAAATATATGATTGTGTACGGTCACACTCCAATTAAAAGGATAAGTTATATCCACGTTTTTAGAAGATTTTTTTTATTTATAACATAGCATCTACTTTTTAGTATTTTAGTATTTAGAAATGTTACCTAGCAGTTTTTTGAGTGGAAGATTATTCCAATCTGAAAAAGCAAAAGGCTAGTTATTCCATTGGAGTATAGAGACATTTTTAATGTTGCAGCAAGGAATATAAAGTGATTCTTCATGTTAATATGCTCTGCTTTCCATTTTCTTTCATCATAAAAAAAATATGCTCTGCTTTTCATTTTCTTCCATCATAAAAAAGATATGAAATATGGTTTCAGAACTGTTACTATGAGGCTGCAGTATTGCAATTCTAGTTTGAATTGATGCTATTAACAGTTATCATATTACATCAAAACAGTTTCACATTATTTGATAAGGGAGATTAAGGAAGTAACAATATTTACCAAGACAATTTTTATTATGAACAAAAAAGTGAGTGTTTATGTATAAGACTTCAAAGCAATAGTTCTTCAAAAATATTTCTTGAAGATGGAACAATAATAGTGTTGTCGGTAGGAATTGATAGTATAAAGTCATATACAAGATTCGATAAACTTTTTAACTATTAACTTTGACTGTATAGTTAATTTATAAACAACCATCACACTTTTCAATTTTCCAAAACATTTCTTTTATTAAAAACAAAATCGTAAAGATTTATATACAAAAATCCAAATACAAGAATCCAAATCAGATAAAATCTCAAAAATGTAATTTGAATTAGAAACAAGAATAACATTCTAAAAACAAGGTAAATTATAAAAAGTCTGGGGTCTTATATTCAAATCACAACCATAAAGTGTGGATTGGTTTTTGATGGAAGTGTTTCAATTTTTTATGTATAAAATAAAATAATAATATAGTTGACAATGGTAGTAGCATTAACACGAGCTTTGTGCTTTATACAACATGGTTTACATTTAATTATATGGTTCAAAAGATGTTGGGTAATTTCAATAATAAATCCTTTAAAGTTTATTAAAATATTACTTACACTTCTCTATTTATTTAATAAAAACAAACCTCCCTTAATTGAATGATATTTGACACATTCCCCCCTTGCGGAAAAATATCATCACGCATCAAGCAGGCGTTGTACCTCTTCTTCCATTACCATATAAACAATATATTGTCAAACTAGGCACACATCTAAGGCATAAGAATAACAAGAGGTTTACGAAATTTATTTAAATGGGGAAACAAATGCAGAAGAAGGAATCAAGAAAGGAAAGGGTAATTCAAACTCCAAGATTTCCTTTCATTTTATTTTCTATAATGACAGTTTAACTAGTGCTCGTTAGAAAACTAAAGAGGGTGTGAACAACAATGTAACAAACTTTAAGGGAGGTCAACATGCCCAAAAAAAAGGATGTTGGTCTAAAAATTAAGGACTGACACTACAAAAATTGGTCGGGCAAACATAGTCGAGGAAATAGGGTGAATTCTATTTTTGCATGAGTAAGTCATTAACTACTAGTTAAAAGAGGTGATTCATGGTTAATCTTTGATATGAAATCGCTATTCTAACCTGTTTTTTTTTTCTCTTCTTTTATTTAAATAAGTTATTTCACAAATATTTAGTTTTTTTTCTTTGTGATTTTGTTGTTTAAGTGCGGTGTTTTGGTTTCTCATATTGTTGCGGTATTTGTTTCGTTCAGATTGACAAATTAACTTCGATCAAATTGCAGATTCAATCAATGATTTTGTCATTTTCAATGTTACAGCTCCAGAAAAATAAGTATTTCAAACATTTCATTTTTGCCATGTATTTATTTATAGGTTTTATTACATTTGTAGATATTTTATCGTTAATTTAGATATTGTAAATTTGTTCGCATATTCATTTTTTTCAATTTCAGTGATTTTTAATTGTATTGTTATCGATCAATGTAATTTATAAATTTGTGACGTGCTTTGAAGATGAAACTCACATTCATGTGTTCTTTTTTTGTCCATGGTAATAGAGGTATGAAATTCCATCTTTAGTTGACTTGATGGACATCCTATTGGATATAGTTCTGATGTGGTGGAAAACTTCATTGGTGAAAGGTAAACATGCTAAGAAATTATCTCATGTGATGTGTTTAGCTACCTCATAAATTATTTGATTTAAGATGAATGATATTCTTCTTAATAGGAAGGTAGCAAAGTTGATGAAAATTGTTGATCATTTCAAAAATAAAATTCAAATCTGAGACCTATAAAATTTTATCGACGTATTATATTGTAAGACAAATTTTTTAAGGTGGATTATCTTTATACATGATTTACTATATACCTATGTTTAATAACTACTTAAAATTCTAACGAAGGTCGACAATTTTGAAATACAAATTAAGATATGAATGTTGACAATATTTATCCAAAAAATAAATTAACATTATTATTTGTCTTTACATTTAAGATGATGATCTAATTGATGTCGGTTCTCTTTAAGAGTCAAACTAACTTCAATCGAGTGATTATTTTGTTAAGACAAAATCTCTAAATTAATTGTTTTGATGATAATTAAACAAAATGTTAATTAAGAATTATAATTATGATTCTAAGTGTTTTGATATTTAACTTGTGTATTTGAGTGTGTTAAACAAGATAGGTACCAAGTAAATCAAATCAAATATCATTAAAATCAAAGCAAGCAAAAACAGCAAAGCAAAGATCAATCCTGCCAAAATTCTGCAAAACGAAGATTGATCTTCAGAATCAAGAATGATCAATCCTGCCAGACTTCTGCAAAACGAAGATTGATCAATTCTGACAGACTTCCACAAAACGAAGATTGATCTGCAGTATCAAGAATGATCAATCCCGAGCTGAAGACTGCAATCTAAGAAGCTTTGTCAATCTGATATCTTTATCAAGGATAAGCTAAGAAAAGCCTAAAACAGAATCAACCCAAGTTGGAAGAATCAAAGACAAGCCTCATGAAGGATTACAAGAAGCAAGATCATTCTTCATGTTGTACAAACGCAAGTACAGGTACAGGCTGTAAAAGTACAGTTGTACTATCAAATCAAGGCTGCACAACTGACTCAAAAAGCACACAAGCAACCTCTGCAAAACAGTACTGGATCGAGTACAAAGTCAGATCATACTTAAGTAATCTGAGGATCGATCTTGGACTGCAAGAACACTCCTGGATTCAGTTTCTTCACTCTTGCTTTTGGCCTGCTTTAGTTCACTTACTGTCCTACGACAACTGGCTTCATTCCAACGGCTATGAGAGTTGTCCAAGCCTCCATTGGAGCTTATAAATGCAGCATCAAGATGAAGAACAAAACACAACTCAAAGTGCCAAGAAAAGCATCAATTTACATTCATATTCGAGCTCACTCAAAGTATCATTCCTTGGCTCGAAAATCTGTTTTCTTTGTGTTGTGGTGAAATCAGTAACATTCTAATCCTAAGTTTCAGAATCTATTTCTCAAACAAGAGTTGAGTAAATATTAAGATTCAAAACATCTTCATCATCATTATATTGTAATTCAAAGCTAGTGTATCATCATATCTTGAAAAGTGTGTAGAAATCATTTTATGTTATAAAAGGTAATTTGTAAATTCCTTACTGAAATAGGCTAAGGAAAATCTGGAAATCCTTTCTAAGGTAGAAAGGTAGAAGTTGTGTAAAGATCAAGATTGATCTACGAAAGTTGTGTAACAACCAAGAACAATCTTGCCTTGAGCACTTAGTGGAAAAACTCACACTTTGTGAGGAATGGACGTAGCCCAAGTTGGGTGAACCAGGATATATGCTTGAGTAATCTCTCTATCTCTATCCTTATTTATTACTTGATTTGCAATAACTTTTTTCACTGATAAAATCAATATTGTTGTTTTTACACTAACCAAGATCGTTCTTCGTATTACCAAGATCAATCTTGAGTAAATTTTTAGTTTCAAAACAGGAAATTTTTAAAAGGGGCAATTATAATTAAAAAACCCCTTTTCTTATAGTTGATATTGTTACTTCAATTGGCATCAGAGCCAGTCTCTAAAAATTAAAAAACACTCAAAAAGTGTTAGAGCAAAAGATTCAGGAAGACAATGTCAAAAGCCAAATATATTGATGAAGGAGGGTTTTCAAACAGACCACCATACTTTGATGGATCAGATTATTACTTCTGGAAAGGCAAAATGCAACTGTTCCTAAAATCACAAGACACTGGTATGTGGAGAATCATCACAGATGGAGATTTCATACCAAGAGTGGATCAAAACGACCCTACATCGGCTGAAAAGAAAGAAGCCAAATGGACAGCTGATGATAAATCTAAGGTATTACTAAACTCAAAAGCTCAATTATTTTTATCATGTGCTTTAAGCAGGGAAGAAAGTGAAAGAGTAGATGAATGCGATACGGCCAAAAAGGTTTGGGACACTCTGCAAACTCATCATGAAGGAACAAGTCATGTTAAGGAAACAAGAATCGATATTGGTATTCAAAAATTTGAATTGTTTGAAATGAATGATGGAGAAACAATTGATGAAATGTATTCAAGATTCACAACCATAGTAAATGAAATGCGTTCACTTGGCAAAGCTTATTCAGTTCAAGACAGGGTACGAAAAATTATGAGATGTCTTCCAATCATGTAGAGACCAATGGTGACAGCCATAAGCCAAGCAAAGAATCTTGAAATTCTGGGACTAGAAGAACTGATTGGTACACTGAGGGCGCATGAGGTACTGTTGCTGGAAGATAAACCAGCAAAGAAAGGCAAAGTAATAGCCTTAAAATCATCTCAAAGCTTACCAAATGTTCAACAAACAATTGAAAAAAGTGATTCAGAAGATGGTCAAGAAGATGCTGATGAAGAGATTGCACTTCTCACAAGAAAGATACAAAGAATGATGAGAAGAAGAGACCAGATCAAAAAAGGATCCCCAGACAAAAAGGAGTTCACTTGCTTTGGATGCAACAAGCAAGGACATTACAAAACTGAATGTCCATTAAACAAGAAGTTGCCAAAGAAATTCCCGTTCAAGAAAAAATCAATGATGGCAACCTGGGATGACTCTGATGAATCAGACATGGAAGAATCAGAAGAAGCAAACCTGTGTTTAATGGCCAACAATGAAGATACTGAGGTAACAGATTCTGAACCATGTCTTGTATGCAAACAAATGGAAATCGAATTTGATAATTTGTTAAATGATTCAAACTTTCTCATTAAAAAATGTAGTTCTTTTAAAGAAAAATTTCATAAAGAAAAAGAAGAAAAATAGAAGATATAGGTTATGAATGATGAACTCAAGGAAATCATTCAAAACTTGAAAAAATCTTAGTTCAAAAATTTTGAATCTGAAGGTTCTGAAAACCAGGATCGATCTTCGTCTCAAACGAAGAATGATCTTCTCAAAGCTGAAATTGAAATTCTTAAAAACGATTTAATGAATTTCATTCAAGCTACTGAGACATTTCAGAAAATCATGGGATCTCAAGTAGGAATATTTGATAAATTTCTTTGTTCCTGAAAGAAAAGAGGGAAATTGCAAAATCAAATGTTCATACTGTAACAAAATTGAACACTTGGAATTTGCATGCTATTTTAAAAAAAGAGATGAAAAAATCAGGAACAAAAAGAACTTTAAAAAAGAAGAACAATTTAGAGCAAAAGCAATTTTTTCTCAAAACTTGAAAAAACAGGATCAATCTTCGAATGCTGTTAAAAACAAAGATAAATATGGAATTTTATCAAAATCTGCTGAAACTCGTGTTTTCGAATCCTTTCAAAAACAACCAACTGATCAGCCTTCCTGGTCTAAGATAAGTCACTCTAAGACTACCTTAAACACCAAGAAAGAATCAGTTTTCGCAACTAACTCCTCAGGACCCAAATTAAAGTGGGTACCTAAAATTGATCCAAAACATCATGCAGGATGGACGTCAAGATGTCAAGAAAAGACCATGGTTTTTGGACAGTGGTTGTTCAAGGCATATGACGGGTGACAAGAACTGTTTCATGTCATTCATCAAAAAAGATGGAGGATCTATAACCTTTGGAAACAATGATCAAGCCAAAATCAAAGGAAATGGAACCATAGGTAAAATAAATTCTACCAAAATCAATGATGTTCAATATGTTGAAGGATTAAAACACAACATTCTCAGCATTAGTCAGCTCTGTGATAATGGCTTTGAAGTTGTTTTTAAACCCAACATATGTGAAGTGAGAATGACAGCTTCTGGATAAATCATTTTTTCTGCATCCAGAAAGAAAAATCTTTACATTTTATACATTGAAGAACTACCAGTTGAATCTTGCCTCATGTCCATAAATAAAGACAAATGGATATGGCATAAAAGAGCTGGACATATAAGTATGAAAACAATTTCAAATCTGTCAAAAGTAGATCTTGTTAGAGGACTTCCAAAAATCAATTTTGAAAAAGATAAAGTTTGTGAAGCATGTGCTAAAGGAAAACAAGTCAAGAGTAGTTTTCATTCAAAATAATTTATATCAACTACAAGACCCCTTGAATTACTTCACATTGATCTTTTTGGTCCCATCAAAACCACTAGCTTGGGAGGAATGAAATATGGATTTGTAATTGTTGACGATTTTTCTAGATATACATGAGTGTTATTTTTAAAACAAAAAGATGATGCATTTGAAGCCTTCAAAATTTTTTGTAAAAAGGTTCAAAATGAAAAGGAATAAAAAATAATCACCATAAGGAGTGATCATGGAGGTGAGTTTATAAATATATCTTTCAAAACATTTTTTGAAGAACTTGGCATCTCTCATAATTTATCTTGTGCAAGAACCCCTCAACAAAATGGGGTTGTTGAAAGAAAAAATAGAACATTACAAGAGATGGCAAGAATGATCTTGGAAGAATCCAATGTTGAAAAATATTTTTGGGCTGAAGCCATAAACACCTCTTGTTACATTTTGAATCGTGTTTCTATTAGAAAAATTATAAATAAAACACCATATGAAATCTGGAAAAATAGAAAGCCAAACATTTCATATTTTCATATCTTTGGTTGTTATTGCTATATTTTAAATAATAAAGATAATTTGGGAAAATTTGATGCAAAATCAAACAAAGCCATATTTTTAGGATACTCAACGGAATCTAAAGGATATCGTGTCTTTAATTTGAGAACTAAAACTGTTGAAATTAGTATGCATGTATTATTTGATGAGTTTGATGATCTTGAGCTGGAAAAGAAAGATGAAGATGAGGAAGATCAATCTGGACCAACGCAGAAGATTGATCTTCAGGAAAAAGAGATTGATAAACAGTGTCCATTTCAAACTCCTCCCAAAAGCTGGAGACTTGTAGATGATCATCCTCCAAATCAAATAATTGGAGATACAGTTGATGGCATTAGGACTAGAAGATCATTCAAAGACGATGCAAACAGCAACATGACAATGATTTCCCAAGTTGAGCCAAAATCAATCAAAGAAGCAATTCTGGATCAATCCTGGATTGATGCGATGAAAGAAGAATTGCTTCAGTTTGAGAAGAATGAAGTCTGGAATCTCGTTCCTGATCCACAAGATCAATCCATCATTGGAACACGTTGGGTCTTCAGAAACAAGCTTGATGAAGAAGGAAAAGTAGTAAGAAACAAAGCAAGGTTGGTTGTTCAAGGCTATAATCAACAAGAAGGAATAGATTATGATGAAACCTATGCTCCAGTTGCAAGGTTAGAGGCCATTCGAATTCTTATTGCATATGCATCATATAATAACATCAAACTTTTTCAAATGGATGTTAAAAGTGCATTTTTAAATGGCTTTTTAAATGAACAAGTTTATGTTCGTCAACCTCCAGGTTTTGAGGATCAAAAGAAACCAAATCATGTCTTTAAACTCACAAAAGTCTTGTATGGTTTAAAACAAGCTCCTAGAGCTTGGTATGAGAGATTAAGTTCATTCTTGATTTAAAATAATTTCTCTCGTGGAAACATTGACACAACACTTTTTAAGAAAACATGTAAAAATGATTTATTAATTGTTCAAGTGTATGTTGATGATATTATTTTTGGATCAACAAATGAAAAAATGTGTGAGGATTTTTCAAATCTCATGCAAAGTGAATTTGAAATGAGCATGATGGGTGAGTTGAGATACTTTCTCGGTTTACAAATAAAACAATATAAAAATGGCATTTTCGTTTGTCAAGAAAAATATATCAAAGACCTTTTGAAGAAATATAAAATGAATGAAGCCAAGATAATGACAACTCCCATGCATCCATCATCTTCATTAGATAAAGATGAAAAAGGAAAATCAATTTCTGAAAAAGAATATCGAGGAATGATCGGCTCTTTACTTTATCTAACCGCAAGTAGGCCTGATATTGTTTTTGTAGTAGGCCTATGTGCTAGGTTTCAATCATCACCTAAAGAGTCTCATTTAACTGCAGTTAAAATAATATTTCGTTATCTAGTAGGTACTACTGATCTTGGCCTTTGGTACGGCAAAGGTTCTCATTTTGATTTTGTAGCTTACTGCGATGCCGACTATGCTGGTGACAAGATAGAAAGAAAAAGCACAAGTGGTGCGTGTCAATTCCTAGGAGAAACATTAATCAGCTGGCCATGTAGGAAACAAAACACGATCGCTCTATCAACCACTGAAGTCGAATATGTCTCAGCAGCAAATTGTTGTTCTCAAGTATTATGGATCAAAAATCAACTTGAAGACTATTCAGTAAGGTACTCTCATATCCCAATATACTGTGATAATACAAGTGCCATTAATCTCTCAAAAAATCCTATTCAACATTCAAGGTCAAAACATATTGAGATTAAGCACCATTTCATTATGGATCATGTTAATAAAAAAGAGGTTGAATTAATTTTTATAGATACAAAAAATCAATTGGCTGACGTTTTTACTAAGCCTCTTGTTGAAGATAGCTTCAATTTAATCAAAGAACATTTAAAAATTATTAAAAATCCTGAACAAAATTGAAGAAATTGAAACTAGAACATTCTGGTCTTAACGTAGATTGATCTTCGTTTTTCCTCCTCTCTGTTGTAAAAAACAAGAACAATCCTCGTTCCTCATCATTGCTATCTTCTCTCTCATCTGAAAAGCTTAGCCACTTTTTGGGAAAAAGTAACGGCTCCTGCACACGCCCTCCCTGTTTCCTCCTTCCCAATGCAACTACCATCCACCATCCAATCACCACGCGTGGCATTTTCAAACAGCAACAGAACAATTTTTTTTCCCCTTAATTATTTCTTTTTACAAAACAACAAAAACAATTTGATCATTCAACTTCCTTCTTCGTTTTCTTCAAACAAATTTCAAATTTTTTTTCTTTCTTTATCACAAATGGCACGAACCAAAACAACTGCTCACAAACGTCAAACATCGTCCCCAACTCCCTCCCCATCACCGTCCCCGTCCCCTGTCCGTTCACCCTCACCTCCACCCAGACCCACCCCCCCTGTTTCTCCTCCCTCTGATAAAACCTTTTCAAATTATCTCTCTTCCTCCCCTGAAGAAAACACTCTTCCAATCACTTTTGCCCCTCTCTCCACTGTTCTTCCTCCTTTGTTTCAAGCTCCTCTTCCCTATGTCAATCAGACCCCTCCACATCTTCGCGCAATGAAGAAACCTACTTCAAGCTCATCCTCGTCAAAACGACGCTCCATGCGCATTCTTGCTGGTATAGGTACTTCCAAAACTCAACAGATTGATACCACCATCTACACTGTGTCTGATGATTATGATGACATTGAAAACCCTCCACATCAACAACCTCCAGTTGCTCCTACTTCACGCTCCTCACTATCCAAATCTCCTAAACATTCCAACACCTCAAAACCCTCACCAACCCTCCACAACCAAAAGCTTCTAAATCTGTTTCAAAGCCTCCCTCCAAACCTTCAAAAACCAAAATCAAAATCACTACCTCAAAATCGAAACCCTCCAAATCTCCTTCCACTGAAACTCTTTCAGATTTTTTGGAATCCCAAAAACGCAAAAATCCAAAATCCTCTAAAAAGCAAAAACCCTCAGAAGAACAATCTTCGATTCCTCAAGAACGATCCAATGCTCAGGATCAATCTGACAAACGATCTTCACCACACCCAACGGCTCAGGTTCGCTCTCCTCAGAATCGTTCCCCAAGCCCAAACCCTAACAATCATTCCCCAAGCCCTAACCCTGAAGATCGTTCTCCATGCCCAACTCCTCAGGATCGTTCTTCGTATCCTAACCCTGAAGATCGTTCCCCTTCTCCACCTCCACCAAAAACACAAACTTCAAAATCCTCCAAACCCTCATCTGCCAAAATCTGTATTCCTCTTCTAATCTCTGAAAAAATCCAGAAAGTTTTTTCTGAAAAATGGGCTCAACGCCCTATTGGAATCGAATGTGTTTTTTATTTCAAAAATCTGAACCTTGAAGGCGTTTCAATCCAAGCCTACACAGATGCTCTTGGTTGGACTGATTTTCTTAAAATCTCTGACTGTTTTTATCCTGATGTCGTTCGTGCTTTCTACTGCAAGGCTGAGGTTTTTCCAGATAAATCTCCCATTGTGTCTAACCTTAAAGGAGTAGAAATTCATCTTGACCCCTTTGTGCTCGCTGCCATTTTACAACTGCCCACTAAAGGACTCACAATTTTTGGAAAGGATTGGTTTTCAGCTCTCAACCTCTCCAAAGAAGAGGTATTTCAAGAACTATTCATTGATGGCTCAACCAAAAACCTTTCTGCTGAATTAAAACATTTACCAAAAGTCTTCAACAACATCAGCCAAAATTGTATCCTTCCACACTGCGGCAATCACGAGTTTGTCTCTGATAATGATATTCTTATCATTTATCATCTTCTCCATGGAAAAAAGTTGAACCTTCCCTATCTAATAATCCAACATATGATTGCTGTTGCTCAGAAAGATTATAAGAGGAACACTGTCCCTTACGGAATGGTTCTGTCCAAAATCTTCCGTTATTTTCAAATCCCATTATCTAGTGAATCATCCAAAACTAAGATTTCAAGATTCACATCGAAGAACATCTCCCACATGAAACAACTGCCATCTCATTATGTCTCTGTTCCTCCAACCAAAAGAAAAAGAAGCGAACGAATTCCACTTCATCTGGACTCTCCTGCTCCTCAAGATCGATCTTCCCCTTCTCCAAATCCTGAAGAACGATCTTCGTTTCAGGCAGCCCCTGCAAATATGAATTCACCAGCTTCAACACATCAACTTATCCAAGGAAGCTTCTGCCCTACCCTTCAAATTCAACAAACCTCAATCATGTCTCCTATTTTTGTTTCTCCTCAAAAAACAACTACCTCATTCATTTTTGGAATAAGTCAATTCTTGACTTTTCCTGATGACGCTGTTGGCCCTGCCATTCCACCTTCTTCCGCTCCATCATCTGTACCACACATCAGCACAAATTTTGCATCACTGTCTACTTTCTGCACCTCTGCTGCTCCATCACACAACACTCCTGTTGCTGCTCAGCCACGTCCTTCCAAAAGGACCAAACTGGAAAAAGATTCATCCAAGGCTTGCAGGGATATTCCAAAAATCTTTGTTGCTCTTCAATCCATTGCTGCCCGACAAGCCCACCATGACAAAGAACATGCCATATTAAGGGATTGGATGACTACGCAACTTGCTCAAAAACTAGGAGTTGATCCCCCTGTACCGAATCATGCTCCAGTTTTTCCAGAGATTCCTCAGCCCTCCTTGTCTCCTTCATCAGAAGGGTCTTCACCATCCTTAACACTTTAATTCTCTATTTTTCCTTGTACTCTCCTGTTCCTTTTTGCTATGACAAATGGGGAGATGTAATTTTAGATTTTAATGACTGAATATCATGCTGAATTGCTTTTTTTTTTTTTTTTATA
>JBBPBP010000002.1:5826156-5863578 GCA_037974735.1 Cicer chorassanicum
TATATCATGTTACTTGTATTTTTTTTGTTTTGAACCATCCTTGTAATGATCTTCTTTTTGATATTAATGAAATCATTATTTGGTTCAATTTCGTAGCACATATTGAGGGGGAATCTTTTATTAAAAACTCTCTAAATTATTATTTAGAATCAAAATTAAAAATCTAAATTAACTTGTTTGTCATCATCAAAAAGGGGGAGATTGTTAAGACAAAATCTCTAAATTAATTGTTTTGATGATAATTAAACAAAATGTTAATTAAGAATTAGAATTATGATTCTAAGTGTTTTGATATTTAACTTGTGTATTTGAGTGTGTTAAACAAGATAGGTACCAAGTAAATCAAATCAAATATCATTAAAATCAAAGCAAGCAAAAATAGCAAAGCAAAGATCAATCATGCCAGAATTCTGCAAAACGAAGATTGATCTTCAGAATCAAGAATGATCAATCCTGCCAGACTTCTGCAAAACGAAGATTGATCAATTCTGACAGACTTCCACAAAACGAAGATTGATCTGCAGTATCAAGAATGATCAATCCCGAGCTGAAGACTGCAATCTAAGAAGCTTTGTCAATCTGATATCTTTATTAAGGATAAGCTAAGAAAAGCCTAAAACAGAATCAACCCAAGTTGGAAGAATCAAAGACAAGCCTCATGAAGGATTACAAGAAGCAAGATCATTCCTCATGTTGTACAAACGCAAGTACAGGTACAGGCTGTAAAAGTACAGTTGTACTATCAAATCAATGTTGCACAACTGACTCAAAAAGCACACAAGCAACCTCTGCAAAACAGTATTGGATCGAGTACAAAGTCAGATCATACTAAAGTAATCTGAGGATCGATCCTGGACTGCAAGAACACTCCTGGATTCAGTTTCTTCACTCTTGCTTTTGGCCTGCTTTAGTTCACTTACTGTCCTATGACAGCTGGTTTCACTCCAACGGCTATGAGAGCTATCCAAGCCTCCATTGGAGCTTATAAATGCAACATCAAGATGAAGAACAAAACACAACTCAAAGTGCCAAGAAAAGCATCAATTTACATTCATATTCGAGCTCACTCAAAGTATCATTCCTTGGCTCGAAAATCTGTTTTCTTTGTGTTGTGGTGAAATTAGTAACATTCTAATCCTAAGTTTCAGAATCTATTTCTCAAACAAGAGTTGAGTAAATATTAAGATTCAAAACATCTTCATCATCATTATATTGTAATTCAAAGCTAGTGTATCATCATAGCTTGAAAAGTGTTTAGAAATCCTTTTATGTTATAAAAGGTAATTTGTAAATTCCTTACTGAAATAGGCTAAGGAAAATTTGGAAATCCTTTCTAAGATAGAAAGGTAGAAGTTGTGTAAAGATCAAGATTGATCTACGAAAGTTGTGTAACAACCAAGAACAATCTTGCCTTGAGCACTTAGTGGAAAAACTCACACTTTGTGAGGACTGGACGTAGCCCAAGTTGGGTGAACCAGGATATATGCTTGAGTAATCTCTCTATATCTATCCTTATTTATTACTTGATTTGCAATAACCTTTTTCACTGATAAAATCAATATTGTTGTTTTTACACTAACCAAGATCGTTCTTCGTATTACCAAGATCAATCTTGAGGAAATTTTTAGTTTCAAAACAGGAAATTTTTAAAATGGGCAATTATAATTCAAACCCCATTTTCTTATAATTGATATTGTTACTTCATATTTATGTCGTAAAGCCTAAAAATACTTAAATAATATCATTAATTTTTATTAAAATTTCAATTGATTTTTAAGCACTTGTCCGTAATAACTATTTAGGCTAGATTGCATATGTGATCCCTTAACTTAATTTAAGTTAACGTTTTAGTCATTTATCTTTTTTTTCCTCGATTTGGTCATTTATTCTTTATTTGATGTTGTGAGAGATGAAAATATGATTTTATTTAAATATTTAAGTTATGAAATTTGCATTATATTGAGGATGATAATTAATTTTATAGATTTTGTTTGAAATTTTTGATGAATTTATACAAAAAAAAAAAAAGAATTGCATTGTTGACATTTTAAAACATAAAAGACCAAATTGTCACTTAAAATTAAAAGGCTTAATTGCAGTTTTGGTCCCCCTATTTTAGCTGAATCACGAAAGTTGTCCCCCCATTTTATTTCTCCCCAGTTTTAGTCCCTCTAAACAAAATTTTGGTCCAAAACTTGATGAATTGTCATTTTTTTGCACTTATTTAAGTCACACCATGCCTCAAGATCTCGTGGTGCAACAATTCTACTTGAAATCTACGATTATAAATGATGTAGTGTGGCTTAAAAAAATGACAATTCATCAAGTTTTGGACCAAAATTCTGTTTAGAGGGACCAAAACTGGGGAGAAATAAAATGGGGAGACTACTTTCGTGATTCAGCTAAAATAGGAGGACCAAAACTGCAATTAAGCCAAATTAAAATAAAAGAGCAAATCAAAAAAATAAAAAATAAAAAAAACTAAAATGTTAACTAAAATTAAATTAAGGGACCAATTATGAAATTTAGCCTAACTATTTATGATATGGGTCAGCTTTCCCGTGCTCTCTCATTTGAAGAGAGAAAATATCTTAAAAAGTTAAAGAATGTGACCCCACTAAAGTGGTACAGAAGTAGAGTGATGGATAGGGAAGGCGTTCAATGAATTGTGGTAGTTGTAATTTAGTGTGGTAATAGAATTGGACAAGAAGGGCTAAAAGGAATATGTCACAGTTGGTAATTAGTATATGGTGATTGTGGAAGCACCCAAAGACACACATACCTACCAGTCCTTGCTTTAGGAGATTAAGGAAAGGAAGCTGCCTGAAAAGTAGTTCCTTAATTCCTCACCAAAAAATAATAAATAAAACTAGAATACCCCTTTCGGTTACTAAACTCTCTACTCTCCACATTCCTTATGCACATACCCACCACTATTTTTATTAATATATAATATAATATCCTTGTGAGTTTGAGGATTATTAATATTATATATAGATTGAAAAATGAAAATGGGAAGGATGGTTAATTTTGGTGTTATTGTGGTGGCGATTATGAGCATGGTGGGTATGGCAACAGTAAAAGGGGAGGTGCATCATGTGGTGGGAGGAGATCGTGGGTGGGATCCAAACTCAGACATCAAATCTTGGTCTTCCGGCAGAGTCTTCAGGGTTGGAGACCAAATCTGTTAAGTCTTTTCTTTTTCTCCTTATTTTCTATCATGATTATTCTTTTTCTTAATTTCCTCTCTTCCCACCATTAGTTCTTTTGAGTTTCATGAGTCCTATCTCCTATCTCACTTAATAGAGGCATTTGTCAAAATAGAAAAAGAAAAATAGAAGCATTTAATCAAATAAAATATAGGTAATTAAATTTAGGAAGTTTATAATTCATTTAAGTAATAATATTTATTTTATTTTTAAAATGACAAATGTTAGTTTTTTTTCTCGATAACCAACGATGTTAATAATTGGTATCGTCACTATTTTGGTGACAGTAAAAACTGAATTTTCCATATCTTTATTATTTTACTTTCTAATTCTCGAGATTTCACCCACCGAATCAACCTAACATTCCTAATGACAAATGTTAGTTGTGGGTGTTTAGTGGTGGAGTTGAAACCAGCTTATATATGTTCATGCCTATTATTACTTCAATCTTTTACATTGCTCCCCAAGCCACGTACCATTGCTTTTAATTTTATTTGTTTAATCAATTAAAAAATGACTTACAAGATTCTTTGAATCAAAGAATCTTTGGTTGGTTAAAAAAATACTATATTTCGTATTTTTATAAGAGATATTTAAGTTAAAATTTAATTAATTAAAGTTGAAGTATCTAATAGATTAGATACATCAATTTTTGTTGACAAAATTTTAACTCAAATGTATTTTATAAAAAAGACGAGTACGAAACAAAATAAAAATTTAAGATGATTTTATTCCACAGTTAGATTTTTCTTCAAAACTTAATTTTTTTTTTTAATGCTGATAAACAATATTCATTTTGTGGGCAGGGTTGGCGTACTCTGCAACAGAGGGATTAGTTGCGGAGCTTGAAAGCAGGGAAGAATATGAATTATGTAATGTGAGTAACCCTATCATGATGTACACTGAAGGTTTGCATACAATCCCACTTGAGAGGGAAGGAATCAGATACTTTGTTAGTAGTGATTCTGAGAACTGCAAGAATGGTCTCAAGCTTCATGTTGATGTTCAGCCCAAGGCCTCACCTTCACGTGCCTCACCAATTGCTCAAACAGTTGTGGCTGATGGACCTACAACTCCTTCTAGTTCGACCCGTTTTGGCCACAATGTGATTCTTTCACTATTATTATCATGTGTCATTGTAGTCCTTGCTTATTGATTGATATAAGCCTAAGTTTGAGGAGAATAATTAGTGCTGTGTTATGGCCTATTTGAAGACAATATTTGTTAGTGTAGATTTGGTTAGAAACTGCCATGTTGTGTTGTTTTGTGCTCATTGTGCAGTATCTGGCTGTTGGGCTTGTTTGTTCTGTGATGGGTTTCTTTTAGAGCCCCTTTTAGCACTTTATTTTCATACCACAGATGAAAAAACTCAATATTTTGGAATTTGGGATATTCATATGAAGCCATTTTTTATTTGAGATATATCTTGAATTTGTCTAGAATCTTACAACCTTGTGGAGGTGTTTGATATGCAATAATACAAGATAAAACCTTTTTTTTTTTTTACAATATATAAGGATAAGACTTGACAGTCTAAATTTATAAATAACACTTGATGTCCAGTTTTAAATACGGGTGCTTTTTTTACAAGATGGTTTTGCAATGCATTAGTGTTGACCGGTAATAAGCTGTTTATGCAATGCATTAGTGTAACACCATCTCCATATTCAATATGATCCTCTGAAATCTGATTTTTAAAAAAGAACAAACTCTTACACTCAATGGTCAACAACTTACTATAATTAAAATTAATATCAAATTCCTCATGGTATCTCGAAGATGGTGCACAAAATGTGAAAGTTATCTTGATATCAACCAGTATAAGCTGCCAATGATGTATCCGCATATTTTCTTTTTGATGCTGCATCTTCCGGCACAACCAATCACTGGGTAATGCATAATTACCTTCCTCTCAGGATAACATAACTGGATCCATTTGTAGTTTTCTGTATCTTCGAGATTCTCTTCAGGATCTCAGCAAAAGCCTGCTTATCCTGCACATAGCAAAGAAGTACCAGGTGCTGTGTTAAGCAAAGTTTTAAGAACTAAACCAGTGAGGCTATCAATTTAACTATCAACCCAACCGGATCACATGAAAAAGGAGCAAGTAAATAATATGGCAATAAATACGAACTCGAGAAGACAATTATACCTTAACAAAATTAAGCCTTTCAAATTTTCAGCGGTAAAAAAAAAAGAACTAAGCTGGGAAGTGGGAACAAGTCTCACATCCGCTAGCAAGGGGGAGGAAGTGTTCTCTCCTCTCTTATCTTAATGCTACCACTTGTACTTATTAATTTTGAGCAAATCAATTGAGGGCTTTACCTTTGCACAAAGTTAACAATAACTTCTATTAAAATCGAAAAATTACAATCCAGTTTTTTGTTTACCCATCAAATGGGTTTATTATTAGGTCAGAGTCTGATATTTTGGTCAAAAGTTCCAAATTTTAGATGATCATGTTTTCAGAAAATTAGACCAGTTCACTGTTTCGATTGCTTCATTCTGGTTCAACAAGGATTATGTTTTTCTTTTTCTATACAGTTATCTACGTCTAGCCTATAGTTGAATCGGCCTAGTCTGGTTTTTGAAATTGACTACAAATTGGCAGATCATGGTAAAAACTATCTTCAAATGTTTATATATCTAATTATCCATTCAAAACAAAAGAACACAGCAATAATTTACCATAAGAGTTAAGGTTATTAGTTAGATTGCATCATTTTAATCCAACATTGCAAAGTGTCAGTCACAAATTCATTCTAAAGATTAATGTAATTTTCAAAATATTTAGATGTGCTAGAAGTGCAAAACTGGAGCCAATTTATAGCTTTATACTCTTTACCATATCTAAATTTGACCAAATGTTGATTAATTAGCCTGGGAGTCTTAAAGGGGGGAAAACCTAGAATGGTTAAGCAAAAGGATAATGCAAAATTAGAGCTTACCTCTGAACATCTTAATCTTGCTTTAAATTTAGCTACAAGATCTTGTGTGGTCACTGGAGTCTTCTGCATTAGAACAGTCCTAATTTCTTCCTCGCTTACAGGTCCAGAAGCTGCAGTAGAAGACCCAGCTTTCGATGGTGGCGGCGGCGCACCTTTGGAAGGTGCATTACTTTTAGATGTAGATCCATTAACATCTTTCCCAGATGATTTTGGTTCCTGATTAGATAAAATAATGAAGAACTTCAACAACAGTATTAGGAAAACCCATTGGGCTAGCTCTAAAAATTAAGTTATTTGTAAAACAAGTTGTCAGACAAGTCTTTTGTGTTAGAATATACTAAATATCTAAGAATAGCTTTGATATTATATTAGATTATCTTAGTTTATCTCCTAAAATCATAATATGCAGGAAGTCACAATATTTGGATGTTAACCGGACAGTGCTCCCAAGTCAAATTAGGAGAATATTTGTCCAAATCATTTCAAACGATTTACCAACTAAGCAGCCCCACCTTTGATAAATATTGTTTTCTAAATAAGCTAAAGACCAACTTAATTGTTCAGTTCTGAATTTAAAACGTTATCCGAGAAGCCAACATTTTACGAAATGTAAAGCAAAGCAACAATTATAATAAAAAGAGCCCTCATAATCAAGCAATGCAATGACTTACATTTTCTGTCTTGACCTTCTTAGTGGGTGCAATATTTGGCTTTGCTTCCTCATTTGCTTTTCTTTTCCCCTTTGAAGACTTTGAAGTAGGTGTTCCACGAGCTGGTGCTGTTGTTGCGGGTTTTGAAGGGCTGTTGTCAACAGGTTCTTCCTTAGGTTCCTTCTTTGCAGCAGTCACAGCAGGAACACCAACCTCGTCATCAATCTAGACAAACAAAATTGATCCGCTGATTAATGAAAAATGATAAAGTCTAGTTCAAACCATATGCAAGGATTTACAAATTGCTAATAATAAACCACATCTATGATAAAAAAAAGTTTCAGAAAATGCAAAAGCTAACTGCAGCACACCACAAAGGGAATGCAGTTTGCACTAAGCTATGCCTATCTTTCATCTTATAAGTGGAACAAGGAACAATAAACAATTATAGATAACTAACGATAAATTAAAGGAAATGGAGAAGTGAAAAAAGAAACAGTAACAAAATCCATACATCGTCGTCATCGTCGTCATCATCCTCTGCATCAGATTCACTCAGACCACTAGTTCGTCCAAGCAGCTTCTTCAGCTCTTTCCCAGATTTACTCAGACCTCCCTCTTCTTCATTATCTTCATCCTCTTCATCATCATCCTGCAATTGTGATTAAAAGAATAATTTAACAAGGAATGCTTGAATCAACAACGCCAAATATGAAAATGTTCTCATCAATTCCATGTTATATTATATGTAGAAGTTCAAAATGATATAAACATCAAGGATGCCTGTCATGGGTTAGGTTCCTAAAACTGGGTTGAAAAGTAGCCCAACTCACATAGAAACAAGAATAATTGATAGGAACTGCTCCTATCTAGCAGGGAGAATGTATTTTATAGATGAAAAAAAGAGAAATTACAGAAGAAAAAGAGCAGAGCTCCAAGAAATGGAGAACTCTTCGGCCAAGGCATAAGGCACAAAGATTAAATGATGTCTTGCGTGAATCCCCTTATACAATAGAACCATTTTTTCTCCCACAACTAACTCCTCACTGAGAACAAATTTTCTCTCTCCATAACTACTTCCCCCCTCTATTTGCTACCTTGAGTTGAGCCTAGAAAAATAGACTTGTAGGCTTGCGTTCGTATTCGGGTAACCCATCAATACAGGCTCCCTTAAGAGCTGCCTTGTCCTGCTTAGCATCTAGACACAGTTTACTTGTGGGTATTGTAAAAAGTGAAATCAAGATTTGAAGAATAATGAAGAATTAGATAGTGGTAGGAGTGGATAAAGCTGATATAAAAAAGAAGATGAAGTAGAAGGAAGAAGAAAATGGGAGTTGGAAGAAAAAGACAAAGGAACAAAAAAAGAGGATAACTCGTATATGTAATTGTTAAGAGAAATGAGGCAAAGTGTGAGTTCATTTTTTTCTTTTTTGAAAAACGGCTCAACCCAGCTCAATTTAGGTAACCCACGGGTTAAGTGAGACAAGTCAAATAAACTCACATTTTTAGGGTTTGTTTGGTTGGAGGTAGATGGAGGTGAGAATATTTTAAATAAAATGTGTTTAATTCAATTTTTAAGAGGGGAGGGGAGGGAAGCAAAATCTCTCGTAAAACTCATTTTGCTCTCCCTCCCTTCATTTTCGGGAGATTTGGAGGAGAGGGGACTAAATACACATAAATCATTTAAAATCCCTCGCCTCGCCTCCCCTCCCCTCCCTCCCCTCTTTTGAACCAAACATATCTCTACTCCTCATCCCTCCCTCCATTGAACCAAACAAACCCTTAATGAGTCATAATTTTAATAACCCAACCCACCAGTGAACGGGGTTGGCTTTGTGTGCGATGATATGATACAACACAAATATATACATATACTAGTTGTAATTAAAGGGGAAAAACTTAGGGATTGAGAGAGATCATAGCTGTAAATCTACCCTATCTAAGGAAACTAATCATATCAAGGAATAAGCATGAAACCAAGAAAGAGTAAGAGAAAATACAAAAAGTAATCAATATAATCAACCAGATCAATTAAATCCATCTAGGGGGTAACGAAAATAAGGGGATTAAATGTTTAAGCTACTCTATGGTATCATAATTTTCACAGCGACAACAACAAAGCCATGCCATGTATTAGGTCCAAATATGGACCATTTACCCCCAAATTTTTCTGAGGTTTGGCCTGTAGTTTCCTTTGTCTCTCTTTATCTCTAACTATTGAACTATCTTTCATCTAGTCAACCCTCCTTATGATAGATAAAAGTCCATAAATATTCTTTTCCATAAATAAATCCTAAAGCCCATACCAATTATAGAATACTAGAATTAGCTACGACACAGAAACGGTAATATAATGACTAACATGTCACAACTCAGACATACAAGAACTTGTGGAGTGGAAACAAACCTGCTTGATTTCAGGAGGAGCAGGAATTTCAGGAGCCAAATCTTCCCTTTCCTCAGGATCATTACCAACAGCTTCATCATCATCCGTGAAAATCTCTTCATGCTCCCAATCATCACCTGTAACAGATGTGCAAGTTCAACTATCAAAAGAAAGAATAAGCACAAGCCCATCGAAATGATTTGAAAATTTTCAATTCATGCCAAGGTAAGATTAAATATTAGAGCAGAGTGTGATCACAGGATTCCTAAGAGACAATATATATGTAGAGAGAGAGAGAGAGAGAGAGTGTATGTCAATTTAATAGTCAAGCTAAGTAGGTGTGCTATAAAATCAGCACGCTGTACTAGGATGACATAACTCATGGGTTATCCTAAGCCAACTATTCTGCCCATTAATTCAATAACTGACTCTGAAGTTCAAATCTGGGAATAATTCACGCACCGACATTTCATAATCCACGGCTCTGTGGTTAGGTTGCGTGACGGGCTTACCTCTAAAGACATATTACACAGCAAAATACAGACAGCTGCTGTAAGTCAATAACATGCAAATTGAAGCTTTCTAGACACAAAGACAGACAAGTCTTGTGAGCATATCATTTTATTACTTACTGGTTAGCAGACTGTCGTGTCAGCCAACTTTCAAACAAGATGTTCTCAAAGTTCATAAAATTTATACCTTTTAGTTTTTCATTAGCTTTTATTATGATTATTATTGACATCAAAGTCAAACTATTATATTACTTTTTATAATAACTTGAAACTTCCATCAGATCTCACACGCACAGCAAATTTTACTTCTAGGATTGACAGGCTATATGAGTTCTATCATAGCAGTTCTCTATCCATGGCCAAAATAAATACTTCAAAACCTGGCCAAAATGACACCTATATTTGTTTCAAGAAGCAGTCAATTTGATTTCTTTATTTACTCTCTAAGTTATCCTCTAGGTGAATATATCAACAGCATTGAAGAAAGATACCCGAAAAGATGGACATTGTTATTTGTGACATAATGTATACAATAAAATAATTGTGTCCACTCATCTCTAATATTTTATGATAGGTCATCACTACATAAAACTAACCAAAAATAAAATGATAACTTTCTCCATGGATTCATCAGGAAATATGATAAATAAACAAGGCAAGATACTCACCCTTTTCAATATCATCGCCATCAATGTCACTGTCCCCTCCCTTTGGACCTTCATCCTCATCGTCATCATAACCACTTTTTTTATTCAGTCCAAGTCTACTCTTCCTATCTACTTCCTCATCTTCATCTTCCTCTCCTTTATCAGAGACAACACCTTCATCGTCGTCACCAGTTTTTTTTCGGCTTCTCCCACCACCTGTGTTGCTTTCCTTTTCATCTAACTTCCCATGTTCACCAAAAGCAGCAGGCCCATTATTTGCTGCTTTCATCATCCATCTTTGATATCCATCAGCGGTTTTTTTTCTATTTTTCATCTTCTCTTCTGCTTCCTCCAAAGTCAATTGCTTATATTGGGCAACCTTGTTAAAGTTGTACCTAGAAAAGAAAAGCATACCATAAATCACATCTGCCTACTGTCTTTGCCCAGTAACAAATACAGCAAAGTACCACTGAAAAGAAGAAGATAAAAGCAAAGTCCTTTCATAAACACAATCCTTAACAAGCATACCAGGAACCAGCAGGAATGGCAACAAACTCCTTCTTTTCCTTCATTAGCAGGTAATATGTAGCTGATTGTGAACCTTCAAGATGACCCTGATACTGAGACTGACCTGTTTCGTCCTCCAATAGCCAAGGCCTGTTCTTGAACTTCTCCTATGTAATGCAACAAGAAATCACACATGAATAAAAAAGATTAAAAAAAAAATTGACCTATTACAACTCACAGACAATTATTCATTGTCTTCACGACAAACACATAATAACATAACCATCCTTTCGCAATTCATCGCACCATTAATAAAATACAATTTGCTTATCCACATTGCACCTTGTGGCGCCGTTGTTATTTTTTTATTTATATATATAGGAAATAAGAAACCGTCGTACAAGTCTTGCTGAGCAAAAGTCCAATTACCTACATACTAGTTAGCTTTGTAGCGAAGACATGTCTTGGTATCCGACACGTGTTAGTGTCTGACAAACACATTGAACCATTAATAAAATACAATTTGCTTATCCACATTGCACCTTGTGGCACCGTTGTCATTTTTATATTTTATTTTTACATATATATACATATAGGAAATAAGAAACCCTCGTACAAGTCTTGCTGAGCAAAGGTCCAATTACCAACATACTAGTTAGCTTTGTAGCACTGACACTTCTGAACGACGTGTCCCGGTATCCAACATGTTAGTTTTCGACACTGACACATTGATTACATTCAATTAATTCATTTTCACATATTACTATGGGTGTCATTATCGGTGTGATGCCGTGTCCGGTGTTCATGTCAATACTAGTGCTTCATAGCTAGTTAGCATAATAAAAAAAATGCACCAAGTACTAAAGGTTCACAACATCTAAGAGAACATTTTTTATTTATCAAAACGTGATATCTTCATCAGTCCTTGAAGATATAATGAAAAAAGCGACAAAGCTATAATCCAATAACAAATTTCAATACCCGCAAAGCATCAGTAACTTCTCGACGCTGCAATCCATCCTTCTGCAGACACCATTTATTTTCAGCACTTTTCTTCTTTGAAAAATCAGGCAACCCAGTCATAAACCTTCCAATAAAGTAGTTTTTATCGTTGGCAGAACTTGCACGAACATTATATTCCTATCACCACAAAAATACATCACGAAATTGCACGTTGCCGAAACGAAATAAAAAGAAAATTGAAAAAAAAAATCAATGAACGGGATCATACTCGAATCAAGCGAGTTAGGGTGGCTCCACAATCATAGCACTTAGCGCGGTTTTCAGCCATGGTTTTGCCACAGGTTAAGCAGAGAGTCATGTGTTTGCAATTGCTTCCGTAGAGATCGGTGGTTGATCCGCATCCGCTACAACACGATTTCAATTGTAGGTCCATCGTCATTCTTTTTGTACCTCCTCAACACCAGAGAATTTAATTAACCGATTCAGATAATTTTCTAGGGTTTCATAATTGGGATTTCAGTTCGTGGTTTTGGGGTTCGTTGCTCAGCTTCTGAGGGCATAACTCTAACATCTATTGACTCCTTTGTTCCTTTTTAATCCTTTGTTTGACAAGTTGTTATATAATCTTTGTTTCTTTGTTTTTTTTTTTTTGGTCAGACCTTTCTTACTTTAAATTTACGCATTTAGTTTATATACACAAAAATATATACGCGTGAGCTAATTTTTTTAGTTAATAATTAACATATCCATGCATTGTAAGTCTGATTTGGGTCAGTGAAATTCATTTATGTGTTTTGGGTCAATCTTTACAAATTTTAGATCTCTTTTTTTTAATTCTTAATTAGGTTTCTTCATTTTAAAATAACAATATGATAATCATAGTCAACATTTTTTTTTAATGATTTAGCATAGTATGGTGTGATTGAATATTTTAAAAAAAATATAATTTCCGGTTTTGTTTTCCCTTCGCATATTTCATATCTCCTCATCACCTTTAATCTCATGATCTTCTTTTAGGGAAAAAACATCTCTATGGTCTCCAAAATTTCATCAATTAATCCTTCCATTAACATTTTAGATCTATATTTCTATAGAATTAGAGGGTAAATACTGCATTTTCTCGCAGAGTTTAAGAAAATGAAAAGAAAACGAGAGAGGTGAAAGAGAGAACAAGACTGAGAAAGATTATGACATTTGAAAGAGATCATACCAGATGAACATATGTGATGTTAAAGACAAAAAATAAAAGTGGTGACTATCAAATTTGATGATTTGTTGTTCTAGGTTCATTTAAATAGCAATTCACAAATATATCATTCAAAATAAGATGTAGGTTGCAAGACTTTTTTTTATATTGCATAATTGTTGAGAACGAGTATAAAAAATAGTAACAAAAAAGAAAGTAAAAATACACGGAAGATAAAAATGAGAGTCTCACAATTAATATTATTTGGAGAAGATAAATGTTAAGTATTAGAGAAAAGATCGTCATAAAAATATTTGATTTTTTGTTAAAATTAAAAGGTTTGTTCATTCAAAAACCAAAAAGATACAAAGCTTGCGCATATACACAAAGTGAAACTTTTTAACAAAATTCATGCAACTTCTTATTTTTAGACTTGAATTATACATAAGAGAAGGAAGAAATCAAAATGTTGATTGCTTACAAAGAAAGAGAAAAAAAAAATTGCATCAAACTAGTGTTACTCCTTATTTAAAGTGTAACTCATTTTTGAACGCTCTTGTCTCTTCTATATGAAATAGATGGTAAACAATCAAGGAAATTCAACCAACTCTCAAAGTATCAAAGGTTGATGACTTCTATACTAAAAAAATTATCTTGTACCCCTTTTGAAATCTCTTCTTAGTCCTCCTAGTGTATGCTTCAATCCACACTTTTAAATCAACAAAAACACATAAAAATAAAGCACAAATATTGCACTAATAAATAAGAACGGGCAACATTTCACGTGTCCAACCCTCCTTCTTTATTCTAATGCACATCCCAAGACCAACTCGATTATGGCATTATGAAAATGAAGTATATATATTGCACTTATAACGGTGGGCAAGTGATTTACACCAATAAGTTTGAGTTGCCACTTCCTTATGAAGTGACTGATTATTACAAAAAAAAAAAAAACACATGATTTCTTCTAATTATCTAAAATCATTTTACCCCTCATCGCAGTTTGAGACAACATCTCACTTAAATGCTATCATACTTGTTTATTTTAAGTTATTGTATGCTACAAAACGTTACTACAACAATGCGATTGAGTCTGCATAACAGGTTTGCAGCAACAAAAATAACATATTATGCACATTATAACTCTACATGGGTAGAAAAGTAAGTACATCTAACACAACCAGCTCAGTTTAACTTTGTCTATTACGCTGACACATAAAAAAATGTGCAAATAATATTTTGCGTTGTATTACAAAGTTCAAAATTAGTGACACAATCCATATTTCTTTCTCTCAAACGAGTTCGACTTGGTAAACAATTTTGGGCAAGTTTTCCCAACATATTTCTAACTTTGGGAAGGACTTTTAATTCCACGATAAACTCCAATTACCAACAAAGTACAAATTGCCTGAGCCGATCAAAGTATGCCAGAAAAAATGATATGCACTTTTAACTATGTAATATTCCTATTGCTTAGCTTTCGAAATTCAATTGTCCTCTTCCACTTAACTAAATAACGAAACCTTCAAAATAGAGTTGGTAGTTTGCACATCGAATAGATCCATAATAAATTCAACATTCCAAGTCTCTGCATTCAGATGCATTGAGTGAGAGACTCATAAGAAAACCAATTTTCATTCTGCACAAGTATAAAAGCATCATATCCAATGAAAAAGGTATAAAAGAATCATATCCAACGCTTCATTGGTAACCTTCATGAAGCAAAACCTGAGTACTCCACATGCTCCTTCAAGTTGAGCTAAGATTGTGACCAAACTTGACACTTGAAAAATCACTCGTTGGAAAATATTTAGTTTTGTATAAACAAGTGATAACTTCCTTCGCAAGTTTTCAACTTTGCTTTCCTAATATTGTCAAGTAGGCACATCAAGGTGGTTTATCCCAAGCAAACCAATGTATACTCCACGCGGAAGACAAAATTGATTTTTTTAATAAATGGAGAAAAAGTCAAGGGACAAAAATACAATTAAATTATGCTAAATTTAATTGAATTGATTAGATAATTACTATATTGGATTTGAAATAATCACATTTGAGAATGAGGTGATTTATTTAGAGAGGTGATTTATGACCATTTTTTGGTATGTAATAAGCTATCTGAGATAAGTGATTTGTGCAACATTGAGTTGTTCATCGTCTTGATACATCGTGTTTTGAGAATGAGGTTGAAAAAAATGCGCAATTACGACAAGATAAACATAAAGACCCTAAAAGCTCAACGTAAAGCTACTAGTTTATTTGTTTTTGCCATATGTGAAAATTTGGAATGATTAAATTATAAGATGCACACTAAATATTTTCCCATAGGTTCCCTGAAGTTCCAAGGAAGGTAATCATGTTCGAGGTACGCCAGACCCTAAATATGGATAACCTCTCCCAACAAAGATTCAAACTCGGGTTTATCACATTGTGAGAGTATAGTTTATTCCACTAGACTTAACCTCCGTTGGTGATGTCTTATTTTATGAAAAATTGCATTTACTTTCCCCTTAGTCTCTTTAAACGACACTCACAATATCTATAGTTTTCAAGATGTATTCACCCCTCTTACACTCACTAAAAAAAAAACGCATAATATTTTTTCTTTCAAACTTACATCTTTATCTATCATTTATAAAAAAAAAAGACATTTGAATACTTATTTTAACTGTGTCACTAAGAACATAGTCATACATTTCAAATATTAGATGTATAATTATATCTCTATAAATTAAAATAGAAACTTTAATTGTGTCATAGATTAAAATAGATGTAAGAGATCTTTGAAGTGGGTCAATGTAATTTTCCACTTATTTTATTATTAATGAAATATATTACTCTTTTGAGAAAAATAAATAAATAGAAGGGTAGGTGGCTGGGCGCTCTGCGTATCTAACATCTTCACCCTCCCTCCACCAACCACACCAAAGGAGTCCAGCACTATAAATTCAAATTAACGCTCTAAATAAATAAAAAAGAGAGAGAAAAACAAATCAAAGCACGATTTGGAGTAAACAATAATTTTAAAAATATATCTCTTCAAAAAAATAAAAATATATTTAAATAATTTTTTTTCTTAACCTTCAATTATTAAGGTAAATAAAATTTAATAATCTAAACTTCAATCGATAAATAAATAAAATATGACTACAAATATTTTTAATCAAAATTTAAATTCAATTCTCTCAAATAATTGGTTTATCTAAAATTTATTGACCAATTAAACTCAATTAGTCAATATATTTAAATAAATTATACCAAACTCACTAATTAAATATTATTAACTAATATTTTTGTGTTTATAATAATATTAGTACATTCGAGACAATATTTTGTATGCAAATCTCTTTATATTTAACCATGAGTCACAAGTTCAAATTAGAATTTTGTTGTAAACACAAAGTTTTATTTAACTAAAAAATTACTTTCTACATTTTCATATCAAATAATATATAAAAAGTTAAAGGTTATCAATTGTTTTAAAGGTACGTATTAAAAACTCAAATACCATATAAAAATATTTTCTTTATAGTACTGTGGTTAATGTTTTCAAAATTTAAAATTTGTCTATTTAATTCAAAACTTTTATTTTTTGACATATTCCTTTTTAATTATTTGATCGGAGCTATATATTTTTCATGCTTATATAAATTTGTATGTAAAGAAGATTTACTAATCTAAAAAGTTGAATTCAACAGAAAAAATTAGATTTTCATCTGATGAATTCAAATTTCAATTGAAAAAAATAACTGTATTTAGTCTCTAACATGTAACATGTTTCAAATATGATAAATTTCATTTGAGCTGATCTATAAAAAAATAAAAATCAATTATATTAAGTTTACTTGTAATTTTAGTCTCTCTCTATTTTTTAATTGATTTATAAAATTGGTTATTTATTTTTTAATCGACAATTTTAGTCATTTTTTCTAATTTTTTAACTAAAAAATGATGACGTGAGATGTTTTAAATAACGTGTGACATATGATAGGATGACGTAAAATGATTAATACCCGTAAAATTTGAATAAAACGTCGTAAAAAGTTATATTTTAACTTTATAATTTTTTTATATTTTTTAATTTAATTAATAATATATAAATAATTAATGTATCTAGATGGTTCTATATTATATAATTATATATCACGTCATTAAAAACATGTCAAATCGTAATTTTTTAGTTTAAAAATATAAAAGACTAAAACTATTAATTTTTAAAATAAAAAGATCAGTTCCGTATAAAAATAAAAGAATCAAAAGTGTCATTAAACTATTATATTAAATCTATAAAATATCATTTTAGATCACCTTGTTTTTCTTTTTTAAAAGAGTTTCCATTTCTTAGTATTGCTCTATTAGATTCATTATATAGACTACACTTTCTCCTTCAAATTCCACTGTCTCTTTCTCTGTGCTGTCTTTGACTTCACCACAACACACCCATCATCATCTCTACAATGACGACTCTTCTTCAATCTTTCATCCAAGTCCACCCAGATTCCCACTTTCCCATACAGAATCTCCCATACGGAGTCTTCAAACCCCAACCCACTTCTTCTCCTCGTCCCGGTGTCGCCATCGGTGACTTCGTTCTCGACCTATCTGAGATCGCTTTTGCTGGACTTTTCAATGGCCCTCTTCTCAATAACTCCGATTGCTTCCACCAGGTTCATTAAATCAACTACCCCCACTTGCTTTAATCTTCTACCTTCCATTTTTGCTGCTCCAAAATTGAAACTTTTAACTGTTTTTCACTTATTCAACCGATTAACCAATATGGGCTACTTCAAAGTCTTCTTTTTTATTGCCTAAGATATCGTGATCTTTTTTTTTTTTTTTTGCTTTTCACACTCTTTTTGTTTTCACTTAGAATCCGGAAGGAAGTGAAAAATGAACCTTATTTTTAGGATGAACGCTTTCTACTAGTAATTTGCATTTTTTTAATATATGGTCTTATGATGTTGTATTTATTATATTTTTAATTGAACAGCCTAATCTAAATAAGTTTGTATCACTCGGAAGACCAGCATGGAAGGAAGCTCGTGCCACTCTTCAAAAGCTATTATCATGTATACAATACAACTTTACTTTGTTCTGTTTATTTGTTTAATTCTTCAACATTTTTATTTTAATTTGTTTTTATACCAAACAAAGTTATTATGATTATGACTTGTTCATGCATGTTCAATACTTCAATTGTGTATGAGCTGCAATTACTTTTTATGTCAATTGAATTGCTATTTTTGAATGCAGCAACTGAGCCAATCTTGAGGGACAATGAAGTTCTGAGGCAGAAATCACTTGTGCCTTTGGTATTACACATTGTAGTTATTGTAGTTTATATTTACAAATTGTTGTGTGGTGTTTGTCTCTAGTTAATAATTATGATGTGTACATTTTCAGAGCCAAGTAGAATTGCTTCTCCCTGTTGTAGTTGGGGACTATACAGACTTCTTTTCGTCTCTGCATCACACTAAAAATTGTGGACTCATATTTCGCGGGCCGCAGACTCCTGTTCTAGATAATTGGTGCGTTGATTTTTATGGCTTTTCAAATCAAACAAGACATTTTTTTTCCTGTGTGACTGAAAAAAATGAGTAAAACTTGTTTCATAGGTATCATCTGCCTGTTGCATATCATGGACGGGCATCTTCTGTTGTTATTTCGGGAACTGATATTATTCGACCAAGGTCAGAAGTTTTGTTACTAATTGAAATGTTTTCTAGTAATAAGCTCATGTGTATGCTGAGTGGGATTTCTAGTAACGAGTTCATGTGTGTGCTACATTTTTTTCTGTTTTTTTGTAGGTTTACTATTTATGAACTTGTTAAGATATATTCCGTTGATGTTTTGTTTCTTAAAGTAGGAAGTTTTTGTAATGCATGCATGCCTCTAGCATATGAAGTGGACTGTGGAAGGGATATGAATTTACATATCAGTTTTCGTGTGTTCAATATTAATGAAATTATAATTCTTTTGCTTCTTTTGTGAACATGATAATTTAATTGCTTTGTATACTATGCCATAAATCATAATATTTTGCTATTTTGGGCTTGTTCAGAGGCCAAGCTCATCCCGCCGGAAGTTCTTCACCCTACTTCGGCCCATCTTTAAAGCTTGACTTTGAGTTGGAAATGGTATGCTTTTTGTCTACTTTCTTAGGCCATATTGCCCACCAAAATGCATATGTAATGTTTTATTTAAAGTATGAACATCAAGGTTATTTGTTCTTTCATTTACTTCTTTGTTTTTAGTTGTTCTAAATGAATTATTATAGTACTTTGCTGTTTTTCATTTGTTTTATTATGAATTAAAATTTTAATTTCCTTATAGGCTACTATTGTTGGACCTGGAAATGAACTGGGAAAACCTGTGGATATCAACAATGCTGAAGATCACATCTTTGGACTTGTTCTACTGAATGACTGGAGTGGTAATTGTCTAATTCAATATCTGTTTTTGATGTTGTTGCGCCCTATAATTGATGCTTCACTGAATTGTATTTTGCAGCTCGAGATATTCAGGCTTGGGAGTATATTCCTCTTGGTCCTTTCCTTGGAAAAAACTTTGGTAAGATGTTTCAATTAATTACTTCAAATGTTTAAGTCCTAATTGAAAAAATTTGAGCATTTGAACTCGTGCAATACACTTGACATAGATGATTGCATGCACTACTTCTAGATGGATGGAAGTACTAGTTTCCTTATAGATGCTATTATAGTGTTAATCGTCCTTTATGCTATGTGTCGAAAATTATACAGCCACAACGATATCGCCTTGGATTGTGACCTTGGATGCATTGGAACCTTTTGCTTGTGAAGCCCCTAAACAGGTAACCAATATCTTACCTTGGCAATTAGCATTTTAGTAACTTTATAATTAGGCTGCTCAGTCTGAAGTTTATAATAAACATGACATGCCTTTAATCTATCCGTAAAATGCAGGATCCTCCTCCACTTCCTTACTTGGCAGAAAAAGTATCCAAAAACTATGATCTTTCACTAGAGGTATATTTCAAAGAACCTTTTATATGCATGTAGAAAGATAGTTTTTCCTATTCCTTCTTATATATGTCAGATAACAATATTTCTTCACGATCTTTGTCGGCAACCAACTTTCCGATTTATTAAGTTAATAATAAAACTTATTTTTTGGTGCAAGGTTCACATTAAACCTGTTGATCACAAGGATTCGACCGTTGTGACACGGAGTAACCTCAAACACTTGTAAGGAATTTAGCTTCAAATAATATCGAAGGTAGTGGCTATGACAATGTTGATATAATACACGTATCGACTTATCCTAGCTCTCTTACTCTGTAGATATTGGACATTGACTCAACAACTTGCTCACCACACAATCAATGGTTGCAACCTGAGGCCAGGCGATCTCCTTGGAACTGGGACAATTAGTGGCCCTGTAAGATTCAATATTTTATGCTGCCTAACTTCCTTATCAACTGGTTGACAAATTTCAGTTACATTATAATGCATGTTTTTCACTGTAGGAGCCAGAGTCGCGTGGATGCTTGCTGGAGTTAACCTGGAACGGACAAAATTCGCTGAATGGTTTAGATAGAAAATTTCTTGAAGATGGAGATGAAGTCGTCTTAACTGGATATTGCAAGGTTATAATCAATTAACATCTTCATTGCCTTTTTTTTTCAAAAGTGCTGTTATATTTTTCTTTTTCAAATTTTAATGAGAAATTTTAGTTCTTCGATTTTTTTCTTTTTCCAGACCTAAAACTAGTATATGGAATGAAAACTAGAATGGAACTATAACAAAATCACTGCTCATTTATATGGGTTTTCTTTCCCTTTTTAGACTATGGTTGGGTCTTTTGACTCCGGCATACCTTTAAATTAGAACTTGTCAAGTACCTGGCAATCGCACAGGTCACTTTCGTTTTTATGCATGTTCAAAATAGACCTGTATTTAAATTTAAATTTTGTTAGAATAAAAAATAGCTATAAACATAAGAGGAGTGTTAGCAACACACTCCCAAAATACACATATTTCATCACACTCTTTGATTGGTCCATATTCACATGGATCCTACCAAATTGTGTAGGTTCCATTTAAATTTGTTGGAACCCACCCATATGAATTTAAACCAATAAAAGAGAGTGTGTTAAATAGTGTGTTCGTAACATTATTTATAAAGATAATAGCTGTAGGGACCGGATTTTTAACATAAATTAGAGTTGTGTTGTTGAGGTTTTAAAAAAAAAAATAGTAGCACTTTTCAAAATTGAAATATCAATGAGGATGTATTTCAACTTGTTAAGAATCAAGAGAAAGACACTGTCATGACTCAATTGCATAGGTCACATTGTTTTTTACGAATGATCGGTGTATCTAATTAATATACTTGAGGCATGTTAGTCACTTATCCTCATGATCACATAAGTATTATACATAACAAATCTATCATGGGGCATTTCTTAAGCTTGTTTACTTTTCTTTTAATGAAAGTCTTGTATAGATAAAGATGTCATTTTTATGAGTTGTTGAACTTGAAGAACTTTTATATGAAAAAGGTCTAAAAATTTTGCTATGCTATGCAGGGAAATGGTTACACTGTTGGGTTTGGCACCTGCTCAGGCAAGATTGTTCCACCAGCTCCTTGAGGGCAGTATTTTTCCAGTGGTGGTGTGGTTGTTGAAGCTGTAGAATCAGGAAGTACTTCTCCTTTTATCATACATCCAAATTGTTAAGTGCTTTTCTGCTCGGAATGAGACTTGAATAAAACTGGCTTGTATGAGGATTGTTATGTTCTTTTATGGCCTATTATGCATGGATAATAAATCGAGATCAAATAATGACTTTAACGTTCTCTTAGGAAATGTCGCAAGATTAGTTATTTTGTATTTAAATACTACCCAAGTTCTTGGAGAATTGTTATGCAGTCACTTCTGCACTGGGTCAACCACAAAAGGGATATTTGCCACTTTTTTAAACACTCCCACCTTTGGTTAAATAGTGAAACTAGTTTAAATAAATTTTATCCATAGAAGAGAGTTAATTTGAAGAGTTGTGTCGCTAGCACACGTTAATATCAATAACCATGAATTCGTATTCATAAAGAAAAAAACAGCTTTGTACATGCTAACTTACAGGTTGATTTGGATTCAGTGACTTGTTAATCAGTTACTTTCTCTCCTCCAAGGCAACCAATTCAAAATGGGAACAGTGAGACGTTAATATAACATCATGTGTAGTTTAAATAATCAGCTAGTGTGATGAGTAATAATTACATAATGCACCCAAAAAAGTAAAGTAGTAGTACCATAAAGAAAAAACATGTTTATTATATTATTCATTAAGCTTATCATTATCTTAAAATGTAAATTGGAGCAAACTCAATCCGATCAACAACAAAACTTGTTACAAAGGTGAGAGTTGCCCATAATTTAGAACTACTATATAGACCATATCATCACAAGATAATGTGAGAGTCTTAACGGCCACAATTGTCCTCATGCATGCAACTTCCATTTTGAGAAACCTCTTCATAACTAACATGCCGTTGTCTTCATTCCAACGGGGAACATCCAAATCAAGATGACAAACATATTTCATAGAGTTTGAAAAAGAACACCAATATGATATTCCAATTTGGTTGTTATCTACCTTTGCATAAGGAAACCATGTCCAAAAAAATTGAGGGTCAACATTGTAAGTTTTTCAAATTCATTGTCATTCAAACATGTACTCATAACATGTTTGATGACCTCACTTTTCTGCATCCCAATGTTATTCCATTGCGATAACAAAGAAATTCTATTATGTAGCTTTCACTTTAACGTGAATTTCTATTGCAATTTTAAATAACGCACAACAAATTCAAACACTTGCTTAGACTAATTGGAAAATTAAATCTTATTCGACGTCAAAAAAATAATTTTCATGTTTTTATTTATTTTTCTATTTCTCTCTTATGAGTTATTTGTTTTTTATTTTTTTGTTTTAATTCTATACTTCTCAAGAAAAAGAGAGAAATCCTAATAATTAAGAATCTGATAAGAAGATAACAATAATCTGACTAAAAATTATTTTAACAAGAATTCAAATTCGGTTATATTTTTTACTTTATTTTATAGGGAACTATTTTTACTTATATTATTTTTCCTTTTCTCTATCTTTTTAATTATATTATATCTACCGCCAACACCATTCAAGGAAAAAAATCCCAAAAAGTCAAAACCAAACCAAACAAAAGCCTTTTTCCTCCAAATTCCACTCTCTTCGAACCGAAGTTTCATCTGCCACTCTCTGCAATATCTGACTCCCATGAAATGAAAAAATCCTCTTCAAATTCCCACACCTACCATAATGACCAAACTACCCCTCCCCATCACACCAATTCCACTCAACTCCCTCCCCAATCCCAATCCAAATCCAACGCCGCTCTCACAATCCAATCCACTTACCGCGCCCACAGAATCCGCACCCTCTACCGCAAAATCTCCACCGTCGATTTCGAAGCCGATCAACTACAACGCTTGATCCAGCTACAAGACACAGTAGACGCAGTCCGAACCAACCATCTCGAAAAGCTGAGAATGAACGAAGCACTCATGAACCTCCTCCTGAAACTCGATTCAGTTCCTGGGATTGATCCAACGGTGAGGGAAGCCAGAAGGAAAGTCACACGTCGGATCGTGGGACTGCAGGAGATACTTGACTCTGTTTCGGAAGCCAAAGTTGATGAATGTGATTTGTGGTCGTTGAACAATTGGGACCAAGTTATTGCACAAATGGAAGAAACTGTTTGTAGGGAAAACGGTGGTGATGATATGGAAAAGTTTTGTGATCAAAATTTCGGATTTCGTTGTCTACAAAGGTTTCTTCGTGAACCCTGATTCACCAATAAAATTAACTTTTACAAATATTCCACTGCAATTTAGATCTCAACATCAAGGTTTTTATGTCATTACAATTGTAATATATATGTAATTGAGTGTGCATTCTCTAGAACGAGTTTATGCAATTCAATATCAAGAATTGTGACACAACCACAATTTTAAAACTTTGTATAGTAGTATTATGTGTTGTATAATATCACTATTATCTCTATAGGTAAATCATGTATTCATGCTGTTAGGCATCGGTGAATATTGAATTGACATTGAACTATTTACATAATATGTGGATTTTGACTTTTTTTTTTAGATTCTAAATACTGAACTTAGAATCTGGACTATTTGATTTTGGTTCAATTGTCATTGGTGTAATCATTACGTGAATATAGTCTCCTGACTATGAAATTTGATCCAATATCCGTCGATATACTGGTTGCGTGAATGCAGAGTCTCTCAACTTTATGAAGTTCATATCCTTAGTTGCCTACCTTAGAAGTTTTGTACTTAAGCAAACTATATTATATATTGATGTGGCCTAAATGAATTAAATTAAAAAACCTTAGTTGATTTTCAAATTATATGATAAATACAGAACAAGTGCAAGATCCATAAGCTGTTTTGGATTTGCTTATGTATGTTAATACATAGTAGGAACATAGAAGTTTACTTTTTGGAACCAAAACAAGTAGTTAAGGTAATATAGAAAAGTAGAGATTTCTATAAGGGGCTAACTAGTTGATGCAGCTACACTTGCATTTGGACATGCATCTCTTGCAATCAGAGAGTTTTGGGTAGCAAGTGTTGCAGTCACATTTGATGATGCAGATGGACCTTGAACCTCCATCCCATAAGCAACGAGCCATGCAGTGAAGGATTGACGTGCAAGATGGACAACTTTTTCTCATCTGGTTTACAATGCAGTCTTTGCATCCTCTGCCATTTGTGGGTGGACAACCCATAATAGGTGAAGCCAACAGTAACATAATCAAGGACAGTGCTTGGATTTGAATTGTCATTCTCTGCTTCTTTGCCTCCATGATGTTTTTGTCTTGTACAAGTACTGCTATTTTGTCTACAAAAACTGTGGAGAAGAAGATACTAATGATATGGTAATGGTGTATGGCTATAAGCCTATAACACTTGTACTAATTTCTTATTAGATCTACTTGTGGCGTTGTGGAAGTGAGGAAGCATTTAATTTTGGCCTTGTTATTGAATGCCGCATTTAATCTATGAAGCTCTGGCAGAGCAGAACTCTCTTGGTTTGCACAATACTCTATCTCATTCCTATCAAGTCAAATTGAAATAATAGGAGTAAATGAAATGCTAGTGTCAAAGGCAAAATATAAATAAAAGTCAACTGATCTATCCACAGTCTAATGACATTGTTTTAAAAATGTTTTTGCATTATTTTCTTAATATTATTAGAGATGTAAAATTTGTTATAAGTTAGTTACTTTATTTAGCAGTTAGTTACAAGTTACTTGTTTTAATTTGGATATATAAATTTTATTATACCTACTATTGTAATAATCTTTTTCATTTGATCAATACAAGAGTTATCTCTATTTTTCTCTTTTTCATATTTAATATTAATATTTTGTATATTCTATTAAATGTTGTGAGAGATGACTGTAATAATTAAGGGTAAGTTAATAATTAAGGAAAATATAGTAAATATTGCCTTCAAATACGATTATGTAACTTGCAAAAGAGAATGTGTATATGAAGCAAAATGAGGTTTTTTCTTGCTGGAATTTTATTTTATTTTATTTAAGAGAGAAGCAAAATGAGATGTTATTATGATGAACATAAATGTGATTCTGTAATTGTCATAAGAGTAATATAAAACAAAATTGAAGAATAGGAACACCAGAAAATCACAAGGAGGAGCATGGTTATTGGAATTGGAAGTTGGAAGTGATGGGGACAGAATTCTTGGAAAGACGAAGTGTTATTAATGTAATGGGATCAACGTGAAAATAAAAGAATAACTATAACAATCTATAAAATAATATCTATAAATGTGAGAGGGATAGTGGATTACATTTAATTGTCTCCATATCATGCTGGGTAATTTATCCGTCTTTTTGCCAAGATAACCTACAAAAATCTTAATACTAATTATGATATTATTGTATTTTTTTTTACACGAGAAAAAAAAAGCAGAGAAACAAAACTTGTCTCTAAAGAAGGAGACCCCCAAAGTATCAACGATAAAGCCGAATATAAATTAGTACATGATTCATGTAACTCGGTAAATATATTGATACAAACATTCCTTTTTCGAATAATATGATGAAAATAAAATTTCCACTCTTTGCTCATGTAGTCCATAAAGAGGTCCAATAAATTAGAATAGTGATGGAACCGTTGAGTCCCCTCATACACATTGTATTTTTTTGTTACATGAGAAAAAGAGAAGAAAACAAAAAACAGAAGAAAAAAAAATTATTCCCTAAAGCATAAGCCGGTAAAATTGAGGATAGATTAAATCAAGACTCATATAACATGATGAAAGGCTCAAAACTCCTAGCTCCCAACTTGACAAAAGTATTGTCGCAAGCATTCTCTTCTCAAAGAATATGATGAACAGAGATCTTCCACTCCTTGATCATGTAGTCCATAATAAGCTCCAACAAATTAGAGTAGTGATGGAATCGTTGAGTTTCATCGTGCGCCAACTAAGCATCATGTTCATGTAACAAATAAGATTCCTAAAACCGACCTTCTTATAGAGCTTAATTTCATTTAATGCTATAATTTTTAATGAACCCTTAATTTTTTAATTTAAAAATATTTAATGTAAATAGTTGAATGTTTGACGTTAAAAAATAAAATGAAAAAATAAAATGAATGGGCTTTAGAGATGCCGAGTTGAATGTAGGTTCCTAGTGGTGGCCAATGTTTTTATCAAGCATGAGAAGGTGAACATTATTGGCCGATCGTAGGTTGAGAGATTGTCGGTTACTCTAGATGGATTGGACGGTTGTGGTCCAATTGTTTTCTAGAAGCCAACCAATGTGCGGATACTAAAGTTAATGTTGGTAGTTCTTTATGTGATTCGTATTTTACATCAAATTTAAAAAATGAATTGTATCGAACTGAATTTTTTAATGAAAGTATATGTTGTATTTACAAATTTACAATAGTTTATTGAGGGAGTAATTAAAAAAAAATCTTCCAAAAATCAATTCTTTTATTGAGAAAATTATTAAATTAATCCAGAGATTACATACCAATGTCAAACACGTCTTTAATTCAATTAATATTTTAAAATAGTTAATATTCCTGTCAAACGTTTTTCAGTTAGGTCAATTCATCTACTGATCTTCGTGATTTGACGACATTAATTGTACTGAAACATCAACTACCACTTATCATCAAACTAGTCTTTTATTTTTATCTAAATTCTATTAAAATAGTCGCTACGCAACTACCGCTTACTATCAAATTAATCTCTATCTTACTTAAAATAAAATAAAACTAATCTCTATCTTTATTCAAATTATATCAAAATAGTCTATCCTCGAATCAACAACATTTAACATGAAAATAACTTAATTCCACATGAATGCTACGGCTTGAACTTGTTGGTTCTTAGTACTTAATGAAAGTGAGAAGTCCATCAGCATAAATTATTCAAAACTATACAAACTTTGTATACCCAATACAAGATTATTATCCTAAAAACCAAATACAAAACAAGCACACCTTGGAAACAAATATTCATGCCAAATAAGTAGCATGTAACTGATTTAAAGTTATGATTACTTAGATACAAAAAAACTAAAAGAAAAATGCTAATAAGGACAAAATGAATGAAAAAAGTACCTTAACAACGAGAAAATTAAGATTCAATAAATGAATTTATTTTTATGGTCAGGGCCGGCCCAAGGGGAGGTGTCTAAAGCCCTTGCTTTAGGCCTCGCCAAAAAATAATTTTTTTAATACGGTATAGAGGTCCAATATTAAATCGATGCAACTATTTATGATGATGAGATACTATACCGTTAAAAGAATCTTTAATATTAAATGCATTCATTTTCACAAAAAACCATCTTATATTTTTTACTAAAAATGTCTCTTAGAATCGTTCGTCTGAAAACTTTTTTCACCCTTACCCCTACTTCCTTATTCCTTGCTTTTTACTTTTCATTTTGAATTTTCATTGTGTGTGTAGCTCTTGTCAGTGGCCAAAATATATTAAGGTATATGTTTTTAATTTACTCGTCTCTTTTTCATCTGTAATCTGTTAAGTATTATGTAAATATTTATATTCTAAATTGTTAGTTTTTTTTTTCAATTGTAGCAGAGATCAACATTTTTTTATATATTTGGCTGAAACAAATTTTTTTTTAAATGGATTAACTTTAGTATCGATTGAAAAAGAATTGTTAAACGAAATTGATTACAATAATTTGATAAATGATTTTGTATAAAAAAAAATACGTAAGATCAATTTTTAATAAAAATATTAATAATTTATAATAATTTATTTATTAACTTTGAAAATACTCGGTTGATAATTTCGTTTTAGACCTCATAATGGGTTGGACCGACCCTGTTTATGGTAGAATTGATTTTTGCTTACTCTTCTATATTATCCTCGTCATCTTCATCCTTAGATAGATCGAATTCAGCAAACAACTTCTCCAAAAAAAAAATCCTTGATAGAAGTGATATATTCTTATGGACTTTACTTTCCTGGATAACAAGTTTGTTTGAACCAACAAATTCAAGTCTAGTAGCATAGAATTAAGTTCATTACCAATTGATTCACGCAAAAACAATTTTGATAGAATTTAAATAAAAATTTAAATTAAATTTAATAATAACTGACGGTTAACATGTCACATCAACACAATTAACATAGTGAAAACAAAGAGGGATACCAATTTGATGGTTTATTTTTGAATTCTTTCTTTGTTCCGATTCTCTGACATGAATGTCATCCACTATCCACGGGTCCTTTCCACATAAAAAAGGGCAACCCTTGCAACATAGTACATGTCCTTCACAAACTCGGTCAAAGCAGTCAACTCTCTCGAAGCCTTATCATAAACGCGACACCTCACAAGCGCTGGAACAAACAACCACAACGCCGTATACAACACAAACACCACCGTGAGCAGCCACGACATCACCCTCGGCAACTTCAACTTCTCCCCAACCGCTTTTTTAATCCCAACTTGAACAGCCAAACACACCCCATGTAGTATAAAAAAGCAAGTAGCATCCCACGAGGGTTCCCAAGCCTCCCACGTGCGCTTTTCCCTTTTAATGTAATAAAAAACAACCTCGTGCATCAAAGCCGACACGCTAAAAGTAGCGAGGATCGCGGGTAGTGGGGCCCACTTTCTCCCAATCAAACGGCAAAAAAATTTCACTACGGGTTCGTATACGGTGGGGTGTAGTACGCGATTCACCGTAATATTCCACCTTTTGCCCCAAAAATCTTGAAGTGAAGTGCTTAGATATGGTTTGTCGAATTGTGGTTCAAGCTCAACACTTAGAATTTGTTTAGTGAATGTTGATGCTAACGCGAAAAAGAATTCAAGGCCAATATACATGTGTAACGTGTATAATAGCAATACAAATTTTGGATGAAAAATTTCTTTTTTACCATAGAGAGGAATTAAAGAGGCTAATATGATAATCATTGTTGCATATCCGTATCTAAGATTTGATGATTTGTTGTATTTTTTGGAAATTTGGGGAAATGGGTAATTTCGATTTTGGGATTTTGAAGGGTTATTGTTGTTGTTGCTGTGTGTATTATTATTGGGTTGGTGTTGGAATTTGATGGGGAGGCATGCAAGGGAGATGAAGTGAAGTAAAGAGAGAGAAGGGTTAGTTGAGAGAGGACCTTTGTTAAAGGCAAAGAGGAAGAGTTTGAAAGTGGAAAGCCAACCTAAGAAGAAAGAAGTGGGACCTCCAAGGTGAATAGAAGTGAGTCTTAGGGGGAGGAGAAAGAGGAGGATTATAGCAGGGAAGATTGCTATGAGTCTTTGTGTGCCTTGAGAGATTAGCTTGCCAATTGTGTGGCAATAGCACATCGTTGATGCAGCTACGGTCCATACCATGATGAAATTGTTAATTTCTGCATCCATTTTGATCTAAGATTTGTCCACCTTTTCCTTGTTTCTCTTGTGTTGCTTGGTTATTAGTGGAGGGCACTAGTGCAACGTGGGTAGAGGTGTCACAATGGGATATGGACCGTCCTGCCCGCTAAAACACAGAGCTTGAGCCTAATAATTTCAGTACGGATTTTTCCAGGACTTTTGAGTCTGGTTTGAATAAATCCGTTACTAATTAGGGTTAGTCTTTATGGGTACCAGGTATCCCGCAATCCGCATAATCAATTTTAAAAAAATAAAAATAATAAAATTGGTCTTAAAAAAAAGGTCCGATCAAACAAAAATTAACTTGGGTCAGTTTCAATTTTTTTTAAGAATTTACAAAGACACAACAAACCCTATTTTGAAAGGAAATGTGACAGACACTCTCACATACAGACTCACGGTTTCACTCATCTCACTTCATGGACACGGCATACGGCACGAAGAAATTTTAAACTAAGTTGTTTTTAAATGGACATGAAGAAAAATTTTAAATTAAAAGAGTTGTAAAAAAAATTAAAAATCTAATTAAAAAAATTTTAAAAAAAAATATGCGGGCTACCCGCCTAGCCTTGTAGTCCGTCTAAGGCCGAACTCGGGTAGTATTTTAACAGCCCATATTAAAACAGAGTTTTTTAGCGCGATTCGAAAAAACCCGCAACTCGTTAGGACCGACTCTAAATCGGTCAGATAGTCCGTTTTGACATATCTAAACGTGTGTGACCATCTTTTAAAAGTACGTTAATTTGATTGCACTTTCTTCACTCCATATTCTACTTACATAACTACTGGTATATTGACAAACTCCTATTCAACCACACCAAATCAAATCAAATTAAGTGCTTTTATTTAATTACTGCAACTCTTATATTTGGACTTCTTAAATTTTTGTAGAGTTCTGTAAATCAATTTTAAGAAACTATTTTTTGGTAGAAAATTTTAAAAATATTGCTTGGCAGTTTTATTTTAAAAATTGTTTTAGAGACGAAAAAGAAAAAGAAAAAAAAAAGACTCATTTGATTAGTTTGTTTTTAAAATATATTTTAGTCTAAATCTTAAAAAACACGTAGAACAAAAGTTACATTAAAGTAACAAAAATTGAAGTAACATATAATATATAATATATTAAAAATTAATGTTATAGAAAAAATTGATGATTTATGTTTGAAATATATGAAAAATAAAAAATATATTAAATTAAATACTAAGTATTATTAAAAAAAATTAAAAATAATAAAATAATTTATTAAATAATATCTCATACTTATAAAAAAAATTGAAATTTGATTTGGTCTGAACGATTTTCACTAAATAAGATCCAAACACATACAATAGTATTTAATTTTATTCTATTTTTCGATTATTTGAATCGCTTTGTAAACACACCAATTGTGAACATTCCCTTCTTCCATTGACAGAAAGTTAAATGAGACAAACACAATTTTCAACGTAGAAAGCTTCCCTCAAATTTGAGAGAATAAAAACCGACCAATCCTAGAGAAAAAAAAACTTCCGCTATAATAATTAATTGGTATACTAAAGTCTTCATAGGAACATCAAACAAAGGGTGGAAACCAAACAAATAGCAAACAACATTTCACTTAACTAAAGTGAGTATTTCAAAGTAACTCTCAAGTAAAACTACTAAACAATGTATATTAAAAGAACAAATTCAATTGTATAAATAACATACTAAAATTGTAAATCAAATAAAACAAGTTTCGTATACAACTGTTACCATCACCGGAAAGCAATTTCCTTCTTCTCGTCTTGTTAATGTCGTGCATCCGTTCCTTTTGTTTTTGACTTAGATTTAATAATCTTTTTTTTTCTTCAAATGGATCAAGCTCAATAAATACACATATTACTTTTTTTTCCTTTAATAATAATAATAATAATAATAATAATAATAATAATAATAATAATAATAATAATAATAATAATAATAATAATAATAATAATAATAATAATAATAATAATAATAATAATAATAATAATAATAATAATAATAATTGGTAGGTTTTACGGGGGGAGTGAGCCCATCGAACAAATGTTCCCTCACCACTCAAGTGGAAAAGTACTCCTCAACTATGTCAGCCTTCTTTTACAACATATCATCTTCGACACATGCAAGACCTTCCTCATCATATCTGAATCATTCTTATCAGTATGAATCTTTTCAATTAAAAATGACTCATTTCTAGTGCATCTCGTCTCCAATGATACTGCACCTCAATATGTTTCGACTTTGCATGAAAAATCAAATTCTTGCTAAAATGAATCGCACTATGACTGTCACAAAATAACACAAACTTGTCTTGCTTAAGACCTAAATCATGTAGGAATTTATTCATCCACAAGAGTTCTTTGGAAGCTTCAGTTGCTTCAATATACTCAACTCCAGCAGTGGATAAAACAACACACTTTTGTAACCTTGATTGCCAAGACACAACTCCCTTACTAACGTCATCATAAAGCTAGAAGTAGATTTTCTAGAATCAAAATCACTTGTCATATCTGCACTTGTGTAGCCATTTAACACAGATTCACCACTTCCATAGCATAAATAAACTTTGGAAGTGCTTTTGAGGTATCTAAGAATTCACTTCACTATTTTGCCAATGATCTTTACTAGGATTAGAAAGAAACTGAATGACAACTCCAACTGCATGAACAATATTTGGCCTTGTGCATACCATAACATACATCAAACTAGCAATTGCGGATGCATAAAGAACTTTCTTCATCTCTTCTTTGTCTTTCTTACTGGTAGGACATTGATCATAATTCATTTTGAAATGAGTAGCAAGTTGAGTATTAACAATTGCTCATGTTAAACCTTTCTAACACCTTCTCAATGTAATTGTATTGAGACAATCACAATTTATCATTCTTCTTGTCATGAGTAATTTTCATGCCCATAATTTGCTTTGAAGGGCCCAAGTCTTTTATTGTAAGAAACTTGTTCAAATATTTCTTTAAAGATTGAATCTTCTTAGTGTCATGACCAACAATCAACATGTCATCCACATATAACAAGAGAATAATATAATTACCGTACTCATGTTTTTCCATGAAAGAATCAAATTTTATGTACCATTGTCGAGGTGCTTGCTTGAGTCCATAAAAGTTTTTCTTCAATTTGCACACAAATTGCTCTTTGCGTTTGACTTCAAAACCCCCTGATATCTCCAAATAGATCTCTTCCTCCGAATCTTCAGATAGAGGACATCTTTACATGGTTCAAACTAACTTTTAACCCAAGCACAACTCGGATTTATGCTGATTTTGTTTTTATTTTTTAATTTTTTACTTACAAAGAGAGCGTGAATTTGAGTCACACCAACATCACATTCTGTTTTTTGTTTTCTGCAAGGCTAACATTACATTCTGAACATATATTTCTTTTTAAAAATTGTTTTTGAAATATATTATTGATAACAACCGTGGTTAAAGGACCATAGAAAAAATACTTCTCATAAGACAATATTGAAAACCAAAACTACTTTGAGCTATATTTTTTTTTTATTGTTTCCAAAACCAATAAAACACAACAATTTTTAAAATTACTTTTGTAAAATAGGTTTATCAAACAACTTTTCTAGTTTTCTCTATTTTTTTTTTAATTCTCTTTCAAGTGGTCAATTAAGTGTGTAGTCTCTATATAACATTTTTCTAGTTAGTGTACAGTTGCAAAAGTAGAAATGATAGTGCTGCCATTGCCTTTGTTCAAAGGAGCATAGTTGTGCAACCAAAGAGGGAAAAAGAAACTCAAATTTATTGACAAAAACTATTATCTATGAAATGAATACCACCAATTTCATATATCCCTCAACTCAAAATCCTCTCATCATTGTTAAGATTATACTGGTCTCGGACAGGATTATAAATAAATATAATAAACAATGAAAAATAAGCAAGTAAACACTGAAGGAGAATTCAGCACAAATAACAATGATTAGGGATTAAACATAGATCAGATCAATGTACTCAAATTCATCAGCTGAGTACTCCCTCCTACTGCCAGTCCTTTCTGATATCAAAAGTGTAGTTGATCTCCAAGTAGCACTTGTTATCATCATCAACAAACTGAAACAATCACAAACAAGTCAAGTAATAATTTACATTAAGTGAAATACATAAACACACTCTAATCTAAATATCTAATGAATTTCATGTTGATCTTAATTATATGAGTTAGTAGATCTTATATATGAATTTCAATCAAGTATTAATACACTCAATTACTTTCTTAACAAGTGTGCATAACTTTAAACGACACTTAGTATGTAATAGATGGAGTGATAAGGAGGTTGTATGTTCGATCTTAACTCTCAGCAAATTACTAATAATATTAACAATACTAATTATTATCATTAGCTGTTGCAAAAAAAAAAAGACAAATAGAGTATCTTAAAAGGGCATTTGTAGTTTAGACCTTTATTAATTACCAAAAGCAAAGGCTTCATTACAATTCTATATACTCCCTGTGACTCCATTGACCATTTTACACATATTAAGAAAAATATGTAAATGAAAGAGAAAATATTACTTTTATTAAAATATCTTTATCAAGTATTGGTACATTCACCATTACAATTAATGAAAAGTGAAAAACTTGGAATCTGAAGTGGTGTATGTAAATTGAAAAATGACCATTCATTTTGAGATTATTTTTTTTATAAATAGTCAAATAGGTCATTCGTTGTAGAACTCGCTGTAGAACGGAGGGAGTGAGAAATTTAAGTATAATGACTTGTAAAGGAAAAAGATTATTCAACTTTGAAAAATATGGTTGAAGCCTTCAAGGTGTGCACGTGAAGTCCAGCAACAAATTTGTTACAACATTTATTGAATTCATTGATGGACTGATAGATGTAAAATAGTAAGCATTAATTCAGCTTCAATTTGATTTCCAAATCAAGTAAAAATATGGAAGCAGATAAGATTCCATCTCAGTATTAATAACACTTTTTCCTTAACCTATAGCAGCTGGCAAGTGAAACTCGTGAAAGCACCATGATAGGTGTAGGCCTCCACAACATTCATATTTATTGCAATCAATGTTTCATGAAAAGCATGAAGATAGTAAATGCACAAAATATACTTTTCTCCAAATATATCCTTAAATAATGTGTTTGAATCCTCTACAACTGTAGTATGGTGTTACATCTGTAGATGATTCCGATCTCTAGTTAATACTACTAAATATCTTGAGAGATAAGAAATCATAGTTGAACATATCAACATGCAAAAAGGGGTTTTATGAACATCTATACATGAAATAGACACAAATATACTACCTACTAGACACTAGTACTTTTTTGGCATATGTAAAAAAATTGCAAAAGAAGTTTATAATACTAATAAGAGACAGAGGTAGTATACCTTTGTCTTAACTAAATTTCAAACAGTGTATTCAGCTAGCAATAACTCTTCATAATTCAGTGTTAAAATTGTACCTTACTTCTAGCTGTATATGCCCCTCTAGCAAATAATCCAGATGGTGTTGTCTCTTCAGGCATCTCATGAGCATAAGTCTCAGTTTGAGGGCTGAATGTTCCAATCATTTCTTTACAGCTATCAACTGTAACAATTTTAAACAAACAAGATTCAACAATAAGGACATGTTTGAAATCGGATTCTTTGTTGCTGTATGGTGCAACAACTGTACTAATCGTTAAATTTAGAGAGAAAAAATTATCTTTTTAATCTAACAATCTCCACAGCTTTTGCACCGTACGGCAACTGTAGAGGATCTGAACAAGTTGATGGTTTGACATGATTTGATTTCAAGAGGAAGATTCGTATGAGTTACCTTTGATACCAGTTTTCCACACAGTGTTGGTGTATTTGAGACCTGAAACAATGTTATGATTGACTTGGAAAGTGAACATCAACCTGTAACGGCTACCTTCTTTCAAAGTAAACCATAAACCCTTTGGATTTCCATCTTCTGGTACTGGAAGAACAATATCAGGTCTATCAGCAGATTTGATGGCAAGGCTAAGGATCTTCACTTCTGGCTCCAGAGTTTCTAAATTACTCATAATAATACATGCCACAAGTTAGGTCTAGGTCTAATAAAAGAAGATCCAAAACCAATAGATTTTTTCATTAGGCCTAGTTACAAGCAGTGTTGTCAACGGCTGATCGCGGAAAATAGTGACTATAGCGGCGCTACAACTGCTATAGCGCCGCTAAATGTTATCACGACGGAATTTGAAAAATACATTAGTATAGTGGTTGTATGTTATTTAGTATATACTGTTTTCAAATTCTGTTACGCTACAGCAACGCCGCTATAGCCACTATTTGACAACTCTCCATAACGTATTGTAGGGGAAAAAATGATTTGTTAAAATTACGCCATGTTATAGTGTTTTAGCGATGTTATAGCTGCTATTTGACAGCACAGGTGACAAGGCAAGAAACAATGGAACGGTTTACGATTCAATTGATAATTGGAATTCACAAAATGAAATAATGCAACAAATTTTCCCTAGTTCAAATTTGGTCAGTTATCTGTATAAACAACATAATTAAAAGGAAAAACCAGCAACACTAGAAGATTGTTTAATACATTTGCAATTACCAGATAATTAATGATACAGAAATTGTAGAATTTGTAAAGGTAACAATTAAAATAACATACTCATGCCTTAAAAAAAGATGATGCAGATTGATAGATTTCTTTTTCGTTTTTAAAATCCATGACCACTTTATAATTAATTCAATTTTGACAAAATGACATTTATTTAGTTTTAGATTGATTCAAAATCTTCAAAGAATTCATAGTATTAATTGAACTTTAGCTCATTTTGTAGCCAGCAATGCAGAAGTGCAATACAAAGAAATAACAGATATCACAAAATTTGAGACAGAAAGAGAGAGAAATTAACATAACATAAATTGAAAACCAAACAACCAATTTGATTTTTTTTTTTTCAAATGGTACCAAATGAAGAAGCAATTAATTACCTCCAACAGCATTGATGTCAACACTTCCAAGAAGCTGCTCCTTCCACCTCCTCAAGCTCTCATCATCCTAATCTCCCAAAACACAAACCAAACAATGGTTGAAAAAAGACACATTTTTTTTATTTATTCTGAAAGACAAAGATAACACAAGAAGAAAAAGAACCTTATCCTTTTCAAGTTGTTCCTTTAAGGTGCATTGAGGACCCAATTCAATCTTCCTATCATCATCATCATCTTCATCTTCAGTTGCAGCAACAGAACTCTCACTCATGTATCTGCTAAGAGTACCTCCTTCTTCATCACCACTTTCTTCAACCTTAGAGGTATCTTCTTCATTGCTTTTAACATTGTCATCAAAACCCATTTTTTCAGAATTCGAAACCCCTCCTCCAATGGTCAAAGACATCAACAACCCATCAACGAGAAAGAAATAAAAAAAAA
>JBBPBP010000002.1:5875042-5888070 GCA_037974735.1 Cicer chorassanicum
TGATTTTAGTATCCATTCAATATTCTGAAAATATATTTTAACAAAGAAACATACAATAAATTTGATTTACTCGATATTACATATTTTAAAAAACTTATATATAATAGATGCATTTATTATTTCACTGTATTTTTTATTTTTGAATTTTTTATTTATTTATTTATTTTTTGTTAAATCTGTTTTAGAGATTAAGGTGGAGTGCAATAGTAGAATTCTCTGTTACAGAAAACTGAATATTCCAGTGTCTGTACGAGATGAATTTAGTATTTTACCAAGATTTTACCATATTATCAATTTCCAAGTTTTTTCCAAAAAATATTTCTACCAACCCACGAAATTCAAGTAACTACAATCTTTATTTCTTTTTTAACTTCACAAATTACATTAGAAAAAACTTAAACATATGTTATAGATGGCTTGACATGTATTTTTTGGCGTGTTGCATTTACACATGGAATATCCAGTTGAGGCACAATAATTTTAATGTGAAAATCTTACATAAAATTTATAACAGAGAATAAGGCGTGTATACATAAAATTACATTCAATTCTTTTGATGTGTGATTGTGAATTACTAATGTGTATATAAATAATATGTTTTGTGCGTATTGATATTTTAAAGAGAGTCATGTAACAAAATAACGTGTAACAAAATATATAATGCATATTTTAGGATAAAAACAAAAAAATTTAAAGAAAATAATTTATAAGTTATTGAGTTAAAAAAAATAAAATTATTATAGTTTTTTTTTCATTTTTATAAATAAGACGATAACGTAAATTATATTGATTAAAAAAAATATTATGTCAATTGTATAAATGTAGAGTAAAATTGAGTGATATTTTAACAAGATTTTTTTTTTTTGTTGCATATAAAGTGTTTGATTTTAGTATCTATTTAATTTTCACATTCTGAAAAAATATTTTAATAAAGAAACATAAATAAGTTGTAATTTACTTATTAATGCATTTAAAAAAAAAAACTTGATATATAATAGATGCATTGATTAAATATTATTGGGCCCAGAAAATTGAGTATTTCAGACTTTTGGTTTGTGTGATATGAAAAATAAATTATATAAGTGTATATGATAATTTTGATTTGTGTGGTTTGATATAGATATACTAATTAATATAGATATTGTAGTGTATGTTAATTTTGGGTTATATAATCGGTGTATTTTATGAGTTGAATTGCGTTTGTTGGATTATGTTGTAGAGATGTATGTTTGAGTCTAATATGCGAAGATAACATAATGTACGTGCATTTTTTTTTTCTTATTACATGAATTAATCTAACAAAATGATAAATGACATGACATGCATCATGTAGATTGATACGTGTAGATCTTTATTGGATTGATATTTGTATATAGACTAAAACTTATTTTTACCAATTTTTTTAATTATTAAAATTAAATTTTTTTTATTATGACCAATTTTTAAAACTAGAATAAGGCCCAATTTTTTTAGACTAAATTATAATCAAGATGTCTATTATAAAAAAATCGGAGGGAATAATTTATAAAAAAATCACAAAAACAACTACTATAATTATAAAATAAAATTAAATTAAATTTCCAACCTAAATTCCAACTAACTTTTAATTATTAAATATATTAACCAAAATTTGATTTACTACCTCTCTCTCTAATATATTTTTGTAAATTTACAATTTAAAATTTTTATATACAATACAATGTTGACTGAGTTTGTTTCAGATTTTTTCTTGAAAAAATATGTTTTTTTAAATTAAAATTCATTTTTTATTAATTAAATGTTTATTTCAGATTTTTTATATTTATTAAAATTATACTTTTTATTTATCAATTAAAATTTTAAAAATTTGATTAGCGAATATTTTGATTTAAAATCCGCCACTAGCTAGGACTCGCTCCATCTTGCTCTAAATAATATATAAAGATGTAGGGTAAAGTGGTCTTGCCAACGTGAGAGTCGAATTCTAAGTTGGGCCCGTAATCATAATTGAAATTCTCAGAGTTTTAAAAGTCGAGTTGGACATTGTGAAAGCCACCAAAGTGGGATCGACAGATAGTTTGAGATCACATGATTTCGGTTTCGTGTTAAGGGATATAAAGAGCCAACGATGATGGAATTGGAATGGTAGTGTGGTGCAATTGGATCAAATGATAAAAAGTTAGTTACAATTTATTTACAAAACCTACGTACGTATTTATATATTTATTCTAAGGGTTATATTAATTAGTATGAAACAAACATTTGAATAAATATAAAAATAATGAATTGTCAATTTATTAGAAATTTATTAAAGAGTTATCTTTATATTTAGTAGAAAATATAAAAAAATGATAAAAAAGAAACACAAAGCCTTCGTAATTTTTTTTTTTATCATTCAACATTTTTCTTATCCTAAAATATAAGATGTGTTGACTAAATCATAATAATTAAATAAAATAGTAGTGGTGTTAAATTTAAACTGATATTATTTTTCATATTTACTACCCTTTATAGTAATTATATTGCTTATAAAAAGATTTTCTATTAGAAAAAGTTATTCTGTAATTAAAAAGTATTTTAATAAAGAAACAAACAATTAAAAATAATATTATAAAAAGAATAAAAAAGTTCATAAGATTTTATATTTAAAAGACAAGTATCAATCATAAATATCGATTATGTGCAATCACAATTCTATCAAGATACTACATTATCTCAATTGTTTAATCAAGGTGGAATGGTTAAAATTTTAAACAAAAAAATTATTTAAATTTTAATATTAAATTTTTGTTAAAAAAAACTAAAATTTATTTTTAAATCTGAATAGTCTGATTTTGATCTATCCATGCATCTAATCCAAAATCACCAACAACTTAGGAGTATTGTTTAATAATCCATACACACATAATACAACGTTGCCCTAATCAGCATGTACTTAGCCACATTGTTGGTCTCTAGTTACAAAGAGAGGCAGCAAATTTCAAAACGACAAGTTAGAAATCGCTATCTCAAACCAAACTGCGATTGACTACAGCAGCAATTTCTAGTTTTAGTGACACGATGGAGATGTGACTGGGCGTGCCCCATATCCATCCCTAAACTACGTGTTTACACGCTGGAACCATTATTATATCATAATAATATGCATTCTTTAACTAACAATAATAACATCACAAAAATAGACCAAACCACTAACTGTTTTTTACTATAAACCACTAATTTAGTTTTTATAGGACATTATTATTTTAGTTTATAACTACATAAAAAATTTAAATTAATTTTTATTTCAATTTTGATAAAAAAAATTATTATTATAAAAAATTATGAAAGACATAATCTACTATAACGTTAAAATTAAATATATTATATTTTTATAATTTGAAAATTAATTTAAATTTTGTCATAATCAAAAAAACAAATTGACATCATCTAATTTATTCAATGATTAAAATATTGGTTAATTTACCCCTACAAAAATAGGATGATAAATAATATATTATTAAGGTTAAAAGGAAGAAAAAAGGAATAGAATATACGAAGATGATGCATGGAAAGGAATCTATGCAAGAGTGGATGATGAGTGAAGGGACCCACATTATCATCGTTGAAATGATTCAGTCACCTGGTTGGAAAGCTCAGCATAACATGTTCGATCACGGAATCACGCCCTTAATGGTTAATTTTTTAGACAGCCAGACATGCATGGAGCCATTCAAAGGAGTTGTCCTAGTCACCAACACGTGGCAGCCTTCTATTGGTTGATTGTTAAGGTTAACGGCTCCAATTTAAATTAAGCGGTCCTTTTTGCTGAAGCTGTGCTGTCTGATTAGTGATGATCACTCTCCACCGCCCTTCAACTTTTCACCTAAACTATTGTCGCTTTACAGATCCCATGCTTTGTCTTTGCGGTAAAATTTCTTAACAAGTTCTAAATTCTTGAGTGCATCTCATCTCAGTGAATTTTAAAGTGGACCATGATAGTTGAAGATATTCTTTCAAACAATAATTTATAATTGGAATTAATTTCTGATATAAGATACTCAAACTTCAGAAATATACAATTATAGTACATAAATCAAATAAAAATGAGTATGTATGTAAACAATCTTAGATCTACAATATATATTTATAAAAAATATTAGGAATATTTTAATTTATTATTTTAATAGTTTATTGACAGCGATTTTAAATAGTCTCTAAATATTAATCATGAAACACTAAATCTATTTTATAACAATTGTTGACTTGTGATTCTTCCTCAGCTTGGACTTTTTATGTCTTACACACCCTTTAGATGAAGAGAAGAGGTAATTGCGGTGTATTCGACATATTAAGAACCATAACTTGTATATAGAGTGATGATGGTCGATTAGAGTTCTTATTATTCTTAAATGTATCATCAATGATGTACACTCATATTTGAATTCCTATCAATTAATTAAATAAATATTCAAATAGAAGTCCAATTAGTATTATTACTAAATTTAATCACTAATCAATTGAGACCCCTAATTTATAATAGCTAATATACAAATATGATTAATATAAGATATGTACCTACATGATTATAATGAAATATAAACAAATACTCAAATACACGTACCTTCATCGTCTTTTATAGATAAGATAGTGACATATAAATGATGTCAATTCATTTCAAGATACATATTTTTCTCTTATTTTTATCAAATCAATATAATTTAAGTTATAGTCTCGATCATAAAAATGAATATGACTATTAATGTCTATTTTTAAGATATAATATATGTGATTGTTAGAATTTTAAACATTTTTCAAATACTGACTCATGGTAAACGTGATCCATATTAAAATTTGCCTCTCATATAATGGAGAATTATTGATCTAAATTTAATCAAAAATTGTTATAGTTATAATTCAAACTTGCATTCTTACAAATAATTTGTTTTTAAACAAAACTTAATAGCCACTTAAATTCAATTACTTAGTTAATAAATAAATAAATAAACTCTGAAATTGAACTAAAATTATGATTGGTCTTTGAATATAAGCTAATTTTTAAACTATGACATGCTTAATAAATGAGTAATCAAAACAAATTATGAAGAAATTGTGTCATCTTCAACCAAATATTCGGTTGGATTAAACACAATATACTGTAATTCTTATTTATTTTATGTCAAAATCAGTACTACCTTATATTTTAACATTGTGATTATGGTCACAACATCTACCATTGAGAGACTAACTATTACGGTGTCATATCCATGTAATGAATAGAAATTTAGTGAATTTAAAAATAAATAAATTTACTCTATAAATTTTTATTTATTACATAAATTATAAAAATAACATAAAACTAAAAAAAAATTGTAGTATGAATAAATTTGATATTCAGCTCAATTAAAAAAATGACATTCAACTAAAGGAGGAGACACTTTAGCTTACGTTCCAAATAGTAGTCGTAATAGATTATTGTTTGTCGTTGGTCTAATTTTTTTTTTTGTTTTTGGTTGATAGTACATTACAATTATTTGATATTTAAAATGTTTAATTTATATAATAATAATTTTTTAAAGTAATAAACATGAGTAATTATGATATACTAATACTATAAAATATTTTATATCTTTAATACATACAAATTAAATTATATTCTCTTTAGCAATTAATATTATATTTTTTCAGACATATTTTTTTTTCTTCTTTTTTTACGATCACAAATAACAATATATCTTGATAGTATAGATCGCTGATCATGGTCATGAAGATCCATGATAATGTTTTTTATTTTTAAATATTTTCATAGCCAACATGATAGTGTCTAATACCAAAGGAACAATAAGACGTGTACGATTTTGAAATGAATACAAATAAAGGACAAAGGCTAATTTAGCAGCGTGATTCGTGACATGATCAAATCGCTTTCAGTATGTATTATTTGAGCAGGATAAATGTAAACTTTTTGTTAGTGTTAGTAAATTTAAAAGTCTTTTATATCTGAGATATTAACTTTTTATTCCAAATTTTTTTTATAAAAGAAAACACGATAATACATCACTTGTAATAAAAAAAAAATCCAAGAGCAACCCTTTTGTTATATATAAATCAAGAAATTAGATTTGATAACAAAAACAATAAAAAATTATTGTGCTTTTAAATCACATCATTTTATTTTAATAATGATATTTTATATGAAGTGAATCGAGAATAATAATTAAAGATATTGACAGCTGAGTAGTGATTCTTATCGTGGAGGGGATAGTATTTGTAATTGCAAACACTCCTCACTCAAATCAAATATGAGATTGAATAGTGTAAAAGATCTTTATGTAGTAGTTGTTTATCTTATGTTGTTGCTAGAACAACATATTAAAAGTGCAATGGCACGAGGGACAAAATCTTTGAATTTCTTGCCTTGGTTTTCTCCTACCACCGTTGGGACTAGGGTTTAGTGATGACATATTACATTGGTTGTGCACATGATATTAGGCCTTGATGATGGAATTTCAACAAAGTATTGATAGATACAAATGATAATATATAAATGGGTAGAATACAAATAATAATGTGTATCTTGAATTTATAGTTGTCTATGAGAAATAAGAGTGTGAGAGAATTATTCTCTTCTTAGTGATGAATTGGTGGTTAGAATTTGAATGATCTAATAAACAATCATCTTATGGGTGCGTTTGTTTGAGCTTAAATAAAAATGATTTTTAATTTAAAAAATTTAAAAATTATTTTGTAGAGATTTGTCTAAAAATGATTTTTTTTATTATTTCCGTTTGTTTACTATTATAAAAATGATTTTTTTACAAAAATGATTTTTAATCTGTTTGTATACAATTTTATAAAAGTGATTTTTTAAACTACAAAATTACCATAAAGGACATGACTTTTATAATATCCTACAAATTTTTTAAGTTTAATCCATTTTTTATACACATTTTAAAATTGATTAATATACCTTAAGTACTCATCAAAAAGCAATAAATAAACACAAAAAAGCAAAAAAAAATAGTATCAATATATGAAAGATGTAAAAATAAAATGATTCAAATAAAAAGCGTAGAAACAATAAAAAAAACTATGTGAAAAAATTGAAAAGGGGAAGGAAATTTACTTATGAAAAACCTATATGAGAGCCTCATAGAAGGAGAAAAACTGTCACAATTGAGTGCGTGAAACTGATGCACTATGGAGCGTGAAACTGATACACTATGGAGAAAATCCAGTAAAAATTGATGGAGGGTAATTTTGGATTTTTAAAAAAGGGTAAGGGTAATTACATCATTTTCTCTTATAAGCGAGTTAAGTTCCGTGTTTTGAAAAAAAATTGGCATCCTTCTCTCTCATCTATCGCAGTAGCAAATGTGAAAAGCTACTATTTTTAGCTTTTCATTTTTAGCCAAAAAATGATTTTTAAAAAATTTGAAACAAATACCCCTCAAACCCTAGAAAATGATTTTTGATTTTAAAAAAATAAATTTTTTCATGAAAAAATCTGAAACAAACGCACACTATATAATCACCAAAAAAGTGTAGATATCTATCAGCAGATTAACAAAATGAAGAGTTCAATCTATCACATATTATTTATACAATATAATCAAAAACATAATTTCATTTATATTTAATAATATAAAATTATTACATAAGAGTATTTAAATAATTGATATTAAAAATAATATATTTTAATTATTTAATGTAAAATTATCTATAAAATCCAATATTTGAGTTTTCGATGGAATGAATCTTAAGGCAAAATAATAATTGTACAGAATAATAGAATACATAATATCTCCATTCAAATAGTGAATGGACTCGCAGCAGGGCCGGCCCAACCCATTATGAGGTCTAAAGCGAAATTATTAGACGAAACATTTTCAAAGTTAATAAATAAATTATTAATATTTTTATTAAAAATTGATCTTACGTACATTTTTTTGATGCAAAATCATTTATCAAATTATTGTAATCGATTTTGTTTAACAATTATTTTTCAATCGATAATAAAGCTAATCCATTTAATTTTTTTTTCTAGTTTCAGCCAAATATATAGAAAAGGTTGATCTATGCTACAATTGAAAAAAAGAATAATAATTTAGAATATATATATTTACTTAATACTTAACAGATTACAGATGAAAAATAGACGAATAAATTAAAAACATATACCTTAATATAATTTGACCACTGACAAGAGTTACTGCCACAATGAAAATTCAAAACGAAAAACAAAATCAAAGCAAGGAATAAAGAAATAGGGCCAAGGGTGAAAAAACTTTTTGTCGTGTTGACAGGAAAGTTTCAGACGAATGATTATAAGAGACATTTTTTGTAAAAAATATAAGATCATTTTTAGTGAAAAAGAATGCAGGAAAGTTTCAGACGAATGATTATAAGAGACATTTTTTTGTAAAAAATATAAGATCGTTTTTAGTGAAAAAGAATGCATTTAATATTAAAAGATTCATTTAACGGTATAATATCTCATCCTCATAAATAGTTGCATCAATTTTAATTGGCTAATTAAATTTTTTTTTGGAGGCTTTATTGTTTTTATATATGGTTAAAGAGTTTTGATAATATATTATTGGGCCTCTATCGTATAAAAATTAAAGTAAAAAAATTATCTTTTGACGAGACCTAAAGTAAAGGTTTTAGGCGCCTCCCCCTTGGACCGACTCTGACTCGCGGCTGTTATAAGTTATGGAATTATTATTATTTTTTTTTAAATTTATTGGAAGTAATCTTATTCAAAATGCTTATCAAATATAAATGTCTTTTTCGATAGAAATTTAAAACAAATTAGTGTATTCCTACTCTCGTTGGTAAATTATAGAAATTTAATTTGCCGGTTTTATGAAGACGATTATGACATAATTAAGTGCATTAGGGGAATATATAAGTAAGATTATTTTGACATATGAGAATGGTGTGATGTGGCACATGAAACGGGTGGAATAGGGGGAGTGTCACGAGTGTACGACGTGGAAAGCATAAGCATGTGGGACCATGTGGATTTTTCATCTTTTGCAAAAGGAGGGGTTCCCAATGCTATGCTTAAACACAAATAGACCCATTCAGGGAACCAAAAGTTGTCCACGCAATTAACCTCTTTTTCTTTTCTTGTTTTTTATTTCCTATTTTTTTCTCAAGTGGGTCCACATTTTCTTTTGGACGGTAATGATATCCATTCATGACGGGTCCCTCATCATGCACCGCCCTACTTCCTTTCTTGCCTTTTTCATTTCGCTACTTGTCTAACCTCTCTAATGTCTATTTCAATTTTTGCTTACTAAAACCTACTCACAAACCTTAAATTTCGTTAACATTTAATTTCACCATATCGTACATTCGTTTTCTTTTTTATTTTCTTTTTTCATGAAAAAAGTTTATGTAAATTGTTCTGGAGGCTTGTCAAAATCTATGAGCTGATCTCAAAATTTGATAGAAATATTTACAAATTACTATTAACAAGATTTTCTTGGAAATATATTTTTTAATTTTTATTAATTTCATCTCAAAATATTAAATTTATTAATTAAATTATAAAAATAATTGTAAAATTTTATAATATTATATTTTTTAATTTAGTATTTATAAGTGTGTTTAGGATTTGTTGATTAAGAACATGTAAGATGATTCTAGATACTTTTATAAAAAAATAATTAGTACAACTAAAAAATTAAAGAAAAAAACTTTTATTCTATTTGTTTTTCATTTATTATTATATAAAAACTTTAAACAAGATTAATTTTATAAAACGGAGGAGTAGAATAATTCACCGTAATATGTGATTTCGACAAACCAATAACCAACCGTAATATCAACCGTAATCATAATGATAATTATAATCGTATAGATTTAGTGACGTGGTAGTACAATTTTACGGGCACCTAGATTTACTCACTGACACTCAGCACATGATACTGAATCTGATAATAGTATCTGCCAGGGCTGGAAATGGTTCATGTAATTTTCATTCAATGAGTACTGGCAATAGAAAAAATTACTATAATCAGTACAACACCCATTAACCAAAGTCTTAATTATGCATATAAACTGCCAAATGCTAATTTCACCATATGCTGAAGTATGTTGTGTACGAAATCAGCGCCGAATCAGCGCACACATGTATTATTCTTGTCTATAAAAATTTATTGAATTTTATGTTTTATGTATTTTCATAATTTATGGTAGCTCCATTTTTAGTGTCTAGCTGGCAAACTTTTAAGTATGGGAAAGGTTGGGTCGCATCTAGTGTTTAGAGCACATATTTTAATTTAAAGGTGTTAGCTACTATGAGGAAAAAAAGTTTATCTTCTATTTACATTCAATAAAGTAAATAAAATTTAAAATTTAAAAATTAAAGGATTTTATTATATTAAATGTATAATTGGTTATGATGTATTTATAATATAATACTTATTCTTGATTTATTATTAAATGATAAATATTATTTACTTTATTTTTTCAAATTAGTTATTTATTTTAAAAGAGTCAATCGTTCTGTTCACATAACACATTGAACCCCCACTCAAGATAAAATAATTGTCCCTCCTATGAACAATGACTCCATCTCATGGATCCATGTAAAACAAATTAAAATTTTCGATGAACACATAACATATTATTTGCATTCGATTAATGTTTAAAAATCTTTTGAAATTTTAATAATGGTCAACAACATTTTTGAAAGAAAAAGTTCACTATCCTACTCATTCAAGGTGTACCAGTTCTCAGCAGACAACTTATCAAACTAATCCACCTTTTAATTTGTGTTTAAAGTAATCTAAATTATTAATTTTTAGACTAAAAACTATTATATTGAGTACTTTTATGTATTCAATGTGAGACTCATAACTTTGTCACATTTTTTAAGAGCCAACAATTTTCGTTCTATCAATATTGACTCGATGATAACTATTTCTTTTTTTGCGACTTCATTCACATATCACTACTCCTTAGAGTACCTTAATTCAATTTATAGGTATTTTTTGTGGTTCAATTATCAATGAGAGCACCAATTGTTAATACATAAGCACACAAGAAGATCTCAATCCAAAAGACAAGTCTATTACGTGGAAAAGTCTCTTGATTTAGTACCATATTAAATACTTCTATCTACCCAATGAGACTCCTAACAATGACCCAATTTAATCTCCGAGAAAAATAAAAGCACATTTTACTTCTCAAGAAAAATAAACTAAGGCAACTTAGTCCATACTTAAACGAGTGTCAAAATAGACAAGTCTCTAACAATAATTTTAAAGGGACAGTTTGATCTTTGACAATAATTAAAAAGAGACAATTCGATCTCTGCCATAGAAAAATTCCCTATATAACTTATTGTTCAATTAATCGTCCATTTTTCAGCAAAATATTTTGAATGAGTTGCATACTATTCACTTAATTATAGAACAAATATTACTTGACAATCATAATAACTAATTTCAAAATGAGCTTATTCACTAATGTAACCCCATCTCGACATTGCAAATGTATGAGTTAAAATATCATTTATGAGAACCAATTGTATAAACTAAAATAATGTATATTAGTAAATTAATTCAGATATCTCATAACCTGAAAATGACTTAGGTTTTAACAATGAAAACAATAATTAAAAACTATATTAATTGACAAAAAATAATGAAAAATAAATTATTTACGAATGTTTATAAGGATCAAAATATTGTTTTTTAATTAGGAATGTTCACATATACGGGTCAACTTGAAACTTAGTCACCCTAGTCAATCCAACTTGCATTTCAATCCAAATTATTCAAATTTAGATCTAATCAAAACTGGCAGTTTAAAGATTTGTTGTTAATTTAATTGTTTTATGTATTTGTTTTGTGGATGCATTTGAAGTATTTAAAAAAAAGTTGTGACAAAATTTTATAATTTTTAGATGTTCGAGTATTAAAATTTAGTTAGATATTTTTGAATAAATTTTTTTTTTTTTCTTTTTGACATGTGAAGCCAACTCGTTTGTGATCATGTCAATTTTGTTCAGGTTCGATGTAAAAATTGCAGGTTGAAAATTCAATTTAATTCAAATAAAATTGATCAAATCACGTACCAAATTTTGTCAAAACTAATTAATTTGTATTCCGCCGTGATATTATTTTTTTTATTTACCCTATTAGTGATATTTAAACTTCTTTGCTTACCCTATTAGTAAAATAATAACTTACTAGAGAGAGTTAGTAGGTGGCAAATAATATTGAATTGTATTTTCAATGTACTTGTAAAATAATTTTTTTAAAAAATTGAATGGAAAATAAAAATGAGTAGTTGTCCTTCATTTCGTATATATACATGTATCAAAATAATTAATTCCATTTTTTTATGTTATTTTGAAGGGATAAATAAACAAAAAGAAAAAAACATTGACAACTAGACATATTGATGTATTTTAATTTATAGAGCAGTCTGTTTGAAAAAGATTCTTACAGATGATGATCACACCACAGACACATACACTTCTACCACTATTCAAAACTTTATGCATCTATATATACCACCTTCATTTTGATCACCTTCTCATCTCACTCACTACCACTCTTAATTTCTCTCTTCCTTCCTTCTTAATTCACACACCCTTTTTCTTTCAGCTTTATTTCAATCCTCTCTTTTCCAAATGGCCAGTGTTGAGGTAAAATAACTCAGTGAGATACAGTTATTAGTTACTTTGTTACTTCGATTATTTTAGTTACTTTGTTACTTCCATAGTTTTCATTTTCATGTGTAAGGAATCAAAGCTTACTAACACAATAATACAACTATTTATAAATTTCTTCATTGTCTCATTTAAATTGCTGTGATTCATTATCGACCAATTAACAAATCAATTAGATCTTCCTATTTTCCCTTTAATAACGTGTGATCTACCAAATTATATATTACATTTGTGATGGCAATACAGTTATAAGTCTCTTGCAATAATTTAATCTCAGCATATTTGATTATCATCAATATACACAAATCAACACTGTAATTTTTCTTTTTTCCGATATCATTTTAATTTTGTCTTTGGCTCAGATCATATATATATA
>JBBPBP010000002.1:5888270-5915833 GCA_037974735.1 Cicer chorassanicum
TATATATATATATAAAATCACCGGTGGATGATTGCTTAACAAAATAGTTTAACTCATCAATAGATCAATAACTTAATTGATCATCTACTAGTATTTATATATATATATATATATATGTATATTAGCACTGGTGGATAATTGCTTCATCACAAACTAACTTAATTGATCAATAGATCAATACATCACAAAATTAAAATTGATCAATAGATCACAAATAACTTATATAATATACTGCTAAGTAGTTCTATGTGGACCTTTTTATCTTGTATCCAAAGCAAAGATAGTTTAACTAAGTTTTTTTTTACTAGAATTTTACTTCAAAGTTCTATTCATGTCATGTTAATTAACATAATGTATGTTTTTAACAGATTATGATGTACTATAGTTTTTTATTATTATTTGATGTTTCATTTGTGTATACTTCAAGATTTTGCTAAATAAAGATGGTACTTGCAGGTTGCACATCAAGCACCAGTAACAGCAGTGCAAGAAAATGAACCAACCATCGAGGTAATCGACACTCCAGAAACAATCACAGAACAACAACCAGCCACTGAAGTTACTGAGGCCACAGAACAACCAGAAGCTGAAGTTCCTGCCACCGAAGAAACAATCGAAGAACCAACCGAAACAGCAACAGAAGAAGCCCCAGCTGCTCCAGAAACCCAAGATCCACTTGAAGTTGAGACCAAGGAGGTTGTAACAGAGGAAGCCAAGGAAGAAAACACAGAAGCACCTACAGAAACAGAGGAATCACCTGAAGAAGTGAAGGAAGAGGCAGCAGTGGAAGAGCCTACTGCAACCATTGAAAATGAGTCAGCAGCACCACCAGCAACTGCAGAGGTGGAGGAGGAGAAAGAGAACAAACCAGTTGAGCCAGTGGAAGCTCCAGCAGCTGTAGCAGAAGTTCCAATTGAGACTCCTGAAGCTTAGACCAATGGACACAGGGTGTGAATGAATGGAACTGCAAAAAGAAAGTTTATATGGTCCTACCATTTTGCATGTTGAGGTTGAAAAAGCTTTTCTATTTATTATTTCTTTAGTTTCCTTTATTAAAGTTATTATTACCATTATTGTTATTATTATGGTAAGTCTATCGATATGGTTATGAATTCATATGGAGGGTATAGCTATCTATCTACATCAGTTATGTATGGCACTTAGCTCCATGTCAGCATATACATGAAGTGATGGCCATGTGAAATTCTATTGCATGAGTTGTGTATTGAAGTGAGCTAAGTGGCTATAGTTGTTGGGAAGGTTACATGAGTTTGTCATGGTGTGTTACTGTGTTTCTCTAGATTTGAATAAATGATATTTATTTTATAAGGAATAATTATTTCTCATGTTTTGTTTTTAATTGGGCATGAATCAGTATAAAATACATAACTACTAATAAGTGATTGGTGAACAGTAAATGTTGTAACCTTCACCGAGAACTACTCATCATAAAACAATGCACTACTAAGTGGTGTAAATTTCATTTTCTCTATTGAAAACTCCAAAGTCAAAACCATTGAAGCTTGAAACGAAAAGCCAGATACACTAATAAATTTTAGAGAATGCAGGAGTTGTAGAAATGCTAATTCTTAATAATGGGGAAGAGTTGCTCTTGGAGCATAATTGTCCTAACTTAAATGTCACAGCATGACTAACTCATAGTTATCTACTAGCTATGTTGTCAATCCCGTGCGATCCTGCGCGATCCTGCTATCCCGGTGCAATGGAGGGGCTGACCGTGACGCCACCGACCGAGAAAACGCGTTTGCCGGTAGTGGCGCTCCCAGCCACAAATCCCGCTGTCATTGCAACCTGCTATCTCAACCCGACCCGCTATTGGACTCGCTCTAGGAGTTTTTCAAAAACACGAATTTTTTATTTATTTTTTATTCTTCATTAAAGGTATCTAGGTCATTCTGCTCCCACTTAAGCCTTAATTTTTTATTATTATAAATCCACAACGGGGTTGGTTCGACATTGTGAAAAACAAACCGTTTTCGTTCTTTTCTTACTCCGTTCAACATCATTTTGTGTTGTTCTTGCTCTGTTCAACATCGTTATGTTCTTGTTCTATTGTTTTCGTTCTTTTTTTGACTTTGTCTGCTCTGTTATCTATTTTGTTGATTACAATTACTATTAGTACTTGATTTTGATTGATTTTGGTTATTAAGTATGATTACAACCTTTAATTTTGTGTATTTTACTATTTTTTTTAGTATTTTGTATACTGTTTGTATTTTATGCTTAGTTTATATATTATTTTTTGGCCTTCGCAACAAGGGTCATCTTGCTATCTACAATCCCGCTATCCTACTTTAAAGGTCCGGCGCTCTGCATTGCTATTTGAGACTAACAACATAGTCTACTAGAATGAACAAACATCAAAACTTACTTACCTTCAAAACTGTTTTGTTGACTCTTGATCCACGAATAAACACTTACCAAAAAATCAAAGACATTAAGAATTATAAATAAATAAAACAATTGGGGAAGGAGTTTATCATAAATTAAAATGACTAATGATTATTTTTACAGATGTTCCTAGTGGTATTTGAACTTCTTTCTTTTGAGGTTAGAAGATCAAATTCTAACCACCAAGAATTGATTTCGAGAACAAAAAAATGGAATAATCCTATCTTATATCCTAAATATGTACCGAAGGTGAGTATTGGTATGTCTATGTACAATCAAAAAATTCAAAACCACTGTAAGCCAAATTGCAGGTATTCACCATTCATGGAGTACCAAAACTGCAGCTGATGTGTTCTTGAGTGATGACCCGAAGGCGATCTTGCATGATAGCCAAAGAAGAATACGGGGGAAAGCACAGCTCATAAAAGCATGTGTGAGATGATGGCAAATGACTATCAAGTTCACTGGTTTTGCAAATGTGTAGACGGGAATCCAAGCCATGGAAACCTTCAACTGGTAAATGTTTCACAGATGTCCAAAAGAACAGAAGAACCTTCCTTTGCTCTACCGACATCCTTCCGACGATCTGCAAGTTTTTTTTTGATAGAATATAATATTAAAAATTAAACACCAAGTATCATCGTTCTTGCATATTCAAATGATGAGTTATTTTAAAAATATTCCAGAAAGAACTATTTCAAAAGCTTCAATAACTAGATGTTTTTACTTAAAATAATATCTTAAAGAATTATTGAATGTGAACATAAGATAAACGGAAGTATTAAAACTTCTACATTCTAGCATTTTGGAATTCATTATAACATTGATTTTAACAAGATTCTGCAAAGGTAAATATGACTGCACTATGGTATTTTAGAGTTAAATGGCCCATATTTGAACTTTTTTTTATAATAGAGCATGGTAATATGGTGTCGTTTGATCCACTTAATCAGACACACTTAATGGAAAAAGACTTGATTGTTGTTATAAACAAAGTATCAAAATTATTATTTCATGCATCACTAACAAAAATGATAGAGATGTGTAGGAGGAAGTGGGCCAACTACTGCACAACGAGGGAACAGGCCCAAAGTTTGGAGGGTTTATTGTAGGATGTGCAAGAGAGGACCAAAAGGAGCTGAATGAGAGAGTTAAGGCATGATCAGTTAGTTACAATAGAGTAGGGGGGCGGGGGTATCAAAGAAATTCTTTTTATAGAAAGAGAGTGAGATCATCAAGATCCTTCTTGGTGAGGGAGCCTATTGGCTTGGGCTGGTAGTAGGGTCTGTTTCCTTCTAGCATTTCCTGTTTTTATTTTCACTTCAACTAATAAACATAAGAACATATAGCTTTAATAATTTTCAGAAATTTTGAAAATGTTATATTATTGTTTTTGTTGTTTTTGAAAATGGATTTTTCCTAGTTTGCCTTCCATCTTCTCTCTGTCACAAGTGTTCACTACATGAGTCTTTCATCTCCTTGTTAGCAATTCAAAATGAACATAAATTTTAGAAAATGAAAACTAAAAATGTTTTCAAAGAGTAAACAGGGCCGTCATTCGACCAAATTTCTTTTTCTTTTCTGTAATTGCTTGATTCTTCAATACAAATTACAGATATTATAAAGTAATATTTTCTCTGAACCTAACAAAAAACATGTTACTATTTGGAGGCATAAATGAACTGAAGGGAAACATTTATACAAAATATAGCAAATCAAAAGTTGAACCTAACAAGGTTAGATGAAAGTAGTAATTAAAACAAGCACAGAAGAGAACTCTAGCACGACTGATGACCAGGTAAGGAGAGAAGTAGATTTCAGAAGTGGTTTTATGTTGAAACAAGCCACACAATTCCTTCATAGAAAAGGGGAAACTTTACAAGTAATCAAGACTAGAGGACATGGAAATAGAAACAGGCTTAGAGAACAAGATACATGTTGCCCAATAAAGTCATTCAGGCCTATAAACTATTCATATAGGGGGAAATTGATTTAGTTTGTTCTTGAATATGAAAATAAATATAACAAATTTACACTTGCGAGGAATTTGAAAAATGCAAGAAAAAGGGAGAAAATAAAATAAAAAATAGGCAATATAAAGGTAAAGACAATGTGATTCCATGAGATCAGTAGCCTACTTACCTCCCAAAACCAAGATATCTGACGATCAATATCTTTATAGCCATTATACACAGTATGTGCCTTCCAATCTTCAACAGAAATGGCATTTTCACTCCCATGCAGCATCCAATCAAGTTCTTCAAGCTCTAAAGATTGAAAGAACTCTTGGCTTGAGCCGGACAGAATATCAGCAAAACCCTTGGCAAAATGTGATACCTGCTTAGATATGGATGTTACAAAACGATTGTGTATAAGAAGACGGACATACTCCTCCCTGTTCTTACTATCCACAACGCGGCTTTCCCCACCAAGGCAAAGCTCAATCACTTCCCTGCGTCCTAATTCCCACACCTCTGTGGCAAATGTCAGTCCTAATGTATCTGCATCAATAGAATCAGCATCCATATTCAATATTTGCTTGCAGCTACTATACATTATAGGATCTGCATCCCGGATATCTTCTAAAGTAATATATTTCCCAGCCAATTGCCCATAAAACACACGATCAAAAACAATTCCCACGTGCACCTTACTCCTTAAAGCTAATGCAATAATACGTCCACAGAAGCTGAAATACTCTAGGTGCAGAGGATGTATCTTAGATGCTGCAGACAAGTAGAAGATTATACTAAATATGATTGCACAGAAGCTCTTCAATAATATCTATTGACAAAAGATATACCACAAAACACATCAATACTCGCGACACTTCCTAAGCAACCATAGTCCCTAACGGTAGTCAATGGGAACTCAAGTTTAGTGATACAATGCTACAGGCCAGACATATTACACAATCCAGAGTTGAATGGTGAACTGGCACATCATCAATTCACTATAACTCTTTTTTCCCTTCCTATCTCATAGCATACATTTCAATTTATCCACAGCAGATTTTGATATGTATAAATCCTAGATAAAAAATAATAGTTTAAAGTTATACCAATGCTCTGAATTTTGGATGTAAAATAGTAGTTTAAAGTCATTAGGATAGGGTAAGGTTGCAGGAAAATTGTTATTCAACTCGCAACGAAAAATGACACTTTGACATACCAAACAAGCGAGGAGGAGAAAAAATAAGTAATGAATTAAGTAATAACTGAGCTCATCCCTTGAACACATAATAGTTATTGTCTAAAGCGCAGTTACTATAATAAGTAAATGGACAGAGTACATTACATGGGATTGTGATCAACTAATTTTTGGCAACCTTCTGTTACATGGTTGTCACGTTTGATCAAAACTGGACTCCTCCCTGTTTTTGGTGAGTTGCATCGCCTAAGGCAACCGGGAAAAGAAGTTCTATTCAGGGAGAAAAAAGAGGTTTCACAGGAAGGAGTCTCTTAAAAAACTGAAGTTTAATTGAGTACCTCTACAACCCAGAGGAATACTGATATTAAATAAATGACCTAACCTAAACTAAATCATCGGGGTACAACCAAGTTTACTGCCTTTCAACTGAAGTCTAGCACTTTATAAACCATCGCTGTTTTTTAAGTCAGATGTTACTTATGATGTAGGATGTTTTTAACCTACGAACTCACATTTTATTTTGTAGGGACCAGCCTTATTGTTTAATATACTTTGTGAAAGAGTTTTACGCCCTTGAACACTAGGTCAATATTCTATTATCCTAAGAAATATCATTTTGTAAACATTTATAAATCTTTTCAAATCTATGTTTCTTTTGAAAGGACACGAGAACAATATAATTGTCATTGATAATACTCCGAATGCATAATAGCAGTAGAGAAAAAAATATGCATTTAGATTTCCAGACGAAGCTCACCAGCATTAGGGAAAAATCTCCTGCGGTCATTTGGACATGCCATAAAAAGAGCATTTTGCGGACTAAATATTTCCTGACACACCAAAACAAACCACTCCCTCAGTACACCCGGTCCTGTAGCATCCTCATTTTTGAATTCCATAAATAGACCACTCTGCAGAGATTTAGGCTTAGCTTGTGATATGTACTCAAAAGATTCAGCCAACAACTGAGACCTGTCAATAAGCATCTCATGAAATTCCCATAATTCATCTTTTAAATCATGGAAGAATTGCGTCATCACCAAGTGCCTCCTGGTTTCAAAATCAGTCACACTTCTGTTCTTGAGAACCCACCTATGATCATCGGTAGGCTCTGAGTACTTAACAATCAGATGAGATAGCATACTTTTTCGACGCAACAAAACTCCCCAAAACTTATCTTCTGCGCCTGTATAGAGCTTAGAAATGTGATACAATTCCTTCAAGATGGAAAGATAATGATACCACCCATAATAGATAACACTCCTACCCCCTTCCTCTTGTTCCTTGTTAACCAAGCAACCCTCCATGCCTTGAAGGCACTCATCCATTTTGCTCAATAACTGAATAAATATAATACGAAAGCGATCAACTACATGTGCAATCAAGGAATCTTCCTCACACAAAAATCCACAATCCACAGGTACATCAAACGCTGCTTGATGCTCCGCGATTCCAATCCTCAAAGGAGCAGAGAATTTCTCAAAATCATGAACATCTCTACACAATAATGTCTGGCTAGTCGGAGAATTCAAACTCAAATCCAAAAACTTCAACAACTTATCTGAAATCTCAATAACACAATTAAAACCACCCTGAAACAAAATCCTCCGTTTAGTATCCCTATCACTAACACCACCAACATTCTCCAACAATCTTCCAAAACTACCTCGGCAAACAACATACAAAAGATCATTACTCTCAAACCCTACCCCTCTAAGCAATTCACAAAACTCCAAAACAACTTCAAAATAAATAACCTGCAACTGTGCGCTCTCAACATGATCACAAAATATCATTAATTGCCGAATACAAAAATCAGCAATGCCTTTATTATTTGGGTAAGGGGAATTGTAAAGAGTTACCATTAACAAAGGAACTTTCATAAACATGAAAACGGAAACAGATTCTTTATGTTCCATAAACTTCATCATGCGACTATGAAGGATTCTTGAAGCGTCTTTCACCGATTCACCTTTACAAAGACGAAGAATCAACGAAACTGTATCGTCTACAGCTTCACAACCCATAGGAAACCCCATACTCCTTAAGTGTCCAATCAATTGAAGACACGTGTCGTTTTCAATGCCGCATTCAGCAAGACTCTGTTCACTACGAAGCTGTTTTCCTCTGTATATTAACCGTTGATATTGAATCGGAATTTTGGTTTTTAACGAAATCGATTTGAGAAGTGATTTCACTGTGTCTTCTCTTGAAGCACGAATCACTAAGCTGCTGCACGTCCACATCATGCGTACGAAGAATTGTAACTGTGACGCCGTCGTTTTGGTGTCGTTTTTCATCGTCGAGGAGGAAGAGGTGTGGTCGTTTAATTTGTTTTGGTTGAATGAGTCGACGGGGAGGGTTTTGGGGACTGATGGTGAAATTTAACTTTATACCTCACCGCCGTCGACGGCGAAGAAAGCGGTATGTTTGTTAGCGATGACGGTTACAGAGTGAGTGATGAAATAAAAGTTGTTGCGTATTTATAAAAAGAAGCCTAAAAAGGCTAAATCGTAATCTCGTACCAAGTCTAATCGCGCGAAGATTCTGTTAAAAATTGAGTTAAGAATCTTGTCTTAAGATTCAATTTTTTTTTCTGACAGAATCTTCTCTTTTCTAATACAACTTTTTTTTACTAAATCTTAAGATTGAGTTATATAATTATTTTTTAGTTGTATATCTAAATATAAAAAAAAATTAAAATTAGTATATTTAGTTTTAATTTTTAATTAGATATATAATCTTTTAAATACTATTTTTATTTATATTTTATTTTAAATGAAATATAATACAAATATGTAATTCATTAAATTTCATTTATCAGGTAGTTTAGTTTAGTAGTTTGTGAAGGTTAACTCAATGTCTCAACGACCCCCAAAAATTTTAATTAGTAAAATTAATATATATAAGAATTTGGAGTATTATTTGAAGAAGTCAAAATGTATTAATATTATTTTTTCAAATACAAACATGTAAATGTATCATCTATTTTAAAATAAAATAAAAATTTAATAGAAGAACTATAAAATAGTAACCCACTGAGACATAATTTTTTCAAGAAGTCAAATATATTAACACCATTTCTCCAACCAAAAAAAAGATGCTAAGAAAAGGAAAGAGAGTAATACTAAACTCTATTACAAAATCAACTGAGGAATTGTAAAATAGCAACCCACCAACACAACAAACAATGAAGATGTTGTACTTTTCCTTCTAGAAAAAAATAAGGAGATTTAAGTACCACTCACTTAATGTGTAATAGTTTTTTATTTATTTTCAACCACCGTCAACATAAAGTTTGATTTGATCAGAAAAATATGATAATCAGTTTTTTTGATGTGCTTTAAAAATCGCAAAATTATATGCTTTATACCAAATAAAGCATGTTGTAAGGTTTTGTTGTGAATAACACTTCTCACCCTTTACAATTCAGCACATAATACCACAAAACTCAAAAGAGGGGACATTCAAAAAATAAATTTTGTAACGATACATCTTTTTCACATATATCCGAGCAGAAAAAAGAATTCAAATTACTAACACCATTTTAAACGATGTTATCTTTTGTTGGAATTCTATCAAGCAATAATCTTTAAACAAATAAAGATACCTTTAAGGGGACCATCTTATTCCAAACAAAATCTCCAATTGCAGAATGAACATTACACTCATCTTCATATAACATTTGATAAACTCCTTTAACAGAGTAATTGTCACCAAAAGCATTTTGTCACATCCACCTGTTATATATATAGTCTTGCACAAAAAAAATTTCCAACTGAAAAATACATTCTAACACAAAGTTCTCGTCTCAACAAAAGAGAATTCCTTCTCCATCTCCACACAAACCCTTCTCCTCGTTTGACAATATTAAACATAGCATTCATAATCACATTCTTATCTAAAGATAAGTTAAACAATCTAACAAATATTTCACAGAGAGACATCCCATCCATACACACATATCATACCAAAATAAAAATAAACTATCTTGACCATTACCCACACTATTAGAGAGGTTGGTGTTAAACCAATTACCAATAGTTGGCCTCCCTGCCACTAATTAATTGAATATCTCTCCACCAAATGAAATATTTACTAAATCCCTCCTAATATGTATACATTGTTATTTTAAAGGATAATTATACATCATAATAGTTTTTTTTGTGGTTTTCATATTTCGAAACATTGAATGATTTTTTTATTTTCAATGTCAATGAAAATATCTCTATATAATTAATTAAACAATTATTTAACTACTCCCATCTCATGCAATTTCACATGTAATTCTTAATAATATTCATTTAACAAATATTTAATTATTCAACATATCTTTATCAAATGCATAAAAGGAATCTTTAACACAATTGATTTATAAATAGATAAATATATCTAGTTTTAAAATTTTATTGTCAAGTAGAATTGAAATTTATATTTCTTAAGTAATATTTTAGTTTTTTGATAAAAACGGATGCATATTTCACACTAATAACATGATTATAAAAATTCTAGTAAAAATTTATAGTATTATATGTCTTCATGTTTGACTCAATAACTTATTCGTCGTAAATTTGACAACAACAGTATATATATATACATATATATATATATATATATATATATATATATATATATATATATATATTAATGTCTCAAAAGTTTATTAATATTTAATTTCTCTTGTTTTGGTTAAATTAATATCAATCCAAACATTCTCTAATCCATAAGAACATGAAGCAACATATCAATACATCATAGTAAATAAGATGTGACACTTCTCCGACATATCAACTGTATGTTCAAAGCCTCCTATATCCCTCCCTTTTCATTCTCAACGTGTCAATGAGCATTATTTCTACCTCAATCACTTTCATCTTTTTTTGCAAGTGCTGCATCAAATGATAGAACAACCAAAGCTAAAACCGGCACATTAATTGTGATGACATAATTAGCTCGTATAAAATTAAGAAGGGTTTGGAATAGTTATTTTTCTCACAATCAAAATCAAAATGATATACAGAAGAGAACCCGAACAAAGCACACACAAAAAATCCCATAATTCACTTTGAAAAATGAAATTAAAGAGACATATAAGCATTATTCATGAAAGTTGCAATATTTTTTAAGCTAAAAGAAATTAAAAAATGGAAACAAATAAACAGAGTACAAAAAACTAACATAAGAAAAAATAAAACCCTAAATTAAGGAGGTTTCACACTCCTTAAGTAGGTATTGTACAACTGAACATCTTTCTGCATATTTGATTAGAAAAATGGTTTTTCAAGCATAACAATTACAAAACATATTTCACCATCTCCTTTAAAATAGTACTGTACCTAAATATGAAATTCTAAATTGAGTTCTGAATTAATTCGGCATCCAACGAATTCTATTAGCTGCAAAATTTATGGATGATAATAAACATATCGATAAAATAAATCATCAATTTGACACTTAAACTATCACTTTCTTTCCAATTTGGTCCCTCAAATTTAGAAATATAATTAGTTCTTAAACTATTATTAATTCATCAATTTTTAGTCTCTAACGTATGTCATCAAAGACGAAATATAAACAAAATTGGTAGTTTGAAAGTTGATGTATCTAGTTAAGAATTTAGTTTAAATACATTAACTTTTCAACTATCACTTTTGTTTATATTTCATTTTAAAATATGTGTTATTTTTTTCATTCTTTTAAAACAATTGAAAGACTAAATTGATGAATTAATAATAGTTTAATTATGATCTATCTATTATATTTTTATAATTCGGGACCAAATTGAAGAGATAGCGATAGTTTAGACTTTTAGAGACTAATCCACAATCTATTCCATATTATAGACTAGAAGCCCTGTTGGACCTTTCTTGCTTCCTTGCAGAAATAAGAGAGGGAAAACAAAATGCACGTTACTTAACATTGGTTAAAAGCAAAGTCAACATCGATCTAAAACAACAACAGGTCAAAATTGTCCTGATATTAATGTAAAAATCCGTGATGTTTATTACTTTTCTTGATATAGAAGCCATTGAGAGAAAAGCATACAAAAGTATAATATGAAAATTGTATTGATAATGAAAATGATGATTACATCAAGTTACAATAAGACCTATAGCTAATGAGAACAACTAACAAATATCACTAACTAATTAACAAGTCTAACCAACTGGTTTGTCTAATACTGTTAGAAGGGATACCTTTCAAACAAACAATGAGAAGAGAGAAAGATGAAGAAGGCAAGGTAAAGGTTAAACTAGTATACCAGATGAAAGAATTAAAACCTATACCAACAGTCATTCCTTTGAGCATGCAATATTAATTGCATCCAAATGCTAAAAATGAAAAATACTAAACCAGAAAGAGATTGGTGCAGCTGGACACCAGAATCATTTACTACATGCTTGCCTCGTTTGTTTCACAAACTCAAATGTTATAAATCAACCATCTTCAATATTGGCATCTAAATTCAGTATTGACATAAATTATCAATCAGGATGGTGATATGATGCTTCATGTGCCCATGCCAAAAATTCTCCAGCCAAAAATAGTTTCTATCAGTTATATGACATGTTCTAAACGTAGAGAATGTTATAAAGGACTATGCTCAATTCTAGAATGAAGATATCTTCTAGTACTAAGATATAGTGAAATAAGAATTATCAAGAGCCTCCAAACCAAAATCCTAAAAAGCATAGAACAAAATCCCGGTGGTGATTTCTCAAACAAATCTCTCACTTTAAAAGTTCTAGAACCACAACAAAGTCTTAAAAAAACATATCTAAACAAAATTATCTAAATCTGGTATAGTAAAAACCAGATATTCATTCAAAGTAATAGAACCACCAAGGGGTCAAAACCCTTTTTCGATTTGGTTATGCCTCTCTCCCAATGCAAAAGCCCCAAGTATTCATTCATCCTAAACAGACCATATCTAAATCTGGTATAGTAAAACCCAAACATCACCGCCATATCACTACTAACACAATCTGAACCAAAATTTGTGAAAAGCAGTTCCTAAGTTCTAAGTGGTTTCGAGAAAAAATAAATCTCAACTGGTTTCAAGCCATGCAAGCAGAATTTGAAAGCACCATATAGAAATAATACTTGGTCTTTAGTTCCATTGCCTCCTTACAAAAAACCCATAGGTTGCAAATAGGTTTTCAGGGTAAAGGAGAATGTAGATGGGTCATACAATTAGTACACAACTAGGTTGGTTGCCAAGAGTTTTCACCAACAATCAATCTAAAAATACAATTCATGCATGGTTGCCAAATGTAAAAGTTTTATTATAGTTGATGGTAAAATCAGATCAACACACTTACATACAAAATATCACAGATAATACATTTTTCAACACTTCTTTACACCATATCAACATATAGGTCATTTTTTAACACTTAGTTACACCTAAATGACATATAAGCCATTTTTCTTTGTATTGCGCATAGCAGGTGCTACAGGATCCTAGTACCAAGTGATACACCAAACAAAAGGAAAGAAGTCATGTACATCTGGTATTTGTTCTTCAACTACAGTTTTCTTCATGTTCAATATTCCGACCTTAAGATCTTTGTTTCACTTCAGTCGGCCTTTCTTTCACAGTGTGATCTTACGCCATTCAAGAAGAGAGAAAAATAGGTGGATCCAATTATCCCAAACTTGGATCGTGGGACACCACACTTCTCCCCCTCTCGTGTTCACACGAGAGGGGATCGATTCCCCAGTTCCACATTCTTAACAATAATAAGTGCAGCTCCATTCCTGATCAATTCAACCCTTCCCGCCAAACCAAGGAGACTAATTCCATTACCAGAAACAACTTGAGCATCCGGTTTCAGCCATACATCACTGGTTCTTCCTCCACACTCTTACAATGTCAATTTAAATCCTTGGGACAAGAAGTCATCCCTGTAAAAAAAATGTGAATCTCATAGAAGTAAGCTCCCAACAATATCACAAAAAGAATAGTACTAAAAAAAAACAAAATTTTGCCATGAATTATGCATAAATTTGGAGTATTTCATGGTGGGCAATTTTCTAAAGAACTTCTTCTCCTTACATACACAGATACAGAGGCAGGATGGAATAGTCTCAATATTCAGAAATAAGCTTGTCAAAATAATGATTTGGATCTCAAATAACAGGAAAAAACAGATTCACACCGGTATTCTTTCTTTAACCTAATTTATATGAAAAGGAATCCAGCACATTCTTGTGTCTAACTTAAATTTTTTTTTTGTCAAGTGAGAAGGGTGGACTTAGCTAGTCACAAGGTCAACCCTTAAATTTATAACATGTACACAATAAATAAATTACACATGCAGTGGGATTCAATTTGACCTATCATAAAAAGTTTAACTACAAATATCATATGATGGGGACCATTGAAAATTGAGATAAACAATACTCCTGAGTACCTTCTCTTGCTTATACTTTCGCATCTCAACTTGTGCTGATTCTCCTTCTTACAATTATCAACAATAGGCAAAGAAGGTGGTACAAGGCTTCCAACACAAATCATGGCTTCATTCATATTAGATATTCCTGAAACAAAACTAACTTGTTCACTCTTGAAATCATACCAAAATAGCTTCTTACGATCAACTTCCAACAGAACCTTACTTCCATCATTCGAATAACCTAAAGGCCTCAAAGATTTCAAAGGTAAAAAGTAACAAGATCCCACCAAAGTTAACAGTTTAAACCAACTATCTCTAGATACATATTCTTTCATCACCCAAACATCAACTTTAGTAGTTTCATAATTCACAATCATACAAAGACACCCACCCAAAACCGCAACATCAATTTCAAAACTCTCACTATTGTTATCTACTACTTCAATTTCCGGAAGTGGAACCTCGTTGAAAATCTCTAAAGTTAGGTTAAACGCGACGATTAAATCGGGTTGACCCGGTTCGAGTTTCCGAGTCACAACCCAATGGAGGGAATTATCAACGAAAACCCCCATGGTTCTAGCACAGCAAAGAGCATAACACATACTAGGAAGCACTTTCCACGAATTGGTTCTTGAACTAAAGAGTCTAACTTGTGAATCGAAAGTACGGTTTTGTAAATCGACGAAATAAGAGATTCTAACGAGTTTATAATCGCCGGCGAATGGATCGAAACCGAATCCGTGAACTCTCGCGGCAAAGAGACTTGTATCGGATTTAGAACGGGGAGGAATACGGAGATAAGGGATGATCCGATGTTTACGGAGGGAAGGGTTCCAGAAAGCGATATCATCAGCGACGTTGGAGATGCAGAGAAGACCGTTACATGAACCTAGGAGAGTGATACGGTTACTGTAACACATGAGAGGGTGGTTAAGTTGAACGGCGGTGGCGGCGACGGCGGTGGTTAGGTTATGGAAATCGATTTGGTAGAGATCGGAGTTGTGTCGGATGATAAGATTGAAGTTCGTGGATTTGTTGAGGTGAAGGTTGATGAAATCGTTGCTGTCGATTAAGGATCGGAAGGATTTTGAAGTTGATCGGAATCGGAGGAGGGATTGTACCGGTAAGAGGGAGAGGATGTCGGTGAGTAATTCCGGTGGAATATCCGCCATCGGAACCGATTTAGTTTATGTTTTGTTTATGAGGTTGGTATTGTGAGGATTGGATTTGGATAGGGGTTAGGTTAGCGTGGGTGATAAGAACGTGTGATTATTGATGTTGATAGTAGATAGATAGATTCACATATTCATGAAAAGGTGAAGAAGGGAAGGTGGCACGAAATTGCTATCTTTTTCTTCCCCAACTTAAACGCCAAGACTTTATAACACTCATTTGTTTTTTGTTTGTTTGACCAAGACAAAAAGAAGAAGAAAAAAGTCACTCATTTGTTTTTTGTTTGTTTGACCAAGACAAAAAGAAGAAGAAAAAAGTGAAAATGGAATGGACTTGGAGTACTAAAGTTTGTGGTAATTAGTTGGAAGTTGCAACTTGCAAGAGTACTTACATTGCATTGAGAGTGTATTTAGTTAGTTTTTATTTTGCGATGAGATCAGCAGAATTACTTAGTCTGACGACGATTATTGATCCATGAATAATAAAGAAGATAATTGGAAAAGGCGATACCTTAAAGATGAAGATTTTTTAGGTTTATCTGGATTAATTTTTTTGGGTTTTGAACACTAAGATAATGATGAAGATTTAAAAAAACCTAAAATTATAATTTGGATTTTTAAACTTTTGATTAAAAAAATTAAATTTTCTTCTAATAAACATCATTGTTTTTATTTAAAAATGAAAAAATAAAAAGATAAATGATGTTCTTTTACATTTTTTAATAAAATATAAAAGAGTTGAGTGAAATAAAACAAAGGAAAAATATGTTTTTACTAAATTAGATAAATGATTTCAAATGAAATTTTGTCTATATATTTTTTCTAAAAATTACTATTGATCACAAAAAGAATGAGTGGACGACGACGGTTTTCTTATAGAGAAAGAAGAGGTTTTTAGTTTAGGGGAAAAAAAAAAGAGAGGTAGTTTGGAGTTATTTTAGAGAATATATATTACTTTTGTTGTTTTATGCTATTAATCTTGATGTTGTAGTTTGTTTATAAATTCATCATTTTTAATTTTAACAACATTGAATTTGTGTAATTTTTTATGTATTATACTAATTTGAATGAATGAATATTTTTTTTAGTCAAAAATAAAAAACTGAATATTTTTATTGTTAAATTTGATTTCATTTAAAAATAAAATTAGTTAAGAAAGTAATTTATGAACAAACTCAATTTTCTGTTCAAGTTTAATTCATTTAGTTTAAGAATCAAATTCAACAAATTAATTTAATCTCAAACTATTTTCAGCCACAAGCCCACACAAAACTGGGCAAGTTTGCTGTGTATATGCTCAATAACTATGTATGGAGAAGCTATATTATTTTGGGCCGCAGCAATGGGCAAGTGTGATCCAGCGGATAGTATAGAGCACAATATTTGGGAGTTAGGACCACTGCATGTAATTTGTAGTTTTCAGTTAAGGATTCAGGTTATAAAAAACTACGATGGTTATTTCTTTTAAAAAAAATAATAATAAATATTACTATAAATTCACACAATTGTGATGTCTAGTGTTTGAATTCGTTACAAAACGTTAAACTTAATAATATTGATATTTGTCACTTATGACAATTATGAAGACATTTGTGCACATGTAGATTAAATAACATATTTTCTTTCATGATAGTATGACAACAGAGTTTTTTAAAATAAATAAAAAAAACCCAAAAATAAATATATTAAAGAATCATTTTAAACACAAGAGGTGTTTAGAACAAGAACAAAAGAAAGTTTACAATTTTTCTATCGTATGACAAAAACAAACTAGAAACACAAACTAAACTATTCAAACAAGAAACAAAACAATTAACAAGAAGTTATGTCAATACACACCAAGCATTGAGAGCACCTTTGATTATACCCATAACAAAAAAAAATTACATATAATTTGATTCACCTCCATGCTAAAAGTTTTACCTGATCAATAATAAGATTTGCATTCAAAACATGTGAACATAAAATCGCCTCATTTATTGATTTCCAAATCGTTCACGTCATCGCAAATCAAACTAAATTAATTATTTGACGCATTACACAAATGTATGAAAAAGACTATCAAATTAGTTAGCGTGATTGATTGCATCCATAGAAAACACATCAGATACTCCAAGTCAATTCAAAACACTATAGCACACAGATCCAAAAAGAGAGCATGCAAAGAACAAAAGATGGGTTGTTTCAACTTCCCCGCAACCTACTACACATTGTTGATCTTCAAAAGAAATAATTGTTCAACGAAACAAATTATCTTTTGTAGGCAACCTATTTTGAACAACATCCACACAAATAATGATACTTTTGAATGAACAAAAGGATGCCACATTAAGTCTTGAAAAGAAGACGCGACGACACCTGCAAAAAACTCCTTCCACAACACAGAATATAACTCCTTTACCAAATACAATCCTCCTTGTGTATTATTCTACGACCACTTACCTACTACATTAACTTATGAATGAATGTTAGCCAATAAAGTCCTACACTCCTCCACTAATTCTTCCTCCCACACAAATAACTGCCTCTGCCATATTCACCCTTCAACGTCCTCTAGTTGCAATAACTATAACATGACCTCTACATTTTCCTCTTGTTGCAAAGACAAATAAAATAACCTACTAAACTTATCACACAAAACCCCACCAATCAACCATGGATCCTTCCAAAATAAAGTACTACTCCATTTCCAATAATTTTAAACAATTATTTTCTTATCAAACTATTCCTCTTCAATACCAATTCTTCCCACAAAAAAATTCTTCCACCACACAGACCCCCTCAACCTGCCCCCCTAAATCTCCCTAACTTCCACTCCATATTTATTAATCAACACCTTAATCCAGAGGTACTATGACTCCATTTTTTAACCTCCAACGCAATTTACATAATAGAATTTTATTTAAAACTTTCAAATCTTTGATTCCTAACCCACCATTCTCTAAAGACAAACACACCTTATCCTAATTGACAAAATGAACCTTATTCATTTCCTCATTCCCACACCAAAGAAATTATTTGAAAATAGATCAAATGATACATGAATGAATCTTAAAAAATAAAAGAAAATAGACCGATAATGTAAACTTTAAGGAGTAAATAAAGAGTCATCCAATGACAAAATTTTAGAAGAGTAAATCACTAAGTAATATATTTAATTGATTTTGCGTTGAAGGATTAATTTAGTGTTCAATATTTGTTTTAGTATAGCAGTTATGCTAATGAATACTCAATTAATATTTCATATCATGGATATTTTTCTTTTTTTGTTATTTTAATATCATGGATTTTGATCGAATATGAATTTTGTGAAAATATTAGAGGAGAGAGTCAGAGATGTTTGTGTCGTGAGAGAAAGTAACGTGTTATGCAATGTTGATGTTTTATATATTGTAGATTAGGAGTTGCTCTATCACATTTATTTAAATAATCATATTTTAATAGAGCATATATCGGTGCAATTTAATCATTTGGGGGTGGCCATCATATCATATCTCTTGGTCAACCCTGTATCTGCCATTGATATGGAGTTTATTAGAAAGATGTTTTTCAAAACATAAAAATTTAAATTTTTTAGCAAAATATCGTAGTAAGGTAGTCAATTAGCATTCATGTTTTATTTTTTATAAAAGTTTATTTCGCTTAAATGAAATGCACTTACTCGTTTTTTATAGATAAATCTCTTTCATTTGATTTGGAAATTTGACATGCTATGCATGACATAATATAAATAATATGTATAGTTGTACAAATAATAATAATAAATACAACTCTTATATTTGTAAAAAAAAAAAAAATACAGTACTTATATTCATACACCTCTAATTTTTATACAGCCGTTCAATATTTTTTTTATCTCTCTTCTTATTATATTATCAATATATCGCATCTATTGTATCATTGTTTGTATTGTTATCTCTTTCAAAATATCATTTAATATTTAGGTCCACGCCAAACATTTTCCTAATAAATATAATAAAAGGAAGCGATTTTGGTGAAAAAATTCATGATAAAAGCCTCTTACTTCATATCTCTCAAACGTGCCCTTTCTAAACATAGTCACCATTTTTTGCTTTACATATTTTTTTTCTTTCTAACATGGCCATAGAACCATCACCCATTCTCAATGCACCACTTTTACCCCTTCACGAGCCAATTAATGAAGAAACACCAACCACTTTCTTTACAGCAATAACATCAATTTTAAACCTTAAAAACTTTTATGTCATATTAGGACCTTTGTTGTCTATTATTATTTGCTTCCTAGTGAAACTCGATGCTCCTTCTACAAGCACAAAAATGCTTGGTGTGATTGCTTGGGTTTTCACTTGGTGGATCACTGAGGCTGTGCCACTTCCTATCACTTCCATGTGTCCCCTTTTTTTGTTTCCTCTTTTTGGAATTGCTTCAGCTGATAGTGTTGCTCATTCTTATATGGATGATGTCATCGCTCTTGTTTTAGGAAGTTTCATACTTGCTCTTGCTGTTGAACGATACAACGTGCATAGAAGATTGGCTTTGAATGTGAGTATTAATTCAAAGTTTAAATTTTGTAGTAGTTGTTTATGTTTAATTATAACTGAAGTTTACATTAATTTGAGTTGTTTAGAATGCTCTCGTGATTTATTATTAATTTATCGGAATTTTTTTGTTTTTTATTTTATACATTTATAAATTAAAGTGTTTTGATGCATTTACTTCCGAATAAATGAACTAGCAATCATTCTTATAAATCAAATAACTATTTTTAATTCATATAAAAAATATCATTTCATATTTATAAACATTATACTATTTTTTTTTTTACATTGTATTGAAAAAAATATTTAATATTCGTTATTATGGATAAGAAAAATTCAGAAAAAATTATTTTTATTTTGCGGACACTTTTACTAACTAATATTTAGTTATTTTAACTTTTTAAACGATAAAAAATAATTTAAAAACAAAATTTATCGGTATATATGATTATATAATGCATCCATCTTAAAATTTCTGTTTTTGTTTTTATGATTGTTTTGCTATCTTTGAGGAAATGTTTCATTGGAATATAAGCTCAATTGTTGGCTGTACAAAATATTTGAAGCTTGATCTCCCTATTTAAACAATTTTCTATATTTTCATTACCAAATATATTATAGTTATAGCTAGTATTAATAATTAATGAAAATTGATGTTTGGTGGCAGAAAACGATCGTCGGCTGTTTTTTTAATCAAATTTCAAACAATAATTTTATTTATGGCACGTAAACAACATGGCCAATGACTTGATTGGCCTATGCAGCAGCGTTAAATTATTTTGGAGAGTTTGTCACTCGTTTGCATCCCACTAATTATATTTAATTTTATTATACACAATTATATGATATTAAACTTTGAGTATATGTCTTAATTATGTCACATATTTTTTTAGCACAAATTAATCTCAGCAGTTGCACTAAACAAAATTGTGACATAATTGACACATATCCTCAGTTCAATAGTATATACATATGTATATTGATTACTCAAAGAAAATATTGAGTTTCACAAAACAAATGAAAAAAGGGCAGATATATAGTAAATTTTTAATTTAACTTAATCCTTGATGTTGGGAAAATTTTAAAATAACTATAAAAATTTAAAATCCTCATCGTGCTTGGAGCCCGACAAATCTTGCACACTAGCTGTACAACAAATGCAAATCCATTAGATCTAAATTCAACAAATTTTTCTAAATTAAGTCTAATGATAATGTAATTGTTGCACTATGTGCAAAGATACATACGATCCAAATCCTTCTCAATGACATTAGAATTTTCAAACACTATCCTTTTAAAATAGTAATAATTTCATACTAAAAAATGTACTACAATGAAATTCTAAAATGATGAATTTACTATGCTTTTTTTTTAATCCACTAATCAGATTCTTCTATATAGTTGACTTTATCATGCGGTCTAAGATAGACCCTTGGATTAAAAGATCGAAAAATCATATTCTTTAATTTTGAAGTTTTTCTATCAACTATACCATAAAACTAACTTTAAAAATTTAATTTGGTATTATTTTATGAGTGAGTTTCCCGGTTGAGTACATTGATCGACCCTTAACTAAAACTTAAAAATCATTAAAAATTCTAAAGACGATCAATGATACTCGTTAAAATTAATAGTTCAAGACTCTCTTCGTTCTAATGAATAAAACAATAATTTGAATAATATTGATTCAATACAATATACATATATGTTTTCTTTTATTTTTATCGAACTAATATGATTTAAGTTACTATCCTAATCATAAAAATAAAATTATTATCAACACCTATTTTCAAAACACAGTATATATATAATATAAATAATGTTTGCATGTATATCATTTTTTTAAAAAACTAACTAATATACCATACATTGAAATTTATATAATAAAATGCTCTTCAATAGATCGCCTTAAAATAAGGTCGCATCCATGCAACTATCTATAGACTTTTAATTTTTTAATTATTCTACATTATGAAGTTATAAAAAACCATGTATGATATATTTGTTAATTTTTTTTAAAACATAAAATCTATATATATATATATATATAACCTATAATATAATTGATAAAGTTTTAAATATTTTTAGATATTAATATATAATTCACAATGATGCATATTAAAATTTATCTGGGGTATAGAATGACCCATATTAGCCGCAATGAATAGGATGTGGTCCCTACATACAGGTAACCTTGGTATTCTGTGGCGATCCACTGAATCCAGCCATGCTACTATTAGGTCTATGTGCAACCACATTTTTCATAAGCATGTGGCTACACAACGTGGCAGCAGCAGTAATGATGATGCCGGTAGCAACCGGAATATTACACCGGCTACCACCGGTTGAAGAGCAGTCAGAATTAATGAACAAGTTCAGCAGAGCAGTGGTTCTAACTGTGGTGTACGGTACACCAATTGGAGGAATAAGCACTCTAACAGGAACAGGTGTTAACTTGATGATAATTGGAATTTGGAAAAGCCTTGTTCCAGAAGGAAAACCAATAAGCTTCAGTACTTGGTTTTTCTTTGGGTTTCCAGTGGCTATTTTGTTGCTTCTATGTTTTTGGATTGTGCTTTGTTTGGTTTATGTTCGAAAGGGGTCGCGTAGGGATTTGTCTCATTATTTAGATAGAGCTCAGTTGAAGAGAGACCTTCAAGCTCTTGGTAAGTTTCGTGCTTCTAACGTTTTTTGGTTTTTTGGAATTTCTTTTTGCATCTAATTAAATGAAAGAAAACAGAGAAAGAAATTTAAAAGAGGAAATGGAAAAACAATGCCTTTTACCAAGTGGCTTCTCTGTCTTTTTTGCTTTTTTTGCTTTTTTTTGTTAAATGTACTATTTTATTTTACCAAAAGTTAAATACATTTCTTTTCTTCTACTCTAAGTGAAACGTGATTTTAGTTCCTATTTTATAAATTTTAAAGAAATCCCATAACTCATTTTGAAATTTATTTTTTATGACATATAATATTTGATAATAATGTGGAAATACATTAAATAATCAGTATATTTGATTTAGACCATAAACAAATGATTTGGGAAAAATATGTTTATGTCAGATCAATCGAACTAAAAACAAAGTAAGATGGTTTCTAATTCTGATGAATTATTTCTAGTCTTGGTCAAATATAATTTCACATCATTAATAAAAATCACGTGTCATAATAAATAAGTCATATTGTATCCAAAAAAATTCTTAAAGTAGATTGTAGGAAGAAATTCATAGACATGTGAAACTACATGACTAAAATCTCATATTTTTAAATAGGGGTCTAAAATTATAAATTAGTTAAAATTGGTGATTAAAAGGGATTTAAGTCATATATTTTTGTTATCTGATTTTCTCCCTCCTATTAAGAGAGAGATTGAGACATAAACAACACAAAAATAATTTTTATAAATCTACATACACACACATAATTGTTTGTGTATCTTTCTCGCAATAGAAAGGAGAAAATGACATAGCAAAAGAAGATGATCCAAATTCTATCAAAAGTACATTGAGTCAGATCACATATTTAACCCTCTAATGTATAATTGGAATTTGAAAATTAACAAAATTGTTCATGAAATTGATACATGACTATCAAAATAGTTCATCCGTTAGCTTTTCGATTAAAGAATGTGAAGAGACATATTGACAATTTATGTGATACTTTACATGAATGTCACATAAGTGTCAATTAATAATGATCGTTTTGGTCGAAATAATTTATGTACAATGTCCGCTTTTATTTTGGGATTATTTTTGGATAATTTTAGAAATTAAACTCAAATCATTTCGCGCCAAATAGCCAATAAAATAAAATGGTACATTGAACTCAAATTATTTGGAACAAAATGATATTTTTTTGCGTGGCATTGAATATTGATATAATATCCATGTAGAGAGCCACATAAGAAACTAACATATCACTACTCGTGAATAATTAAGTTGTTGGAAATGCACATTAAGTTGTGACTTCGTTACGGGTTTTCGCAGGTCCCATGACATTTGCTGAAAAGATGGTGTTGTGTGTGTTTGGGGTATGTCTAACTATAAATTTCAACTTCTTTTTTTATGTCAATCATGAAGAAACTTATTTTGTTTTTCAAGGAATTAAGATAGCAGTGTGGTTAATTAATACAGTTGTTGATAATACTATGGATGACAAGAAGAATCTCAGATAACATTCCTGGATGGGGAGTTTTGTTCCATGGCCTTGTTGGTGATGGAAGCATTAGCGTGAGTATCTGTACTTTTTTATTAATAAAATTCATATTCTGATCAAATTGAAAAAAATATGAAATAACAATTTAGTTTTTACAAAGTTCTAACGTGGATCAACTGAAATAGTAAGTTTTCTCTTCTTTTTTTTTAAATAAATTGAAATAACAATATCAATCACAAAAAAGATGGTTTGAATTGTAATTTTTTTTTTAATTTAATTCATGCATTTAATTTCAATTAACTTAAGAATAATTTTTGTTGAAATAAAATTAGTTTTCAGAAACACAAAGATGTATCTTTGTTCACTCAATGTGGATTGCATCCAATTCTCATAATTTGTGAGATTTTACATTAATGTGTTCAACATTAAAACCTTTTGTCTTTTGGTATCTTTTTTGATTGCATTCATACAAATTTCTTTCACCTTTCAACTTAGAAAATAATTTTTACAACTACCTTTTACGACAAAAAGAATTTTTACAACTTATATTCATTCGAACTCAAAAAATTAGACTTGAATTACAAAGAGTGTGTATGATAAAGAGTGTTTGGGATCTAAAGTTTCTCAATTGTTTGAGACTGATAAAAGCAAAAACTCAATAAGAGTGATCCATAAATATATTAAAGAGAGTTGGAGTTTTTGTTTGAGAGAAGAGCTTCAAAACTTTAACTTGATTGTATAAGTGTAGATTTATTGAAAATAAAACTTTTGTCTTTATCTTCTAATTAATATTTCTTTTTTTAATATATTATCTATTTTAGATGTGATGTGAACTTTTATAGTTTCATTCTTAAAATGCACTCCAATAGATTGAATCGAATGAAAGTTTATAAAGATTATTCTTAATTAATTTTTAAGTAATGTAAGATTTTTTAACGCATGTAACGTTATCTCCTTTTTAATATTTAATGACTCATCACACCGAGACATATTGTAATCTTAAATATAAAATGTCATGAAATGTAGGTTTTGGCGGCTGTATTATTGTTCATAATCCCTAACATGAAGCAAGATGGGGAGAAACTAATGAATTGGAATGAATGCAAAAAGTTACCATGGAGCCTCATTTTGCTTATAGGAGCTGGATTTGCCTTAGCAGATGGAGTACAATCTAGTGGTTTAGCAGATGTAATGTCAAAAGCCTTAGAATTCTTAAAAGATGTTCCATACTTGGCAATTGTTCCTGCTGTTTGTCTACTATGTAGCATTATGACTGAATTCATCACTTCCAATGATGCCACAGCCACACTTCTTGTGCCACTTTTATATCACATTGCCAAAACTATGCATGTGCATCCACTTCTTCTTATGATTCCTGGTGGTATAGCTACTGAATTTGCATACTGGCTTCCAACTTCAACACCATCTAATGTTGTTGGATTTGCTACTGGACACATTGAAATTATAGACATGCTTAAAGTTGGTGTGCCACTTAAGGTTGTTGGAATTTTTGTGTTGTCTCTTCTCATGCCAACACTTGGTGAGTTGTTAATGTCTTTTACTGTCTTTGTTTCAAAATAAGCATCGGTATAAAAAAATTTCACATAGATTAAAAAAATTATAAATAAATAAAAAAATTATTTTATAAAAATTATTCTTTTTAAATATTAATTATTGACAATTGTCATAAAAACACAGGAAAATCTAATGTCTTTGCATATATGACATTTAGGGATACAATTGAAAAAAAATAAGTAATGTCACGTTGAAAAAGTAAAATGATACTTATTTTAAAGTATTTTTTATTTTTATTTTTTATGTGCTAAAATCGACACTTATTTTGTTATGGAGGAGTAAAAATTGCTTTATGAAAACCGATTTGGTTGAAAAATAATTCTGATGTCTATGGTTTAATTTTGCAGGATCCATTGTTTATGGAACAAATTATGGCATTGAATAGGTGGCAAAAGCAAACCCTAGTTACCACATTGATTTCTTTTGCGAATTATACTTTTGTTTCCAAATTTATTATATGATTGTTTTTAGATGATAAAAGGATAAGGAATTTCAACAATTGATTAGAAAAAATTCACAGGAGAGATGTTACATAAACATTCATTACAAATCATGAATGTGTTTATACACATTCATCTCTCCTTTAGACATTTTGCAATCGGTATAGCAAAAAAAAAAAGGCATCATGAAATTTTAGATTGGACTTAAAAGGCGAGTGAGATCAAATACTAGTTAAGTCACAAAAGATGTAAAATTTGGCACTAATATGCAAATGGATAAAATCCCAAGTTAAAATGATTAACAAAAAAGTGGTTTCAAATCTTGTTCACTATTATAAATAAAAGTGAATTGTTTATGATTCATTTAATGTTGGTATTTTTAATATATTTTTACTTTAATAAAAAAATTTTAATGATACTAATTGAATAGAAGACATTTTCTTATTTTATAGAAAATGGCTGTCAGAGTACTCAAGGTGAGGTGATGTAAGAAAGATGGAGCATACAAAGACATTATTTTCTATACAAATTTTAACATATATTTCCACAATTATCCTACTCTACCCTCACAAATTCTCTAAATTCCAAATTTACCCGAACAATTTTTTAAAACAAAGTTTTGGAAAACTCTATTTCTAACCGTAAATTTTTTATTGAGTGAAATTCATGATTACTTTACGTAGATTTATTTTCGAAATAGCGAGGTTTATATGAATTTCATTGATATGAGATGTTGAATATGTTTCAAAACATTATCTCATTCCACGAGATCTAAATGTGATGTAGAGTACAAATTTTAAGAATTTATTTTAGGTTTAATTGGAGTTCAGATCCTCCTAATTGTACTCACTCACAAAATTAATTCTTCTATTTTAAAATCACCATTTTTTTGTCTTTTCTATATATTTTTTACTAAAAAAATTATGATGTGACATATTTTAAATTATGTTATATATAATATCATGATATGAAATAATTAACACTTATGACATAACAAAATAACTCATTTAAAATTTCATTTTCAACCTCATAAATTCTTCATTTTTTGTAATTTTAATGAATATGTAAATAATTAATCCATTTAGAATATTCTATATCCTCAAATCGTATACCACATAATTTAAAATAATGCCACATCACTTTTTTTTGTCTAGAAAATCGAGGAAGGGATGAAAATTGATTATATTTAAATAGTGGAACCAAATCAGTGAATAGATTAAAATAAGATAGTTAAAGTTGCAATTAAACATTTATTATAATGAAAGAAAATTTGGATAATTTGCATATGTTTATGCAATAGGGGAATTATTGTGTGATAGAAGGTAAATTTTTCACCCTAGGTTGAAGAAATCTTTGGAAAAAGGGTCGTTTAAATAAAAAAAATTAGAGTTTTCTACTCTTCAATACACTTAAAAAAAAACTATTTTATCCTTTTTGCTATATATACAAAGTTGAATTTTTTTTCTCGTTCCCCCTTTTCACTCACACATTCGAAATTTTAGCAAATTTTGTAGTATTTTTGAAACTTCTGAAGCACAAGTAAGTTTTTTTTCTCGAACTTTGTAGTTAATTTGAAACATTCAAAACGTAATTTTCTATTTTTTTTAAAAATATCAATAGTTTTGAACAATACGAAACTTCCAAAATAAAAAATTTAATTAATATTTTTGAAATAGGAAAGTTTAGAAATTCCAAAATAGAAATAGAAAATTCCACAATAGGAAATTTTCAAAATAGAAAATT
>JBBPBP010000002.1:5924439-5941900 GCA_037974735.1 Cicer chorassanicum
TCTTTCAATCTGAATTAGCGGCATATTAACAAAAGAAATATTTGAAAAAAAGTTATAAATTCATCTAATATAAAATGGTTATAAGTAATATAGAAAGTAGCTATTTGTGTTCAAAATTGGTGACATCGTATAAATGAAGAATTTCATGATTTTTTTAAAAACTTGTTAAGTTTGAAATTTGAATAAGGATTTAAATTCTGCTTGTTTGATCAAAATCAAATATTAAAATTAGATGATTTAAATTTCAACTTCAAAATTTTATATCAAACAAAAATTTAAAATTAATTTAAGATTTGATTTGATTGAACAATTTTAAAATATTGATTATACTTAATTTCATATAATAGGACTGGATGTAATTCAAATCCCTTGAATACAAGCTACATAATAATACATATCAAATGACTTTTGCATGGTATGTATGGAGGTGGTATGTATGGAGGTCCCACATATCACATGAGTGGAAAATCATTTGTGTCATGCAAGATTTTGCATATGCTCTGTCCATATAAAGTTAGTTGTCCCTTGCTTTTTGTATTCAAAGCTTGTCAAATTGTATAATTTTATAATTCTTTCATTTTCATAGCAAAATATGACATTATCTCTTAGAGTCAATTTAAAGTGTGGAATTTTAATGCATAAAAAAAATGAATATTTCAGTGTTTTAAAATTTGACTATTGAAACATGCAAATTTAACTTAGTACAATGAAATGAAAGTTTATAGAAATCATTAAAATTGTGAAGATTAATTGACCTTTTTTATTATCTTTTGGGAAGAAGTTAAATTCTTCTTCTTTAAATAAGAAGTCTTATGAAGTGTTTTGTTATCTCATTTAAGAATAAGTGTATGAGAGAACACTTGAAAGAACCTTTTTTTATTTTTTAAAGTGAGAGTGCTATTATTTTCTCTAACTCTTAGAGTGAGAGAGTTTGTAAAAAAATACACAATTTAGAGTGAGTTACAAATCATCAAAGGCTCACCCATGTTTATGGGTGTATAGGCAATAGCCTACACTTGATTTTGAAAAATAATTTTTTAATACTTAATATATTGAAATCAAATGATACACTAAACAAAAATAATAATAAGGAACTTACATTATAATGATTTGGTGGGACATATGTGAATTTTAATTAATAAAAGAAAGTGTGTTAGAAAATGTGTGTTGTTAAATTTCTCTATACACTCTTTGACACATATATTTCAACACTCTCTCTTATTAGTTAGAATCACATAGAGTCCACTAAATTCATATAAGACCGACGTGATTTGATGACCTATGTGAATTTTAACTAACCAAATAAAGTCAGTTGCTAACACTCCTCTATATTATAATTACGGAAACAAGTTTGAATGTATCTTTTATTAATTATTTTGGTCTTTAAACATATTTTTAGTTTGTTAATTTAATATTCAAATATATTTTTGTACTAGTCAATTTTGTTTGTAAAATTATAATAAAAAAAAACATTTGGGGATGCATTTTTAATTTTTAGGCTAAATATCACCCGTGGTCCCTTAACTTAATTTCAGTTAACGATTTAGTCCTTTATCTTTTTTTTTCTTCCGATTTGGTCCTTTATGTTTTTAAATAATTTCAGCGTTACCCTTTAAGTGGGGTTTCGTTAAGAAAAAGTTAAAAAATCCCTCCTCCATGTTTAGAAAAAGTTATCCTTTATGTTTTGAAAATATTTCGGAAAAATATTCAAAGTTTGTTCTAAGTTTGATAGTAGGATTGATTCGTTAAAATTGAAGTTATGGGTATTTATACTCCATATAAATCACTTTTGATCAGTGGCAATCGTTCCTAGAGGTTTGATGAACATGTGCAATGATCTAGATGAGGGATTTTTTAACTTTTTCTTAACAGAACTCCACTTAAAGGGTAACGTTGAAATTATTTAAAAACATAAAAGAGCAAATCGGGAAAAAAAAGAAGATAAAGGACCAAATCTTTAACTGAAATTAAGTTAAGGGACCACGGGTGGTATTTAGCCTAATTTTTAATAAATTCAAAAATTATAGCAATAACACAACACACATTTAAGAACAAACATTATTTGTTTTTTTTTTAATACTATACATATTGCAACGATTGAAAATGATATATAGTACTCGCCAATAAAGGTTGGTTCAATTGGCAAGGAGTTGGTTCACACCCACAGGGTCGTGGGTTGAACTCCCGTTGTCGATGTGACGACCTCTTTGGTGGATGATCGATAAGTTTTTGGGACATGCCCTAACTCTGATACATGCCCTAACTCTGATGAGCCATAGAACCCAACTCACCTAAACTTTTTTTAATAAAAATAAATAAAATATATATAAACCCCCCACTTTTCAAAGTTTTTGCGTCTATCCTTGCAAATCATTGTAATCTTATTTGAGATAGTAAATATAATTGTTGAGGTATTTTCATGGATGTAGACAAGAGGTGCCAAACCACATCAATTTTCGCGTGTTTTCATATTCTTTTATTTGTGGTGTAAGTGTCATTATATCAGACTCTAAGTGTGCGCGGATTTTTTCTAACAGTGGCATGAGAGCTATGATAGGAAGCATATCAAAGTTTGAGATTTTATTATTTGATAGAAAAATTAATTTCACAATTTCGCAGAGTACTATTCAAGACCTTTTGATGCAACAATGTCTTCACCAAACTTTAGAGGAATATAAGGCAACTGTCATGAGTGCAAGTGATTGGATCAAAATCCAAAAAGAAGGTTGTAAATACGATTCAATCGGCTCTAACTCCTGAGATCAAATACAATCTATTGAAGGAGAAAACACCAAAAGCTTTATGAGAAAAGCTCGAGGGCATATTTGCGTCGAAGTCGTTGACGAATCGTCTTTGCTTGAAAATGGAGTTATATCAACTCAAAATGGAGATAAAAGGAAATCTCCATGACCATATCAATGATTTAAACAAGCTAGTATGACAATTGTTGAATCCAGATGATAAAATCTTTGATGAGGAGCATATGTTGTTCTTGTTGGTGTCACGACCAAAGTCCTACAAATTTTTGGTGCAAACTTTGCTTGTAGGGAGGAAAATGTTGAAGTTAATTGAGGTGATCGCTGCCCTACTTAAAAAATGAGAGAATGATGAGAAATGAGAACATCAATGATAAAGATCATGTACTAGAAGTGTAGGGCTTTGATCAAAGGAGGAGTCACTAAAAAAAACAAGGTGAGCAAAAAGAAAGATTGAAGTCACAATCACGTCCACAACATGATATGAAAAACGTGGAGTGTTATTGTTATGGATAGATGAGTCATGTGCAAGCTAGATGTACATAAATGATGGTGGATTTGAAGAAATTAAGGGACACGAAGAAAGATGGTGGCAACTCCCAAACCAAGGTGGTAAGGATAACAAAAGATGATGATGTGTTCTTAACAACAACTAATGAGGTTGCTATATCAAAATGGGTGGTGGACTATGTCGCCGCAAAACACATTTGTCGATATCAAACAATGTTGACAGCTTGAAGTTTAATGAAGAGTTTGGTCATTTATGCTTGGAATGGTGATGAAATGAAGATTGAATGCATTGTAAGTGTGAGGGTAAAGCTTAATAAGGGTGTCATTCAAACTTTCTATAATGTGAGATATGTACTTTCTACTGCCACCAATATAATTTCTTTAGGGAGATGACATTACGGGGGTACAAGTTTGTTGGTTCAAAATGGGGTTGCAAGGTGTATAAAAGGATGTGCTTGGTGTTGAGATGGTAGAAAAATGAGAAGAATATTTTTTATTTAGAAGGACAATCTTTGAGAAAGGCCAGTGGTGAGAAGAAAGTGAAATTTTTAGATGATGTAAAAGTTTGGAAATTTTAATTGAAGGATGATTTGTTGCGAGTCAATTCAAATTTCAAATTGTGGAATTTCAATGCATGGAAAAAAAGGATGAATATTCTAAAGTCTTAGAATTTGACTATTGAAACATGCAAATTCAACTTAAAAGAATGAAATGAGAGTTTCTAGAGGTCATTTAACCTGTGGAGATTAATTGACCTTTTTTACAATTTTTTTGAAAGAAGTCACACTCTTCTTTTATAAATAGGTAGTCTTGTGAAGTGTTTTATTATATTATTCAAAAGCAAGTGTGTGTAAGAGAACACTTGATAGATTATTTTTTTGTAGTGAGAGTGTTATCGTTTTTTGTAACTCTTAAAGTGTTATAGTTTGTAATGTGATATACAATTTGAGATAGATAACAAATTGTTGTAATTTTATTTGAGATAGTAAATATAATTATTAAGGTATTTTCATTAACGTAAACAAGAGATACCAAACCACATAAATTGTTGTATATTTTTTTTATTCTTTTATTTGTAATATGTGTTGTTATATAAGATCCTAGTGTGTATGGATTTTCCTCTTTATCATTATCGCTTTCGTAGTCGATAACTTTGGGTTGCTGGATTAATATCGAATTGTTTATATTTCGAGCTTCTATTTAAAAATTGGATTTTGTTAGTTTGTATCATGTCTCATTTGATATTTGATCTAATGCTCGAAAATTTTGATCGTAGTGATTATTAAATGTTTAGACCATTTACAATTTTATTGTGTGTTGAATTCTTCTATTCTAGCATTTGGGGGTTCGAGAATTTTTTTTTCCATACATGTGTTGGATGTTTTGAAACTGATTTTCTGGTTATTCAAAATCAAATTGCACATTGAGTAAAAAAAATGAAATTGATCATGAAAATGGTAATTTTTTTTTCTAGTTGAAGGGAACAATAGCAAGATTATTTTTGAAAAAGATAAGTATATTTTTGCCGCAAAAATTAGTTAGTATTTGATTTTGTGATTGTAAATATTGCGAGTGAATCAATTTGATGTGTAACCATTCATTATTTTGTTATCAAATAGTGTGATTGGCTATGAGAAGAAATACACCAATGTTAAATCACTTGAGTTTTTCATTGTAGTTCTATTCAGTTAGGGTATAATACTTGATTAAAAATAAGACGTGATAAGGAGTGTGAGAAAAGGGAGAAAAGGTGAAAAATAGAAGAGATTTGATGTAATATTTGATATTTATCGTTGGACATACATCATTGGATGATAAATGTTTGATTTAATATTTGATGTTTGAAGGATTTAAAGGAGAGTAAATCAACACAACATAAAAATTATTTAAAATTTCTTTCTTACCCTTGAATCAAATACAAAATTATTAAAATTTATCTTCTTTTCTCATTTGAACCAAACATCTTCTTTCCTCTTTTGAACTAAACAAACAAGGACGAATCACATATCCATAATGATTATATTCGGAGTTGGTGCCTCCACTAAACATTTTTTTTAATATTAATTATTTATAAATTTTAGTTTTTGTCTATTAAAATTTAGGTGTTGGCCCCACGAAAAATATTAAATAATTTTATTTGCGAAGAATTAAATGTACAACAAAGATAAATTGTTGAATGTTTTTTTGGTCACAAACATAAAGATAAAGATATATATTTTGATTGAGTTGAAAATGAAAAATAAAAATAAAAATATATAAACATGTAATAATCAATTATAATTTATAAATATTGAGAATTCTTCAATTTTTTAAACATATAATAGTGAAAATTTGTTATTTTTTATATAAACATTTTTAGTATAAATAATATTATTCCATTAATCAAAATTTATGAATCAAGTTTAGTTGGGCTTAACCAACTGAAACAAATATTGGATAAACAATTTTAAGTTTATAATAATTAATATAACTGATTTTATAATTTCTTTCCTAATAATAACACACTTTTTATTTTATTGTGTGTGTCATCTATGACGGTTGGACATTAATTAGTTCAATATTGGCTAGTGGCTACAAACAAACATGTGACTGGAAAGCATGAAACAACTTTATCGACTCAGCAGTGACCCTAGTGGCCTTGAATCATGCATATCACCCATTTTCTTTCAATTCATGTTTATCATGGAACACAACACACAACTCATCTTCAAGTGGAGCACATGTACAACTCATCATTTCGTAGAGGTCGACGTGTACAACAAAATTTATACTTAAATAGATGAAACAAAAGAAAGTGCTATTACCAAAATTATTGTACCTTTATTTAAATTTAAATGAAATATTTTTATGATTACAAATGTAAATCTAAGGCTAAAAAATTGATTAATGTCTATAATTAATTTGGAATGACACACCCTTCCCTCAACCTAAATTTAAAGGACCAAAAGAAATAAAATAAAATTAATTAATGTCTAACAAATTAAGTGGAAAAAAAAATAGTTGTCGAATGAAATTAAATTAAATATTTTCTATACAATTTGTTTAATTTTATCATATTTAAAAGAATTTAAACCACTATTATCTTAATTCTACTCCAATAATCAATTCAGATATAATATGAGTTATTATATAATTAGGCTTAATTGCAGTTTTGGTCCCCTATTTTAGCTGAATCACGAAAGTAGTCTCCCCATTTTATTTCTCCCCAGTTTTGGTCCCTCTAAACAGAATTTTGGTCAAAAACTTATGAATTGTCATTTTTTTAAGCCACACTACATAATTTATAATCATAGATTTCAGGTACAATTGTTGCACCACGAGATCTTGAGGTATAATGTGACTTAAATAAGTGCAAAAAAATGACAATTCATCAAGTTTTGGACTAAAATTCTGTTTAGAGGACCAAAACCGGAGAAAAATAAAATGAGGGGACTACTTTCGTGATTCAGCTAAAATAGGGGGATCAAAACTGCAATTAAGCCATATAATTAAGAAGTATAAAAGATTCAATAGATAAGGAAAAAAATAAATGATTGAAAACATAACAAATAAGAAAATAACTAGAAAGCAAATAACACTTGAGCCAGCTTTGGTTATTCTAATTAATAAATATGATTAGTTCAAATTCCACAAGGATTATAAAAAAATAAATAAATCAACTTTTACAATGAATTGAGTTCGAAATTCCGTGACTGATGTAAAAATTTCAATGGTAGGTAATATATAAGCGTTCTTATTAGCATTTTTAATCCTTATATATTTTCTTAACTTTAACGAGCATATGAGATCTAACTTATCTAAAATTCTCTATAAATAAAACAACACTTTATTTTAATTTGGTATATCAAACACAAGTAACATACTTCTTTTATTAGCTTACTTCGTGAAGTGCCGAAAATTCCTGCATGAATATATAATGTGGATGACAATTGTTTGTTTGACAAACTCGTCAAATGATTTTATTGAACTAACACTATCAGTCACAAAAAAGAAGAGGTTTAAATTGTGATTTTTTTTAAAAATTTTTAATTCTTGAACTTAATTTAAATTAACTCAAAATCAATATTAGTTTCAAACAGAAAGTTCAGAATATTTTGGGTGAGTTAAAGATAAATAAAACATATTATCTATAGGTGATATGTGGTCAATGAGTGAAAAATAAATAAGGATAACGATAAGAAAATCACATAATGATATATCTTGATTCACCTCAGGTGGGATATGTTCAATCATCACAATCTGTAAGATTTTCCACTAATGTGTTTAGCACCAGATCGTTCTTGCTTTCACACTATATTTCTTGATCTCTCTTGATCAATTTCAGAATTCACCTTTCAACCTTGAAATGATTTTTACAGTTACCTTTCAGTCTAGAAAGGATTTTTACAATTCACATTTTAATAACTAAAATAATTTTTTACAACATACTCAAACTATCTTAAGAGATAAACTTGAGTTACAAATTATATGTATGATAAAAGAGTTTATGATCAAAATCTACTCAACACTTGTTTGAGATTGATTATCAGCAATAACTTAATAAAGTGATCATTGAATATAATAAGAGAGAGCTGAAGTTTTGCTTTAAAGGAGAACTTTGTTGCTTAAGTATGGAATGTTTGCCTTCAAATTTTTTGCTATTGTCTTCTCCTTGATGTTCATTTTATAGATAAGGAGATGATTATAAATGCTCAATATAGTCATTACTGAACATCTGCAAGTTGTTGGTTTAGATTGAACTCTATTAAACACATGTGCTATTTGGTACAAAATGTTATAAAACCAGAACGTTCTTGGTTCTGTGTTTCATGGAAAACGTGGATGAGTGATTGAGTGACTGTAAAATGTCAGTTTTTTTATCTCAGAAGTATGCTGAGCTTTATGAAAAAAGATGCAGCAACAGTGTACCCATGTGTTTGCTGTTCTTGCTCACAACTCATCAATTTGGAGGCTGTTTTGCTTCTTTGGACCTTCAACTCGAGTTATTGGTTTGATTGTTAATTTGAGCAGTCTTGATACTATTTAACTTGAGGTTTGGACTATGGAGAATGATATGTCTTAATGTTGTCTTTAAAAGAGAATAACTAGAATATTTTTTTTATAAAATCAGAATGTTCTTTTATAAAATCAAAATGTTCTTCTAATCAATCTCCAATTCGTGTAAGACATGATGTTCTTGATTTCTTTCATGGTGAGATCATTTATTTTTGTATGAATGTATTTGATCACCTATTTTTGAATAAATCACTCAAAAATACAAGTTAAATAACAACATAATCAAAATCATGATTAATTAACTGTTAAACACTTGATTTAAGATTTTACCTCAACATATATCAGTACATATAAACTAATAATCTTATTGTGATCTATTGTCCATCATAAGATTTAGACAAATAATATACATCATTAGAACCAATTTATTATGATTTGGACGCATAATTTGAATAGAATAAATTCATATACACCGCATTTCTGAAGTAACAAAGTAAATATTTGATATCATTCCAATATTATTGTGTAGACAAATAACTACATTTTATTAATGGATTAAAAAAAAATTAATTAGAACGTGCATAATTTAGTAATATTTTAATGCTTCAATTTCTCTAAGATATGATAATTTAGAGTCAAATAGGTCTTTTGTTGGATCATGATTGGATCTTAGAGACATTAGACCAAGAACTATCACATAAGCGGATTGAACATTACATCTTTATTCAAAATCTTAAAACAATGAATATATGAGTTCTCTCACTTATATGTTCAACATTTACTTTTTTAATTAATGTGAGACTTATAACTCACACCTAACACCATTTTTTTTTTTTACTAAAGTGTGAGTCCATCAATTTCATAAGTGTAATCTCTTCAAATAGAAGTTTTGTCATTCACCTACACTTACACTATCGTTGATTGTACGTCAACGGGACACGGCACATGAATAACCCTTGTTATAAAGACTTTCAACACAAGGAGACTGTCAAACCTTGGTCTACAATCGACTTTAATACTACTATTGGGTCATGAGGGGTTCAGAGCAAGGACGAATCTAGAAACTCATCAAATTGAGGGTCAAATAAAATATTATAACAATTTTTTTACATATAATTAAATTAAAATAGTCATTTTTTAAAAGAAAAAAAACAAAATAGTAAATAATTGTAATAGATAAAATTGTAAGAAGATTGGGATAAATATAGCGATGAAAGAAATATTCAAATATTATTGCTTTCTTAGTCAACAAAAATATTATTGCCTTCATTGTATACCAAAAAACATAAATTATATTTTTCATAAAAGATATATAAATTTGATTTCTTTGTGTGGAAAAAAGACAATTGATCGGTTCTTTTAATGTTTTTCATAAAGCTTTGTTTATCGTTGCAACATTTTCTCTTTACATTTTTGAAAAATTGATGCAATATTTTTTTAAATAAACCCTACACTGTCTTACTTAGTCTCTAAAATTTGTAAAAAATTTATAAATAATTCCTAAAGTATAAAAAAGTCTATATTTTTTTAAAGGAAAAATATTATTAAAAACATTTGAAATACAAGATATGAACAAAGTTTTTGATATAAAATTATAGCCCCATCTTAACTTGCATACAAGACTCTCCTAACATAGAACTATAATAATGAAAACATCGTCAATTACTCTATTACTCCATACACCCATAATCAACTATACACAATGACTAAATGTGTATTGAAAATACGATCTTTTTCCGCAAACACGAACATGGCCATAATTGTACATGATCTAACATGCTTATTTATTCTCAATTAATTCAAAATTTTGTGTTTTTCAAATACAAGCTAGCCAAATAACACTAAATTTATCCTTTAACCCTTTGACATCACGAATCAACCCACAAAAAGATTGAACATATAATAATGACGAAAAAGATAACACACTACTAATGTCCAACTATTTTGAAATTGAATACCATAAGCCACCAAATAAAGTACACTCAAAAAATAAATTAGTAAGCAATTCTTCCATCCCACAAGATCCTACACATAGAGTAGGCCAAAAATTTGTAATTCACGTCTTACTTAATAACTTTGGTTGGTATGCGATTCAACATAAATTTCCAAGTAAAATCTAATACTTTCAACGATACCGTCTTGTTCTACACAATGTCAAACTGAGACACCTAAACATTCTAAATAGTTTTATATAGCATGTTATATGCTTCTTTAACTGAAGACCCATTTCCGCTATTAGTCACCACGCTCATACTTGTGAACCTGCAATGAAATTTTTTTAACATAAAAATACATTCCATCAAAAATTCATCTCCCCACATAAAAAGATTCATCCTCCACAACCACCCACCCCTAATCCGCCTCTAAACATATCAACCACATATACATTTTTGTTGGTGGCCCAGTTGAACAGACGACTAAATTTGACACACAAAACTTCTTCTTCCACTTAAGATCTTTCAAAAACACAATATCACATCCATCACTCACTTACCTGAACATATTTATATTCAACCAATCTACCTTATTCTCTCCCACCTCCACCGATATTTATGTGAAATAATATTTAATTACAAATCTTCATTATCTGTCTTTATTCTGGAACACCATTTCCCCAAAAGAACATAATTAAACAAGCAAACATTCTTCACTCTAATCCGACTACGTTATTAGTTTGTAATATATATAAAAATAATAGTATGTCACATTAGTTTATATAGTATTTTTAATAGCAAAGACTAGTAAAACATGTTTTCTAATAAATAAAAAACTATATAATTTTTTACACACTTTAAACAGAAAATAGAGAGAGAAAAAAAATACTAGTAGATAGTTGGAAGACTAAATAGAGCAAGTTCAAAAATATCATATGATCCTTTTTTTAAATATCATAGATAGTTGGAGTATTCTGTCAAAAAAATAGATAGTTTGGAGTATCACTGTTATAAGTATATAAAAATCATCCTATGATCCTTTTTTTAATGACAGAAATAATCATCATCATAACCATATGATCCTATATTAACAAATAGGAGGGTATTTTAGTTTTTATTTATTTACTGAAACTGGAGTGGATGAATTAAAACCGGCGTGGAAAGGGAAAAAGATGAAACATAAGTTTGTTTTTTCTGGTAGTATCATATCAAGTTGAATTGAATTGAATCTCATCTCGTATTAGATCGTATCCTAATGCATCATGTTCAGTGTTGATTATCCTCTCATCCATCATTTTCTTTTTTCTCTGATAATAAAATCAGAATCGTAAATAATAATAACTGAGCTAGTAATAATAATATTGCAAAAAAAAAAAAGCTCTCTCTCTTTCTATTACCATCTTCTTCTCCAACTTCGACGCTGAATCAGAAACCCTAATCTGAGAAGATGAAGGGTCTCTTCAAGGCGAAACCACGTACTCCAATTGATATTGTGCGTCAAACCAGAGATCTTCTCGTTTACTTCGATCGCAGCACCGAATCCAGAGATAGCAAGCGCGAAGAGAAAGTTTGTTCTATTCTCCTTAGATCGCAATTTCCTTTTTCGGATTATGTTATTTTGTTTTTTCATAATTTTTTATTATGAATGAACTCCAATTTCTGATCGTTGATGAAATCTTTACTTTCTGTTAGCATTCTCACTTACCAAAGCTATGTGCATTTTCAGTTTCTTATGCTTAAAATTTGTTCTGTTTTTTATTTTTATATTTAGTTAACTTTGTATTGTGATGTTGTTTCTTATTATGACGTTTATTTTCTTCCTATTTTGTATGCGTATTTTTATCACCAATTTGTAACGAGTACTGGTAGATGTAGTTAACAGCTGGAGTTGGCAGTGATTTGTTTCATATAATTGCTTCAATTGTAGGCCGTCGATGATCATATTTTACCATTGCAAATTTCTTGTAGATGTAATTTTGAATTGTTTGGTGCAAATTTTGTTTGAGTTTTTGGTTTAGCTAGGAGAAACTTATACTTGCATGTTAGTGTTAAATGTAATTGTGTTTTTGTAAGAGAGTAAAATTTGTGTAAACAAAAGAAACAGCGAACTGCATATGCTTGCAAGCCACTCATTCTTATTTGACGTTTGTTTTGTTTATGTGATGCATCTTACAGCAAATGACCGAGCTATGTAAAAATATCAGGGAGCTGAAGTCAATCCTTTATGGAAATAGTGAATCTGAACCTGTCTCGGAAGCTTGTGCACAATTGACTCAGGAGTTCTTTAAGGAGAACACGTTGCGACTGCTTATCAAATGTGTTCCGAAATTGAATTTGGAGGTATTGAGGAATTTTGAGACCCAGATATTTGCAGTTCAAGAAACATGTTTTTTTTATTATTTATTTGATGGTGTTAGATTTACGTGTGCGCTTGTTAAGTTGTTAGCATTGTTGCATCCTCTGAGTGATGGTTGGAATCGTACATGAGTGTTTTATCTTTATGCTAGGACTGTTTTGTATTTGCATACATTGAGAGTTTAAACTATGGGATTTTGCAGGCCAGAAAAGATGCCACTCAAGTTGTTGCAAATTTACAAAGGCAACCTGTTCAGTCTAAGTTGATCGCATCTGATTATCTGGAGAAAAATATGGATCTTATGGATGTTTTGATAGTTGGGTAAGAAGCCATTGGATTAATATTTTGGTTGCTTAATCTTTTTTCTAGTAAGCTTTGAAATCTGGTGTACTCTTCTGCTTGACCAAATTAAAGGAAACCTACTTTATTTTCTTACCAACCATTAAAATAACACCTCTGTGAATCAGACATGATATTCTTTGTTATTGATCACCAGATTTTCTGAATTTGAAGTAAATATAGTTTTGTCACGTGTATGCCTTTCTATGTGTGTGATTTCGTTTGTTTCTTATTGTTTCCATCATGCAATTGCTGACAATTGTCTCTTTATAGCTATGAAAACACAGATATGGCTTTACACTATGGTGCGATGCTGAGGGAGTGTATAAGACACCAGATTGTTGCGAAGTAAGCAAAAAAGAGCAGATAATTCATTTTGCGTTATTTTCTGTTACGTGCACTATCAAGCTCTAAGCTTTTAATGATGACTGCTAGAAATGCAATTCTTCTGGTCATAAGCAGGAACTTTTTTGTTCTTATATATCCATGTAATTGCACCACATAGAGATTTATGCCAAATAAGAAGGGTACTGTGCAGGAAGGTCATCTAAAGTAACTAAAATTGAGAATTAGAAAAGAAAAATTGGCCTAGGTCTGATAAACATTTCCCCTCCTCTTGTGGTGCTGTAATGTTTCCTGGTTTTGTATCAGATATGTTCTGAACTCACCTCATATGAAGAAGTTCTTTGATTATATTCAACTTCCAAATTTCGACATTGCTGCAGATGCTGCAGCAACTTTTAAGGTGGGTATCATCTGAAAGAATCTATGATCATTGTTTCTTATTTTGTGCCATGCACATTTTTACAACAGAATCAATGTTATAATTTTTTATCCTCTTTCAGGAACTCTTGACAAGACATAAATCTACTGTAGCTGAATTCCTTTCTAAGAATTATGAATGGGTAGGTTCCCCTTCAACCTTAGCATAAACTATAAAGCAGCGTTTACATTCCACCATTAATTTCTTCTGACATTGTTGTTTTGCAAGATAACATGCATGGGCGTATGCTTGGTTGATAAAGGTTCTTATATGAGTTTAAATGTGGTGCTAATGTTAGCACGAGTTAGATCATGATTTTAGTTTTGTGACAAGTTCTGGATGAATATTGCTTCCGCCATACATAAATTATACTATTATAAAGATACTATTCTGATTATTAGTTTACATTTTATTCTTTCAATTTATATAGCACACTTCTGTTATATCTATTTCTTTCTCTTTTAAAATATTGTTTTGTTGCTTTTAAATGTAGATTTCTGTTACAGATAACTGTATCTTTTGTAAATGGCTCTTCATGGATGCAGGATGATACATTTTCTATCAAATAGGCATATTTGTTTTTGTGGTTATTAGTTACTTATCAATTACTTTTACTTATTGACTGTTACTCACTATCTCTGTTGGTGCTGTTTTTAGTTTTTTGCAGATTATAACTCTAAGCTGTTGGAATCTTCCAATTATATTACAAGGCGCCTAGCTGTAAAGGTGCTCTATGAATTTGGATTTGATCTTAATTGCAACTTACTAATTAAGAATATTGAATGAAGCAACCATGCATATCTGTAGGGCGTAGGTCATTTGCAGTATATTTGACCTATGAATGTTACTGAAATGTAAAAAAGCCATCACGGCTAGTCAACAAAAACATAACCAGTGCAACAAATTCCTTTGTTTTTCCCTGGTGAAATTTGGTCCTTGGCTCCTTGCAATCTGATGTTATGATTAATACGTACTGTTTTCAGTTTTTTATTACATTGTTTAATGTTGCAGTGATGCAAAGAAAATTGCTGAGTTGGATTTCTTTCTCTTTTACAGTTGCTGGGAGATATGTTACTTGACCGTTCAAATTCAGCCGTAATGACACGATATGTGAGCTCAAGAGAAAACTTGAGGATTTTGATGAATCTTCTAAGAGTATGGTCCTTTACATAAAACTTAATTACATGTCTATTCACTTACCTTCTGCCTTGATTGTGTCCTGTCCTGCCCACCTATGCCCTCTTTAGTGTTTAATTATGATGTATTTCTTTCCTCTATCCCTTGCTGTTTTTAGCATATAAAAGTCCATTAGTTTCATCAAAATGTATAGCCCATCACCCTCTTGTTATTTTTGCAGTTTGTCTAGGCATTAATATCTGACTACTAAACTTATTTTAACTGACTTTCTGATATGTTTAATGGAGAAAATAATATTAAGAACTTAGATATATGTACAAAGTGGGCATTTATTGGGTCATTGCTGATTTCTTTCTTCAGGAATCCAGCAAAAGCATACAGATAGAAGCATTTCACGTTTTCAAGGTATTACAATTATGTTATAGCACACATTTGGAGGTTATTATTCTTGATCTGTGCAGTTATTGATGTTTCCTTATTGTAACAGCTATTTGCTGCTAACCAACATAAACCAGCTGATATTATCAGCATATTTGTTGCAAACAAAAGTAAGATTCTGAGACTATTGGACGAATTCAAAATCGATAAAGGTAAGTGATGCCATCTTTTGTATGGTTAGTGGTTGCTTTTATCGTATCAAATATTTTCACAGGATAACATTTTTGTTGCAATTGTGCAGAGGATGAACAGTTTGAAGCTGACAAAGCTCAAGTGATGGAGGAAATTGCTGCTCTTGAACCTTAGGGAATAACATGCTCAAGTTGCAGACTGTGTTAAATGACAAGTTGCAATGTGGTATTTTACTTTAATGAACTGTATTATAATAGTTATGTTAGTCATCTAGATGCAACTATCATTTCATACAGATTTGAATGCTTCCATTCTGTAATTCTATCGCCGCCTGTAAAATATTAGATAAATAAATTGTTTAAACGAGCTACATAAGGTTTATGGCTTTCAAGGTGTTAGAAAGTAATAAAGATATTCCTAGTTGAAGTGTAAATTACAATTAGTACGAGGTAATGCAATAATCCGACCCTCATAAATTTGTTGAACTCATCCTTTTCCACTTATGAATGATGGCCTTCCATTGCTTTTGTAACCTTGCACTAGCTGCTGAATCAGTTTTGGTCCCCTACCAAGTCAGTAATTCAATTAACTTTCGATAGGCAGTGGGTCTGTTATGTAGGTGAATTAGATTTCGTGTTCCCACCTGAAGCCATATACAAAACAAACAGATAGGCGTTTACATGGGGCATTGAGAACAGGATAGTCATAAAGGGTCAGAGCAACAGTGGTTGGTCCCCGTGGGATTTTGATTGATATAGGTTATTAGGTTCTACATTCTTTTGAAATAATTTTTTTAGGTAATGAGCTTTATTTAACTCTTTCTTTGGTTGGTTAATTCTTTTTTTCTTTTCTCCCCCAACCATTTGGGGTTTGTGACAACTTTGAGATCTACGTATTTCTTGGTTTTGGTATTTTGGGAGTCATTCCCTTATCCATTTTTGCTATTCCCTTTCCCCCTCGTACCACTTATACTCCTATGTGGGTTCAACATATCCACATAATTATGTTGAAGAAGCCGACTATGCTATAGTAGATTGCACCCTGGTCGCCAATTCTTCCCTACATCTGCACCTCTGCATCTACAACTATAATAAGCCACCATCAATGTTGGCGACAAATTCGGTGACCAAACGCCACCACTAGAGCCATCATTGGAGTGTTGGGGCAGACTCTTTGCGCATATGCCTACAAACTTTATGGTTGCTTCACCTCCTTCAAATCAAAGTGTGACTCACCCTCCATTAAAGCACGTTATACGTACTTTTGAGACTCTTATTGATAGGACTTTATTTCCGTTTTTAGAGTTTTTTATTGTATTTTTTTCTCAACATTTTTTGGTAGAGTTTATTACTACCTTGATGTTATTATTATCTGCATTTCAATTATATTACAATTTTTTTTTCTGTAAAAAAAAGTTAATGAACTTTATTTAGCAAAGGAGTTAGGAGAGAGAACTGTGACCAAAGGCCAGAGATGAGAACGGGTTGATGCTGGCTGGTAAAGACTTTAATCAGGAGGACTGTTATGAAAAAGTTTTTGCAGTTTACACTTTGCTCATGCATGATTGCATAACATGACTGGTTCCCCACACATTTGTCGATTTCAACTTTGAGGCTTTTCACTGAAGCAACAAAATTTGGAAAAAGTGTGTGACACGGGAGTACGGGACCAAAATAAATAACGCATCAGTATATTCTTGGCATATTCCATATGCCATTTCACTTGAATTATTAGAAGATGAGTTAAATTGTATTTTTTATCCTTTGAGTTATTTTTAGGTTTTAATTTGATCCTTAAATTTTGTTCATTTCACTTTAGTTTTTTACATTACAAAAATTAGATGCTTTAACTATTCAAATTATTTTCGTTCTATTTTAGTCTATTAAGTTACAAATATTAAACAATTTGGTTCTTAAATTGCAAACATAGTATACTTTGGTCATTTCTAATAGTATTTAACATTGTAATTAAAAACATCAAAGTGATTAATTTTTGTAACTTAAATGATCTAAATTTTTTATATTTAAAACTTAAGGAACTAAGGGATCAAAATATCCAACATTTATAACATAAATGATTAAAATAAAATAAATTAAATTTA
>JBBPBP010000002.1:5942067-5956414 GCA_037974735.1 Cicer chorassanicum
TTAACGGAAATTTCCAGATATGAAATCATTCATTAATAAGGAAAAAAGTTGTTTTGTTTTAGATTAGTTTGATTCAAATTATTTTTCAATAAAATGTTTATTTTAAGCAAAAACTCCTTTCAGCGACTTTTGAAAAACAATTCTATTGTAAGATAGTTGAAAGCAAATGTGTACTTTAAGAGAATAACGATATTAAAAGTTATATGCACGTACAATCAATTGCCATTCATTAACACATCAAATAAAAAATTAAAAAAGCATAGTTATGTAATTGTTTATTGTGTAGGTAAATTTTTATTGATTGTGGTAATGACAATACAAATTTTTATTAAAAAATTATCAATGTTTATTTAATATAATATTATTTGAGGAATTACCGCCAATTGTAGCTCTATCTGATTTGAGAGATTAGTCTTTTGAAAGAGAATTTTGTCATTCATTACATGTACGCATTGAAGATATCTAATTCACACCAAGAATCTTTTAGAATTTATTTTAATTTTTTAAAATTATTTTTTGAATATTTTTTCTAATGTTAATTGAGTGTGAGATTAATTTATTTATTTATATGTAAAGTGAGAGATTAATTTACAATCTGAATATTGAGGCCCATCCATGTATGTTTTTGACCATATATTTGATCTAAATGACATTATTAATTATTATGCTCTTTTGTATAACACTCTTATATTGAGTTTAATGCTAAGATGATCAACATATCTCTCTCAAAACATTAGAGAATCCAAATACCCGTAAAACTTTGTATACAATTTATTAAAATTTATTAAAGAAGAATGCAATGTATCCTATAAATGTAATAATAATTCTTTCAAAAAAATAATTGTAATAATAATAACAATTTAGTCAATAATAATAACAAAAGGTATGTCATCTGTCTTTCATATTTTGATCATTTGGTAATGTAAATGTTATTCATATGCATTGAATTTCACAGTATCGTCAGAATTTATGAGCTCTCTTTTGGCAACTGAGGTATGACAAACGAATTTGTACTATTTCAATTCAAATATTTCTCAATCTCTGCGAATTATTTTTATTTTTTGTTTTATTTTTTATTAGATCAAATGTTTATATTGCATGGATTACACATTTAAAATTTTATAAAATTATTTAATATATTATTAAAATTTATGAAGATTAATATAGATCAATAAAAATAAAAATACGGAACACGTCATAATTTATTGATAATATACAATTTTTTTTTTACTGTGAGAATGGATAAAAATGAAAGTATTTCACAATTAGTGCAGTAAGAAAAAAACATAGAATATTTGAGAATATAAAAAAATGTAGTGATGCCGTGGTATATTCTAGTAGTATTTTATTCTATCTGAGAGCATCTACACATAAATTAAATTAAGAGCACATACGATTTTGTGTATGGTGAGTGGTTAGTGCGGTACGCGAAAGGAAGGATCAATAACAAAACGCAGCCTCTCCCTCCCATATCATCTCTTTCCTTCTCTCTCTCTCTCTCTCTCTACAATTCGACATCAAAATGGTTGACAATGGTATGCTACCTCTCTCTCTCTCTCTCTATAACGTGGAGATCTTATATTATATACTTAATAATTATTATTACTCACTGATTCGTTGCGAACTTCACTAACTGAAATCCAACTGTAGATTCACACTCTCAATTCCTCGCATCTGCAGTCGAAGCTGCTCACAAAGCTGGTGACGTATGTTCTTTCTCATTTCAACTCTCTTCATTCTATCACTATCAATTCTTCATCATTTCTCCTTCCAAATGAATAAAATCTGTATCAATTGTTTCCAGGTTATTCGAAAAGGCTTCTACCAAACCAAACATGTCGAACACAAAGGAACGGTCTGTTCATTTCTATTCTCCTCTTCCTTTTTTGCTTCATTTTCTTTTATCTTAAAATCTCTTTTTTTTTTTTTTATAAATAAATCGTACGATTTTTTATTTTATTCTAATTCTAATTCTTCGATATTACTGCAATTGGTAGTATTGATTTCACTTTTTGTGACTGGTTTGAAAAGCTATTTTCATGTAGGTACTAAACTGGAAATTAGCATAGCTTATAGGGAATAAAAGTTTAGCCTTTGTTTTTTATTACTGCCTCGGTCTTGTTTTAATTGTCTAATTTGAGTTGCGTGCGGTTTTTAAGAAAATGATTAGTTCTTTGATTTCAATGATAAAATGAGTCTCATTCGTATTGTAAAATGATAAATAATTTGAGACATAGAAAAATGGCAAATAAAACATTTACAATGAGACAAAGGAAATATTACATTTTTGGAATTTGTTTTTATATATACAAATTTCTTACACTAAACAAGCTAACTTAAACATGAATGAATCTAGTAATGCTCTTTAAGCTTGTATGCGTATCAATGTCTATAGCTTATATGACATTTATATAACCTATATTGCAGTAGGGTTGTTAAATAGCGGCGATAACACAATTGAATTTGAACAATGACTGTTGTTCCGCAATACTTTTTTTAATTCAAAATGTTGTCAAATAACGGCTATAACAGTGCTAAATTGCTAAAGCACTGTTGTATAGCAGAATTTGAGAATACAACTATTTTCTGCGATCCGCAATTGACAATATTGTATTTTCAAAATATAAGTAAGAGGTTTGAGGTAATTACTTGTTCTCTCTAGAAAACAAGTTCATGTAGGTAATTGAATTGAATAAAATATGGGCATTATCAGTTATCACAGGTTATAAAGAATACAATATTGTTGCTCTTTTCTTACTGTGTTTTACCTTTATTGTGGTGCACAGGTTGATTTAGTCACGGAGACTGATAAAGCATGTGAAGAACTAATATTTAATCATCTCAAGGAGCTTTATCCCACTCATAAGGTTCAGCTAGATCTCCCTTCAATGATATAATCATGTCTTGGATTGTGGCTATTATAGCCACTTGCCAGTATTTATTTCCTGAAGTTCATTTAAATTTGTGGTCTTATTAGTTCATTGGGGAAGAAACCACAGCTGCTTTTGGCACTACAGAACTTACAGATGATCCCACATGGATTGTTGATCCCCTGGATGGAACTACTAACTTTGTACATGGGTAATCATCAATTCTGACATTTTAGTTTATAGTCATTGGTTATACACTCATATTTACATATTGAATGGTTATAATTATACTATCTGTAGGTTCCCATTTGTTTGCGTCTCCATTGGTCTTACAATTGGAAAAGTTCCAACAGTTGGTGTTGTGTACAATCCAATCATTAATGAGGTGTGAAATCTTCCTTCTTGAAGATGCTTTATAAGTAGTTGACCATAAAACCATTAAATTTTTCTGAAAGGCCTTATAGTCATACGGCAATAGCTCCAACATTTGCTCCAAAGCTCCTCTTTGGAGACTTGACATTGAAGTAATTAATTTAGGAATATGATTCAAAAAGAATTATGAACATTGAATTTTGTAGTATTTAAAATTGAGTTTCCTTTCTTGCCCAGTCTGCAAATTGAAATTTGGGATTGTTGTATGTAGCTTTTCACTGCAATCCGTGGAAAAGGTGCATTTTTGAATGGGAACCCTATAAAAGGTATGTCCTCTGTTTTTTATATTTTGATCATTTGTTATCAATGTAAATGCCAGACTTATGTCTTGAATTTCACAGTATCTTCACAAACTGAATTGGTGACCTCTCTTCTTGCAACTGAGGTATGTCAAGCCCATTATAATTGATTATGCGAAATCTATTCAATTTTATTTTTATTTGCATCAATGAAGTGTATTCCTCCCCTCCCCCGCTCTCTCTGTCCTTATCATGCACATGTGTTGATGACAAACTCAGAACTCGAAAATATAAAGTATCAGTGTGTGGAATGACTATATAAGTGAGAATAGTTTTATCAGTTAATCAAAGTAGCTACTTACAAACCACACGAACAATAATAAACCTTGTTAATGTACAGTATTTCGTATAACACATGACTTGTCTTATTTAGACACGACTTTGTCTTGCTATTAAGCAGATGATCCCTATATCCCTATGACACTATTGTAATCTTACATTTTTGTTCAGAAAATGTGTGTTACAAACTTATAATTACTACATCTGTAGTTGTATTTCATTTTAAATGTCTATAGCTGTAAGGAATTTAGATCAGGAAGATGAAAACAAAATTATCCAGTAGCAGCAAAAGAGACAAATAGCTATGCCAGGCTAAGAAAAGAAAACTTTCTTTAATTTTCTTCTGTGTTATTCCCTTCATCAAAGATGCATATTTGTAGTGCTTGCTCACAACACAAAGTTGGCCTAAACAGCATAGGTGGCCGAAACTAATAACAATGCAACAGAATTGTAGAAATGAATAAAACAGAATTGGTGACTCATCAAGGCTTCTAGATCTTTCTAGAGAGTGGTGTGACTCATCATCTAAAGTAGTTTATGGAACTTGGGCTTTTGTGTTTAATATATTGGACGGGGGTCATAATAGTAGCTAGTGTGTCATCTTTTTAATTTGACACTGCATAATCACACGTCATGACCATTACTGCTGAACGCCTGAACCCATTTAAATCATATGTAACTGTACTCGCAAAATTTATGCGGCTGATATTCAAATTTTCTGCATATTTGTAACTTGCCCATATTGAATTTTAAAGTTTTATGTACTCCTCCATATTTAGATGTTCTAAAATGATTTGAAGGTATCTTAGGGAAGACTTATTAGATTAGAGCCTTCTGTCTCGAACTCTTGATTGTTATGTGCCACTTAAATTTTCCTAGTTTTAAGCTTAGACACTATGTAAGATGTAAGTGTTTCGCAAGCTATGTAATCAATCGTATGAGAGTGTTGTTTGCAATCTTAGCAACAAAATCATGATCCTTCATTTTATTCTTGCAATGAGTGAGTTGTTGATGTAAATAATATGAATTTCTGAATTCCAGTTTTTTTTTTGTTATAAGTCGATCATATGTGTTTTTTCCTCCTACAAGTTACAGTGTTATCAGTTAGCAGATTGTAACCTTGGATCAGGGCTGTCCCTGAGAATTTGGGTGCTTTGTGCAAAGTTTGAACTTGATGCGCTATTTTTTTTTATAGAAGTTCTTTATTTTTTTTTATGGATTATATATATAAATAAATATAATAAGTGAAATTGGAAAATTCAAATCAAATCAAAACTACAATAGAATTATAGCAAAATTAGTTATACAATGTTTATAACAATATGAACATTGCTCAAAAAACCTATCAATCCTAACATTTTTATTTTATAATTTTTTTATACTATAAATTTTTTTTTGGGGCCCCTGAAAATTTGGGGCCCAATGTGGTCCCACACCTTACATGCTCAGGGCCGCCATAACTAATCCCACTTTAAGTTGTATCTCCACTGAGTGTACGTGTATTATTATCTTCATTGTTGTCTTTAATTGCATAAAAATCTGATCTTACAATGAGTAAGATTGTCATAATGCTTGGAATTCTAATTTGGCATGGAATGATGGAATATTAAGATTATTGGTTCAGGTCTACTTGTAAATGTTTTGCCTTTTGAATCAATGCAAATTTGAAATTCATCAAGTTTTTTCCCTTCTGAAAGAGCAGGCTGGAACAAAACGTGACAAGGCTACACTAGATGCCTCTACCAATAGGATCAATAGTTTACTTTACAAGGTAAAGCCAAGACTTGGCATGGAATCTTTTGAACTAAGGTGATATAACTGCTCTGTCATAATAACTACCCTCTTTCTATATGTCAGGTGAGATCTCTTAGAATGAGTGGGTCATGTGCTCTGAATCTTTGTGGAATTGCATGTGGAAGGCTTGATTTATTCTTTGAAACTGGATTTGGTGGTCCATGGTATGAGTTTCTCCTGCATAATAAATCTTAGGACATTATCATTATGTGATTCATATTTCACATAATCACATGGTCTCTCTTTCCAGGGATGTGGCAGGTGGTGCTGTCATTGTTAGAGAAGCTGGAGGTGTTGTGTTTGATCCGTAAGTGACTTTGCTTAGACATGTAATCCTTATATTCTTAACTAAGAGGAATATGTACGAAGTTCTAGATAGTCTTTGCATCGTTAGGTACATAATCCATTTCACTCTTTACACGTGTCTCCATTTTATGGATAGATAATGTAGACATGGTTGGGTGACATGGACATGCATTGTGACAAATTTTATACATTTGAACTATTGGCAGGACTTTACTATGAGTACAGAAAACTATAAAGCATGAAGCTGCATAGATATGTTGGGAAGTTATCATACTAACGTTGACATCTGATGTTTCGTTTGCTTCAGGTCTGGTGCAGATTTTGACATAACAGCTCAGCGTGTAGCTGCTTCAAACCCTTTGTTGAAGGATGCATTTGTTGATGCTCTGCGCCAAACGGAATGAAAATTGAAATTTTTATTTATTTATTAATGATAAACTAAAAATATGATTGGTATCCTATTGATTCCGATACTAGTCGGTCTCTGTTAGTATTTCATTTACTTTTTCCCAAATAATCAAAACCTCAATTTTTGGTATAAAATTATCAGATAAAATTGCTGTAGTACTTTTATACTTTTTGTGTGAATTATCCGAAGTATTCAATGATAAATAAGTCACTTTAATGTTTAATTATATCCAAAGAAATTGTAGGTTCAATCTTCACCTTTTAAAAAATTTAACTACAAACTACGTGTCCTCAAAATATTTAGTATATAATAATACAAGTATACTCTAATTTTCACTGGTGCATCACGTGGTGAACGATGCAACTCACTATAAATCAATTCCATTCACATGGGCATGGCCTATGAGATGCTTCGTGAAAGCTTCCGTCTTGCTTATGCGATTTGATTGTTTTGTTCTCTTCTGGTGACCCTTTTTCCAAATCGTTATTATATGTCTAGTGACTAGTGGCCTAGTCTTTTGGCACAATCTTAAAAGTTAGAAGAATTTGGCAAAAATGCGATAACATTTGCAAGTAGTAAGTCATTGCCCCTAGAATTGGGTTCTCTCTCTTTTTTCTTCTTCTTATGAACACTCCAAGAATTGGGTTCTATTTAACAAAGTCGTTCGTAGTGAATTAGTCAGAACATGTATACTTGATTGGTGATAGTATTAAAAATTGTAATTGTTTATGGTGAATTGCCGTAAAATCAGCGGTTGAATTAATTGATCATTTTTATATTATTTATAGATCATATTTATTTTTTATGCTTTAGTTTTTTGTATTATTTGGCATGTTGAATTTTTTACACATATTTTATTTTAATAATTCTTCAAAAAGTATTTCATTAAATGTTTTCTGAAGGGGTGGGATTTTTGTTTTATCTGACCAAGGATAATAGAGTAATTTAATTAAAAAAATTAAATTCTATATACAATAAGTTTAAACAATGTTTGAAAAATAATATAAAAACTAATAAAATACACTACAAATTTAGTGAAATTGAAAAACTTACAAGTTCTCTTAAACAAAATAGTTTGTTTACTTGTCACATACTTTTTGTTTATTTGAAAGATACATTAATATTTCATTTATCAATTAAATCTTTTTATTTTTTCAACATTTTTAGATTATTTAAATACTCGTCTCTAACTCAAATCAAATGGATATTATATTTTGGGACCCTCACAAAAATGATTTTTTTTTGTTACAAATGTGTATTATGTTGATAGCCAATGAAAAGAGATTGAACTACACGAGGACTCTCACCAACAAACGTAATCGGAAGTTTTGTCAAAGATACGGAAGTTTCACGCTATTTTCAAACATGTTAATTTGGTTTGACGGATTTTAAAGATAGCCTCCAAACTAAAAAGAAACTTCTCCATAAAAGTGTGAAGTTGGAGTCTTTTGTTTTAGATGTGGTTCAAGTGAGGAAGATATAGATAACCTTTTTAAAGACTGCATTTGGTCATAGCAAGTCTAATTCTTATCTACTGTGGGTGTTTATTTTGAAAGCTATCAATTTTTTTTTATTCACTGGTTTGAAAATGTGATCAATCATGGCTCAAATGAAGAAACATGTTTTGTCTTAACTTTATGTTATGATATTTGATAAACTGGAAAGATAGCCAACTTTGAAGAAAAAAAATATTTTCATGGTTGAAACAATCCATAAAACTTGGAGTGTCATTCAGGACCATAAAAGTTTTTTTGTTGTTGTTAAAATGTGTATTATGTTATTAGCCAAGGAGTGCCAACTCAGGTTTTAAATTCTCATGCATATGTATCTATTCCCCTCTTAGTCTCCCTCTACAAGGTCTTTGTATAAAGTTATTGTGGATGCAACTGGACCAGAGAATAATAAATGGCGTGTTGGAGTAGTTATTTATTTGTGATTCTAATGGTTTAATGATAGTTGAAGTCACTTGGTGTTTTGAAGCACTTCCAGATTCTAATATTGTGGAAGCATTGAGTTTGAAACTGGCTCTTTAGTTTACTCTCGATATCGGATTCATTCAAGTTGTATTTGAAAGAGACTCTTTTAATGTTATTCGAGAAATAAACAAAAAACCCTAAGATTTGTCCTGTTTTGGTTTAGCGATCGCTAATTGTCAAAAGATTAACGATTTTTCCGGATTTTTTTTTTTAAATCATGTTAAACATACCGCTAATTTCTACCATTATTTAGTTCATTTTACTTTAGATTTCATAGACATGATCTAGATTGAAGATTGTCTTTATTGTATAATCTATGTTAGTTTACCTGACTTAACTATTTAATTAAATTTATTTTGAGGTGAATAAAATGTTATAAATATAATAGAGTAGAAAAATGTGTCATATTTCAAAAGAAATTATGGTGTATATGATATATTTATCAATTACATAATTTTTGTTTGTTTTGGACCTCTCTATAATAATTTTTAAATATGTTTTATTGTTTGTCTTTAGGGTCATTCCGGTTATGTAACGTTCCACTTAAACTCAACCTTAATTGGACTCACATATCTTTGATTCTTTGAGTTTAGACTCATATCTAAAGTCAAGTTTAAAATTTAGAGTCAGGTAAGAGACAAATAAAACCTGTCTCTCAACAATTACTTTATTAGTTGACAAAAAAAAGAATAAGAATTACGATAATAGTTTGTCATAACTCATAAGTTAGTCAAATTTGTCTGTCTCGAAAAATAAGTTAGTCAAATTAGTTTGCTGGTGAAATCTAACAAAGTCAGCAATAAACGCTTATGTTTTGCGTTACCTAGTTTGGTTTTCAAACTCTTGAAAAGAGGGGAGCATGAATGAGACATAGAACAGAACAGTATAAAAAGAGTACAAAAGTATAAATAAACAAGTCGTGTGTGTGTATATATATAATAAATAAAGTTTTTTTATGAGAACTTTTGTAAGTAATCTATGGCCGATTAATATTTTTAATGATATAATATTTTTTTAAAGTAATTGTTTATTATCTTCCTTATCATTATATTTTATAATTTACTATTATTATTATTTTATATATATTTAATTTTATATTTATTTTCTTTAATTTTTTATCGTATTTTTTTACTCCTACACCAAACTACTGAATAATTAATTTATTTTTAGTGTTTTTCCCTTCATTAACCAAACAACACACAAAGAAAGTAGAGATTAAGTTGTCGCGATTTGATTTTTTTTAAATATTTAAAATTATTTTTATTTTTCTCATAGAGTAAATTGAGTATCATGATTTTTTTTTAGATACTAAAATCGATCTTCACTCCACTAAAAATAAAAAGTTTTTGTTTAACGTCTAAACGAGATATATACAAACTATTTATTATACAATTATTTTTAGTTGACATTTATTGTACTATTGAGAAAATACTTTCCACTTGAAAATACACAAAAATAAAATACTATAATTCATTATCAATTTCAATTTTATTTGGTCATTATTAATTATAATAAATTAAATCACTTATTTAAAACATAAACAAGAGTTTAATTTTTTAATAGATTTTTTTAATTATTACCTAGATGAAAAGTATAGTAACAAAGCAGTACCTGTGTGGAAGCATGAATATTTTATCAATTAAATACAGAAAATGATAGGGTGAGTTGTTTGGTCGACCACCTTTATAAGTGGTCATTAATACTTAAAATTTATTGAACATTCTAATGACAATGGACGGTACTTTTCAGAAAAAATAGTTTGTAATCCTTTTCGTCTTTATGAATAAGACGGTGATTGATTAATGTGAATTCAATACGAGATACATATATGTTTTAAATCATTACTCAGTCATACAAGCAAAAACGACCATTAACGTTTATATCTAAGAAAGGATATACGTGATATTTGAAGTTTTAAACATTTTTTAAAACTATCTCATGGTAGACCATGATCTATGTTAAAATTTGTCATTTTATGCTATAGTATTTTACATTTTATATATATAATTGGTCAAAAGATTATTTTATTAATAATTAAATTACAGAAATGTGAGAAAGAAGTGGCTTACAAATTTCTTATTTTATCAAATAATGATTATAATTTTCAAATGATATTTACAACTTTTAAAAATATATATATGATTTAAAAGAATTATTGATTGGATTTAATTTTTTTAAATAAAATTAAAAGATATGTGAGAAAGAAAGTATTATCTATCTGATTCTCAAATGGAGATGAATTTATTTATTTATTTATTTGAAAAATGAACATTGAAATTTATTGCTAAGGTACAGTATTCAACAATCAGAAACCATGCTTCTTTTATTGTGTGGAATATGAGAAAAAAGAGAGCACAATGCATCACTCCCTTTGGCCAGATCTATTCAAAATATTCCAATAGAGGCTTGGTCAATGTTCATCAAGCTGTGACATCTACAGCGAATCCAAGTTGTACATTTTATATTTTATATTTACAAATGCTCTCATTTGGATTCTATAAGTCCACAGAGAAATTTTATTTGTTTTTGGAAAAACTTTACCAAAGTGCATGTGACTTTTATGATGCATCTAATAAGTTTGGTACCCAGTATGAATTAATAATTTTTTTGAGCTCGCCACAAGCTCAAAGTTTTTTATGTCTCTTTAACTGCAATTGAAATTGCATCAGTCGTATTTAACTGCAATTCTTTGTAAAATCAACCACAGCGAGCGACCTTTACCTGTGATTGCATTCTAAAACCTTGCTCTCTGCCTATGTTCGCCGCGATAGAAAATAATAAAAGGAATTTGAAACTAGAGAAAAACAGCAAGATAAAAGTAAATTAAAAAAAATACAAATATGTATGTAAGTGATTCAAAGTATCCTCTGGAATAGCATGGAGAAAACCACACTCCAGGATTTTCACTATCCTATGAAAGAATAATCTAAATACAACACTCATGCAACAAAATATACAAAAAGTGTCTAACAACAAAACTCATATATATATAGAACTCAGAAGCCAAAATCAAGTGTCTATATCTATCTCTAGCCACTGGTCCTACACCTGCTGTGGCCTAGAACCATATCCATTAACACCATTTGTTCCATTAACTCCTTGTGAAAACTTGTTCTCTGATTTCTTCCTCTTGATCACAATGATCCATGTGTAAGCTTCCAAAAATACAGCAATGCCACCCAAAGCTGCAATAATGCCAATGTAAGCATGCTTCCAGTCGTCGTATCGATCACCTGCTGACACCTCCAATGCATCGAACCCTTTAAAGATGTTGACGATGCTGATGATTATAGTGGCATATCCGATTCCCCAATGGTAAAGATTCCAGTAGAATCTGGTTTTGTGATCTTTGTTTGGCCTTAGAAGCAGAGCAAAAACCTGTATTCAATAGCAGAAGTTTCTGTTAGTTTCATTACAATTATTAATAGCATAACATACCATAACATACAAAAGAAGCATATCAGCAAGGCTTAAAACAAAAAATTCGCAACCGCAATCTAGGCCACCACATCAATGTTTTATATTTTTCCACAACAATTGATGTTGCATCAGTCGCATTTGACTGTGACTCTAAAAATTATCAATGATTGCGACCACAATTTAAAACCTTGCATATTAGTTGTATAAGGAACCGATCATGAACATCTAATCTCATACCTGAAGGGTTCCAAGGCAGAAGAGGACGATCCCGAGTGTTCTATGAGTTGAATATGTAACGCCAGGCGAGTCACTGCCGAGTTTGAGACCAGTTCCCCATCCAGCAACACCAACTATGTAAGCAGCTGTTTGGCAGGTAACATGAAGGTAAAACCAAGCAGGGTCTGCAGACTTGAACACCTTCAAGTACCTTGCTATTACAGCACCCAAGGGCATCAAGATTCCCCAACTCACTGCATTTAGCACTCCATGAGTCTGAAAAATATATTAACATCTCTAATCAATTTCCAAATAACCAAAAAAATTACCAAACCTTCTAGTTGCCTAACACTTAAAATCATTGTAGAATAACATCACAATCATCACCCTTCATTATTTTTTCTGTGTTATGTATTATAAGATATAATCAAGGTTTATATGACTCAATTAAGACTATTGTGTGTGTTTGATTTTACAGTAACAAAAATTGATTTTAACTGAAATTGTTTTGAATGTAAAGTGATTTTTGTTAAAATATATTTATGTAAAAGTGAATTCCACAATAAATTTGAGCCAAAAAATCAATTCTAAAGTCAAAAGCTTAAAATTATAGATTCAAATCAAAGTCAATTTTAGGGTCAAAATCAATTATACTCGAAAACATCCAAACATGTCGAAAACAATTATACACCACTAGAATCAATTTTCATTCATCCAAAAGTGAAATCAAACATACACTTATAACATTAGAATGCTACTCCGCAATATTAAAGATCTCAACAAGATCATAACAGTAATTTAAAACCATTGATTAAGACATTGAAATTTAATAGCTGTGTTTTATAAAACCAATGGACCCTTTTGATTTAAAATGATGTTAGAGTCTGTACTACCAACAAAGAAAAAAATTTGATATTAAAAAAAAAAAAAGTAATATTTAAGAGAAAAAAAAAGGGTACTAACATTTCTTCTTCTACTGCGCGAACCACCAGTTGATCCTTGTTGAGTGACACCAGAAAGAAGATCTAAATTTTCCTTAGATTGTTGATTAGCAGCACCCATATCATGAGGTTGAATACTAGAACCAGACATAGCACCATCTTGCCAAAGATGAACAAAAGAAGCAGTCCCTTTAGGAAGATTAATCGTAGCATAAATTGTAACCTCACCATTCTGATGTGTAGCAGTTAATCTGGAATGAGTATAACTAATATTACTCTGTGTCAATTGAGTACCGTAACCAGAAATTGATGAAGTATAAACTTTTGGAACACCACTAGATTGTGGAATAGCAACCAAAGCTTGTGCTCCAACCATAGATTGTGAAAGATCACTTTTTGGGTTAATAGCCCAAGCGACCCATTTGTTTGTTGATGTGATTCCTGTGTGTCTGAATGCTATGTCTAGTTTTCCTGATGTTTGGTCGTAGGTCCAGTGAAGGTACGATGTAAGTTGTGGTAGATCCCTACATGAAGTGAATACCTCGTTGTTTGTGAAGGTTTGTTTTTGACATGTTTGTTGTTGTGCTAAGGTTTTTGTTACAAACATTAAAGTTATTAAAATTGACATAAACATAAACTTGTGAACTACCATTTTGTTGTTGTTTTTACAACAATTGATGATATTGTGTTCGTTGTTTCTGTTTATGAGAAGGGGTTTTTGAAAGTTGTGAGAGAAAAAAGAGGAAAGGAAAGGGGTTATTATAGAGTTGGTGTGGTGGGTTTGGGTGGTTGAGTGGTTGATTTCCAACGACGACTAAAAGTTTTATATATTTACTAAGGTGAAATATTCAATTAGTCCCTTAGTTATTATTATTTTTAGTTCAATTCGGTTATAAATGGCGTATCTTTTTTTATTTTATTTGTTACATTGATTTTTCATGAACGATGCGAGAAGTTATTTTGTTTAAATTAATATAATTATTTTTAATATAAAAAAATATTTCAACAAAAGAGAAATAAATAGGAAAATTAAAACTTATAATATACACCCGCAAACTTTAGATGCGCGATACCATTGTGAAATATTTATGGGGTTAAATTTAAGATTACAATTATGATTTGGTCAACAACAGATATTTACAATTATGATAACTAATTTGGAAGGAGTTATTAGAGTAGATACCAACTCTAGAAATATAGCCTTAATTAGATTCTTGGAATGCGTATTAGTTGAGAGGTTGTAAAATTTAACTAATTATTTCTTGTGTGTATCTGTATGATAGAACAAGGAATTATTCTGTTGAGAATGACAGGGCATACTAATATTTAAAAAATTATAAATTTTGATTTAAATATATATATATATATATATATAGAAAATTATTAATTTTGATTGATATTCAAT
>JBBPBP010000002.1:5977407-5990683 GCA_037974735.1 Cicer chorassanicum
TTGTTTAAAGACGATAATAAAATTTCTAGATTTATGTAAAACATAAAATAACATTATTAACATTTTATGACATAAATGATCAAATCATTATTTAAAATTAAATAAATAATTTAATCGAGAGAAAAGATAACTTAATTATTACCTGAATGATAGAAAGAAAAAAATATATGTTATTTTAGTAATTTAAGAATAAAAAAAATTAAATACCTAATTAATAATGACAAATATCAACAAATATCATTGGAAAATTTATTATAATTTAAATATCTAAATATTATATTAAAAGTGTATTCAAAATCAAACATTTAACTTTTGTATGCTCCTTTCTTTAAGACCCTTTATATGATTACAGTTTAAAAAAGGTGTCCTTAATAAAAAAAATTCGCACAAATATCATAACTCCATAGCTGTAATATAATTTGCATTCTTTTTTTATTTTGAAAATAATAATTCACATTCAAAATTTTATATATGAATGGAACATTAGCTGCCAAATCTAGCTAATTGGGCCAGTCCACAAATATAGTAATTAGGATTTATTCTAGACCACCAACAAGAATCCTAATCATTTGAAGGTTATTTTTCTTACTTTGCCGCAAGTAGCCAGCGTACCATATTTACCAAAGTGTGACCACAAATAATTTAAGTGCGCAGCCATCATTAGAGTCATAAACCAAAACATCAAAAAAGTAACTTTGCAATGGATTCAAGATAATCTTTCGTTCTTAATTATCTTCCTAAAATTCCAACAACTCTCACTGATCTCAGTTTACTTGCGTGTCTCAAGTCCTCAATTCCCTAACCAACACATTTTAACGCTTCTTCTCATTGCATCAGTAGGTGGCTATTTTTTTAGTCAAATACGCGTTATCATAAACACTCGTCTAATTAAAATCGAAAATTATTTTTAAAATATATACTAAAATATATTAGTTTTTTGGACGCATTCTTCTTACCATAATTATGTCTAATTTGTATGCTCTGAATCTTTTGATTAAAACAAAATGCTTAAGCCACTACGGTACCATACCCTTAATTATCACCAATAATATAAACATGTATGTATTGCAATATTTTAATAATATTCTTTTTTGTTAGAATTCAGGTGAAAGTAATTAGTTTTATATTGACAAAAAATTTAAAAAATATTAATATATGATTCATATATATTATTTTAAATTTTTAAATTTAAAATTTCTTGTAATCTTAAAGCTATTTAGTATGTTGCTTCTCACGCTCAGAACTTTCCCAACAAATTTATAGCCCGTTGTTTCTTCAAATCATGATACATTTAAAATCAATAACAATTTTTCTCTTTCTCTTTTCTTCAAGTATGACTAACTTATATCCTATAATTGCACATCTCTTATTATCCACAATACCATATTTTCTATACTTTTGCTGAACATCAGCATAACATTTACTTTTTTTAAAAAGCGTAAGCTCAATAATAAAATTTTATAAAGAAATGATTAATTATAAACGAAGGATCATGTATTGTATAATTATATATAAAATCATTAATGTGAACCGCAAAGTTGCACTATTCATGACATTGTTGATATTGATATGATAATTAAAAATAATTTTCTACAAGTTGTCGTTCGTACTTTGTAGGGAATCAATTTGCTTTTTCATTACTTATTATTATTACTTCTTTTTATTAATCATTAATTATTACTTTTTTTCAGTATAATCCAATGGTTGTTATTTGTTGCAAAAACAATGAAACTGCGGCAAAGTATGAACGACACGTACCAATATTCTCGATCTATGTCAGACTAATGTTATTTGTAGACAACTCAGAATGCTACGTCGTAATATAACATTAGAAATTAAAGTATTACATAAATTAATGGATATGTGAATGTATTTGTATTATTTACTAAATTTGTAGCGTTGGACGACAGGCTCATTAATATTTAATGTGTATTAGTGACATTAACGAAATTAAAATATTTTTCATGGTTATAAAAAAATTTAAAATTCTAAAAAGGATGGTTAATATTATCATAATTAATTCACAACTGTAATTTTTTGAATTCAAATTCGAAATAGACGTTCAATTTAATAATATCAATATTTATTAGTAGAATTAAGACTTGAGAGTATAACTATGGCTACCCAATTATTAGGACTGGGTAAACCTATATTCAACAAATAAACTACCATTTTAGTCCTTATAAAATATATAGGAAGATGTCATTTTGTTTTTTGATTCAACAAAAAATTCAAATTAGTTATCGAATTATCAAAATGTCAGTTAGTTTAATCTATAATATTATAACGATAATGAACTATTTTGATACTAAATTATATATTTGATTATTCAAAGATTAATTTAGATTTTTTATTGACTAAGAGCAAAAACTAAAATTGTGCTTTATCCAATATTAAACTATAAACCCCCGCCCCTTTTTCATAGAACAATTAAGAACATCTCGTTTCCTATAAAAACATAAACATTATAACCATGTATTAAACTATAAACCCCCACTCCTTTTTCATAAAACAATTAAGAACATTTCTTTTTCCATAAAAACATAAACATTATAATCATGTTATTGGTTTAATATTGAGCAAGAATGTTAAATTAAGTTATCTACTATAGATCAGTGTTTAAAAGTCATATAAAATTTTATCGAAAATTGATGATATTTCTTAAATTAGTATTTTTGATTTTTGATGACTTGATAGAAGTTAACTCGATAAAAACAAAGGAAAATAACGTGTCTATCAAATTTAACTCATTGAACCGACATCAATCAAATCATTCTCTCATACGTAAAAATGAAGAGAACTATTAAGTTGTACTTTCGAACAATGTTGTCAACCGTCATTAGAGTTTTGAGTAATTTTTAAGCACGATCAACAACATACCACCTATATATGTGGTCCACCTTAGAATTTGCCACAATATTCATTGTTATTTAGTAATAACTAATATCTTTCTAATAACCTATTAAGTAGACAAGGTGAATTCTTTATTTCAAATGAGTTTTCTCTATTTTTAAAATACAGATAACGAATCCCATACTACTTGTTTGAGATAATGTCAAAATCCCTTAACACTCGAATCATGTTTATTATTAATTTAAATACTTCAATATTTTAAAAAGAAAATCATATATGAACTCTTTAATTTGGTCATTCTATTAAATTTTGACTAAACATAGTAAAAAACAAAAGAAATTGAATATGACTATTAATATAAGCTTTATATATGATCTCGTAAATTTACTTTAGCAATGTTTCATTTAAATATTTTTCATTTTAAAAATTTAAATTTAATCTTTTACTTAATAACGTTAGAATTAGTTGATCTTTACACCGTGTATGATATATGAGGTGGAAAACATGACATTAATCTACCGTCACCGACATCTATAATATAATATTTTAATTTTTTAAGGTTTTTAAATTCTCAAAATTTTCTCTTATATTACTCTAAAATGAAAAGAAAAGAAAAGAAAAAATATTTAAAAAGTCTATATATCTTTTATTTCTCCAATCAATATCTAGTTTAAATGGCACAAAATCCCCGACTTCCATAATAGCTTCCACCTAATTCGAGAAAGTAAACTGCATTTTCATTGAATATTAGTGCATTCTTATTTCTTAACTAAAGTGTTTATTGAAATTTCACATTGACATAATTCGAATATTAATATTTTACATGTGTTTGGTGATTTCCATTTACCATGGTTGGTAATCCAACACCATCAATATTTTTTCTTACTGGTTCATTTTTTTGTTGACATTTTGGACATTCTTCTTAGTTCTTATGGCTTAGAGAGTGGCTTGGCTTACTATTAGAACCACCAGAAAAGAGAGCGTACTACGCACGTGCGGAGGGATATAATATTATAATTAAATTAAAGAAAGAAAGAAAAAAGAAACAGTGTTGAGTTACACAATGACTCCAACACGTGCTATTTATTCATGACCCTTGTGACAACTGTTTGATTCAGTCTTTCCCTTCACCACAAATCTTCCCCATGCTACGTCCCCACCAAACCCAAAGAGAAAAGTTACAAACGAGGATATTTCAGTAAATTCAAGCACACCTAGTTGAAGTGAGAAAAGCCGAACAAAACGACGACGGTTTAAACAGACGCCGACGACCCTACATAAAATTATGCTAATAGTACACCATCACTTCAATCCTTTCACCTCCCGACACATCTCTTACCGTCGATTCTGTCTACCAAAAACGGGTCCCACCTTATCACCACCGACTGTCACCACTACAAATCTAAACGCCCTGTTATTCTATCTCTCTCTCCCTTGATACTAAAGCCACAAACTCACAGCAAAAACCAGCCTTTTAATTTCAATTCATATAAATTAAAATAATAATAACACATAAATAGAGTAATTGTTCTTTTTCTCTTTTTCCTTCTTCTTCTTCTTCAACCTGACGCAGCCTTCACTCACTATGAAACAAAAACTCGTTTAAAATTGCAGAAAAATCAAAACACAAACACTAATTCCCAATTCGTGAACGTGGAAGCTTCAGAAATGGTTTCTCTGGAAGAATCTCGCTCTGATTCGAATCGTTTCCCTTTATCTCGAAGCTACCAGTATCACTCCTCTGTTTCCTCCAAAACGCAGCGTAACATAGGAAGATCCATGCGAACCATACGATCAAGTATCTTCCAAGATGATAACAGCAGTTGCACGTTTACCGAGAGATCCACGTGTGTATCGGAAAATCTCACCGATTCTGTCGTCGACCTCCGTCTCGGTGAACTTGCTTCCCGGAACAACAAATCCGTTAAGTCATCTACAACAGAACAGGACCTTCTCGATCTCTCACAAGCCTTCAGTGAATTCTCCGCGTGTAGCAGCGATATCTCCGGTGAACTACAACGGTTAGCGACTTTACCATCGCCGGAATGTAACCAAATAAGCGACGCCGGTGGAGATGGTGAGCAGGAACCTGAACCGGAGCCTTGCATGGGGTTTTTACAAAGGGATAATTTCTCAACGGAGATTATTGAAAGTATTTCGCCGGAGGATCTTCAACCGACAGTGAAGCTTTGCATCGACGGCCTTCAGTCTTCATCGGTGGCTGTGAAACGATCAGCGGCGGCGAAACTGAGATTACTTGCCAAGAATCGCGCCGATAATAGAGTTCTGATCGGAGAATCTGGCGCGGTTCCTTTTCTTGTTCCTTTGCTTCGATGCAGCGATCCATGGACTCAAGAACACGCAGTAACAGCGCTTCTGAATCTTTCACTTCATGAAGACAACAAGAAGCTGATAACAAATGCCGGAGCCGTGAAGTCGTTGATTTACGTGCTGAAAACAGGAACTGAAACTTCGAAGCAAAACGCGGCTTGTGCGCTTCTAAGTTTAGCTTTGGTTGAGGAAAACAAAAGCTCAATCGGAGCTTCAGGTGCGATTCCACCGTTAGTTTCGCTTCTTCTTAACGGTTCTAACAGAGGGAAAAAAGACGCGCTAACGACGCTGTACAAGCTTTGTTCTGTTAAGCAGAACAAAGAGAGAGCGGTGAGTGCCGGCGTGGTGAAACCTCTGGTGGAGCTAGTGGCGGAGCAAGGGAATGGTATGATGGAGAAAGCAATGGTGGTGTTGAATAGCTTAGCGGGGATTGAGGAAGGGAAGGATGCGATTGTTGAAGAAGGTGGAATTGCGGCTCTTGTTGAAGCCATTGAAGATGGGTCTTTGAAAGGAAAGGAATTTGCTGTTTTAACTCTTTTGCAGCTTTGTGCTGACAGTGTTACCAACAGAGGGTTGCTTGTTAGAGAAGGTGGGATTCCTCCTCTTGTTGCTCTTTCTCAGAATGGAACTCCTCGAGCTAAGCATAAGGTATAAACTTCAACTCAATACAAAGTTCAAGTTCAATCAATCTAATGTACTTTGCTTCATTCTATAGGAATCCAAAGTTTTCTTCACATGTATGTTTATTTATTAATATTATGACCTGGTTGTTTCTGATATCTTGACTTTGAGTACTTGAGTTGACCCTTTATTCTAATGTAGAAGTCCTTTTGACTCTGTTCTGTTTTTCCTCTTGTGTAAATATTATACACATTGAAGAGCTGTAATTAACCTTGGCAAGAAAACGGTCTTCTATTATTAGACAATGCTTGAATGTTGGTTTGTTTGCTTTAGATAAAGTAAAACACTTTTGACTGAAAAAAGTTTTCTGGTTGGCATGTCTTAATGAGAAATTGAAGTCATTTACCCTCGATTCTATTTTTAGGCATTGTTATGATTGTGATGAAATTGATTTTAATGCGTGTTGTTAATTTCTTTTCTATCATTGCATTTGACAATTTTTGTGGAAGAACAGACTTGGATCTGTATTTTTTTTTTCCCTATTTCGCCTTGCATTGTAACGTTTTCTCCTTTTTTAATAAGGGCTCTGATTTGTTTTGCAGGCTGAGACACTCCTTCGATATTTGAGAGAATCAAGACAAGAAGCATCGACTTCAACTTCTTAGAGAAGTAATTGCATATTTGAGTTATTAGTTAGGAAGGTAATTATACAATGTAATTGATTATTATGTATATAGTGGTTTGGCTGGTTTGTACAGTGTGGCAAACATAGTTAGAAGGATGTTTATGAAAGTTAGAAGAAGCTAGCAATCTAAAAGACTATATAGGCTGACCCTTTAGATGCATGAATATAGCTAGGTTTGGCATTTTGCTTTCCCCTGTTTCAATTTGTTGTGTTTCCTGGTTTGACACATGGTTGTCTTTGAGTTTTGGGTTGATTAGGTTTTTAAAATGTCTTTCGTATAGATGACCCCTAGTTTTATGAAAAAGGGTTTCTGATTTTATCATTGTATGTTTTATGTACTTCCCGCTTGTTGTGAAAGTGCGGAGTTAGTACTATTGTATCTGTGTGCATAATTTCCTATTGGAGCTTGAGTTTTGTGTATTTGACACTGATGAATAGGCTGGTAAATCAACTTCATCTGTTTGAGTGGAAAATATGTAACTCTCAACTGAAGTGTGCTGTTTTTGACGATTCAACTGTTGCCCACCAAGCTTACACATGTTTGATTTTTCATGCCCATAATTCCTTATCTGATACTTTGTCACCAAATTTGGGTATGAATGGCTGAAAGACTTGGAAATAAAATATGGAATATATATTTTCTTGCTAAAGTTGACAAAAGCAGGTAAACCAGCAACTTGAATGGCGTTTGTGTGACTTTAAATTGTCAGAATTCTAAAATAGGCAAAAGAATCTTTAGAAAAGTTTTCTTAAATCAATGTTCTTAAAAGAGTAAAGCACGAGTCTATAAAATCAAGTAAGTCTAGCCTTCTAGTTTCAGATTCGCCATTCTCTTTTTTCCAGCTACTGAAAGATCAGATATTGCACGTATCTTAGTACATGTTTGGTTTAATCATGGTTCGTCATCGTGATTTTACCAAACCTACTATGAAACCAATCATAGATCTTAGTAGAAGATCTAAAATCAGATTGACGTAAGTGTCTTGTGTGAGTATTAAAAATGTAAAATTGTGATAAGGGGGAGATTAGGAGGGTGTTTTATACGAATGAAAATGTGATATGATGCTGTGGGTCCCTGGCGTCGCGCTGGTTGTCCTTGAAAAGCGGTTCACCCGCTGCATGCTACCAAATGAGGGTTTAAGTTACATCTGTATGGGCAAATCAGAACCCCACCTTAACCTTGAGTTTAATTCCACCACCACACATTGTTATATCATTTTTGTATCTTACATTTTGATGATCTCTATTTTCTTTTCCTCTTTCAAATCTTCTTGTCGCTTATAATAATCACCAATTAGCTGGCAGAGCAGGTGTGTTTTTGTCCTGCCGTTTGTTTGGATGGTTGCTCTTTCATTGTCATATGTCCTAAGTTTTGAATTTGAATTGAATTGAATTAACCAGGTGTCGGTGGTCTCCTCTTTCGTTTTCTTAACTATGTTTTTTATATATTATAATATTATTAGCTTGATTGCTTTGCATCATCAAAAGGCGAATCTGTTTGGTGAGCTAGGCAGATAGAATTGGCCTTTCTTAACTTAAAGAAGGATTTTGAATTCTCACGTCTTCTCCATTATGATCTTGCCTCTTAAGTATTTTGTAAAACTTCTACTCCATGTTGCTTTCAAATTACTATTTTCAAGTATTCTATCTGTTATATGATTATTTTACTTGAGATATAATTACGATTTTATCCCAAATAAACAACTTTTTTAACAATAATAAGCTACTACATTTTCTCTCCGTGAATCTACATATTGTTCATTTTAAGAATTTTATATTCCCTCCTTAGAACTAGCTATTATACTTATACCCTTTTAACCTTTGTGGACCCTTGATGATTTTTTTTCCATAGACTCTCTTATATCATTGCTGTGTCTTTGTTAAGGATGGTCACCATGATACTAAAATCTATACCTAGCTTGGAATAGGTAGTTCTTCACCTAAATATTTTAGCTTATTATCTTCTACAAACGTTACTAATTTCTCCAAGGTCATACTAGCTGTTAGGAAGATTGGTAGAGTGAATTTGGAAAACTGAATTACATTCTCATTGGTTTGTCAATGACTTGTATCAATCTTTATAATAGTTAGTTAGTTGTAACTAACAGCCCTTAATTGGCTAACTGATTGACAAACTAACAAGTTAACTGACCCACTTGATGCTTGTTTGGTTTTACATTAACCCACTTACTTGGCTGCTTTTTTTGTGAAGCTTCAATTTTGAGCTGCAACCAGCTTAGTGCATATTTGGTTTTACAGTGGAACCGACAAAATTACGGTTACGGTGAACAACCATGACCGCAAATTCAAACATGCACTTGAGGAGTTAAGTATTAACTTAAATACAACACTAACAAAAATATTTTCCACTTGAATGATGTGTTGATACATCATTCAATGAGTTTAAAAACATAGCTTATCATACTCATTAAAGGATGGGACAATACATCATTATATACGTGTAAAACATTTTTACACTTGAAAAAGAAATAAACTCATTTAATTTTATAATAATTAGCTCTTTTGAAAACTGAAACCATTTTTACATGATTGGAATTTATTATAATATATTTCTACAAAATTAATCCAAACATACAGCAAGTTTTTCACTAATTTTGCCATAAAATTGCAAGACCATGCCCATTTTATGTCTAGAACAAAAAGGCTTAATTTAATTAATCAAGCTAAGTTTTGCACTTGATCCTTCCCTTTGTCATCACCCTTTTTCCTGTCAAATGGGAAAGGTCTAAAGCCTTTCTGAAGCAATTTCTCAACCTCCTCAAACTGAAGGCCTTTGGTTTCAGGCACTAACATATAAATGGCTACAAAGCCAATCAAGGAGAACCCTGCAAAGAGGAGGAATGTGCCAGAAGTTCCTAGAGTCTTTATCATACTTAAGAAGGATTCACTAACAATTAGATTAGCACACCAGTTGAAAACTGCTGCTATACCCCCACCTAGTCCTCTGAACCTCAATGGATAAATCTCAGAGTTTATAACCCAAGGCACTGTTCCGATTCCAGGAGCGTATGCTATAATGTAGAATCCAAGGATTACAACTGCAAGGATTCCAATTCTGCTTGGACAACCCTCAGAAAACCATACACGTTTTTGTCCGCGACACATGCTTTTGATACCCTTTTCTCCTGCCAAGCATGCTCCTGGAAGAAACTGTATGACAGAGAGATAGAAATGACATTATTAACTCTTGCTTAATCATGATGTGAATTGTTGGAAAAATATTTAGGATTTTACATATTCATGGAAAAGGATTAGAAATATATGACAATATGAGAAACTCAATATTTGAAATTGAAAGTACACCAGCATTGGTCATTATAACAGCTATTACTTGTACATGACAAAAGCCAAGATTAATAAAACCATATGTATTTTTTGGGATGAAATACATAAGTATTGGAACAACCATGTTTTAGGCTGACAGAACAATAAGGGTATGACCTCTCCTGAAGAATTTATTTTGCAAACAAGGTCGATTTATAATCTCCTACTAAATATATTTTTCAGTAGGTCAACTTCATAAGGTAAATAAGTATGATATAACTTGAGATTTTGAGATAATTGATTTATAACATAAGAGCATTAATAACCAATTAGGAGTTGATAAATATTTGCATAATTTTGTAAATCATAGTTAAATTTCACTATAACATTGATGAGCTTGTGCATTATCCACCCTCCAAGTTTAAAGGGCTCTAGTATGAGAGGATGTCACAGATATAAAAATCATTTTCTTTTACTTAAGTACTTGATAGTTTAAACTTTTAGAATAGTTGGTTTATGACAAAAGCTAAGTAGAACTTACTTCACTTTGGCTGTTAGCACAAAAGCCACAATCTTTTTGCAAACATTGCATACAATTCCACGACGATAAATTTGGAGCTGTTGTGTAAGCTCGGCATGTAGAGTTCCCACCAAAGCTAAGGGAATCATGTTTACTGATTGCAGGGGCATGGTGAGCTGCCTGCTGGAATGTAACACTTAATATTACGAGGGAAACAAAAATGCCAATCAAAGAGATGAGCATCAACTTTCTCCTCCCAAATCTATCAATGCAAACCATGCTTAATATAGTGCCAACAGCATTCAAACCAGAAGTAACCAGGGAAAGTGCAAGTGCTGTGGAGTTTGAGGCAATTCCAGCAAATTGAACTATGGTTGGACTGTAATACATAACTGTATTAATACCGACAAATTGCTGAACGACTTGGACAGTGATACCTGCATAAAGTCCTCTTCGAACTATGTCATTAGACCAGGCACCCTTTAGTTTTTGTGCAAGACTTTGACCAATTAAGCCTTCTTCTGCCTTCTCAACTTCAATGGATTCTTTCATGGCACTCATCTCCTCTTCAACTTCATTGGGGGGATAGATTTTTGACAGAATATGCTTTGCTTCTTCTTCTTTGCTCTGTGGAAAAGAAATCAAATAGGAGACATGAAATTGGCTCCAATGGAAAAAATATGGTGTAGCATATCCGTAAAATAAGTATTAGCTATTGTTTTTAGGATTGTTCACAATTTAGGCATGAAGTAAAGTTCAATGTTATCTAAAGACTCTTGTGAATAACTATAACTTTTTTTGTTTCAATACATACACAAGTCGCCTTAAAAAATACATACAAAAATTACAACTATATGCATGGAATCAACCATAACAATATTATTTGCAAATGAGAAATACAAGATGAGTTAACTAAAATCATTTACGAGCTTCATTTCAATTGAGCACAAGATTGACTTCAAATCATAGCCCACTTCATTAAAAAAACAATCACATTGAAGCAATAATCTTGTCAGGTTGAAGCAATTCTTCGTTGTCATGGCTGGAAAAAATATATGCATGACATGATGACAATTAGGATTACCTGTCTGTAGAGCCATCTAGGTGACTCAGGGAGAGACAACATTAATACAAATTGTACAATAGCGGGAATTGCTGCCACCCCAAGCATCCAACGCCACGTTCCAGGCACCTGAAACAAATCAAGTTGTTGACAAAATATAAATATGTCATTCGAATGTCATGTTATGAACTCAGTGCTGTCAATTCCGAATCATGGAAAATAGTTATTTGTTCAAATTCCACAATATTGACATGTTATAGCGCTGTTGTAACCTCTATTCAACAACCATTTGTATTGAATAGCATATTGTAGAACAATAGAAATTTGTTCAAATTATGTGTGTTACAGCGCTATCTTTTTGACAACACTGTATGAACTTTAATAACTGCATGCCTTTTAATCCAACATACCTTGGTAAATGCCAAATTGATGAGGTAAGATAGGAACTGGCCCCCTGTTATAAGTAAACCATTGGTACATACTAATGCTCCTCTAATCTTAGCAGGGGAAGCTTCAGAGATATATAGAGGAGCAGTCATGGATGCCACACCAACACCTAAACCAACTAAAACTCTTCCAACAATGATGGCCCAAGGAGCATGAGCAACAGCCATAACTAATGCACCTAAAATGAACACCACATCAGCCAGTAAAATAGTTTTCTTCCTCCCCATCTTGTCATTCATCCATCCTCCAAATGCAGCACCAAATATAGCTCCTGCAACAGCCGTACTAACAATGGTTTCCTGCATAACAAAACAATCATATCAACCATCTGAAAATGGGTCTCAGATGCCATGCGGCGAGGACAATCACTAAGTCGCGAAGTCGAGAGACGTTTGTCGTTGGATGAAGATCTAGAGGCTCGCATTTTGACTTCACTAAGTCTGTCTTAAAATACAACTTGAAATATAAATTCCCGTGAAAACATTTTCTATTTTCATTTCCTAAAATTTGTGTTGATTTTACTTGCTAACAAAGAATATGTGAGACTCATTCAGTGAACAGCTATCTGTATCTCTAGAAACAATTAAAATGCCAAATAATTGTTTTCATTATTTCTAGAAATGCATCATCCATCACTTGCATTTCATCTGCTCTTCATCACAAATGATCCACTTCATGAATCTTTCATCTTTTTATTAACATGTTAAAATTAACACAAATTTTAGAAAATGAAAATAGAAAATATATGGACAAAGTAAACGGACCCTAAGTCGTCAGATCTCCATCTAGTGACTAAGATGTGTAAATGTGTTGATGCAAAATTGGATGGAGTCCAATTCCCTTGAAATGCATAAGAAACGCGACTTGGTGTGTATTCATTTATATGGTAATGCAAATTGATTTTGTAAAATTGATTTTGCTTAAAAGTGAGTTAAATGTCAAAAAAAAAAATTGTTGGATACATTCATGTAAATTGAGTTATACAATAGAAGCTAAAAAGTCAATTTTGAAAGTAAAAACTCTAAACTCTAACTCCAAGTTACAATCAATTTTAAAGGTAAAATCAGTTAAACTCAATAACACTCAAACATAAAAAAATCAATCATATATGCTTATAGAATCAACTATGCCTCCTCCAGTTCCCACTTAGTTCAGTAGTATGAGTTAAGACGAGTATTAAAAAGGAGGTCTCAGGTTTTGTTAACAAATACCCCTTCTCCCAATCAAACCAACCACAACATTTGCATATCAAAAAACAAAATTGCCCCCTCCAAAAGTGACAAAACACACGCCAATTCTCTACAGTCAAGTTGGTTGATCTCAACGCCAGATAAAGATCAAACGACTCATATTTTAAGAAATCAATCGATAAAGTGAGAATATTGATCTCATCCATGCAAAAATTTGGGTCCCACCAAAACTAGTTCCAAAAGTAAGAAACAAAAACGAGTACATAGTACAAAAAAAAAAA
>JBBPBP010000002.1:5994724-6009247 GCA_037974735.1 Cicer chorassanicum
AAATTTGTTTTATTTAAAATTTAAAATATTTAAATAAAATATTTTAACAATAAAATATTAAAATATTTAGATATAATATTTAATAATTTAAAATATAAATAAAATTAATTTCAATAATAATGACATAAAAATTATTTTATTCAAGTCACAAATGTTACGTCATTAATGAGAGTGTTAGATAATAAAAAATAGCAGCAAACAAAAAAATCTCAAAAATTAATTAATAGGAGGATAAACAAAATAATCTTTGAAATAAAGAAACTAAAAATTTATTTTTAACAAAATAAAAGGATTAAAAAAATATTTAAATCTTATTTATTTAATATAAAAAAGCATTTGTTTTTTATTCAAGAAAAAAAAAAGCATTAGTTTTACACGTGCAATGGGGAGGGATAAGACTTGTTATGGGTTCGATCCCACGCACCCGCACTCATGTCTCAACTCTCAATAGTGCTTACCACTAGACCTGTTAAAACGGGTTACCCGACCCATTTAGGGTCGGCCCTAACGGGTTGCGGACTTCTTTGAATCGGGTTAAAAAGCCCTGTTTTAATATGGACTGTTGAAATACTACCTGAGCCTGACCCTAGACGGGCTGCAGGCTAGGCTGGTAGCCCGCATATTTTTTTATATTATATTTTTAATTTTCTTGCGACTCTTTTAATTTAAAGATTTTCTTCATGCCCATTTAAAAACAACTTAGTTCGAAATTTCTTCATACCTATTAAAAAATAAATTAGTTCTACATGCCTATTTAAAAACAACTTATATGATATTTTAGATCATTAAAAATACACAATAAAATAACACACAAACAAAGTTGAAATTCAGATTTGGAACCGGGCCAATTTAATTTTTGTTTGTTCGGGCTTTTTTTTTAAGACCAATTTTATTCTTTTTATTTTTGTAAAATTGATTATGCGGGATGCGGGCTACCCGGTACCCATATGGGCTAACCCTAATGGGTAACGGATTTATTCGAACCGGGCTCAAAAGCCCTAAAAAAATTCAGACTGAAATTTTTAGGCCCATGCCCTATGTTTTAGCGGGCTGGACGGACCGGCCCATTCGGATTAGTCTATTTTGACAGCTCTACTTACCACTTGTTAAGTGTAATTAAGTATCTAATTTAGATGTATTTTTAAATTGATAACATTAAATATGACGAACATAGTTATATTTTTTTATATATATTTATCAAGACTATTGAATATAAGTATTGTTTTTCCTTTCAAAAATAAATATATAAGTATTGTTTTTGCATAAACTCAAAAAGATAAGTGTTTTTTTGGCATATATTCACAATTAGAAAATATTAAAATTAGTGTCAACCATTATAGTGAGACACAAATGATCTATATCTATATATATATATATATATATATATATATAGATCATCAAGATTTACTTTTGGTATTTTTATCTAATTTTTAAATACATAATAACTATCTTACAACATTGCATGTTCGTAACAGGTGACAATTCTTAATAGAGTTCTTAGACATAAGAACATGTCTTTATAAATTGCACTATTAAAAAAAAAAATAATGTGCATGACACATGTATGAAGTGTTTTTATAACCATTAAAAACTAGTTGTGGGATAACTTGGTAGACTTATTTTGAACAAATATTAAGATATATGTGATAACTTTTGAAAACAAATAACAAAGACATAGGAGTTGTTACACATGAATGCTGCAAGTCCTTAGCTAGTTTTTTTTCTTTTTTCTTTTCAAAAATTATTTACCTTATTTAATTTTAATACTTAGTCATTTATCGATTTTTCTATATAAATCTTTTATCTTTTAAAGCTTGCACAAATTAATCCTTTTTTTTTAATCTTTTTTTCTTTCTATATATGTCTTATATATTTTAGTACCAAATACGATAAAGGACATGTTATACAATTTTTCCTTTTTTTTCTTCATTTTTTGTTATAAAAGTAATTAAAAAAAATGTTTCTTCAGCTATAAAAAGTTACATACAATACAATTAATTATAAAGCAAAAACTATTTGCTATTATTAATTGTGATTGCAGAGAAGTCTTCCTAACGGGAATTAGGAAAGATAAATACAATAAATCACCGACCCCTAAAGAAAGTTCCTCAACATTCAATTGCAATCTAAACAGATTTTTCTTTTCTTTTGGGTAAAAAAAATTGAACAACTGCAATCTGCTTTCACAACCTTGAAGGTAAAACAACAAAAGTAAGCAATGCAGCTCACCATCCTGCTTCTAGGTTTGAGATGCACTCTGCAAAGAATATATTGCGACAAGTCAATACTCAAAAGTCATCATATTCGGATCACAAGTAAAAACACCAGAGACACAATTACATTCACTAGATTCTTTAAAGCAATCACGTATGCAGTGATGGATTAGAATTACAAGCAAGGTCATAAAATTTCAATACCAAGGAAAATATTATCAATAAGATAGTAGTTGGGACTTGCAAACCTCATCAATAGTTTTCCAGAATTTTTCTGAAGAGTTGCTTTGGTGCTGCAAATGCAAAATTAAATCAAAGAAATAACATTAGATGTTAAAACCATTAGATCAAATAAAGTACAGGCCACTGAAACATGGACAACGAACCAGGGCCAAAAAGTCCGAGGAACATAGCCTATTAAACATTTTAAAGTCAGTTTACCTGGCAATCCAGTATACTTCTCATATTGTTCATATGCTTGTCCAATAAACATCTCCAGTCCTGTTACAGTAGTGGCTCCTGATTCTTCTGCTTCCTTCAAGAGTCTAGTAATTTTCGGCGTGTAGACAGCATCAAAAACCAGGGAGTAAAATTTCAATGCATGCTGCAAAAAACAAAGAAGTGATTAGTTTCCTGTAATTCATCTTACTCTTGTTCCATAGCAAGACATTTTGTGCCTTAATAGTAGTAACATTTGACGCTGACTCCCATCTAGAACAGAAACACCATGGGACAAACATAAACAGTGGTAGAAGTGTGTTTATTTGGGCCAATGCTCCACTTCCACATAAAGAATGAATATTCTTGATGGCCGCAGTCTTTGGCATTTTGTTCAAGTTAAGTTCAACTATACACACAATCATAGAAAACAGTATTTCAAACCAAAAGGTCAAAGTCACAGACATGACTTAGGAGGCATCAAGACATTATAAACCATATTTTGATTCCCAACCAAAATTCTGTTAAGGAAATAGGAATAAACATAAAATTTAATTTGCATGCATTGTTCATTTTTTTACATATCATCTAATTGCATCTCATTATGCAGATATTTATGAAGATATTTTAAGAACTAACATAACAAAGTGGCATTATGACGTGATTTCAGTGGATGCATGTGCAAAAGACAATGTCACTGCATAGACATTAATCTCATAAACATACTGTGATATTACAAAATTTTAGTGAAATCAACTAATGAAAAATACATTTTCAAAACAAGTAATTATATTTCATTTGAATAGAAATTCAATCTTCATTAGAAAAATCAATGTAGATGTAATGGTTATTAACATATAAAACTAAAAAATTCCACCAACAATAATAACATAAGGCCCTATTTGGTATAGTAAAGCTATATAACAAGCATACCTTAGAAATAGGTGTTTCATCAACTTTTGGTTGCATTCCAATTGATGTTGTGTTCGCAAGAATCATACCATCCTCCGGGTGGTAATTATCTAAATCACCAAGGGCTAAAGCCTCTCCACCAATTACATCAGCAAGTTCTCTGGCACGATCTAATATATAAATAAAACACATAATGCATCATTAAATATGTATTACAAGGGATGCGAAGGAATAGCCAAGATTGTTTCTATCAGAAAAGCTATATAGCAAATGCAACACTGATTGCAGTGGCAACTGGCAAGCAATGCACGATATTGTGCAAAACTTGTGTATATATTTTGCATCCATTTGACAATGAACTGAACAAACAAATCTCCTAACATGAGTGGAATACCAAATATCATAAATGGAGAAACCTTTTCTTGTTTAAGTGAGGAATGTTAATAAGCAAAAGGATAGTAATGCATACAAGTGCAAGCAAAAGATGAAAACATTAACAGGTAAGACAATACTATCTACAGAATGCAAGTTGTTTTCTTAAGCTTGTTCTGAGACATGAGTAGAAATAGAACCCAAAGTAAATGACTGAGATTGATTCACATCATTATAATTATTCACAAAACCATCTAGTTATTTTGTTAAAATGATTTTTTTCTTCTAGACCAGAAACATCTCATGAAGATAATTACCATCCATTTAATCAATTATAAGAATTCATCACATTATCAGCTATCTCACACATATGGGTTTGGCAACAACATTCTGGAAAAACCTTTCACAATTCAATTTGTTTTAGCTTAAGGCAGGAAATTACTTATCATGAAGCTTACCATAGGTGCGGTTTGCAATCACAATCCTCGCTCCTTTCGCTTTTGCACCATAAGCAAGTGCCTTACCAGCACCACCAGCCCCAATAACAACAAACACCTTACCAGCTAAAGGCGAAATAGTTGTGCCACTACCATTATGTTTATCTGCCAAGAAATAATCGATGTACACAACAGCATCTCAGAAGACGAGTTACCTACAGCAGTAAAAGTATAAATTGCTATCCGCTAGATACGACACCCACCTCGGAGTCCATCCTCAATGGCAGAAATAGCACCAACATAATCAGTGTTATACCCAATCAACTTCCCATCTGTCGGTCTTCTTATAACACAATTTACAGCTCCTATTGACTGTATAACCAATTTGAAGAATTTAAAAAAAAAATAAAGGAAATAAAAACTCTTCTGAAACTGATCCAAGACTGTTGAACATAAATTTTAACACAATATATATTAATAACCAAATACCTTAGCCACTGGATCAACCTCGTCGCAGCACTTAAGGGCTGCCTCCTTGTGAGGAATGGTAACACTGAAATACATATATTAAAGATCAAACTCTAGTAGTGTGAGAGGTTAAACCATCCAACACAAAAATGATTGAAATAGAATTATGTACTGGAGATCTAAACAATGATAAAGAGATCATGAGCAACAAAGGAGAAAGAAATAAAAAGTTAAAAAGGATAATGGAATGATATTCATAAAAAACAGGGAAAAACAAGAGTTCCTTGGGCACAACTGCTTAAATTTTCTTAGTTGTAAACCCCTAGGGCCTAGATTTCAAAGGACTGCAAATCTACAAATGCTCCAAGAACTCTTATACTCGTAACTTTTTCAATTAAATATACACCAAATAAATTATGTGTATATATATATACGCACACACATATAATAAATGTGATATGAACCTAGGAGGGACACTGATGTACACCAACATGAAACAAGCCTTACAAATTGCAAACTTCAAATCAAACAAACTAACCATAAAACTACTCGAAAAAAATGCCTAACAAGATTTTGTATTCTTTTGGAATTACTTTGACAGCACTTCATATGTTTTCATTTTGAAATCTAATTCTAAACAGTTTGTATAATAATATATCAATAACCTAAGCCACAAATGACTAAGCAGTAGATTGATAGCTCTCTCCAGACTAGCTCTTTAGCAAACATAGGAAAGATTTCTAGCATGCAATGAGAACGTAGCATGTATCATCATAATACCATTTACCATAACCTAACAATAAAAGACATGCAAGAAATGCCAAACATTAGAATACATAAATTCAAACAATCTCCATAAGGAGTTCAAACCTGAATCCCACAAAATCTGTTGATGAGTAAGTCCTGAAAAAATTGGCAAGGTCGTCCACCAATAAAAATACATAAACTCCATCAAAACCAACTGTCTTGAAGGCTTCATTGAACAATACGGGTGATTTACTGTGACTGACGGGCTTCCCAATAATCCCATATACTTTTGTCTCAGGTCCCACTTGTCTGAAATTGTATAGATGCAACAGATCCTTAAGTGTAGGTTGACCAGGAGCTGAAACTACCCCTGACTCGAGCGTACCAAAAGTAAGATACCCACCAAATTTTGCACAAAGTATACGCGAAATCAATCCCCTGTCACCCATAACAAGTCCAATGAATGGAACCTGGAAATTCCAACAATAGTTTTGCTAAAATTATTTATTGTCATTTAACATGCCTTAACGCAGTAATCGTAAATTTAAGCATTACCAATCAAAATATAATCAGCAATAGAAGTGCTATATGAAGGGGAATGGGACATAAAATGTTAAGCTTAAATATATGAGACATTCATACAATCCAAACCTATTGCAGATTTTAATTTGATGTGTAACATATAAAAGGAAAGTACAATGTGAATTCATTCCAGTACCATCCGTCTATTGTTTAAAATGGTACGCGCAAAAAAATGATTAAAAATTATATTTGCTTCCATTGCATCGTCCCTTTATCTTCATATATATGCACATTGATAACAATTTTGACCTCTCTTCCTCAATTGAGTTGTCTATCTATCAGAAAGAAACTTAGTTCTTAACCAACCTTGAAGTGCTTTTATCATTCTCAACATGCAATAATTAAACACAAATGTATAAGGTCCATAGACCACCATAAAAGATAAGGGAGAATGTGTATGGGATCAAAATTTTGTTCAAATATCCGTTATCAAGCATACATATCTTACTTGAGAATGAACCATAATTTGAAACATGCGTGCCACATCAGTGATCTCCACGGCGGTCGTTGCAATCTTTACTATGTCTGCCCCAGTTGCTTGTATTCTTGCAACGAGGTTGCCAAGATCCTCAACTGACGGAGTACTCTGATAGTTGTGAGATGAAACAATGACCTTGGTTTTGTTGAATGTCTTCCCACGTATAGAGTCAAAAAACTGGTGAGCAACCTTTGGACATATGGAAGGAACAGAAAATGTTGCATTAAGGTTAGAGTTCAGACATCAGATAGCAAATAATATGAGGACAGAATCCAGCTTTATCAAATAAGAAAAAAAAAACATTTAAATGGTAGACAAGGATAAATAGTTAGCTATTGAGTACACAACCTTTTATATTTTTATTTCTAGTCACTACAATTGATTATCAATATATGAGACAAATTACAGCAGTTGAGTTCCTATAGAAATTCTCAATGCCGAATACAACTAAACAATCAAAAGGCATCTTTGGATCAATATACTTTCTTCAGCATCATTGAGATAGATGACCAATTCATAACGCAGTAAACTGGTAACCTAAGTGCATGTTTTGTAAAATTGATTTTAGTTAAAAGTGAATTTAACGTAAAGTAATTTATATTTGAATACATTCACGTGAAAATGAGTTGAACAACAAATTTCATTGTAAAAATCACGTTTAGAGTCAAAAGCGGCAAATCATAACTTCAAGTAAGAATCAATTTTGTAGGAAAAATCAATTCTACTCGGTAACATTCAAACATGACAAAATCAATTCGAAGTACTCCTCCAAAAGTGGAACCAATCATAAACTCATACTACATAGTGAGTTATGTTATATTATAATAAAGGTGTTAGTTGATTGGAATAATAGAAAGAAAAAAAAAAGGAGAGAGAGAGAGAGAGAGAGAGAGAGAGAGAGAGAGAGAGAGAGAGAAGAACCTTAAGTTCAATGTCGATGTAATCAGCTCCCAATTCCATGGCTAACCGTAATGCATCCAACCGTTGATTTTCATCACCGTCATACTTTCCACCCTCCCAATTCGGCCTATAGAGTTTTCATTAAATGAAATTGACACGAATAAATGAATAAACAAAAATAAAAAGCATACCTGTAAGTGAATAATAAGGGCAAAGAATGGTGTTGTTGAATAAGAGAGTTAAGATCTTGATAAGGATGGAAAGTGGTTAGATAATCCAATCTTATTTCAACAACGTCTGCTCCATTGAGTTTAGCTTTTTGTATATCAGCTATCATTAATTGAATAGTTTCAGCCATTATAGGAATACAGATTAACGTCGCATTCTTCCTCATTCTCGTAGCTTCTTCACTTCCAGTTGAAGACGAAGCGAGCTAAAGATAAAGACAATGAGATTAATTAAATAATTAATTAATTAATTAAGAGAAGAGAAGAGAAGCATCGGAAAAGAATTTTACCGGCGGTAGGTGTTGGTGTTGGTGTTGTGAAAATTGAAAAGGAAAGGAGAATGAAAGAGTAGAGTAGTAGTTGAATTCAGAGTTACTTTCTGTTCAATTGTTTTGGGGGTTGGTGGAACAAGGCGGTTTCTATGGTGGACAATCATCATAAGTGCTCTACTGTGGAACGTTATTTTTTACCGTTCGATTCATCTATCACCGCGTCTCCACTGGATGTTATCATAGATACTCTGCACCAAATGTTCTTCATCTCTTCCTCTATCGTTCAACGGAGCGTGGCACCATTGTAATGTGAGGTTTCTCTCGCTGCAATAGAATGCAGCAAGATCTTCATGTCCTACTTGGTTGCTATAATCAAAATAAAAAAAACGGTTCATTCAAATTTCTCTTACCAGTTCACCAATAAAATACAATTACTGATTTTTTTAAACTTATATATTTTGAGAATGAGATATTTATGTGGCATATAAATTGATTGATTTATCAAGCGAGAATTCACCAACACAACATCTAATTGGATCATTTTTGTGATACACATTCATCTCAATATCTGAATTAGTTTTTTAGGAAGAGGAAGGATGTAATGATTTTTATTGAATTTACCACTATGAGTTCACACTCTTTAAAAAAAATATCAATTTGTTCACGTATTTGTTATTTATATTTATATTTATCACTTCACGGTCATTGGTCTTTAAAGATAAATATATTTATCTTTCAAATGTTTTAATTATGTTTGCAATCATGTGTAAGAATTATAAATATTTTCATACAAATATTTTGTTCAAAATTGCGTTTAAAATTTGGACTTCAATTTAGTCTTTGTTTAATTATAAATTGTATTTTGTTCAAATTGCGTTTGTAAATTCTTCAAATTGATTATGTTCCTTTTTGTTTATATTGAGATTGTAAATTCTTCAGATTGACTATGTTCGTATTTTGTTCAAATTGCGTTTGTAAATTCTTCAGATTGATTCTGTTCATATTTTGTTGTAGATAAATTTTGATCAAATTTTCTACAAATCTTGACCATATATTCTTTCATATTCTTTGAAGTCAAATACATTTTTCTCATAAAATACTTTTTTTTATCATAAAAACTCTAAATATAAAATGAACTTGACTCCAACAATCTTCCCCCCTTTTTTTTATGATGACAAAACTTGAATTTTTTATAACAACTTTTCTTTGTATTTTTTTGACTCCCCTAACTTAGGGCTCCCCCTAAGCCTAAGTATCATTTTTCCCCATTTTATCACATATCTTTCTCCCCCTTTTGTCATCAGATAAAAAGACTTAATTTTTATTTTCAATTTTTTTCCTTTTTTTTTTTGAATAACATGAATATAACATATTGCAAGAAAATATAAAAACTAATGTAAAACTTAACTACTTTGAAGTGATCACAATATCAGTCAGGTATGAAGGTAAGGTTTAAGTTTTTCTTGATGAAGTCAAACCTATCTTCAGGTAGTTGTTTGGTGAATATGTCAGCCAATTGGTGTTCAATGTCTACAAAATGAATGTTTAGTACCCTTTTTGAACAAAGTCTCTAATGAAGTAGTGTTTGATTTCTATGTGTTTAGCTATAGAATGTAGGATAAGGTTTTTGGTTAGACAAATGACATAAGTGTTATCGCAATAGATGGGAATGTTGGATTATAAGATTTTGTAGTCTTCAAGTTGATGTTTCATCCAAAGTAGTTAAGAACTGCAGCCAATTGTTGAAATGTACTCATCCTCTGTTGTTGACATTGCAATGTTGTTTTGTAGAACTTGACCATGATATTAAGTTGTCACCTAAAAAGGTGCAGTTTCCACTAGTGCTCTTTCTCTCAACTTTATCTCCAACTCTCAAACATAATCAGAATCACAGTATGGACTAAGTTTGTACTTAGAAGATTTCTTGTAGAACAAGGTAAGGTTGGTAGTGTCTTTTAGGTATCTAAGAATTCTCTTAACAACAGTTAAATGTGATTCCCTAGGGTCAGCTTGAAATCTTGCACATACACATACACTAAACATGATGTCAGGTCTTGAAGCGGTAAGGTAAAGTAGGGATCCTATCATTCCTCTATAGGTTTATTGGTCAACTTTTTGGCCTGAATCATCTTTTTCAAGTGAACAAGTAGGGTGCATTGGGGTAGCCATAGGTTTGCAATAACTCATCTTAATCTTCTTGAGAAGCTCTTGTATATTTAGTTTGATGAATGCATATACCTTTTTGACTTTGTTGAATTTGTATTCCTAAGAAGAACATAAGGTATCTCATCATACTCATTTGAAATTCACGCCGCATCAATTTAGAAAATTCTTGACAAAAAGTGCCATTAGTAGATTCAAAAATAATGTCATCAACATAAATTTGAATAATAAGAATGATATATTCTATTGATTTTCTAAAAATTGTATTATCTACTTGTCCTCTTTCAAATTTATTTTTAAGCAAGAAGTTACTAAGTCTATCATACCATGAATGGGTGGGAATAGGTCAGACCAAACCAGGCTTTGAAAGACCTAAACCTGACCTACGATTAATTTTGTTGGCCTTAGCCTGGCCTACGGTCTATCATAGGTTTTTTTTCCGACATGGTCTGGCTTGAAAGTTTATTTAAATGTTATATTTTACATTTTTTTTAAATAGGCTAAACTAGGTCTTTATATACAAAGAAAACTAATAAAATTATAATCAAAACTGATAAAATAATAACTAACAATTCTGCAATGCAACAACCTTCCAAGAAAGAAAAAAAATGAAACCTTAATTAACCCCTATGCACATATCAAACTACATGATATTCTATCCATACCAATTTACATGATATTCTACCCATACCAATACCAATGCACATATGTGTGTGTGTGTGTATATATATATAAACAAAAAATATTTTTTTTTAACAAAATGATTTAAAAAAAATATGAAACAAATACCCTTTAAACCCTAAAAAATAATTTTTGGTTTCAAAGAATAGATTTTTTTCTTGAAACAAATGCACCCATTATTATCTTCAAACAAATTCTCTCAAACAAACTCGGACATATTCAGTAATAATATAATTAATATTATTATCAACTTTGAAACACTTCTAAAGGGACTGCACCTATTTTATTTTACCTAATAGGCTTTTTTATAAGTGTGAGCCTAACCTATTTAAATAAATAGACTTTAAAAATAGCATGAGTCTAGCATTTTTATTAAACAGGCCAGACCAGGCCATAGGCACATGACGGACGACCTAATCTATTCTCATCCCTAATACCACACTCTAGGTGCTTGTTTTAGACCATACAGAGATTTCCTAAGTTTAAAACATGATTTGGAAATTCAAAACTTTCAAAACCTGGGGGTTGTTTAACATAGACTTCTTCATTTATATAACCATTTAGAAAAACACTTTTAACATCCATTTGAAATAATGTAATGTTATTATTTGCAGCAAAAGAAAGTAGGATACGAATAACTTCTAACCTGACCACTAGAGCAAATGTATCAGTGTAATCAATGCCCTCTTGCGGACTGTAGCCTTGTGTGACAAGTCTTGCGTTGTTTCTGACCACTTCACCTTTTTCATTTAGCTTGTTTCTGAAAGCCCACTTGGTATCAATAATGTTATTATCTGGTCTAGGTACTAGATTCCAAACATCATTCCTCTCAAATTCATTTATCTCTTCTTGCATTGCAAAATTCCATCTATTAGCTGTCAATGCTTCATCAATAGAGGTAGACTCAATTGATGAGAATAAACCAAACAAACTGGTATCTTTAAGTGATGATTTGGTCCTCAAAGGATCATTTGCACTTCAAATGATTAGAGTTTTAGGATGAGATGACTGGTACTTCCATCCAGATCTTCCTTCTGACTCATCTTGACTATTTTTGACTTGATCAGATTCATCATTTGAAGATTTGTCATATTCTTTTGATTAGCTTGTACCCTTTGATTTTTCAAGTTATTCTGGTTTGTCTGCATCTGCTTCCTTTTGTTCCGGTAAACCTGCACTATCATCATCTTGCTTTGACTTTTCAAGGTCAAGCTGTTTGTCATCAAATTTAACATGTATGGATTAGTACAATATATTGCATTTATATATATTTTTTGAATTAGTGGATATTAATAATTAGTTGTTAATTTTGTTAAATGGAGAAGTTGAACCTAAGATATATTTGTCACTTCAACTCCTCCAAACTATTAAATCACCCTATATATGACTTCCTAATATTGCATTTAGTTGTTAATATTACATTTATATATTATTTTGTTAGTTTTTACTTTTCCCCCTAATAATACTTATTAGTTTAATTTAATTTATTTTATTGTTATTTTTATATTTTAAATATAATTGATCATTGTTATTCTGCAATGTTAAATTTAAGTGTATTATATGTTATATTTTGCATCAAATGTATTATTTTACTATATTTTTATGATATTAATATATTTTTTATAATTGCAATTTGAATATACAAATTAAATTGTTTGTAATTTGGTTAGTTCCTTTTAAATTTGTCATCCAAATTGAATTGAATCACATACGATTTTATTTTTGAATTGGATGAAATTTTTCTCAAACAATTATAAATTACACCGCGAATATCCTCATACCAAACAAAATATTAATTAAAATTTATCACCTTTTTTTGCTTAAAAAACAAAACTTTCACCTCTTTTAAACTAAATATATTTTATTTCTCCAATTGAACCGAGTGAACTTAATAAAATTGGAAAAAAATGTATTCCAGTTAAATACCCAAGCGAAAAAAACTTGGTTGTAGATGTTGTGCCTGCGAAATTGTAGCATGTCTTGAGTTTATATTCTAATCAAAGTTTGTCCAAGAATCATCGATTGCATCCTTTTGACTTTTGTTATTGTTGTTGTAACAACATTGTTCCGTGTTTCTAATTTCTAATCCATCTTGGAATTAATGTGTCATGAGGCCTTTATCGCATTGTCACAATTTATCCCAACGAGTTTGTTGTTTCGCTTTGGATCTACGGCATACAACATTTTAAAAATTGGCATTGTACTAATACATACACGGGATATTAAAAAAAAAAATTAAAATATAACTACGTCAATGAAAAATATAAATTTTTTATGTAACTTAACTAACAAATTTAAATTCTTTATTTTACGATACAAAATTATAATAAAAATTTAACAATTCACAAATTGTGTTTAATTATAACGATAAATAAACTCAAATTGTCATGCATTCAAAATTGTAGAATGTTTTAACTTTTGAATTCTAATAGGAGGGTGTTCAAGAATCAACTATCGCATCTTTTTTTTACTTTTATTATTGTTGTTGTAACAGCCTTGTATCGTATTTTTAATTTCTAATCAATCTTGGAATTAATGTGTCATGGGACCTTTATCATTTGCAATTTATCCCAATAAGTTTGTTGCTTCATTTGGATCTAGGATGCATAGGTACCGTACGGTTACGAATCCGATATTCAAAAATAATGTAAGGTTGGAATATGTCAATAAAAAATATAAATTTTTAATATAATTTTAAATAATTAATAAGGTTAAATTATTTAATTTATAATATAAAATTACAATAAAAATTTAATAAATCACAAATTATGCTCAATTATAACAATATTTACATTTGATAAATTAATGTATAATTAGTGATTAAATCGATTGATAAATATAAAATAATATATTTACATAAAAAAATATAAGGTTACTTTGATGGTTAAGTCGAAAGATTTTATATCTTAAAAAAATATTAATAATATTCACAATATTATTAATATTGAAAAAATAAAAGAATTTTAATAGAAGAACTTTAATAAAATTGGTAAAAAAAAGTATTTCAATTAAATTTAATACTCATGTGAAAGAAATTTGATTGGAGTTATTGTGTTTGTGAAATTGTAAAATGTCTTTGACTTTAGATTCTAATTGGAGGTTGTCCAAGGACAATATTTGCATCCATTTGATTTTTGTTATTGTTGCTCTAACACGTTTGTTTCGTGTTTCTAATTTCTAATCCATTTTGGAACTAAAGTGTCGTGGGAACAAGTTTGTTGTTTCATTTTGAATCTATGAGACATAGGTACAGTACAATATGGATACGGTATTGATACGAGTACATAATACGACACTTAAAAAAAATTTAAAATGAGTGTATCTATAAAAAAAAATGATGTTTTTTTTATATAATTTAATTAACAAAGTTAAATTATATAATTTACCATACAAAATCATAACAAAAATTTAACAAATTACAATTTTTTTTAATTATAATAGGCGATAAATTAAAATACATAAATAATATTATATTAATATATGAGAAAATCGTCAATTTTATTTATAATAAAATAATTTTAAAAAATGGAGTATTCCACGAATATGGTATAAGTATCGAATAAATATCCAATATAAATACTTCACTAATTTAAAAGTGTATGCTTCATAATTTTAAATTTATATGACAAAAAT
>JBBPBP010000002.1:6016659-6038503 GCA_037974735.1 Cicer chorassanicum
TTTTTTTTTTTTTTTTTTTCTTCTTTTGCTCTTACAAACAATTACCGTTGATTGAAGCAGATAAATATATATATAATGAATGAATGAATGAAAGTTGTGTGTATCACACAGAGAAAGAGATATGAATGAGCAAAAAAGGATTTTGTGTCACATTATATATATAAATATTTATTTATTTTTTTTAAATTTTATTATTTATTTATTGAGAGAGAGAGAGAGAGGTATCTCATCTATATATCTATCCTCTTATGCAAGAAAAACCAAAGGATAGAAGATGGTGACTGCCCATTAGCCATTTCTCAAGTTTTTTATTTTAGAGGGAAAAAATATTGGAAAAAATGTTTTATTCTTTTCTTTTAAATAAAAGATTGATGATAGTCTTGTACACCTTATTTTTTTTCTGATTTTATGAAGAATTAAATTTTATTTTAATAAAACAAATAAATAATAATAATAATTTTCAGACATTGTGCGGAGCTTCTCACTCCATGTCCAAATAAATTTATGCGCTCAATATTTCGGTTTCACATTCACAAGTCAAGAATTAATTTTTTAATATATAAGATTTACTTAAAAAATATTGACATTTTTAAGAAATGTAGTTCATTTATATTTTAATATTGACTAGATGTTTAACTAATATCCACATGCTTCAAGTAGTATATTACTTCCTTGGTTCTAAAACTTAGGTGGTTTAAGATTTTGCACTTCAATTTAAAAAGTAATAAATTGTAATAAAGTTACACTAAAACTAAAAAAATAATAATAAAATTACACTAACTAAAATATTCTTAATATTTAATTTTTATCAATAATAATTACTTTGTTATTTATTATTAATCTCAATTATTCTAGTCAATCATCTCATCATCATGATGAGTATTATTTTAATTTCGATACAAATTCTGTTATAATAAAAATATATAATTAAAGTATGAAGTCCTTCAAGTTTCAAGAGCATATTGAAAATTAATAATAAGTATACCTTAATATTGTAAAAGAAATTAAGTTTTGGGACAAAATCATAAAAATTATAGCACAAAAGTGTCAGTTAGCAAAAATTATTCCGTAATAAAGTAAGCGTTTATAGCTCCCTTTTTAATGTGGCAAAACGTTGGTAATATGAGGTAGTTTTAGAGTTGGAAACAAATAGAGATTTTGCAGCATTGCTTGAGGTCAAAGAAAGCAAAAGTTAGATGAAATAGACGATGGTGATGATAATGTGATGTAATATGATGAAGAAGTAGATCATGGTAAATTGGACTATTTTGGGAATTGCCATTAATTTTGAGGTGAACCGGCAAAATCAAGCAACAAGTTGGAATGGGCACAAATATTAATATAAAAATATAAATATACGAGTGGTTGCTGTACAACAACACCTTTCTATCAACTTTCAATTTAAAAAATAATAAAAAATAAAGTAGGGTTATGTTATGTGCTAATGACAGAAGGGATTGCTTGTGCAACCACTCATCCGAAGAATAACACAGGTAGAAGAGAAAATAAATATACATTTGTGTATAATGCATGTGCATAATCTTATTGCTTTATTTCCTCATTTAAAAAAACATAATATCTTTAAGTCAAAATAATAATAATAATAATATCTTATTGGTTAATTTAAAAAAAAACTTAGGAGAATAACAAAAATCTTATTGCTTTAGTTCACCAAAAAAAATCTTATTGCTTTGTAAATTGATGACCACACCTAGCCTCTTGCTCCGTTATGATCCGTCTCATATTTTATTAGTATTCTCCTTTTTATTTTTTTATTTGGCTATACAGTAGTTTATTTGCTTTTGTTCTATTAATAATAAGATTTGATTTAATAGCATATATGGGTTAATATGGCCCGACCAATTTGTAAAATAAAAATAGATCGGTTCAGTTTGATTCAAGTGCGTCAAAGTGTATACATGGGTTAACATAATCCAATATAGTCCAACTCATTTGTTATGTGCCGTTAATACTTAAGTAGGTGAAAATTCTTTCAACTTCATGTATTTGTTCATCTGCTCCCCAATACGTTACTATAAATTATGATTCAGTAGTGTATTGTACACTATCAGAAATAATAATTTTGTAAAAATACAAACAAGAGAGGTTTGATGAGTATCCACCGTTTAAGTATGGTCTATCCGCTCTAGACTAAGAGAGTTAATGGGTCAGTTGGACCCTCGTTTTGAAAAAAATAATAAATAAAATTTGTGAAAAAAAGGTAGATCTCCCAAACTATTAAGGTATATATCATATAACACCACATTAGAGGACGAAATGGTGTCGCTTGTCGCAGGTTTAACGAAGCCTTAAGTGTTCATGTGTTTTTCTAATTTAGTGATTTTAAGTGTGTTAGGTTTTTTTTTTTTAAAGTGAATTGAATTAGATTAATAAATTTGGACAATGAGAAGAGAAAGAAAATAATAAATTATCAGATTCATTTAAAAAAAAAATCGATTTAAATGTTTTCTCTTAAAATTGATTGATCCGTGTCCCAACTCAGTCTAACCGCATTTTTAAATTAGAATGTGAAAAAAAGGAGTTTGTACTTTTTTTTACCACCACCCTACAGTACACTGAAACTTAAACTATATAATTTTTTGATAATTAATTAAACTATAGTGTGTGTGTGGAATTTTAAGTGCCAATTTTTGTACCCAAATGGGCAATTAAGGGAGGAGAAGCTGGAGTTGTTGTAATTAAAAATCACTAGAAGGGGGTTGAATAGGGATTTTGGTATTTAAAAATATTTTAACGAGTTTTTGAATTTCTGTCCTCTCTGAGAGGATGCGAACTGGAGGATGGAAATTCAAACTTTTAATCAAGAACAGAATAAATGCAAGAAGAGTATAATGAGATAGACACACAACCTTTATATTGGTTCACCCAAAAATGGCTACGTCCAGTCCTCACACACTTGTGAGATTTCACTAACGATCAATCAGATCAACCTCTCACAGAGGTTGATTACACTTTGTGTATTCTCAAGCTTCACCAAGCTTACAACCTTATTTCTTACAAGTTTCAAATATTTTCAAGTACAACTTACTTGAAAATTACAGTGTGATTTGAGCATGATTTCTTTCTCTTTACTTAATCACTTTCTAAAAAGATATTTCAAATATCTAGTGTATGATTGTAGAAAGTATAAAGAGAGGATGGAAGTTGCTCTTGATAGCTTTAAGAAACTTGCTCTTTTTATGCAATGATGTTCTATTTTGAACTGAAGAGATCACTTCCATTTATAGAGTTTATGAACCTCTATCCATGAGCAAAAGGATTTTGATGACCGTTGGAGTCTTGAGCAATTGTCCAAGGTTCTTGGTATGATTTACAATAATGCCATTCAGCTGTCCTTGCTAATATGAGCTCAGGAGGATGGGTTTGAGGATCAACCTCATACTGAAGTTCTAACCTCCCTTGAGATACGGACCTTGAGATTATTTTATCCCTTTTGCTTTTCCAATGCTGTCTAGGTGCAGTCTTTTCAAGATAGGTGTCAGCTTTCTCATTTTTACTGCTCCCAAGGTAAGAGGATGAATATTGATATGCTTATCATCCTCTTATCATTAACCTTAGTCTTGTATCCTCCTTTTCTTGAACTATTTCTCTCATAATTGTTTGTCCTCAATATTATGTTCTTATTACTTTGACTTGGATCCATTGATTCTGAGATACCATATATTTTCTTCTAACAAGGTTCGTCCTCATTGATGATTCGTCCTCTTGCATGTCTGTCCTCCAGTTCATCCTCTTGTTCAAAAAACATGTTGGATTACATCAAATTCTTCTTCTTTTTATTGAGATGATGCCTAACCTGTTTCTTAATTTGAATACACTCAAGAGCACATATTAGTCATTAAACACAATCATAATCACTAAATAATTTTGTTATCATTAAAACTATTTGAGATAGATTTTGTCTCAACAGGAGTTGCAGAAAAAACAACCATATTAATTTTTTTGGCTAAATACCACCCGTGGTCCCTTGACTTAATTTCGGTTAACGATTTAGTCCTTTATCTTTTTTTTTATTTTTATTTTTTTTTTTATTTTTCCGATTTGGTCATTTATGTTTTTAAATCATTTCAGCGTTATCCTTTAAGTCAGTTTCCGTTAAGAAAAAGTTAAAAAATCTCTCGTCTAGATCATTGCATATGTTCATTAAACCTTTAGGAACGATTGCCACTGATCTGAAGTGATGTCTATGGTGTATAAATACCCATAGTTTCAGTTTTAACGAATCAATCTTAGTACCAAACTTAGAACAAACTTTGAATATTTTTCTGAAATATTTCCAAAACATAAAGGATAACTTTTTCTGAATATGGAAGAAGGATTTTTTTTAACATTTTCTTAAAGAAACCCCATTTAAAGAGTAACGCTAAAATTATTTAAAAATATAAATGACCAAATCGGAAAAAAAAAAAATAAATGACTAAATCGTTAACTGAAATTAAATTAAGAGACCACATGTAGTAGTTAGTCTAATTTTTTTTATAAAAAAAAAACAACCATTTTAATACTCGTTATCATAAGGTGCACAAATAGTTGGTAAGGTAAGATAAAATTCTACTTGTACTCTATCTTGTATTTTCTTATATAATTTTTTCCTAGGCTTTTTTAATGTTGTAGCCGTTTGTGTTGTTCCGTAATATATAGAAAAGTAGTTATATTTGGTTCCACAAAAGTATAGCGGATATAAAGGATAGTATACTAGTGGCATGAAAGACAAGTAATCCTTTTGCCTAACGTGTTTGGATGAGGAGGGTGAGCAAGGTTGGTTCTATATGGTGATTGGTGAACCGTGAAAGATGCAATATAATTTCCCTATAGTTGTTATAATCTTAATCTACACCCTTCATCACCACAATGTGACAAAGATGTTCCTTTCAAGGCTCGTGTGTGTGTTGTGTGAGTGAATCGGGGTTGTAATTTCTTTTCTCATATAATGATTTTGGTATAATTGAAATTTCCACGTGCCAGGTAATAATGGTGTGGATAGGGTCAAATAATGTCTTATTGTTCCATTTAGCTTTGTGATAAGATCGGTGCTAGTGCTAAGTCTAGCCATATGAATGTTTAACCAAATTAAATAGTAATCACTAAAATCGTAGTTAGAGATGTATTATATAATATAGGATAAATTATTGGAAACAGCCATAAGCCAACTATGATGACAATGTGTCCCATTATCTCCTATGCAAATCTTGGAGATAACATTGTGCATAACAAAATGATGAATGTTAAGAAAACAAATCTGATCCATTTTAATTAGTTTGTTTTTAATTTGGTATATTTTGTTCCTCTTCATTCGGTTCTATTAGACAAAAATAATGAGCTAGTTGTGTACTATATAGTCTATAAAAGGTGGTACTGATCATGGTATATAACCTAAGTGTTTGTGCCCACAATTGAAACCTTCAATTGTCATCAAAAAAAGAAAAAGTGGTTAGAAATGGAACTCGAAGTTGTAGCTTGTAGCAACCATGCATAGCGCACACAATAGACTAATAGAACACAAGACATCATCTTAAAAATAAGTGGAAGAAAATGAATTTGTGAAAGAAATTACTCCACCTTAATATTTTTATTTATATAATAATAATACATAAATAAAAATAATGACTTATATTATGACTTAGAGGTCAAAATTATCAACTAACGTATAATATTTTTTATATCTCAATCGGTAGCTATAAAGACATTGATATATTATCCGACGGTCTGAGTTTGAATTCAGAATTTTTTTATTTCTCTACATATAAGATGTGTGAGTCTAAATAATCATTAATCTATTAGACAAAAAAAAACACTTATGTATTTAGAAGACATTCTCTATTTTAATACACTTTAAAAAGTGGAACTCTCAGCAAAAATAAAAAATAGAAATAGTCTTTAATTTGATACATTTTAAGATAAATTAAATCTTTTTAAAATTTTAATTGTCCGATATCAATACAATAATCACTGACACGATGAACGGTGAATGTGTGAAATTAGTGAGAGCAACAAATCGAAAGCCTCCTAAAAATTTATAATGAAATGTTTATTTAATTTGATGCTAAATTGAGGAATGAATGCTCTAATACATCAATGGTAGTGTACCCAAAATTTTCCCTCCAAGTGAAAACCCTCACAAAACCCTTGTTCCACATAAACCCTTGTTTCTTCCTTCCTTCCTACAATCCATTTCTACTCATACAATGAAATCAATTCTAAACCCAAAGTTTTCATCTTTTTCTCCCAATTTCCCTAAACTCTCTTCTTTCGCTCACTTTTCATGCCCTCGTCAATTCACCATCCTTTTCCGCAACAACCCTTCTCGATTTTCCAACCCTCTTCGCCTCAACCCAACCACTAAACCCTTCAATTCATCATCTCTAAATCGTAACTTGCAACTGTCGGCATCTATATCGGGTGAAGTTCACGTCATAGTGGGCCCCATGTTCGCCGGAAAAACCTCCTCTCTTATCCGCCGGATTCAATCCGAGTCCGACAGTGGCAGGTCAAACCCTCTCCTCAAAAATACTTTTTATTTTTTTTTATCATCAAGTGTGCAATTTTCTGATTTTCTCCGCTTGAATAATTGATTGTTGAACAGTTAAGGAGAATAATGTGTGCAAATTAGTAATTTTTACTACAAATTTGCTAGTTACACCCCTTTTATTTCCAGTTATACCGTAATAGCTTACGTGAACTTAGTTTTTAACATACTTGACTTCAGTTTAAAAACACACGTGAATTCGGTTCACATGTAAAATGTTACTTTTTGGGTGTAAGTAGAAATAAAAGGGTGTAACTAGCAAAATTGTTTTTACTATTGTAAAACTAAAAGCATTGATGTCCCAAATCATTGTGTGTTTTGTACTTCTAAGTCTGTTTGGATGGACTTATTTGAGCTTCCATTGGTATAAGCATTTGTGAGATCATTTGAGAGAGCTTATTCAAACAACTTCCACTAATTCTTTAAGATAGTTTATGTGAAAACATTTTGACTTTATTTTATGAAGTGTTTAATTAAGCTGTTTATGCAAACAAAGCCTTAAATATGAATGAAAGAAACTTTTTCCTTGGAATGCTATTGTTAGTTGTAAACTTGTAATCATCACTGGTAAGATATTCTCAGCTTTCAGGTCAAGTCTTGTTGCAGAAAATACTCCGAATTTGGATAAGGTTTTGCAAGGTCTGTGTATATCTGGAAGGTTGGCGGAGGCAATTAGGCTCTTGTACTGCAGTGGGTTTCCGGTGCATCCGAGAACCTATTCTTTGATGCTGCAGGAATGTATATTCTGGAAACAGTATAAGAGGGGGAGAAGAATTCATGCTCACATGATTGTTGTTGGATATGTTCCCAATGAATATTTAAAGACCAAATTGTTGATATTATATGCAAAATCAGGATGTCTAGAAACTGCTCAGTTTCTATTTAATAACTTGGTGGAGAAGGGCTTGTTTGCATGGAATGCAATCATAGCTGGCTATGTTCAAAAGGGCCTTGAAGAAGTTGGATTGGAAACTTTTTGTAGGATGAGACAGGCTGGTTTGAGACCTGATCAGTATACCTTTGCATCGGTTTTTAGAGCCTGTGCAACTTTGGCGTTATTAGAACCCGGGAGGCAAGTGCATGGTGTAATGTTAAAGTGTCAAATTGGGGACAATGTTGTAGTCAACAGTGCATTAATAGACATGTATTTTAAATGCAGTTGTATTTGTGATGGGCGCATGCTTTTCAATAAATGTTTGACTAGAAATACCATAACTTGGACTACTCTGATATCTGGGTATGGTCAACATGGAAGAGTCATGGAGGTTTTAGATTCTTTTCATAGAATGATATCTGAATCTTTTAGACCGAATTATGTTACTTTTCTCGCAGTTTTGGTTGCTTGTAGCCATGCGGGTTTGATTGATGAAGGGCATAAATATTTTCAATCAATGATAAGAGAGTATGAAATGGTTCCTCAAGCTAAACACTATGCAGCAATGGTTGACCTTTTAGGGCGTTCTGGGAAGTTAAAAGAGGCTTATGAATTTGTTCTAAAGTCACCTTATAAAGAGCACTCAGTGATCTGGGGTGCCTTGCTTGGGGCTTGTAAGATTCATGGTGACTTAGACTTGTTAAAAATTGCATCGAAGAAGTATTTTGAATTTGAACACGTAAATGCCGGAAAGTATGTTGTCTTGGCAAATGCTTATGCCTCCTCTGGATTGTGGGATAATGTTGAGGAGGTTAGGGCTTCATTGAGGGAGTCAGGGATGGCCAAGGAGCCTGGTTATAGCAGGATTGAGGTGCAAAAGGAGGTTTGTTTCTTCTTAAAAGGTGCTAAATCTCACCGACAAACTGATGAGATTTATCAGGTAATTAGAGATATTACTTCTATATTAAAGGATGCAGGCTATATTCCTGACATAAGTAGAAACTGATAAATGCGTAACTTACGCCGCAGAAAACAAGGGATAAATTTCTGCTGATTAAAATTTTGGTCGAGACAATTTGCGATGTCCTTGATGAGTTATACACAATTTCTTTAGGGATTCAAACATGTTCCAGTTTGCAAGGAAAGCTGCTGAGTTGTAGGTTGTAGATTTGCAACAGGACACTGAAACACGGAACAAGACATTGTGCTGTCCTAGTATGTACATTATTCAGCTCCTTGGGAATAATGTTCTGTCTATGCTACACAATTTTCATTATTAGCTTAGCCATACACTTCCAAGTTTCTGCATTTGGCAAGCTATTGGGTGGTAGCCAACTAGTATCTTTTTTCTTTCTTCCACGGAACCTGTGAAGAGAGATTACAAAAAGATCTAGAGTTTGTAAGTAAGACAGTTTGTTTAATCAATTGCTTTAATTTTATTCACGTTTGAAGTGAATTCCTGGGTGTCCTGCCTGTTTTGTGATACTCTTAGATTAATTTCTCCATCCTCTTAGAGGATGTCATTAAGATTTCTTTCTCTGAACATATTGATTTTTTAAATCAATATTATTGATGTGATAAGATGCAGGATAGGTAGATTCAGGGACAAATCAGTTTCATAGACTCACAATTTCACATATGCATGCATGTCAGTGCTTTTTGACTTTCTAGTCGGTGTATGCTAATGGCTCTAAATGTTTGAGTTAATTTATAATTTATAGTTCATTAGAAATAATTTATTTTACTTTTGTACTTTTCTTAACATCTAAAGCTGATTTAATTTTGGCAATACCCTGAAGTAAATTATTGGCAGTCTACCAAGGAGTAATGAAATATAGGTTATTCACACACATGCCACGACAAATGTAATGAAATGTTTGCGTACTTAATAAAAAATCTAATCTACAATTTTTAGTAATACATTTCTTTGCTTTGTTAATTTGCTCCACAAACGGACATATCATCCCTGGATGGTAATGATTTCATGATCTATGTGGATGTATTATGTTGCTGTGGTTACTTTGTGGATGTGTAAGAACTCCCTAGTTTTGGTTTATTTTTAGGAAAGTCACAATGTGGTTTGGCAATAGCCTTATTTTTTAGGTATATGATTTAACATTTCATGTTTCTTTGATGCAGAAATGTGGCAATAGTTAAATCAAGCAAGGATACTAGATATGGATTAGATTCAATTGTTACACACGATGGTGCAAAATTACCATGTTGGGCACTTTCAAACTTGTCATCATTCAAGCAGAAGTTTGGAGTTGATGCTTATGAGAAGGTGTGCATCACGCTTTGAAGTATTGCAATATGTACCTATATGATTGGTTTGTGTAATGCATGGCTATTGATGATTTTGCTCTTCCCCCTTCCCCTTCCAAGCCTTACTAGTTTGCTGCATGCATTTTGTTTGACTCTCACAAGTGATAGACATTGACAGCTGGACGTGATTGGCATCGACGAAGCTCAATTCTTTGAAGACCTTTATGATTTCTGCCGCGAAGCTGCTGATCATGATGGAAAAACTGTAATAGTTGCAGGACTAGACGGTGACTATTTGAGGTATTATTACTTAAACTTGCAAGTTGATTTTCAGCATCGATTGACTAACAATACACCAAAACCCTCCAAAAAGTGACTTAAATGATTCCATTCCATGCCATACAAATTGTCGGATGTGATAATGGTCATGGTTATAAGTCCCTCTAGGAACAAAATAGACACCATAACATCCAGAATTCATTCATGTATTTACTGGCAGTGTTTTCACTTAATCATCTGATAGTATTTCTGCATTCACTGACAGGAAGAGGTTTGGTTCTGTCCTTGATATAATTCCTCTTGCCGATTCTATAACCAAGTTAACTGCTCGATGTGAAATATGTGGGAAGAATGCTTCATTTACCCTTAGGAAGACACAAGATACAGAGGTTGAGTTGATCGGTGGAGTTGACGTTTACATGCCAGTGTGTCGGCAGCACTATGTCAATGGACAGGTAGCCATTGAAGCGGCAAGAAATGTCCTGGAATCTAAGAAGGAGGTTGAATGCGGCTCACATATATAAATACACTTTTCTTAGCAGCTGCATGCGTTGGTTTCTGCCTCTTGTAACTTGGTGTTTAGATATGGTGTTCCAAGTCCTGCTAATTATAAGGAAATGTAGATTAGAATCTTTTCTAAACTGACCATGTCAATGTAATTTTGATGTTTTATTCTTAATCAAAAGCTGTTATTGATTAAACGAGCTTCATCTGATGAACGTGGATTTAAAAGAGTTCAGAGAAGAGAGGGGCCCAGCTTTTAGGAGTACTCATGTATCATTTGTATTCTTTTAGAATGAAACATTTATGTTGTGTTAGATTGTGTGCAACTTTTTTTTTGAACAATATTGCAACTTTTAAAAACGTGGGTTTGTAAATCTGAATCTACTATTAAATCTACTAAAAACGTGTCAGTCATTTAATTTAATAAAAAAAAAGTACTCATGACCAAGTTAAAAATAGATAGATAAAAATAGCTTATTTTGCTTTCATTGAGAGTTGAACTCAAGACCTCCCGCTTACTAAACGGGTGCTCTAACCAACTGAGCTATGAAAGCTTTTTGAAATATTATTTGTAGAATATATTATATTACATATTCATATCAGTTTTTTTTTTGACTCAGTACAAAACAGTTAGTCAAAGTAAAACTGGATAAGTGTGTGCTGATAACTGATGATGCAATTATTTTGATATAAAAAGAAGAAAACATAACCACTATACTCATAGTTTTTGTGAAGTATACTAATAACGGAAAAGAAAAAAGAAAAAAATAAAGATCCATAACATTAGTGTAAATTATTTTTTAAAATTATATGATAGTATAAAATGATATTTCTTCCATACCCCTAAAAAAATTGGTAATATTAGTGGGAGTTGATATCACAACCAACTCACAAGTTTAGCTTTAATACAAATATTTTTTATTTAAAAAAAGATCGGTAATATTGGCCATAAGGCAAAATTAACTTTAAAATTTAGGTTACTTAACAAAAAGTTAAATATGAAAAATAATGTATCTCAAACAATAAGTTTTGACTGGTTTTTTCTATATGGTGTGCTTTTCACTAGTTAGAATGCAAAATTATTTTTATTTGAATATATTTATGAAAAATTGAATTGAATAATATATTTAACTGAAAAACTCACGATTAAGGTGAAAAATTATTAATCATAGTATTATAAAGATTATCTTACCACATGTTGCATAATTTCAAAATAAAATCAATTTTATTTACAAAATAAAATTAACTTTAAATTTATCATAAAGTATAGAATAACATAGCATTAGAGTTTTCACCGTTTGAATGAATGATTCACCCCTCTGTATATATTTGAGGTGCGACTTACTAAATTATCATGGTTTTAGTAAAAAGAAAAAAAAAATTAACATGGTTGATTAGTGGATTTACTAAAAAATGAGCTCTATTAGCCTTTTGCATAAAGTTCAACGCCAAGAAGAATATATTCTTTGTAAGAGCTCTAAGAAAATGAAAACATCCTTGGTGTTGGGTGAGGATGTGGTCATAGAGTTTGTTGTCTCCAAGACCTATAAAGACATCCTACTCAACATATGTAGTGGATTCACAAGTTATGTAGAAGGAAATCGTTCATGATTTAGAAGAAGGGGGAGTAGCCAAAAAATCATTAGCAAAATTTTAATTGCGATTTATGACTGTTGAAATGCATATTACAGTGTCGTGGTATCAATTTATGTTTTATTTTGTCTAAATAATATTATTTATTACTTACCTTAAACATCATACCTATTCGCCATCTCTAAAATATGTTATTTAACTCATCATCCAAGTCATTATCACTTTAAAATTGCCTCGTAATCTATTAAAAGTATAGAGAGAAAAATGTTGTGTAAATGTTATATAATCTATTGCAACTAATTGCAGTATGATGCAACCATCACACTCATTATATTGTGGTTGTTGCTGCGTTGGGATGCAAAACTTTCTAAATTTGTAAATTACACAATAATTACAAATGTTGCGGATATTACCACAAATGTAATATTACAACCGTATTACATAATGTGATTTTTCAAATGAAATGGTACATCTTTATCATTTAAAGAGACCTTTGAAGTTAGGGCGATTTTGTTTTGAATAAACTCCAAATCCTTCAATGTTATAAAAACAAATGAAGATCAAAGGAGGAAATAAACATTTACTATGCCAAACTCACATTTACTCAATAAGAATAAGGCTGTCATGTATCAAATCAACTGAGAATTGATACATCACACCCATTCTCCCCTAAAAATTAATCACAACCCTTTACCTGAATGCTTATGACATAATTATTTAAGCAAAATCAAAGGGATACAAGAAAATAAAATCACTTAATTCACACATACAATCTTTCCTATCTTTATTTCTTAATTTCACTTTTAATTACAAAACCGTCACCTACAAAAATCTTTGTAAGCAAACAACAAAGTGACAACACTACCATATATACTCCTGTAATTTAAAAATTTAACTAATCAAAAAACGTTTTCCAAAAAACAAATGTGTCCTTAATTTCTCCATGTATAATGTATAAATCTAGTCTTTAATTAGTATGCAACTTTTTTTCAAGTATCTCATGGTGAACCTCTCACTTTCACCTTAACTAGTGACCATAAAATTTTCATTATCAAGTAAATGAATCCCTTCAGAAGGCAAATTGTTGTCCTTCTGAATTGCTATTTCTTTGGGAGAAGGAGGAGAATTTATGGATCGAGCAAGGCGCTTCACAGAATTCAAACGCAACGATTTTGCTGCACTACCTGAAATTTTTCAAGAACATATTCAAACTAATAATAATCATAGATGTCAAATATTGCAAAATAAACATTTCTCTTTATCCAAATAACTACTCACCAAAATCACCAACTGATGCATCTTCCTTTGTTTTCAACTCAGCTGCAATCTGATGATTACTAGCAGTATCACCCACTGAACCAATAAGGTTTCTTGCAAGATGTCTAATTTGATTTAGACGCAACCTTGGTGAATTATTTAGCTTATAAGCTAGAGTTTCCATGTTAATTGATGATCCTATTGTTTACATTGCAACATTAAAAGAACAAAAAAAATCAACCTGTGAAATTTAACATAGTAAAAAAAATAATCCTCATTGATTATGAATATAACAAAAACAAAATCTAATATTTCAAAACAGGAAAAGTTAAAGGACCAGAGTTAAAATCCTACTATGAAATTTACCTGTCACTCATTACTATTAAATGTCATCGCTGGTTAATAACTAAACACAACAAATTATAAATCGTAACTAACATAGATTATTTCAACGAATTTCTCCCCGTGCATTGCACATATTCTCACATTTACCGATAAAAAATAACAATATATCACCTTCATGAGAAAGATCTGTTCCCAAATTCCCATGATGAGGAATACCAATAGCATGAGATAAGACTCTATAGTCTAGTGAAGTTGAAGAAGCAACTCCTTGAAACTCATCACTAGTACTAGCTTCACCTGCACTTGATTCTAAAGCAAGATTGTTTGGAAGAAGAGGAATGAATGGAGCATGAACATTATGAGCATTTGCAGCTCTTTGTCTCCGAAGCTGGTAGTTTCTGCGGCGACGCGCAAGGTGTCTTTCCCTCTGTTCTTGTGTCATTGCTTGTCTCCTCTGTCGGTCGCGTATGCGCCTTCTCTCCCTCTCTTGTTCCCTCTGCATTCTCCTCAATTCTGCTCTCTCTGGAAACTCATCCATTCTCACCAACCTCTTTTCTAACTGCACCCCACTTTTTTCTTCTTTTGTCACCTTTTATCATACATAACAAATACAACAGATTCACATTGTAATCTCAAATCACATAGTTCAAATTTTATCTAGAACAGTTGTAAAATGATCAGTTAACCTATAATTAATAATAATTTCCCCTTCCCCAATGTTCATCCTCAACAAATTTGATATCATTATACTCATACTGATAGTGAATTATGTATTATATATCTTCCTAATCAGCCAAACAAAAATTGAAAAATAATTATGAATCAAGATATTATAATATAAATATAATCCATGGAAATTCATACGATAGCATGCTCATTTATAATGCGTGACTACAACGAAATAAAATTCATGAAATAACAAGATCAAGCAATGCAGATGTAATTAAATTAAAACTAGATCTGTAAATTACAAACATCAGAAATGAAATAACAAGATGATAATTCATAAAATTGGAGCATTAGAATTTTTTGAAAATTTAATATCATAAGATTGGGCACAAGATATTTTACCTGTCACTGCAGATTTGAAGAGTGGAGGGAGGCAGATAGAATCAATTTGCACTTGTATGCAAAAGGGCATCAAAATGAAATGAAGCATAGGAGGTAAATTATAAGAAATATTATTTTTTAATTTTTTTAATTTTATTTTTCGCTTCAGATCTGCATGACAAGGTTTTGTGGACTTCCTTCCTTATGCATCCCAAAATAACCGTTCTATGGACAGTGTCAAAATTTTAAAATGCTGATTTTAGTTTTAAATTATAATCAATATCCCTATTTTATTTTTCAAGAAAATTAATGCAAGTATTGTTTTGTTCAAAATTTAGTTCCAAACTGAAAATTAGTCAAATTATTTATATTCATTCTTTCCATTACAAGTAACGAATCACAACACCGTTTGCGTTTCTAGATAACAAATTTTTTTAACGTTTTTATTTAATGAGCAATGCCACATGACATCATTCATGGGAAATTAGAACCCCAACTAAATTAATACATTCCTTCAAAAAAAAAAAAACTAAATTAATACATGAACGGATAATGAATAAATACACTTGGCTTTAATTTTGCAATGTCATTAGTGATGCGCCGGTGACGTTAATTTCTCTCATACTTTGTATAAATTTGTTACGAGGATACAAAAGTAACTCTAGTTTTTTTTAGTAATTACGATTTCCAAATACATGTTATCTGCAGTAAATGTTACGGTAAAAAGTAATAATTAAATGTAAAAATGTATCATTTTTTAATTGGTTTGACCTTTTCAGTTCTCAACCCATTGCTTATGTATGCTTAGTTTTTTTAACTTGAAATTTTAACTTAGCTGTAAATAAATCTACCGTACTACATAACATTGTTGTTCGAGAAAACGTTAATTTCGCATGATAGAGAATACAGAATACAGTATTTAAAAGTAAAGAATTAAAAAGAATTAAAGCTCTAAACGTAACCACAAGAATTTAGCGCAACTAGTCGGTGAATGACTTATTCTTAACCTCATAAGACTTCAAAAGAGGATACTTTTGTAACTTTAAATTGAGGTTTCTTTTCCTTTTCAGTCTAGTATTGACATGTACAACAAGTTTAACCTATGAAAGAAAAAAGAAACATATTGTAATATAGTCTCAAGTCCTATAGAAAAACTTAGTCGCCAGAGGTAAAGAAAAGAAATAACAAAAATATATCCATATATCTAATAGAGTGATTCGAGTTGGCTTAAACATAAAGTCAGACAAGTCTTTGTTTTAGGCAGTCCAATTCACTCTATTCACTCCTACACAGCCTATTAATTTTATGATCTCACCTCCATTTTAATATCTAACAAAAATTGCGCATACAAATTCCCTCTCAGAATTTCCTCACCTAACTTTAACCCTCATCTGGTGTTGAGTCATCCCTGACGATGTCAATAACATCTCCAAGCAGAAGAGGTACACATAGCTCTACTCTTCCATGCTAAATAGATAACAACATCTGTATGTTCAAGCCTATAATTTTGATCAAACTCATTCAAGAGACTTCTAACTGAATGAATCACTGATGGACTCAAAGGTAATGGTACAAAACCTGCCATTGAAAATCTTGCCCTCCACTTTCCAAACAGTTCATGTCTTTCAACTCTCTCAGCCCCTTCACAAGCAATCATGTTAACAATGTCGCGCGCCACGCAGTGTTGTTCTGCGCTAATCCTCTTCTTATCGTTTCTCGGAAGCGCCACGTCAATCGACTCAAACATAGCAGTGTAATAGCTCATTGTCTCAACAAACCTATTGAAAAATGGAGAAGTGTTGGTGTTTGATTCTTGCTCCACAAGAATCACAACCTTAGGTGACAAACTTTTGACCAATCTCAAAAGCCTGTCTCTATGATTCTCAGTGCTCACACTCTCATCAGGCATGTGATGCAAAACAAAAGGAAAATTCACAGCAAGTGCTTCACCATGTTGAACTACCAAATCTTTTTGTTCAACCTCACATCCATACATTGCAACACTATGAAACTCAAATGGAACACCACAAGACTTAGCATAATCTGATAATCTTTTTCCAACAATATCAAGTCCTCCACCTCTAGCATGAAGCGACTGAGAATCATCGATACCTGTCACGCGAATAAAAGGAGGTCCGCCCGGTCTACGCGCAAGAGCCTGCAAAAATAACAACCACTGTGTCCCCTGTGCAATTTGGAAGTCAATTATATGAATTCTTGACTCATTTTGCATTGCTTCACAAATGACAACATTGGAAGTTAGGTAAGCAAATTTCCAATAAGGACAAACTTGATACAAAATATGCATATAACTCATTAATTCTTTGCTTGTTGGTTCTTCACATTTCAATGCTTTATAAATTACACTCCCTGATGATTCCAACCTTGCTCTTAAACCTTCCAACATATAAGCACCTAACCTTTGAATTGGTAAACCACAAACTGATACCATTTTTTCCAACACATTGTTCATGAAGGCTAATGCTGTTTGAAAATCACCATCAGAAACAGCTTGTGCACATTTAATTAAAACATCTCTCAAGTCTAACTTTGGAATCATTTCTTCAATTTGAGACCAATTATATTCACCTTGTTGGTGACTACTAATACCCTTTGAGCAGCATTGAGAACTGTCAACAATATCTGACTCAGGACCTAACAGTGATATCTCCAATTCCTTAAGCTTGTGCTTCAATTCATAGTTATCATTATCAATAGAGTGAACACTTATTGGTGATCCATTGGTGTTGTTAGAGGAATGAGAGTGAGAAACTTGTGGAGACAAAAAAGGGTTACTCCTATTGTTGAATGATGATGATACACTAGCACTTGAAGGTGAATCAAAATCTATGAAACCTTGAGATGATTCCAAGGTATAGAATTGATCCCTTTTGGATGTTTCATAAGAAACATTATTTGTTCCTTGACTGCTACTATCATTGAATGAATAGCTTTGTTTTTGTGATAATTTGTAATGAGTGTATGAATCAATAATTTCTTGCACTGGCTTGTGCTGGTTGTATATATGAATACCAGCTGAATTTGTTTTGTTTTGAGATGATTGCATCTAAAATTAAGTTATTTTTTTACTCAGCAGAGAGAAAGTGATTATCACAATAATGAGTAATAATCAAACTTAGTAAAATATGCTTCCCAACTGTTTCAGTCACTCTTTTATTAAATGCATAGAGCTCAATATTACTGTTTTGTTGAATTCTCGGTCTCTATTTTGATACTAAGCTTTAAATGTCAGCAGCAACTACTAAAGAGCCAAAACCTACATGCATAATAATAAAATAGTATTAAACATTAATGTAGATTCAATGCTGGTTAAGATAAATATTAATAAAGATAATAAGACATTTCAAACTAGGAAATTAATTAGATGACAATCTATACAAAAAATTTAGGTCACTAGGAGGTTTCTTATAAAAGTTTATAGATAAAAATTAAATTAAATAATGCTAGGATCCACCAGCACTAGCCCTTATTAAAGGCTGAATTTGAACATTAAAAATGAGTGGGAGTACAATGAGGGACCCAGGTATTGAATAGTTCAAATTCCAGCTTTGTATTTTTATTTATAAAAAAAAATTAAAATTTATATTTTTTTGAACAGTCTGATATCAGTCGAACAGTTTTTAAGAATCTGAATTTGTACGAAGAGTCAAGGACTCAATCAATGTAACTGACAAAGTAAGATTGGGTTGGGTTTAAATGCTCTTTTTGTCTTTTTAGACTCAAATAACAACCTGAGGATAAGTTTGTTTGTGATGAGTCATACATCACAAACATTTACATAAACATTTGAGCAATATGAAGACATTTATTTAGCGTGTATTTGGTTGAACATTAATTAGTTAAGTGACGACCATGTTAGCCGCGGCAATGTAGGAATAGTGCCGCAGCAATAGAAATTAACTTGTTGGTATTTTTTGCTTGTGTATTATAAAGTGTAGTCAGTTCTAAAATAAAATGGGTTCTTTGTAATCAAAGGGGTGACTATAAAGATATCTTGAACATTAATAAGTAGTCGAAAGAGTAACTATAAAGAGATCTTGAACACTAATAACAATTTAATCCAGACAAAAGAAAAGAGTATATAGATGCACACTTCAATGAAGATTCTTTCTTATTGAGAAAGGTAGGTGACTTTGTCAGCACTTGATTGTCAATTAATTAAGTGTTCAAAAATATAATCTTTAATATATTACAGATTTAGATTTAAATTAGCAATACCTTCTAAAAATTTATCCACTAGTAATAAATTTTTAGGTGATTAGAGATAAGAAAAGAGCTAAGGCAACCGAAAGCACATGTTATAAAGAAAGGAGCAAAAACAAGTCTTTATTCCTTATTCCCTACAAATAACTTTTGAGCAGATATGATAGGGATTTAGCTTATATGCATTGTCACTGTCATTGTTTGCGGTCATACTAATCTCAGTCATTCGATCAAAATCAGACGATATAAATATTAAACTAGATTTTGATTTTTTAAAACAATAATTTCAATCTTAATATATTCATTATTTGATCTTGATCGGACAATCGACACAATGTGACTGCGTGCAGAGTTGTTCCTATGCACGAAACTTGATACATAGAATAGCATGCAATTCACTTTGCAGCAGCTATTACATCAGAAATATAATCTCAAACTATATACAGTGGAAGCACTCTAAAAAAATGCTCATTAAGAAAAATAAAATAATTAGCAGTTAAAGAAAAACATAAAACGCGTGACAAGCATGTTTAATACTATTTTGTTAGAGATAAAAAAACAAAAATTGTATACAACAGTTTAGAAAAGAGAAAAAGTGTTTATTTACCATAACACATGTAAAGTAGCTGTTTCTCTATAAAAAAATATATTATCATGAACTACAAGGAGCACTCAAACTGATTGTAGACAGTTTAATTGGTAGCTACAACAGTTTGAAAAATACCTTTCAACAACAATAAAAACACCAATTAGAAAAATTAAAATATATGTGCCATCCTAAGACAATGTTAAAAGTAAAGTGAAAGTAGTCACTTTTTCCCCTTAATTCTTACTTTGTTTTTATTGCTTACATCATCAAAACATGGACAAAGTGATAAAGAACATAAAACAAAGACATACATAATAGTTTTTTAAACCAAACATTAAAAAAAGACAAATCCAAAAGTTGTTTGGAAAAGAATAAAGCTAGTGAATTTAACTCCAGTTACATTTCTAACAATTAATTTATTATAATTATTTCTCATGATTATGACCGAAACAACTTAGGTCGGTTCGATAAATTTAATTTTGAGAAATATATTTATTGGAACTAATGATTGAATAATTCTCTAAGTCATAAAGACTTAAAACATTGTTAACTTATATATTTGATGAGTGTTGTCGATTGTTATTAAATATTCAAATGATTTTGAAACACTAGTCCACAGTAACCATTATTATGGCGGTGCACCTTAATTTCCATCTTATTTATTGGAGAAGTGGAATAAAAACCATAATCTAGACCATACCTTCATACATCAATATATCATACACAAAATGTTTGAGTTATGGAAACAAAACCCAATGTTTTAGCAAATTTGAACATACTGATCAGGTTGATTTGAACCTAGCAAATGGACCTCAATCAAACACATGAGACAAGTAAAACATGAAGAAAAAGAAAAAGCACGTGCCATATATTAATTAAGTGCCCAGAGACAAACAACACAAACCCATTCCATCAACCAGAAACCTTAAACAAAACAAAGTGTGAGAACAGAACAAAACAGAACAGAACAGAACGTACCTTTTGTTTGAAGTCACAAGAGAAACGGGAAAGAGGTTCAGTTACATGTTGTGTGGCAGAGATTCCTGGAACAGAATAGTGGTTTTGCAGAGAGAGAGAAAGAGAGAGAGAGAGAGAGAAAGAGGCATATAACCGTTTCAAGAGTCCACAAGAAAACGATGGATTGGTAATCTGTGAGCTTTGAGGTAATGAGTTTATTTACTTTTCTTATGATAATGAGTTTATTTATTCTTACCATACATACATATATTTATACCATTTTTTATGTTCCAACATATATTTATACTATATTAATATAACAATAATAATAATAATAAACAAGTGCATAGTATAATTCTCCTATTAATAAGTGATAATTACGTTATGGCCCTAAGTGGGGGCATGGATGCCACAAGACCACTCGATGTAGATATTATTATCATAATTATGAATTTAAAGATTATTAAAATTGTTTTACAGTCTAACTATTCAGTTTATTTCAATATATTAAACGATTTTTAAATAAAAAATAACTATTAAATATTTTTTATATAATAAATTATAATTAGTGGTCAATATAAAATAATTTATATTTACGGTGCATTTTCTTTAATCTATTAATTATAATAATAAAATTGGAATGTTCTAGGCTGAGTAGAATAAAGCGCTCTTTTGTTATAAAACCGCAGAGACCAAAAAACATGTGCTTAATGTTTTGTTTGGCTAAAGAAAAGTGGGAGGATAGAAAGGTAAGAAAACATAAAGTAGAAAAAAATAAAAAAGTGAGACAATTATTTAGTTGTTAGATGTGATAGAAATAAAAGGAAATGGAAGGAAATAAAATATACTTTTGTCAAATGATAAAATTAACCTTATTAAATAATAAATTTTAAAAAGATTGATTTTGTTTCATTGAATTAAGTAAAATTAAAATATAAAATATTTATTTATTTGTGCTTTTTTACATTGTGAACTTTTCTAAATTATTATATTTTTGCTAGTAAAAGAAAATCAAATTAGATGATAATATAATATTTTTTTGACTGATGATAATGTATAACACTAAAACAAGGTAACTTTGTAATATTTGGTCAACCTACTTCCCCTGTCATCACTTTTATTTACAAAGGAATTATATGCACTGCAATTATAAAATAAATATTAAGATGAATAATTCATTACATCACTCTGTTTTTATAGTACAATAAAATTGATAATTCTCGTTGAATTGGATGTCAACGCAAAACTATTTTTTATTTACAATGTGTATCTATTAAACTATAAATGTATATATTATATACACTCTTTTTAGCATAATCTACAATATTATTTTATCTCATTGAAAAACAAATTAAAAATG
>JBBPBP010000002.1:6055971-6069198 GCA_037974735.1 Cicer chorassanicum
TAAATTTATCTTTAAGAAAATATCTGCTAGCAAAAGTTTATCGATGAACTATTTTGATTGATATTTTATAATTTTAATTATGTATTTGTCAATATGTAAAATACATAGATTAATTTAATTGACGCTTATAATTTCATGAATTAATTTTTCTATTTGTTCGTAAAGCCTAGAGTTAAGAGATATAATAATATAATAATGTGTTTTAGGAGAGAGATAAAGATAAATAAAATATCAAAAAGAAAAAATGAATGGAGGAAGAAAGAAAAAGATAAAGTGAGGGAGAGAAGATGATGGAAGAAAGAGAAAGATGGAGTGAGAGATAAAATATGAGATTATATTGAAATTTATGTAAGACTAAAAGTGACATATTTTATCCCAAAAAATGTGTGACAAATTTTGGATTAGGGATCATGGTGGTATTTTTGTAGTAGTTTCTAAATATAGTTATAGCATACCGTTTTCTTATTTATGTTTGATTGTGAGAATAAATAAAGACAACATAAATTGATGAGATAGAATAAAAAAAGAGAAAGATGTGTAAATCATAGTAGAGAAAGATATGAAAATTATAGTAGATCATAGTAGATTTAAGCATTGTTTGAAATAAAAGAAATATATAATAAATAGAATAGAGATATTTAAGTTTCTCTCTTAACTTCCTCTGTTTTGTTGGAGAGAAAAAAAGAAGAGGGAAAGGTAGTATCTTTCAAATGACAAAAAATACTATTAAACTAAAAGATTAATATATATATTATAATTTTCTTGTTAAATATATTTTTACTCTCTATAAAATTTTAAATTTTATTTTTAGAATTTATAAAAACTGTCTTCAACTTTTAGTTTTTATAATACTTTACATTAGCTGCTCTGGTCCTATTAAATCAAAATAAATCAAAGTTTTTATCAAAATACTATCAAACTTTACAGACTTATGTGTTATGATAAAAGTTTATTTAAAAAATGAGCTAAAAATTTAATTTTTAAGTTGATATTTATGTTATTTTAATTTCTTGAGCTTTTTGCACTTAAACTTCATATTTAATTAATCGATTGTTAATAATTAATAAATTTTTGCGTATAAAATTTTTATAATGTTCTTAATATTTTTACAAGAAATCGAACAAAAATTCAAATGGTATACAAAATTTGAGTTAACAACATGGGTTTAGTGTGATTGGTTAAGCTACCCATTGTCTTAAGATTTTTGGTTGAGATGTAGTATCAAAATCTCTAGTGATCATGGAGCATTATGCTCATTGTTGATCCTAGTGCTCCTCCAGACTCTCCAACAAGTAGCCTCCGAGTCATGGTTCGGCTTGGTGGAAAAATGAATCTTGGTCTTGGATTCTTGTATGAAAGTCTTCTTTGTAGTATAGTTATAAGGTTCTTTCACAATTTTCTTACTCTTACTTTTTCTTACACAAGTTTTTTTCTTTAAGCTTCTATTAACAATACTTTTTTATTTATTTTTTCATCTTATTGTTTCAAACAAAAATTGTTATAAAAGTTTAAGTTCAATTTTGTTTTAAATTTAAATTAAAATAATGTATAATAATATTAATTAAAATATTTAAATTAATATTTTAAATTGTAATAAAATTAAATATAAATTAAATATTAATATATGAATTAAAGTTGTGGGAGCTAATATGGTTTTTAAGAGTTAAACTCTTGGAGTAAAAAATAAATAGATTGCTTCAAGATGATGTGATACAGTGGACTCTATTTAATGCACTCATGTTGAATTCACCGTTGGAAATTCTCTAAAAACATATTTGACCCATTTGTAAATATATATATATATATATATATATATATATATTTACAAATGGGTCAAATATGTTTTTAGAGAATTTCCAACGGTGAATTCAACACAATGGGGAGATGGTTGCGGAGTGTGCTTTATTTATATATAGATGCTATTTCTTGTAAGATATTTTCATCGTCAATGTACTTGAATCTATTAAATTACAGATTTGGTGGTGCGTCAAAGCACAGTCGTCTCAAACATTTTAAAAACTTCAATTTTAAAAATTGAGTTATAATAAGTAAATAAAAACACTAAAAACTAAAAAAATAAAGTCTTTTTTTATTTAAATTATAAATAACATCAATAAAATAAAATAAAAATATTTATAAATAATATCAATAACATTAAAAATATTATTCTATTTTATTATTTATTTTTGTTGGAACAATAGATAGTGCGCATCGGAAAAGAAAGGAGAAGAAAAAAAAAGAATTGCAGAAGCAGAAATTTGATTCTGGATCAATCCAGGATTGATCCTTTTTCAGAACCAAGATCGATCTTAGATTGATCTTCACTGAATAATTCTGTTATTTCAATTATTGTCGATTACACCCTTCATATACAAACAGTTAGTTATATATAGGCTGTTACATTATGATGCAATGCACTTAACTAACTAACTAACTCTAACAACCTACTAAATGACAATTATGAATTACACTTCAACACTTCCCCTTAATTCATAATTGTTGAACACTTATAACACCAAGTTTCTTTCTCAAAAATTCAAATATGTCCAGCTTCAAAGCCTTTGTGAAACCATCTGCTAGCTGCACTTCAGTTGGGCAATATTGCACTTCAATCATTCCATTGTTCACTTGCTCTCTAATGAAATGGAACCTTGTATCTATATGTTTACTTCTGCCATGCGAGATTGGGTTTTTAGCAAGGTTGATTGCTGACTTGTTATCAATTCTGAGTTTTAGAGGCTTCATCACTTCACACCTTAGTTCCTTCATCACTGAATCCAGCCATATTGCTTGACAAGTTGCAAATGTACCTGCTATATATTCTGCCTCGCAAGATGAAAGTGCAGTCACTGGTTGCTTCTTTGTACACCAAGATATGGCTGCCTCATTGAACTTGAAAACATAACCAGATGTACTCATTCTATCTGTGATGTCTCCACACCAATCACTATTCGAATATCCAATGAATTCACTTCCTTCACCTTGGCTGCCATTTGGAAATAGCAGACCAAACTCCTTTGTGCCTTTTATATACCTGAGTATTCTTTTCGCAGCTATCAAGTGAGTCTTCCTTGGATCATTCATGAATTTGCTAATGACACTAACTGAGTAGCATATGTCAGGCCTGCTGTTGCACAAATATCGCAGCGATCCAACCATTTGTCTGAACAGTGTTGGATCGACCCTTTCTTCCTCACTGCACTCATCAATCTTTGAACTTGTCTCTGATGGATTTGGAACTGAACTGCAGCTATTCATCTCAAATTTTTCCATCATTTCACCTATATACTTCTGCTGATGCATGACTGTTCCAGTTTTCAATTTCAGAAATTCCATTCCTAGGAAGAATGAGAGTTCACCTAGATCAGTCATTTCGAATTCAGATTTCAGCTTGCGTTTCACCCTTTAAATCTCTGTTGTTTTGCTCCCAGTAATGAGCAAGTCATCCACATATAAACAGATTATCATTGTTTCTTCTGCACTTGAACTCTGCACATACACACCAAACTCCACTGCACACTTTGTGAAGCCTATCTGAATTAGGAACTGATCGATCCTCTTATTCCAGACTCTAAGGGCCTGCTTCAAACCATACAAAGCTTTATGGAGTCTATACACCATGTTTTCTTTGCCTTGTATTTCAAATCCAGGAGGCTGTGACACAAACACAATCTCTTCAAGTGGACCATTTAGAAAGGCTGATTTTACATCCAAATGGTAGAGTGACCACCTTCTCTTGCAAGCTAGAGCCACCACTAATCTTATAGTCTCAAGCCTTGCAACTGGAGCAAACACTTCATTGTAATCAATACCATGTTTCTGTAAAAATCCTCTAGCTACCAGCCTGGCCTTATGTTTTGAAATTTTCCCATCAGGATTGATCTTCAGTTTGAAGATCCACTTCACATCAATCTTCCTTTTCTTGTCTGGCAGATTAACTAGTTCCCATGTTTGATTCTTCTCAATTGATTGGAGTTCTTCCATCATAGCTTTCCTCCATACATCTATCTTCAATGCTTCTTCATAATTGAGAGGTTCAGAGTCTGCCAACAATGCAAAATGAATGATATCACCTTCATCATTTACTGCATTATCAGAAATTAATTCGCAATCATTCAGCCTGTTTGGAATTTGTCTGATTCTTTGAGGTCTCACTGCTGCTGCCACTTCTTCTGGTTCACTTGCATCATTATTAATCACTTCTTCATCCTCTGATTCATCACTGGAATCAGGATAGATGCAGCTTTGTTGATTCTCTTCACTGTACACTGGTTCCTCTTCCCATTTCCACTTCTCGGCCTCATTCACAATAACATCCTTACTGATATGCACCTTTTGAGTTACAGGATTATAGAGCTTATAGGCACCTGTGGGATGATAACCTATAAGTATCATAATCTCACTCTTATCTTCAAGTTAGCTCCTCCTAACATCTGGTACATGCTTATAGCACAATGAGCCAAAAACCTTGAAATGCTTCACACTAGGCTTTCTGCCACACCAAGCTTCCTCTGGAACCTTCTGATTCAGCTTCTTTGTAGGACATTTGTTTAAGATATAAGCAGTTGCACTGACTGCTTCACCCCAGAAATTGTGTGGTAGGTTTTTCTGCTTGATCATGCTTCTTGCCATATTCAATAGGGTTCTGTTTCTTCTTTCAGCAAGTCCATTGTGCTGAGGTGTATATGGAGTTGTTACTTCATGCACAATGCCTTGATTAACAGAGAAATCTTCAAACTCTTTTGAGGTATATTCTCCTCCACCATCAGTTCTCAAGATCTTAATTGATTGGTCACTTTCCTTTTCAATTAAGCTCTTGAATTTCCTGAATACCTCTAATGCTTCACTCTTAAGCTTGATTGTAGACAGCCACATCATTCTTGTAAATTCATCAACAAAAGTGATGAAGTATTTGCTTCCCCCCAATGAAGATACTTCAAAAGGACCACATACATTAGAGTGGACCACTTGCAGTGCTGCAATAGCTCTTTTAGGTGCTTCAGATACAAATGGGAACCTGCTTTGCTTACTCTTCACTCAAACTTCACAAATAGTTTTTCTGACATTTAGCTTTGGCAGCCCATACACCAGTTCTTTAGAATTCAAATCACCAAGACTTCTAAAGTTTAGATGACCATACCTCTTGTGCCATAAGCCTTCAATATCTTCACTAACTGCTGCAGACAAACACATCATTTTCTCACTTGAAATGTTGCATCTGTAGGTTCTGTTTTGTGACATGTTTGATTTGAGCACCAATTGCTTCTTTGCATCAAACAGCTTCAAAGAATCACCATCCATAGTCACTGAGAATCCCTTCTCCACTAATTGACCAATGCTTATGAGATTGCACTTCATCTCAGGAACATACATCACATCTGAAATAATGATTCTTCTGCCATCATTGCTTTTGATCACTATATTTCCACTCCCTTCAGCCATCAGATTTTTGCTATCAGCCAGTTTTATACTTGTTTTCTTGCTAGCATCAAAGCTTGTCAACCATTCTCTATATGATGTCATGTGGTTTGAGCATCCAGAGTCAAGAAACCACTCTTCATTCTTGATCTTCTCATCATTGGTAGTAGCCATCATCAACACTATACTGGAATCATCTCCATGAGCCAGATTTGCTTCTTCATCATCCTTCTGATCTTTCTTGAACCAACATTCATCTGCAAAGTGCCCATACTTCTCACAGTTGAAGCATTGTACCTTACTTTTGTCAAAATCCTTTTTCTTGTTCTGATTTTTGCCAAAACCCCCTTTCTTTGATGATTCAGATTTGTCTTCACTCTTGTTCTTACCATTGTTGGACCAATTTGCTCTTCTCTTTCCTTTTTTCTTGAAGTCTTTCTGGTTTCCCTCCTTCTTGGTAGTTTGAACTTGAAATGCTTGTTGAACTGATCTTTCAGAATTTCTATCAAATACCAAGAGTTCATGTGCCTCCAATGAATTTTGCAGCTCTTCAATTTTCATAGTCTTCACATCCTTTGCTTCTTGAATAGCTACCACTATGAAATCGAATTTTGGACTTAAAGATCTCATCACCTTTTCAACTACCATCTGATCTGTAATGTTCTCCCCACAAGTTCTCATTTGATTGATTATGGCTGTTAATTTTGAGAAGTAATCACTTACTTTCTGATCTGCCTCCATCTGCATCATCTCATACTTTCTTCTATAGGATTGTAGCTTCACTTGCTTCACCTTTTCTCCACCAGTGTGATAGTTTTCTAAAATGTCCCATGCTTCTTTGGATCTTGTGGCTTTCGAAATCTTCTTAAAATGCTGGTTGTCAACATTCTGCTGAATGTAGAACAAGGCCTTGCAGTCCTTCTTCTTGGCTTCCTTGAATGCATTCCTCTGTGCATCAGTTGGATTCTCTACCAAGTCATCATAGCCATCCTGCACAATTTCACTCACTTCTTGTGCTCCAAATAAAGATTTCATCAATGCACTCCATCGATCCCAGTTCTTGCCATCAAGAACAAGAATATGTGATCCAAAACCGTTGTTGTTCATTATGCCTTTCAAGAAACTATCACTCTGTGTTTCCCTTGATTGTTCCCCTCACTTTTCACTCGTGTTTCCCTTGATTTTAACCCAGTTCTAGATGCCAATTGTTGGAACAATAGATAGTGCGCAGCGGAAAAGAAAGGAGAAGAAAGAAAAAGAATTGCAGAAGCAGAAATTTGATTCTGGATCAATCCAGGATTGATCCTTTTTCAGAACCAAGATCGATCTTAGATTGATCTTCACTGAATAATTCTGTTATTTCAATTATTGTCGATTACACCCTTCATATACAAACAGTTAGTTATATATAGACTGTTACATTATGCTGCAATGCACTTAACTAACTCTAACAACCTACTAAATGACAATTATGAATTACACTTCAACAATTTTCAAGAAATCTGAATTTTTTTCTTTCTAAAATCTATTTGTGTTTCTGAATTTTAGTTTTTATTTTTATTTTTAGATTCTGTAGTGTATGTGAACTTTTATTTACTAGTAATATATTTGGGTCTATAATTCTCTTAAAAATATAAAAAAAGTTTAGACTTTGTGTAGTCTGTTATAATATTCTGTTTTTTAAAAACAAATACTCCTTATTAAATTAAATTACTTTGATATCAATAAATGTATCAATCTAACTTAAATGAACTTTGTTTTGTGTGCATTTCTACATATGAAAAAAGTATGGGTTGTCTCTCCTCTATTTCTTCGCATATATGGAGAGAGAAAAGTTGTATGTTTACAATGTTCGATGTCTCTCTGCTCAATGTCTACGTCTCTGATATTGCATGCATTCCAATCTCACCATTAAGGTATTTTTTGTCCTTCCTCAAGAATAAATTTTGTGAGTATCAAACACTGATCATCCCTACAACTTAAGCTTCCACAACCAAATACTAATTAGGTAGACACTAAATTACTTTAAAAAAATAACACATTAAATTTAAAATGTTACATTAGAGTTTTTACTTCTAAATTTAACTACCTTCAAACATGATATGCACACTTGATGAAAACAAATACAAACTGGATTGGTTATAAACTGAATATAATAAGTATTTAACTATCAACTATTAAAATGAATTACTTTATTTTTTTTTATGAGTAAAAATTATTAATTATCTGATAAAGTGAAATAGTACTAGTGCACAATATAAGAAAATGATCAAAATAGCTCTCAATGGTAAAGCTCGTGTTTCACCTAAAATGGATAGGTCTAGTGGGAAATAACAAAAGCAGAGCATAGTCATAATAAAATTAAACTTCATCTCTAGAAAAGCATAGGATAAAGCAATGTGCACTTTTGTATTGTAAGAATTTAAATAACTCCCTTTCCACATGGAAAGCCAGTCTTACAACTTTTGAGCTAAAGAAGCAAATGCTTTGAGCATGTAGTTAGTGGAATGAAGTTGTTGATAGATGATATTATCCTCATTCATTTATACATGGCATGGTTTGCAACCAATTAGTATATCAACCCTCAATTCTTTATTTATTTATGAGACTAATGACTCAATTTTTTTGTTGGTAGTTCACACTTGGCCCACCAAAAAGATAAAAAAATAAAGACTTCATGACACTGATGATTCCTCTATCACTTTTTTTAGATTTGAATTTCTTACCGCAAAAACTTGCAATCACGCATTAGGTTATAAAAAACTATCTTATCTTAATTGAATGGTTTCAATTCAAAACGAATGGTTTAAATTCAAATTTAATATTTAAAATTATAAAATAAAAAGTAAAATATTTTCTTTAAACCACTTAATTTGAGTAATCTTATCAAAATCAGATAGTGCAAACCGTCTTAACTATGTTCTCTTTCGTAAGTTTACAACAACTTAATTTTCACGATAAATCAAACAGAAAAAAGGTCACCGTTAACGTGCTTTTCATTCAACCCCACACTCCAAAAGAAATGGTGAAAACCAAAAAGTAGTTTCCATGTTCACACCCCCGTACTATGATTGGTTCATTTTACAGAGAAGTAAAAATGATTTTAAAAGCGTTTAATAAAATTCATTTATAACGCATTAACGTAATATTTCATTTAACGCAAAATTTTCAATACACACTCTTTTATAGTGTGATCCACATAGTTTGATAACATCTGCTCTAATAAATTTTTGATATTTTTGATAAATTTATTTGTCTTAAACTTAACTCTATTAAGTCGAATGACAAGACAAATGATATCTATCGGTTATAAATATATTTTTAAATTAAATTTTATTTAACATCAACACATGTGAAATAAATCTTTCAGTGTATATTTGGTTTCATTTTTGGAAAGGTCAAAATTCTAAAAGATAAACAAAATAAAAATTAATTTTGATATATATTTTTTTACTCAATAATTTTAATATATTTGTTTTTAGGTAGAATTAATTTTGACTCTAGTCTAAAATTGATTCTAATTTAGAAGTAAAATTTATCTTTTTAATCTAAAATTTATTTCTAATCCAAAGTTTATTGTTCACGTGTATACAAACAAAAATTAATTTATATTCAACTTTTTAAACGATCATTTCAAAATTGATTTTATCCATACAGCTAATTAATAAACTTAAACACGTGTGATCTAACATTTCCTACTCTTTCATAAAAATTAGAATATTTAATTTTCACCAAATTCATTAATTATTCCACATTAATATATTAGTTACAATTTTAAATGGACGAATTATGATCTAAGCAAAAGAAATGGGTGATGATAAATTGAAAGACAGTGCGATGAGGCAGTCCTTAATTTAAGAAATGATTTTCTAGGGAGGAGAAAATGTTAGTAGTTGTTCCTAGAAACAATTAAAGGGGCTCTAAAAACCACCATATTTTCTTTCTTTCTTTTCATTTATCAATCCTTAAATGCTTAACCAGATGTCAGATCCATTTATTGAGTCATTTATGTATAGGTTGAAGTGCCTTTTTCTTCTCTCTCCTACCACCCTCCAATTTTGACCACTTGTCACACTTTGCAGCATTCCACTTATGTCTCATCATCACTATTTTAGTTTAGTTTCTACAAAATTTAACTTTGTGTCTATATAAGTACTTAAAACTTGGTTTTCATCTTATACTGTTGTTTCTTTTGAGTGTTCATTTTAGAGGAAAAATGAGTTATTTGGGTGTAGGTGTTAGTCCTGGTAATGTTCCAGTATATCACAGCTCAAACATGAAAGTGTTTGATAGGAGGATTAGGATTACTGAGTTGGTTTTGAGGTGTGTCATCCTTTGTTTAGCTCTTCTTGCAGTTTTTCTTGTTGTCACTGATTCACAAGTCAGAGTTTTTTTCACCATTGAAAAGAAAGCTAAATTCACTGACATGAAGGCTTTAGTGTAAGATTTCTTCTCCCAATCTTTTCTCTTTTGTTTCTTTTTATACTTTGGCAAAATGTTACCAATTTAGAGACTTTATGTTTTATTATGTTGTGATTAAAATTAATTATAATTAAAAATGAGTTATGTAAAGTGACATTTGTGTTTATATATATTTAGGTGAAATTTAATTGATTAATAAATTTCAGTATAAAAATTAAATTTGAATTCAAAATCTACAAATCTTATCTTCAAATTAGATTCAATTCTATTTGATAGCACTTATATATGTCAAAATCAGTTTTACACCTCAGAATTGATTTTGGATTCTCCAAAACTTGAACCAAACATGCACAGAATTATGTTGGAATATTAGTGAATTGTTGTCAAATGTGATTTTATGTTACCTCAATTGTGGTCGCGTTACGGCTACACAGTCATAAAAAACCTTGATGTAGCAGACATTATGGTGGTAATGTTTTTCCTAATTTTGATGGTTAATTTATAATAAACTTTACAGGTTTTTGGTAGTTGCAAATGGGTTAGCTGCTGGCTATTCCTTAATTCAAGGGTTACGTTGTGTAGTGAGTATGATTAATGGAAGTGTACTCTTCAGCAAGCCTTTAGCTTGGGCCATTTTTTCTGGTGATCAGGTACATTTTTTTTAATTTTTTATATACAAGAACATATTTTGCATATTTTCTCATTTTATTGCTTTTTATTGATGCTAATGACAGTTGCCTAAAGTTGAAGTCAAACTTAGGAGTTAATATCAACCATTTGTTAACTCATGCATCCAATTAGTTCTGTTTAGTCTGTTTAATTGATCAATTAAATGAAAATGAAGCTATGTTAAACTAATTAGGCATAACCATCATGGAATTATTGATTCATTTGATTGACTTTCAATACAAACATTTGAATTTATTTCTTGTAGCATATTTTCTATCATGTATACTCTGTGTAGAGTAGGGTCTGTTTGGATACTGGCCTCAAGTTTGTGTTGTCAACAAATGTAACTGGTACCGTGGGCCTATTTAATCTCTATAGCTCTACTTAATTGATATTGTGATATTGGGACATATGAATCATTCACCATATATAAGGCATAGTATTTATACTAGTATCATGATTGAGGGGTGTCACAATTTGCAGCTGCTTATTAAGTTTGTTGTTGCTTGCTGGCACTGAGTGACCACAGCAATTATTAGAAAATTGGTATGGTAGTTATGATCTTACCCAACAACTTAAAAACACATTTATTGAAAAAACACTTCTTTGATAGATAAGTCTTGGCTACTAACATAACATACTCTATATCGTTCCAATTTTATCAGATGTACCGAATAGACATTAACATCACATACTAAAGGGCATCCACCATAGAGCTCCCATATTTGGGTGTTTAAGCAAGTCTCATGTGTACACATCACTTATTTAAAAAAGATTTAATGACAGTGCTTAATAAGTTCCCAATATCTCCAAACCAGTTCCTCAAAATTTCACTCAATGAGTCTCACTAATAACTTTATATCATTATATTTCAACAATATTCATTTATTTTAATACAATTTATTGAGTGGAGCTCAAGAAAAATTGACGAGAGAGTGCCTATATAAGCCCAAAACACTTGTCTCTATAAGCACTCATTTTTCACAGTTCACAATGGAGGCACTTATCTAGCATGGTGCTTATTAAGGGAAGCACTCTCGTTATGGATATCCTAACAATTAAACGTTTGTCTATAAAAAAAGTTAAGAAATGGATCTGACCCTAAATTTTTTTAATTGTTAGAAGGTGCGATCATATCAGCACTATGAGTGACACATTAACATAGTAACATGAAGATATAAGTTTTGTTTTGTATGTATGCAGGTAATGGCATATATAACAGTGTCTGCAGTGGCAGCTGCAGCACAATCTGCTGTGTTTGCAAAGCTAGGCCAGCCAGAATTACAATGGATAAAGATATGCGACATGTATGGAAAATTCTGCAACCAAGTTGGGGAAGGTTTAGCTAGTGCTATTGTGGTTAGCCTTAGTATGGTGTTACTTTCATGTATTTCTGCTTTCAGTCTTTTCCGTTTGTATGGTGGTAGCAAAATTAAAAATGCATATTGGTAGGTTAGAATGAGTTATGTATATGTAGTAGTAGTAGTAGTGTAAGTGAATGATGAGTGTGATATGAATATGACTATGAGAATGCAGTTATTGTAATGATCTAATAAAATGCTTGTTCATTGATGGCAGTAAAGTTGAAAGCTCTTTGGTATATATACATCTAGCTATTTTAGTATGCTGTATTGATTTTCAATCCTAAAACACATTGAATGTTGAGTGTAACCTAGTTGGTTGCATAGTTTGAGTTTGTCGGAGAGGACATCCTTAGATTCTGACCAGTCTGCCTTGTGTCGATCGGGCTGGATCAAAAAGTCCAGAATCAATTTAGACTCTCAAAATAGTGCCCGAGTCCAGCCATATGCAGGCAGGCAAGGTTTCCCTTCAAATTCTTAGATGCAAATATTGATGATGGATGGTTCTGTATTTAGATGTAAATCCAGTGTTCAGAAAATTTGTTTCTACTATGGTGATTATGTTGTGTTAATCTGAGACACTAAGAAAATATAATAGTTTGTTTGATTGCTTACACCCTTTTGGTGTGGTCTTGTGCAATTTGAGTAAATTTAATTTTCTCAAATATGAAATAGATTACTCATACATGACTCATAATAACTTTTCTAGAGGAAAAAATGAGGCATATGAACAAATACTTCAAAATCATAGATGTATTCATATCATTGGATACTGAAACTTCATAGATACCAATGGTTATATATATTAGAAGTATTTGAAATATTATTTTTATTTTAAAAAAAATATTTTATCGGATACTTTTTAAGATATTTTGTGGATACACATATACATATCTTAAGAAGAAGAGAATAACAAAGATGGGACAAGTTTGTGAGATATCAATATATAAGAGGTGTTGGATTCAAGAATTGGCGGCAAAATTGGCTCTTGATAACTCAAACTTAAGAATCAGCGGCAAAATTGTCTATTGATAACTCAAATTTAGAAATTGTGTTTTTTTTTTTAATATAGATAATGGTAATGACAAAGAAAAGACAATTAAAAATGTTTATTTTTAATTGTTGACTATTGCATAAAGTGAATATTTATTTTGAATTCTTTTTATAATGTTTTTGTTGATATACTAACATGTAGATTAAAATATATTATGAAAAGTTTGATTTTAATTATAGTTATATATTAGACTTAATTGCAATTTTGGTCAATCTATTTTCATTGATTTATAAACTTGATCATCCTATTTTAAAAGTAAACATTTTTTATCTCGCCATTAGATTTTTGAACTAAAAAATAATA
>JBBPBP010000002.1:6072454-6083010 GCA_037974735.1 Cicer chorassanicum
TATATCAGTAAACAGAATCAATTGTATATAGATAGGTTAATTTATTTTTTTACTTATAATGAAGAGATCAAGAGAGTCCTACTTGGTGGAGGGTTAAAATTTTGTTTAATATATTTAAGGCTCGAATTGAATACCCGATAAAACGTATCCGTTGGAAATAAATGAAGTATTTAATGTGAGGCGTAACTTAAGAAATTACAAAGGAAATATAGTATGACTTATTTCTTATTTTGCAATATTAATGGAGTAATAACTTTTGATAAAGAAATAGTAAAAAATCCAGTCAAAGTCATAGTCCACTAGTCACCTTAAAGATATGACACATCACACGTGATAACATCATATGCTAAAGCCGTTTTGTAAATTCGTATTCATCCACTTCTTTGTTTTGCCTTATATATATGTTTTATGTTTATGGTTTTTATATAAGTTAAAAAACCACCGAACATTTTGGTGTCAATTGTGGAATTGTGGTTGAAGGCTGAAGCAGCACACAATTATTTTGTTTACGTTTTTTATTTAATCTTAAAACTGCATTCCTCTGTCCAAAGTTGTTGTTGAGTTCGTAAACTGCTCACTACTATGGTAAAGTTTCTGTTTCACCCTTTTTTACTTTGGTCGATTCTCCATTTAATTCTCTTCTTTTATTTTTTATCGATCGTGTCTTGTGAAGATGTTAATTTTTTTAGATGAACTCTTATGACGATGATTTGTTGCCACTAGTTTTGGTTTTTGATTATTGTCACTCACATTCGTTTTTTGTTTTTAGAATAATGCTATTTTCTAAAATTCACTCTTCATTCTTTCCATCAAAATGTGAATTTAAATCAATAAAAAAAAATGTTTTGAAATATATGTTAGAGAATGTTTTTGGTACACCTCTTCTTTTTATCTCATTACCTAACATATTTGTTTTTAAACCCTAAACGGAGCCAACTTTTCATCCCCTTAATGTTATTAAGCTGTTTTCTTTGTATACCGAAGAAAAATCTTGAAATAATAAAAATCCTAGCTTTTGAGCATAAAAGTGTATCATAGCATTTGTTTGATTTTTTTAACGTTTTAATCTTTTGTAATGTTAAATTCGAAATTCGTTTTTTTTCTTGTGCCTTTGATTTTATGAGGTAATTTGGGGATGTCATGATCCTTGAAATTAAAAGCAAACTCTTGTATCTATTTTATATTACTTGGATTTTTCACCTCTCTAATGGTTAAGAGTTTCTCTCTATCTATTGAATTGATTTTCTTACAGAATGAAATATAAACAAAAAATAATAAAAATAATATTAAAAAGTTAATGTATATAATTAAAAATTAAGAATATATATATATAAAAATATTTTTTATTTATATTTCAGTTATTTTTGGTGATTTTTGTTGTGTTGGATTTAATTATAGACAACATCAAGGCGTGTAGCAGACAGGAAGGTGGCAAGGTTTGAAAGGAACATTACAAAGAAAGGATCTAAGAAGGGATATGGTTACCCAGTTGGCCCAATTCTACTGGGGTTAATTGTTTTCATAGTTGTTGGATCATGTATGTTCTTTACTTCTTTTGCATACCAATAAGCTCTATACATCACTTTTAGGATAAACTTTGGACGGTCTATTTATCCACCACATTTTTTAAAAATCATACATGTTTTTGAAATATACTTTAGATGAAGAAAAAATTGTATTTTTTTTTAAATGTGTACTTCAAAAGTGACCAAGAGATTTTGTACCATCAGATATACTTTTTCAAATAATTTATATAGTTCAAAAGTACACTACTAAAAATATGAGATTTTTTAATAGTTTTGGTAAAATTAAGATGATTATCGGTTATTTTATCAAAATTAAATATACATTTAACTACTCTGCGTCATTCTTATAATTTTTAATTGATCAAAATTTCAAATATAAGGATGGAAATAGGTAACTAATCTATAAACTACTTTTTTTGACCAGGCTATAAAGTATAAAGCTACTGGTATTAAATAATATTTTCAACTAGTAATTGAGATATTGACCAACCAAATATTGTAGTAAAGAGGCATGACTTTTACCCTTTTTTTTTTTTCCTTTTTCTGTTGACAGGTCTATTTCAGATAATTAGGAAAGCTACAAGTCGTGGAATGGCCTAAAGCAAGAGGAGTGTTTATGAAGAGTTTATATTATCACAAATAGTAATAAGTGTATAGAAAAAACAAAATACCCTAGTTCACAATTCATCAGTAATGAGTTGATGGAGTGAAATGAGAACTTTGCTTTAATAAATAATGATTAATATTCAATTTCTAGCACTGTGTGATTCCCTCTTCTCTTTTCTGATCTGATTAACAATCCAAATATGTCTTTTATTCCTAATGTGTGAATTCATAATTTGTATTATCTGACATTGAAAAGAAATGCTTCTTAAAGAGGTTCTTATTGCTAATAACTGACTCTACCATTTGAGGTTCTAACTTAAGATACAATGCAAATTCTCAAACCGTGATTTTGAGAAGTTCCAATGTATAGTTTCTGATTCACAATGATTTTCCACCGTGATTTTGGTGTGTTTCAAAACACACTAAAACATACATAGACATATCTACCAAAAGTGGCAACGTTCCATTAGTATTCGCATTCGAATTTTCAAGCATCGTGTTAAGGAGCTTATCGATTTCGACACCTTATTCATTGCTCATGTGCACCATATACAAGGATGGACAATTCAATGTAACATGTATTAAGATACAATACAATGTCCAACTTCAAAAACAGACATAGAATGCTAACAAAACTGAAAGATGGAAACAAGGAAAAGAGATGAGGCATCTCAACAAGGAACAATGATTGAGTATGGTTCATTCTACCTCCAAGCTGTTTTGCTGTCGTCAGATTTTCGACTTGCTTTGGTTGTGATTCCGATTTTGCAGGTGTTATGGTGGTAACAGTCAGAACTTTTCGAAAATTTTCGATCATAAGAATTAAAATCATCCAGCTCCGGATATACTTTGGCATCATCGTCAGACACGCTTTCGTCTTGCAGAGATTCCTGCAGGAAATGGAGACATAAGTTGACAAACTCATGCATGTTTCTAATTTCGGTGAGTTTAACAAAATCACATTGGCATTGTGATTTTGTTGAAGCTTGTAACTTTTACAAAATTTATTGTCGATCCAAACATGCGCTACAAGAGAAAAAGGAGCCATAAGTTGAAGAATTCTACAATAAAATGCTAGGAGAGAGATTTAGTTACCCTGGATCTTGACTTGTAAGGTGTTAAGCATGGATTTAAATCTTTGAGTAATAGGTCATCTGACATGTCCTCAGAGCTAAACTCCTGCATGAATTTCTGAGATTACAAACCAAAACATTTGCCAAATCCAAAGTAATAGAACTGCTTAAGAAAAATTAAGAACATCCTAACTTTCAACTAAATCCTAATCTTACCCAAGAGTTTGAAGCATCTTCCCGGGCATGCCATGGCGGTGTTCTTGGAGAACTTCCATAACCTTGGAAGCCTGTTTTTGCTGAATACTTATCAGCCTTGACCTATCAAGCAAATGAAAATCCAATAAATATCACACTTCTCTATGAAAGCTGAAAACAAGGATTCAATATCTCATTATAATTCAATGGAATAACATAATCATATGTAGCTACAATAAATTCAGATTGTCTAACTCAGAAATCACAATTTCCACACATTCACACAGTCAGCAGCTTGAAGTCGTTGTATAAGCTCAATGAATGAGCTATAAACGCAAACTTGAACTAGGAGCAACTCAATCTTAATCCAATAACATCAAACTGCTAACTGCATGGAAATTGTGCCTGCGTGTGACAACAATGAATTCAGAATTGGTAGCATGCAAGGATGTAAGTTAAACCTCGGCGAGATCGTCAGCAAGGCTCTGAAGCTGACCGGTAAGAGAAGAAACCTGCTGTTGTAGAGCTGGAATGACTTGTTTTGCTTCTTTCAGCTCTGAGCCTTGCTTCTCTACAAGTTCCTGAAGCTGAGAATTCGTAACATCTGGAAACAGTATTGTACTCTTCAATGATTTGATTTCTTCTCTTTGGTTCAAGCACAAATCCTTCAACTTCTCCACCTGCAAATTCAAAAAAGCAAAAGTGACTCAAGGGTTCATTTGGACCTCTTCATGAAACACTTCAGCAAGAAAGAAAACATAATAATAAAAGCTCACAACAACTATGAACTTTTTAGTTAGACAATAACTTCTTGTATCAGTTAAATTAGCTTTTGCATCTCAATATGTAAAAAATTTGCTGGTTTAACTTATATCAAAAATCTTATAAGAATTTCTTTAAATAAGAAACAATTAACTTTTTTAAATTGAAATCAGTTCCTCTATATCAATTTTTTAACTTCTGCACATTCACAAATAACTTTTTTTTTGTAAACCGGATATCATCCGAGCGCAACTCGAAGAACAATCCCTAGAGTCAGTAGGACTACAATGGATGGTAAAGCTCTTCCTCGTGAATTATAATGTTGTTGCTTTTTCAGACACTATTTGAATCCAAAACCTCTAGTTAAACTAAAAGAAACTCAAACAATCTCATTCAAGTGCTATTGGATACTCTCCACAAATATTAATAAACTTGTAGGTAATTTTTTTTTATGCAAATGTGAAACAATAAATACACTTTAATTCCTATAAATCAAAAATTAATCATAACTATTCCTTCATATCTTTGCAGAGAAATCACCGTTCACCAACAATCGCAATTAAAAAACATTATCTCCACATCAAACATTGAAAAATCAACAAGTTATAACATTTATGACAAACAAACATTAATTAAATAAAATATTAAAAGACCCATTATTGCAATCCATGTTTGCAAATCAGATTCAAAACAAAATAAAATAAGATTCAAAACCTCTTTATTCTTGTTTTCAATCATGAGCTTGAGCTTTGAAATCTCCTCCTCTTGCTCCTTATTGGTACTTAGAAGCTCCCTCTCACTCCTCAACACCATAGCAAGTGTTCTAGTGTTTCCCTTCACTTCAGTCAAAGCCTTCACCTTTTCCTTCTTCTCAGACGACCCATTTTTCCCAAAAAGCTTCTTTTGCAAAGCAGAAAAACCAGTTACCCTTTTGGCATCCTTCTTCAAATCTTGCGCAATAACATCAGATGGAATGAACAACTTGGTAGTAGTGTTCACCGATTTGGGTTTCTTCTCCATAAAATTTTTGACCATTTTGGTTAATGTGGGGTCCACCTTTGTGGTTTGGGTTACATTAGATGATTTAGATTTCACAATAGCACGAGAGGAAGATGATTTAGGGTTGTTTGAATCAAAAGATGAAGATGGATCTGAGAAATGAGAAGAGGTTGAAGAGCGTGAATCGTACGAACTGTATCTTGAAGATGGTTTTTTGGAAAAAGAAAAAGCCATTTTGAAGTTTGAATTGAAGTGAGGAAGAAGGAGGGAGAGAAGACAATGAGTGAAGTTAAGGATGTTTTTGTATTAGGATGTTTTAGATTGATGACACGTGGAGGGTGATTAGACAAGTTCCTTTTTGGCGCTGTACAAATACAAATTCAAAAATATTGCACATGTTATTAGGCGCGGGCTATGGTTATATTCATTCATTGCATTATTTGCTTCCTATGTTTGGAATTTTGAGATATATTTCCTTTTTGGAATCTTCACTTCGTATTTATGGTTGCTTATAATTTGGACCAACGCACCTAAACAATAATCCATCTATGACTAATTTTGTTGCAATCTTGTGTACGCTATCCATAGTCAAATATAAACGAAAGTATATTTAGAAAATTGAAGTATTATTTTTAATTTTTAATTTGATGTATCAATTTTTAAATATTTCTTTTTATATTTTATTACAAACTAATATATAATTAAGAGATTTGTTTAACAAATTTCCTTAAGAAAAAGACACTAGATTTGATTAAAAGAAAAGACATTGAATTTGTTAAAAAAAATTAAAAATAGAAATAGAAATAGAAACTTCATATTGAAAATAATCAATTTTTAAAAAGTTAAAATTCAATTAAATATTTTTAAATGTGTTATTTTAACATGTGTATTTAGACACTTGTTATAATTTTCTATAATTTAATTATTCACACGGTATGTATATATGTATTTGTATATTTCCTTCAATATATAAACATTGAATGGATTTTTCGTTGCCAACTGACACAAATAGTGTAATTAGGACAATAATGGAAATGTTCAAAATTTCAATAATCTTTAATTTGCATGATATTATCAGAATTTATGTAATTAATAAGGATGGTGACAACTAGCTCTCAAATGTGATATTCGACACAAATAATGGGAGATAACAAAGATTATGCATGAGCATTTTGGGACAATTGAAAATGAGCATAACCATAATAGATAATGAGATGATTCATCAACAATCAAAAAATCATAAATGAGTTGACCTATATCCATTAAAAGAATTGCTTCAAGTTTGTTATTTTGGAAAGTGATTGTTTGAATTTAGTTTAGACTTTTTTAGAACTTAATTTTTTCAAAAAGTATTAGAAAACAATAGTTAGATTTTCGTTTCTCTCTTTGATTTTTTCAACTAGGTATTGTAAACTTTGTTTATAGGGCGAGAATCGGATTTTCCATTTGTTGGTTCAGTTTGCTATATGTGAGTTCAATCATGTATGAATGTATGATTGGAAGAATCTCTTTATATAAATTTAAAATTGTGATGTATATTTTATAAAAATAACAAAACTACATTTTATAAGAGAGTTAAACTTTAACATTATATATACATTTATTATAATTTATAAATTACAAGTAACATGAGTTATAATTTTTAATTAGCCTTTCATCAACTTAAATCAATCTATGACTAATATTAAATTTTTTACTGAATTTTGAAATACTATTATTATATATTATATATAAAACTTCACACACATATATATTATTCAAATAAAATATACATGGATCTTGAGGAATGGTTCATTAAAGATTGAACGGTGCATATCATTTTATTATTTTATTGAGATATTATTATTATTTGAATACTCTATTAGTATTCATTTTTTTAATTCTTTGTGTTATCTATTATATGTAAAATTCAGAGTCTATATTTGTAGAATATTAAATTATCTTGTTGACAAGACAAATTGTTCATTACCACCACAAAATAAATGTTTGGAAATAATTAAGATATACTACAAATTATTATATAATCTAATGGATAGAGACAACATAGAGAAGATGGGGTTAAGTGGAGAGAAACAGATAATTCAACTATAATTCATATCCTTTAAACACGCATTCATAAATAACAAACAATTACTCGATGTGTATGTTTTTGTGCATGCACTCAAATAATATTTATTTTGAGTTGTGTTTGTATAAGTATTTCTCATATCTTTTATTAAATAATTATTCTATTCATTTTAAAATAAATTTTGTATTTAAACATTTCAAATAAATTAAAAAAATGATAACAAATAAAATAGAAACGATAGTCGTTTTTACTAAAATATATTTATTAACAATTAGTATATTTCAATTATCATAAATATAAAATAAAATAATAAACTAAAAGTAATTTACATAGTAGTATTATTAACTAAATGTGAGTTCTTCTGTTGATCACCTTTATAAGCATGATCAGCTATTGGGCTGCGGAAGATTTTGTGAGGGCTCAAATAAAATGAGAGTGATTTTAGATTAAATATATTTTTAATTATTTTAAAATTATGAAATTTTAAGTTTAGTCCTTAAAATAAGTTTATTCTCTTCTAATCTCTATTATGATTTTGAAGAGTTAAAAATATCAATTTTTTACAATAAAAAAAAATTAACTTTTCAAAATAAGGACTAAAAGAGAATAAAAAAATAAAAAAATATTCAAATATTTAAAGGTTAAGTAGATAAAAATATAAGGACTATAGGGACTAAAATAAAATTTTGAAATTTTATAGAAACTAAAATTTATTTTATTTTTGTTTTTTTAATTATAAAAATTGCACTTTTTTTAATAGGGGTTCAATTTTTAAGATTATAATTGATTCTTTAAAATATTTAAGATGATCATGTTTATAAGTAGTCTACCGTAGATCATTATTTAAAAATTATTAAAAATTTTAACTACAATCAACGATACTCTTAGAAATAATAGCTTGCAAGCCTTCTCGTTTTTATGAATAAGACAATGATCCGATTGATATATTTGATTCAATACAAAATACATATTTATTTCTCCATATTGTTATCGAAATGATATTATCTAAATCTCTATCCTAGTCATAAATATGAAAATGGTTGTTAATGTTTATGTCTAAGAGGACGTAGAATTGTTGAAATGTTAAAATATTTTAACATTGATTTCTGGTGGATTATGTTTAATGTTCAAATTCACAAATTAAATATTACAATTGAAAAAAAATTAAATTGCATTAAAACTAAAAATGATTTTTATGGGACAAACTCGTTTTTACTAATGGAACCGTTATTGTAACACTTAGCGACTATATTTTATTTGAATTAAATAATAATTTAAGAATTGTATAAAATGAAATAAATAGTAAATGTAGTTGCAACAATCCTACGATTTTGGGAGCAAAATTTCAGAATCAATAAACAATATAATTTCTTTTTTTTACACCAAAATAACATATAGATGTCCGGCGTACATACACGCTAAAAAAGAGGTCCAATGGTGGACTTCTTAAATTATAAAGATTAACTTACTTTTTTGGTATATATATATATATATAACTTAAAAAATCATATTAAAAGTAAGAAATTATGCTAGTAAATTCAAGAGGTTCACCATAGAACCTTTTGAGGTGCATATTATTAGCACCTAAATTAATAGCATATAATGTCAAGGATTTACTATTTTTCTTACTAATTATTTATTGAGTAAATTATAAATAGTAACAATACTCTAGAATATTATAAATACATAGTAAAAATATATTTTAAAGTATTTAATAATCAATCACTACATACTTAATCTTTTGTTATATTATATTTTCAATAACTAGCCAAATAAAAAAGATTGACAATTGTTATTATAAAAAATGAAAAATTAATAAAATGTTTAATTAATTTTTTTTTTGTCATTGTATGAATTAATATTATCTATTTTATGTTATTTTTTATTTGTTTGTTATTTTATGTTGATTTTATTTCTATCAATTTATTACAAACTATTTAATTTTAGTTCTACCATTTATAAGTTATATATATATAGACATATACACAACTGCCTAAAAGAGATCAATAAAAAATGACAAATGATGAAATAACCTAGAGAATTATATAATCTGAAACACAACAACCAAAGTCAAATTCTGGTATTCTACTAGCAATATTAATGGTTACTATCAAGAACAACAACTCGGTATGTTCAGAGAACCAACCACTGACAACACGGTATTCTACCCGGTAAGCAATAGTATGTTTTTTAAACTTTTTTTTGTGTATTTAAGAAACATTAGTATTTTGTAAACTTTAACCTCTAACTGAAAAATGATGAATCCAAATATTTGTTGATTATTTATACCACGAAGTTTTCAACTTCATTTTGTCTTCAATTACAATTAAGTAGGATTAATTATGTTTTGTGACTCATGTGTTTGGTTACTCTCTGAAATATCTAAAAGGTAAAATTGATATCAATACAATTGATTGTTTTTGAATTGATTTTACTACTAGAATTGATGATAACTTAAAGTTAAAACTTGCGGCGTATGAACTTAAACATAATTTTTATATTAAAATTTATTATTCAACTAATTTTTACGTGAATGTATTTCAACGTAAATTATTTTACGTTCAACTTAAAGTAAAATTAATTTAAAAAAAATATATATTTAAAATCAATTTTTGTCACTGTAGAACTTAAAGAACTACGTTCCAATGATACCATAAACCCATGAAAAATATATATCTTATTTCTAACTTCTAAAATTAATAAATTGTTATCATAAACCACAACATGTATCCTTTCACTCAATTAAACAAAAAATATCCATAGTTGCCTCGGCTGAACTTGCAAAAAATGAAAGGCACGTGTTTAATTGAATTCACAAACAAACAATCAGGGGAAAATGATGTTTGGAAACAACAGATCCGAAAACAATAAAAGATAACGTCAGGAAAATTCATAAACTTGACAGTGTATATCATTGTTCACCAACACATAAGACAAATTCAAGTTATTTTTTATTTTATTTTTGTAGATTACAGACCCAAAACTAAATGAATAGTTGAAGTGTGTTGCTACTCACTATGTATCAAGGGTGAAAGAATAGTAAAAAACTAGTATAATACAAATGAATTATTATTAAATAAATATTCTAACAAAAATTAAATTTTAAAGAAAATATAAAAATCTATTCTAATACATATAATCTAATTAAGAACTCTTATACGATTCTACTCTTTGAGTAAAATATAATATATCTCTTCAAATTTATTGATCTGATATATGATGTATTAAAAATTAAAATTTAATACATATGTAATGTTGTTTTATAAAAATTTTATACTATCAATCAATCATAATCGTTACATCTTTTTATCATAATTATTTATAAAG
>JBBPBP010000002.1:6092939-6110749 GCA_037974735.1 Cicer chorassanicum
TTTTTTTTTTTTTTTTTTTTTTAGGGCTGTTTGCCGGAAACAGTGGCGGTGACGGCGACAGTAGCGAACTGGACGGAAAACGAGTGAAACCGGTGTTGGAATGTAACACGATAGTGGTTTGAATGTTCACATTGAAAAAAGAGAAATTATGATTATATTCCCTAACTGTTGGGAACTCGGCAGCGGAATAGAGACAGGATCGTTTAAGGAGGATCAAAATAGGCTCTAGATACCATGTTGAAGTTGTGGGATTTTAGAGAAAAAGAAGAGAGAAAATAATAAGGGTTTGAATATTATTGATAATAGCTTAATGTTGACTTGATTACAAAAGACTCAATATTAATCTCTATTTATAGAGAAACATAGACTAAATCCTAAATTAGGAATAAATCATAATAATAATGAGAGATATTCTAAGATATCTCTATGAATATAAATTGATCCTAGGAAATAACTCAAGATACTCTAATATAATATAATAGATATTATAAGATACTTTCTAATATTCTAACACTCTAACAATTTGCTCATTATCATCTTTCATTCTCTATATTGTTTATATTATGCAGAGTCAGATTCTGGGCCCTCAGGCAACACACATGCTGCATCTGCCACTAACCAGAAGGCATCCAATGTAGGCCGGGGTAAAGGTGGTCCTGCAATTGTCAAAATGGAAGGTATGCATTTTATATTTGGTCCTAAATCTCAATTGACATTATTAAGTTCTAACCTTTGGATTTCTACCCCCATAGAAACTTTTTAAAATATACCAACATCTTTTTGGAATAATAACTTACTTTAATTTGTATTAAAAAAGTGAAATAAGATTATCATGTATTTCTCTTTTGCATTATTTTTAAACTATAGTAATGAATAAAATTTGAAGTAATTTAGCAATTCATGACATTACATTTTCTGTCTTCAACTTCCTAGTTCTTTTGCCATTGGCAGATTCTCCAGTAGACAGAGATTTTGGAGGAAAGAAGCCAAATTCCTCAGCAAATGAAGGCTCTTTAGTTGAAGCCAGTGGTTATAACGTGAAAAGACAGGAATTCGATCCTGAATATGATAATGATGCTGAACAACTACTCGCCGAAATGGAATTTAAGGACACTGACACTGAGGACGAGCGAGAGATCAAACTTCGTGTGTTGCGTATCTATTCCAAAAGGTCAACAACCATTTTAGTTTTAACCTGAGTCACTATAGGTATAAATATTTGAAGTTATTTGCAGAGTATTATTGCTCACACTACTGTCTTTAAATTGAAATACGTTGCAGGCTTGATGAAAGAAAGCGTCGGAAGGATTTCATACTTGAAAGAAATTTGTTATACCCAAATCCATTTGAGAAGGATTTAACTCCTGAGGAAAAGACAATATGCAGGAAATATGACATATTCATGCGGTTTCATACCAAGGAAGATCACGAAGAATTGCTTAGAACAGTCATCTCTGAACACAGAGCTCTTAAAAGAATTGAAGAGCTTAAGGTTTGAGACACGGGCTTAAGATTTCTTAAACAACAAATTCTTGCAACTTATAAAGCATACTTGATACGACTTATGAGTTGCAAGAATTTGTTGTCTAAATTTATATCCAATCAGAGTTTTGTATTTGTACATTCATGTGTTTAATGGATGCTTCATTTAGCTGTTTGTATTGATTCTGTGGCGGTTGGCACGCATACTGCATCACCTGAATCAAACAATTGACATTAATTCTGTATTTGAACATGGTAATGCAGGAAGCCCGGGCTGCTGGTTGTCGCACTTCGGCTGAAGCAGATATTTATTTGGCAAATAAGAGAAGAAAGCAAGCCGAAGAAAGTGCTCGTAGGGCAAGAGATAATCCTCAAATTATCCCAAACAATCACGGGGTTCCAAATGCATTAATGTCTCCAGACTCTGCCAGTAAGGATTTGAGTACTACAAGACCTGCAGGGCCTGCTACTTCAAGTTCTGTCAATGAAATGGATAGAACAGGATACTATGGAACAGATTTGCTTTCTGAACCTGTAAGCACGTTTGTCTTTGCCAAGTTTGCATTTTAAAACTGTACATCAATTATTAATGTATTTTCTGAAATTGTCGGCTGCAATTTTCATGTCAGGAGAAACGCCTGTGTGGTGAGTTAAGGTTGCCTCCAGCCGTGTACCTAAAGATGCAAGAGCAACTGTCTGTACAAATGATTGCCGGTAATGTCACCTCGAAATCGGATGCTCATCAAATGTTCAAGATGGATACCATGAAAATTGACAGGGTGTATGATATGCTCATTAAGAAGGGAATAGGTTCACCATGAGAACTCTCCTAATCTATTTTTCTGTTCTAGGCCTCCATAATAATAATCAAAATAAAATTTAGTTGTATATGAAATTATCAACATTTCTAGAAATTTTGAAGTGTTGTATCATGCTCTAGTAATAGGCAGAGTTAGATATAGTACTATACACACAGGTTAATCATGCTTTCTGTCTGACATTTTCCATCAATGGGGGGAGTTGGTAGAAGTGGTGTGTACTTAGTTTCATAGGGTGATTGAAGATTTATTGCTAATATGTAGACTATCATTTTTTTGCTTAATAAATTTTCTATTTACTTAGATGTTGTTTTTGGGGTACCCTTGAAGATTTGTTGCACATTTGTTTTTTTTTTAAAACAATTTTTTCAATCGTGACAAATGTTTTAAGTTCGAAAAGTATAAGCAGCAACTAATAAGTGTTTGGAAGAAGCAATCCACAAGTATCAAACTGCACAAGGTGTTCAAAGTTCAAAATCAGGTTAAATTAATGTAATTTGTTGAGGACTAAATAAATTAAGTTTTTTTAAAATTATTATTATTATTATTTATTTTAATTAAAAAATCAAATTTCTTTTAGTCTTAGAAGAGATAGTTTTATTATCATTTTATCACACTACCTATGCTAGAATGTTTATTTTCCTTTCTATTTAATGCAAATTATACTTACTAAAAATATGAGTTTAACCTTTATGAACTACTTTGCTTTGCTAAAACCTTTTATGATCTTTTATATGTGCAAAAATATCTTAAATAGCCATCTAATAATATGTACTATATTAACCACTTTATTTAGGGAATTTAAAAAAACACTAGTTATATTTAATAGATGATTAATTGATATAAGTTCTCACAATTTATTAATCATCCACCCAATCCAAAATTTTGAACATTATTAATCATAGTGCTCAAGTGTATATTTGTGGATGATGAATATCATATATATTTTAATACTTGAAAATTATGTATATTTAAGCATAATTTTGATAGTTAATTAATGGATATATGTATATTTGAATACCTAAATTTTATGATTAATAACGTTAAAAACTGTAGTTCATTGTGCTAAGTGGATGATTAATGAGTTGAGATAACATGTTATATTCATTAATTATGGACTATATTCATTTACGATCGACTGAACGTAATTAATCATATATTTGAACTGTGTTAACAATTCAAATTGATGTCATTTTTTTTTTAAATCCAAAAATTGAATAAAATAAATAAAATAAAATAAAATTTCTAGCACAAGTCGTGCCAATAAAAGACAAAAAGGGTTACAAAATTAATTTATATATACAAGATACAAAAAATATCAAACAAAGGAGTCAAAAGATATTACACATTATTAAAATACGAAACAAGTAAATAATCCAAAGAATTTATCCACCAAAGAGTAAATGCACAGTCAAAATTCTTTGCATTTGTTTTAATCCAGCACCAAAATAAAATTTTAATACGATCCACCAAACACTTATAAAGAGTTTCTTGAGAAAATTTGCATTGTTGCGCTCCTTCCAAATCTCCCTAGAAGAAGCTAACCAAATCACTTGCAAGTATTTTTTGACTTCCTTATTTTGAGAAAGTAAATCACAGAATTGAGAAGCATGATCGAAAACATCATTTAGATGAATACTCGTAATACCCAACCAAAGAGGAACATGATTCCAAAGCACACCAAAACTTTATCGCAACCTTGCCACATACCGCAGATTCATTTAGAATTAAACCTCTATGCGCCAAATTTTCTTTCGTTGTTAACCTATTGTTGAACAGTCGCCAAGCAAAGAGGGAGATTTTTAAAGGCACCATTTAATGTCAAATTAAATCAAGAAACCTTGGATGAACTTCCTTCACTTGATGAGTGAGCATTAAGTAAACATCTTTAACACAGTCCCTTTCAGCACGACCAATTTGCCAAGACCATTTATCAATATGATTATTCTGTAAAACAATATTAACAAGCAAAACACAACAATCTCTCCATAGTTCTTCCTCCCAAAAAAACAACATCCTCCTTCATTTCCACCCTACTCTCCAAACTCCAACCTAACCTATTCATTCCAGTTACCGTTACATTTTATTAGTGACAATGTTAAAAAATCTACCAAAACTTTCACACAACAAACTTCTATTCAACCAAGAGTCTTTCCAAAATAAAGTCTTATTTACGATTACCTACCATTCTCACCACATTACTATTAAACCAATCATCTCCCCCCACACTACCAAGCCCACACACACCTTTTAAATATTCTCCAATACCACTTTTCTAAAAAAACTTTATTAAACTCCTTAATCCTCCTCACACCTAACCTTCCTTCTTTCTTATCCAAACAAATTTTATCTCAATGAATCCAATGAGTTTTGCGCGGATCCTTGCTACCCTCCCTTCATAAAAATAATTTAAACATGGATTCAAGTAAAGAGATAGTACATGCAGGAGCTTTGTAGAAAGAAAGTAAACCGATATAGATGACATAACAAATTTGAGTTACACCAAACGGCTATCCATTGACAAATTATGACATTTTCAAAAAGAAAGTCTTTTTTGAATGTTATCAACCACCAATTACCAAAACGAAAGTCTACGAGGGTTGCCACCAATTGATAGGACAAGATATTTAAACGGTGTATCACCAATAAGACAATGTAACACAACTGAAACTTCTTTTACCCAAGATTCATCAATATTGATACCAACAAGCAAACTCTTAATAAAATTAACTTTCATTGTTCTAACGTTACTTCGAGACTTGTCACACACCATTAATGTATCATCTACAAATTGCAAATGTGAAACCCTGAAATCATCACCAATCGGATAACCACCAAAAAGTCCCGCGTTAGTAGATGCAAAAATTAGAGAATTCAACTCTTCTGCTTGCAATAAAAAATAAGGACAAACATAAAGTTTTTGCTTTTCGTAAACCTATTTCCAAGTTAAATTCTCCTATCAGAGATAACACATTCCATAATCCAATTCCTCCACTTGAGAGAAAAGTGTTGGGGTAAGTCCTAGCGTCAATTTATTTTTAATAGATTATTATTTGTATAATGGATTTAAATCATATATCTAATTTTGGTTATATGTACAAGACATCATTTATTATGTTATTAATTGTATAATATAATAAAGTCCTTAGAATAAATAGTTCGTTTAATAGAACATCATGCATGACTTGATCGTGAGACCATATTGTACATTAGAACACTATTCTTAAAGTATTCAAAGTTAAAGTATTAATGTTAATTAGGACGACAATAATACATCAAGACTATTATATGGGTAGACTGATAACCACATCTCACGAGTCAAGGATATGAGATATCGAGTCGTCAAATATGTATAAATATTAGATGTAATATTTATACTAGATTGACCTGTCATGAGAATGATACATAATTGTTGTGTAAGTGTCATTAGTGATTCTCATGCGACCGCAATGACTAGTCATTTGACATGAAGTCACTACAATCCCTACCGGGAGAGTTGTAGACTTTAAGGTCATCAAAGATTGTACGTAACAGGACAATCACAAAAGTGGTTATTGGGCCTACAATAAATCATGTAGACGGATGTAGATAGGATTAGTCTCTCCTACATAAGTTATGTCTTAGGTCCCTCGATAGAGTGAGACCGTGGAAATGCATGGTCATGCTAAAATGGATCAATATGTGATATTAGGTCGATCGGTTTTATGTGTCTACTTTGGGATCAAAAAATAACGAATTGCGTATTGCAAGCATGACACATATTGTGACTTGCGTTCAATTAGAGATTTAGACGAAAGGACATTTACTCCACAATAAATAGTGGCTGCTTTAATGTTTGAATTATATCACCAGATTTCTCATGATTTGGCTAGCAATGATGCATTCTTAGATGCTAATCATTATTTATAATATTTTATAAACTATATATAATATGTAATATTATTACTATTTCAGTGAGAACCTATAAGGGTCACACAAAAAGTACTAATAGCGGAACAAATGATTAATTAAATAAGATTTGATTTAATTACATGTTAACTAATTAAATATGATTTGATACATTAACATATTTATAGTTTATTTAATTGAATATTATTTAATTAAATAATGACGGTTGACAATCAATTTAATTAAAAATGATTTAATTTAATTAATAATTTGTATTTAATTAAAAGAATTTAATTAAATATAATTTTCTTAGGACGTATTTTGGTTTGGACCTAAAATAGGAGTATTAGGTTTTTAATAGTTTATTATCTATAAATAGAAGAAAAATTTGACTAGCACCACGTTCTCTTTTGTGCTTGTGTGTCCTATGTAGAGACATCAGTTATTTCCGCATTGGTGTTAAAGTATGCTTCAAGAGAGGTGTTATATGTTAGTAATCTATTTCAAAAAGTAAACACATGAACTCTTCAAGTGAAATTTTGTGCTTACGTGATCCTTGATTAAAAGAGTTTTCCACTCTTGAGATTAATTTTAAAAGAATTTTAAAAGTTTATCTCTTGATTTCTCAAATGAAATTTCATTTGAGTCAATACTACAATCAAATAATTCAAGTTGACTGATCCAGCCACAAATTCCCAGGCTTCTGCCATTGAATATTCCCATTGATTTTTGATAGAGAACACAACTTGAAAGATAAATTCCTACGAGTTTCATTATTAGACTGATCGAACTCACCACACTCCCCCTTCACATAAAGTTCAACTAATTGATCTTTTAAAGTCATTATTTTGACCTTCAATATTTCTACTATGCTGACTATGCCATTTCCATTTTTGTCTCTTGAATACAGAAAATATCATGCTTCTTATCCTTAATCAACAACCTCACTTCCTTCCTCTCACATTACAACAAACAATCTTCATAGCGACCAAATTCACGTGCTTTTAGTCACTTGACCTAAATCAAAATTTGCTAATAGACCAAAAAAACATACTTCACTCCATTTTATTTACATCTAGTTACAAATTATTTTAATCCAACTTTTTTTTATTACAAGTAGAAATAGGAATAAGGCTGTGAAATTACGTAGGTTCATTTTAATGACTTTTCATTAAGATCATCGATTTTATGTAAACTTATCGAAGTTTCAATGTTAATATCAATGTTTTTAAAGAGGATTAAAGAAGAGGCCTCGGATTAAAGTATAAAAAATTAACAAGAACTAATCATCTTGCCATGTGTACATATACATACATTATAACCGCTTCTTAAAAAACTACTATTTATTCAATTTTAATTTGATTGTGTATGAAACTAATTTACATTGACATACATATCTTATTTCTCTTAAGTGAAAGCAACAAAAATTTCCAATGAAAATGTTATCAAATTACCTTAACATGGTTAAAAGAAACCCATCAGAAAACCACTAACCTAATTTTCACAAGATCCATTTAGTGCCTGTTTGGTAATGTATTAAAAGGCCTCTCACCACAGTTATATTAAAAAGACTACTTTCTCCACAACATTAATACAAAAATAGTAGTTGTTCATCCACCTCCAATGTTTATTCAAAATGTGTAAAAACCATTACTGAATTAGATCTTCCGGTAAATTCATTAGTGTATAGGTCCATCATTTGCCTTTGAAAGTATGCATCCAGAAAAATCACCAAACTTTACATGTACATGTCCAAATGTGTATATTTAAACAATTTGTGTGATTCAGATGCATGCACACTTTCAAAAACATGAAAGGATGTTAAATGACCAGGACAATAAAAAGTAGCACCCTTATATTGAAACTCCAAGTCATTACATCAATCCCCCACCACCAGTTGATGGAGATCACACTGCAGTTCAAAACACAACATTATTCTCATGCAACAATGATAGAACGACATTTTTCGATCATTAATATCAATCATATACCGTTCCCTGGTAATTCGATTGAAACACAAGAATGCCAACATATGGTTACATACAGCCAACCATATGAATAGGTGCATACACATTCTGCAAACTTTTCAAGATAAAATCTAATATGGTTCATAATCAAAGGTAAAAACTACTTAAAATCTCAAATTACAAACTTTACCCTTGGTCTAAAAACTCATTGTTATGCACGCAGTTTCAAGTTTCAGCGGATATATGTGCAATTGTGCAGCATCTAACAATCCAGATGAACTAAACAAGGACCCTAAAATATATAACCCTTATAGATTGTTCATCTAATCAAAGACTCTCAACCCAAAAACATAAGCTATACACTACAATTACCTAGAGTAAGAACCTTAAAGACCATTATCCTCTCTCTGCATTAATATATATATTGCTGCTACCCTGAAGTTTCATTTCATTATTATATACACCATAAGTCCACCTTCAACTATAATCAGAATGAGAGAGAAAAATCTCTCATTTTACCTCTACCATATATTCATGTAACTTGTATTGCTCCTGCTGCATCAAGTTTTGGTTCAGAACAACCAAATTTTTCCTCCATCGCCAACTTTTCCTCGCTGTCATCTCCTCCAGTGTTGTCGGCATCATCGCCATTGTTGTCAGTTCCATCATCCGCATTGTTGTCAGTTCCCTCATCGCTGCTACTACCAGAGTTACGATCCCTGTCTTTATCAATGGCATGGAGTGGTTTGACTTCATCGTCTACATTGTCAGTATCACCATCACAGCCACCACCAGAGTTGTCGTTATCCTCGTCTTCATGAATGGCATGGAGAGGCGGTTTCCATAAAGTCATTCTCTTCATACCAGCATTAAGTGCTTCCAAACCAGATGATTCTGGCTCAACCTTTTCAGCAACATCAGCTTTGGCAATTGGCGACACTTTGCTTTCAGTTATTGCAGAGCCGCCATTCATAGATCCATCCACCACTGCAGAGTTAGCTGCCAACTTGGTGCGAGAATCGGCATTTGAAGATAAAAAGCTGCAAATGTCAGGCTTTCCCAATATATCAACCCACCTGTCATCAATCCAATCTCGGGAAATCCGAATGTCGTTCTTTTCGACCAATAGAAACTTCTCTTCACCTAAAGAGAATCACATTACCATGAGATGCCTTACCCAAAGAAAAACACGATTCACCAACCATAGTGAAAAACAAAACAAAAAAACTAAAAAAATTAAGTAATTTGAATTGTACCGGGGGAATAAACCTGCAAGGTTCCAGTTTCAGAAACATCGACAGCAGTTATAACACCTTCCCACCATCCATCACCGCACCAAGCATCCACTGCTGCTCCAATCTCAAAAGTATGAACTTTAGCAAATTCAGGAGGGCGCGGTCGTACAGTTAAGCGGCCTAAACATCGCATACCCAGTTTGTCAGGAGCTGCCACTCTGGACGCAGGGATCCATTCCTACACAAGTCAATAACAGGGTTGAGAACTGTATTCTCTCCTTAGCTTCAGTAGGGCTCAATTACTGAGATGATTGGACATCTAAGCCCAAAAAATCACCATAATAATTATTTGTACTTGTATAGAAAATCACAAACCCAATAGATAGAAGAAATATAAGGCATTACATACCTCAAGTTTCTCCACGTCATCTGCGTCCATCAGATCATCATACTGAACCTTCAACTGTTTCTGAGTCATACTCAAGATTTTACACCTAAACCAGCATCCTCGAATGCCACTATCTTGACAGAGAAACTCTATCTTTTCGTTGACTTTAAATGGCAGTTGAGGCTTAGGTCCAATAACCTTAATACCCATTGTTTTTCTCGACAGTTTAAGTTTTAGACTCGGGTATTTTGGTTCACCTTTTGACATCTCATTTATAGGAGAAGAGTTTTGCAGACCAGAAGAACCTTTATCAGGTGCCGGATAGTCTGTAGAGCTTCTATTCCTCTTATTGCTGGACCTCCAATGATCATCTTGAGTGAAGTTCTCATCATCTTCTGTGTGCAATTTTGGACAGTTCGCCTTTCTTTTCGAAAGAGTGGGGCTATCCAAACTAGAAAGTATAGACTGGTTACTATAACCACGCAACTTAGTAAGTGCGAAGGGTTTAAGCTTATTATTCTTAAGCTGTCTATAGCATATATGAATCTCAGATAAGGAGGTGTTTGACACATCAGCTTGGTATTTCTCGTAATGCTTAGGAGTCATAACTGTTGCAGGACCGTTGACACACTCGGCACTGATCACCTGAACATTATGTGTGATGAAAACCTCACCCTCTTGAAGTTCCAGCTCCGGCATCACATTCTTAACTTCCTCACCACGGTGAAACCATCGTACCTTCACCCTTTTTTGTTTCTTTTTGTCTTCATACATGTCTTCCAAGTAACCAAGATAGTGATTTTCCTCTTCAGACATAATGTACACAAATGAATGAACCTATAAATTAGAAAGAAACATTTCAGAATCATAAGATTACCCTTCACCCAGGAAAAATCAATGAAACCAAGAATGGAGCAAAATAACTAAGATGGAATGGAACGACAAAAAAATAGTCTTCTTACAAATATGGTTGTCCCGTTCCTGTAAAACCCTGGGTAGTGCTTTAGCTGTTTAGCACAAAACCAAGCTAGGCCTGACCATTCAATATCCGAACTTTGAAACCTCAGTTTCCTAGAAATCTGCAATACAGAAAAGACAGACATGGCGAACTAATCATGTCATACAAAGATACAAAGGGAACTAATGAGAGATGGATTTAATTAGTCGTCATTTCTATACCATTTTATCAAGTAATTTCTTTTTATTAGCATTGATTCCATCTGCTAATATATCGATAGATCCTGCAGCTTGAGCTGAATCATCCAGCTCCGCACCTGTCAGAAAATTTGAGGTTGCTCAGAATTTTTTTCTTCCCATAACAAAAATAAAAGCGGTTCAAAGAGGATTAATAGACCATGTTGTAGCAAAACAAAGGCCTGGAAAAAAATAATAGTATCCATAAATATCATCAGGAGATATGCATTAAAAGAGCCTCCAACATTTTATTTAGACACACTTAACTCCTCCTGACAATAAATAATTATTTGTCAATTGATCAAAGCATACCATATCAAATTAAGTCAAACTTGCATCCAAATAAAAAGAAGAAAATAACAGGCAATCAATGTTATGAGACTAATTTTACTACTACTGCAATCCCAATGCAGCAACCTTATCGTGGATCAAGACTCATGACTCGGGAGAAAACATAATAAGAAAGAAAATTATTAGGTTTAGATCTCCAAAAGTAAATTGATCAGCAGAATACCGATTCAACCATGTCTAATACATTGATTGTAAGTAAAAAATGGAATGAAATAAAATAAAATCAACAGATATAAATTCAGAACACAGATCTAAAACATTATAACAGATCAAAGAAATCACAAAGTCTGGCAATGATGGAAAGTGAAGGAAGTTAATCAACAAAATGAACAGTACCCATTTCCTCTTCCAGAAAACGCCTGACATCGAAACACATCTCTCCCCCACCACTATGTATCCTTTACTGTACCGCAGCGAAAGCCTCGACGATATCGAAGAAGCACAAGCTTGTGAAATTTCGCAATGTAATGCGTTTTCTGAACGGCTTTATAGTAGTGCGTCAGTGGGCTTTAAAACAGCCGAGGAAAAGGTAGTACGTCACGTTACAAACAAGCAATATTTCATTGACGTGCTGCCAAAGTTAAAGACAAACTATTATTGTTTGGGCTGGGCTTAGTAAACCTAGAATAAATAGTCCGTATGACTTAGATTCAGTCACTGTATGATATATTTTGATTAATTCCTCAACCCTAAAACCCTAGTTCTCTTATTATTACCACAATCTTCCTCATTCTTAATCTTAATTCTTTTTTTTTTCTGCCTGTTCTGCCTTGCAGTGGCAGCTGGTAAAGATGTGATATAAGCTATAACTTGATTTCCCTGTCAATCTACATAAATTGTTTTAGTCACAAGGGCCGATTACATTTCTAAACTATGCCATTTCCAATTATGAGTACAACTTGATGCAATGTCGTGATGTATTCAGTTAGAATCCCTCATAAATCAGGCTAGTCTTGTAAATTGCGGATTTTGGAAAATAGCGGTTTGTTCAAATTCCGCTATGCAACAGCACCGCTATAGCGGCTATTTGACAACACTTATCAAGCTCCCAAGAAAGGAAAAAATAATTAATATTTGACTGTTAAACTAATCCATGGTTTCATAAATTACTTTAACAAAACGACATACCATAAATTAGTATAGAAAAACCAATCACGACTGCTCTCGCATTTGTTTCACTTACCATGAATACAACAACAACTACGGATACTAAAATGGTGATTATTAATCATCCATGACACCAAATATTTAAATTTAAAAATATAGAATATAAATATCATAAGATCGTGCTCATGGAACATAAAAAAAAAACATTTAGTATGATAGATATTCTATTTGAAAAATAAACCAATTCAGTCAACAAATAATCAAAAGGCTCGCATTTTCGAAATCTTTTTAACCCTCGTTGTGAGTCGTGAATATGAAAATTCAAACACAACATTCTACATTTAAGATGTACGGAATACAACTTTCAACTTAGTGATCATGAATCAACAACCATAGAAACAACAATCAAAGCCGAAACTTTATGTTGAGTAAGATAGAAGACACTGAGCAACCTACTTAAACCCTCATTAAGTCTTAATAACATAGACAACGGTTTTATATTGTAGTCCGTAACCGCAATTGCAACGTAAAGGCTTTTAAGGTCTTCGCAACTGCATCGAGACCGCTACCACAACTACATATACCACATTGGTTCACAATTTTCTACAACATCAATAACCGTTACGTAATCACAATTGAAAGCCTTTGCATGGATCAACGATGAAAGTGATCATGGAAACATCTTTTGTAGCCAATAAATACATATACAATTAATACAGCATGGACATGACCGAATTCTTCGAAGGATAACTCGTTGGAAGAAGTACACAATGTGGTTGATAATGAAGAAGTCAGGTAGCATACAGCAGGCGCACATAAACTCGGGTATATAGAAAATAATAATAACCTTCCAAACAAAAAATCTCAAGAGTACAACAGTAAACATAATTCAGAACTTGCACATGCATACACAAACAATACGTCTTGACAAACAAAATCATCAAAATCAAATTGCATTAGAATCAAACAAAATTACCAGCATGGTGTGATTGATTCCTTGAAACCAAATGGTTGAGCCAGTCAACAACCTCCCTCCTTGCCCTCCATTTAAAAGCACTGGTGGTGGATCCATAAGCCTGCAAAAATTGCTGAGGAACAACATACATCATGTGCCTCACACTCCTCTCAGTCCCAACAACAGAAAGCACAGAAATCCCAGATACATGTTTCAAGTAGAAATGAATCACTCGGTTTCCACGTTCTTGACATATCACTTTCTCCTCCCACGACACAAAAACAGGATCAACCTCGTCACTAGACATTCTTCAATCCACCACCACCACAACAACAACCACTCTACTCTACCACATTAAACGACAACAACAACAACAAAAATAACAATGATGGGTCGTTCCTAAACCAACCCCAAATTGGTCAAGGAAAAACCCTATAAAAAAAACACCGTTCCCAAACTCAAACCATTGAAGACCCACCAAACCGACAACAACCCAGATGAAAAAAATCGATTCTTTTTAAGTCTTAATGAAATGGGTAAAAGGGGATCAAGATTAAAGAGAGAGAAAAGAAAGGGTCACCAAGAATTGAGAAAGCATGGTACAAAAACTAGAAGTGAAGTCAAAGAATGGCCTCAGCGGAAAAAACAAAGAAAGGTTATAGCTACATTCGTTGTACTACGCCGTTAGGTTATTGTTTGTTAAGAAACAAAACCCAGGTTTTATGAAGTGGGGTTCAAGAAAATGGGTTAGAGAGAGAAAAAGAAAGGCTTTTGGGCAGAAAAAAAAAAGGTTAAGAGAAAACGGTTGTATCCCTTTTATAATAGACGGAAAAGGGTTGCTGATGAGAGTGAGAGCGACGACTAACAAAAACCTCAAAAGAGAAACATGTTTGTGTTTTTTTTTTGGTATTGTGTTTCTTCTTGTTTGTTTTGTTGGTGATTCTGAGTTCTTCTTTTTTTGCCGTGTGGAGGAGGAAGTGTCAGAACCCAGAGGGTAATATTGGAATTTTAATTTTATTTAAGAGGGATATTCCGGTGCTGCACATACACGTGTATTATTGACACGTGTCGTTCTCATGATTCTCTTTGACCATCTTGATTCCTCTTTTATCAAATCATGTTTCTGCGACTGTACCGTAGTATGGTGTCTATCACTGTAGGGTACCATGGGTACTGAATTGATACTGGCATTTCGTGTTTTTTGTTGTTGAAAGATTTCTCTACGACGTCGTTTTTTTGACGTGTAACTTTTTTTGGAGCAGATTTTGTTTACCTTTTCGAAGTCAAGGATTTTAACTAAACTCTAGTTATATAATCCCAAACATGCCCCATGCTTAAGTTGATGGAAAATAAATTCGGCAAAACTCAATAAACATTTAGCATGTGTTTGGTGTTATCTAAACAATATATAACATGTGTTTGGTTGTGTTATTAAGAGGCTTCAAACTTACATTCAAACGGTATCTTGCATAATTTTATAAGTCTAATTTTAGAAAAGTTACAAAATTAAAATAATTTTTGTTTGAATGTGAAAATTTGTCTTGGTGTATGTATATTTAGATTTACGTTGGATTTCAACAAAATTGTGGTGAAAAATCACGGCAACACAGATAGTACATATTAGATCTTTGATTTTATGATAAAAAGTAAAAGAAACGAAAATTTATCAAACAATGAAACTAAAACTCAATCTTATAAATGATAAATACATTATTAAACTTCACGAGAATTTTATCGATCTTAAAAGTAATTACTTCTTAGTGACTCTTGTAGAAAATATCTATACAAGAAAATTATTAAACTTCAATAATTTATAGGATTAATGAGGGTGATTGGCAATCATATAAAATAAAAGAATTATAATTATGTTTTAGTTTTAATACATATAAAAAAAGACAAGCATGTCCAATAAAAAAAAGACAAGCATGTGCTTATCTTTTAAAATAATTTATCCTATTATTGAAAAATGAAAAGAAGAGGATTCAGATGTATTCTGTAAAACATAATTTGAGATTTTAAAAGAATCATAATTATATTATCATGCACATTAAAAATGAAGTAATATTTCAAAGTACTAGCTATACCTAACTTTTATACATATTTGCAAACCAATCATAAAACGACACACTACAATGTTAATTGGGGCCCGCTAGAGCAGTGGTTCATGCAATTGAGTCCCTTTTGTCCAACATTTAAGCCACAAGAAGATAAGGAATGAGTGAGATAAGGTTGGTGTATTGTTTGGTATAGTACAGTGTTATAGTCAAACAACACCTGCATTTCATTTCCATCCACAAGATATATAGAATAGCCCAACAACGTTAAATTGCATAAGCTTTAACGTGGTACGTAATTGTGTATGAGATAGGAGGAGTATATACGAAGAAAACCTTAGCCAAATTCTATTATTAATTTACTCCACCAAACCCTTGCGTGACTAATAATAGCATTTGAAAATACCACTCAATATGGGAGAGAATTAAAAAGCTCACTCGCCAATATAAATTAGGTGTGGAGTTATCATCTCTTTTTTTTACGGGATATCAGTATCACATACGAAGACGAAACTCTAATACGATATGGATTCATGCTAACATGGAATAAATAAATAAATTTATTTTTTAAAAAAACTATTGGAAAAACTTGAGACTCAAATTTCCTGAAACACGGTTTTAAATCGAAAAAATTTGGAGATTTTTTTTTTGTTTCATTATAAAGAGAAACTTGATGATTTTTTTTTTCTGAATACATTATGAGAAACTTGAAGACAATTTTTTTAATATTCAAGAGTGTTTTGAAAAACGTGTCTTCAAATTTCTTAAAACAGTTATTTATGTGTTATGAAAAATTTTCAACAAAAAGTTTTTGGAATTATATTATAAATCGATTTTTTTTTAAGTTTCCCATAAATTTTGAAAACGGGAGACACCACTTTTATTTTGAAATACTTTGAGGGGAAAATTATGAAAAGTAAAAGTTTTACTTTATATACATGATGCAAATGTGAAATTTCATATCAAATGTGTAGATAATGGTATGAAATAAAATAAAAAAATTAAATCTGGGTTCATTAGTTGAAGCCCTTATGAAATAAGAATGGGACAACCATGGATAAATAATTCGGGCCACATATTAATTGTTTTGAAAGTTTCTTTTCACACTATTTTGATTGTTATACCATTTAACCTTAAAATTATCCTAGTATTTCCACAAACGGAAGGAGAAAACATAAATGACTTCGTATAAATATTAAAATTTACCATTTTATTATTTGAAATTTTTTTCGTTTTTTCTGGAATTCTTTTTCAAATTTTTCGGTACACAAGTTACATTTCGAAAAAATTTGAAAAAAGTTTTTCGGTACAGAAGACAATTTCCAAAAATCTTATTTAAAGTTTTTCGAAACTACCGGAAAACTTATTTCAACTTTTCCGGAACATATACAATACCAGAATTTTTTTTTCTTTCGAGATTTACGGAAATTACCGGAAAACTTCAACCCACAAATTTTACGGAAGTTTTTTTTATTTTTTTTATTACTTTGTTATTTATTTAATTTATTTATTTAATTCATTTTTTTTAAAAGATGTGTACCGAAAAACTTTTTTACAAGTTTTCCAGTACACGAGTTTACCAGAAAACTTTTAAAAAGTTTTTCAGTAGACACTTTTTAACCTTATGTACTGGAAAACTTTTTAAAAAAATTTCGATAGACACATTTTTAACATTCTGTACCGGAAATCTTATAAAAAAATTTCAGTAATTTTTGAAAATCTTTTATGTATTGAAAAGCTTGAATTAGTTGATAGTTGGTACAATAGTAAAAAACATTAAAGGCAAAATTGGCATTTTTAAAATATTGTGATGGTATAGGTAAATTTGGAGGTACAAGGTATAACTTTTCAATATTTTTTCTAAAAAATAACACATCCATCTGACAATACACATTCAAAAGGCAAAAAAACTATATTTTTGTTAGTAATTATGGAGGATGTGTAGGAAAAAATCTCCCTATTATTTTTGGTATTACCAGCCCATACATTATTGTTGGATTAAAAGAGAATTCTCAATCTGTATGCACTTGGACCAACAAAATGAAAATGGAGTGGGCTTGTGGGATTTATTATTCTTGGATCATAAACAAGCTTTTAGATTAGGGAAATATATATTATACATACCCCACATTTTGTACATACACCATCCCTTTATCTGTCTTTCTCCACTTTTACATTTGGTTTGTAAAGGAATATCGAAGGAAAGAAAGTGAGAGAAAAGAAAATAAATAAATAAATAGAAAATAAAATCATTTTTTGGTTGTTTGATATAAGAGTAAGTAAAAGAAAGACTAAAAGGTATTTTAGGCCTCCAAAATTTTAAAATCTAGTAATTTTAGTATCCGTAGTTTGAAAATTGTAAGTTTAACTT
>JBBPBP010000002.1:6114183-6129939 GCA_037974735.1 Cicer chorassanicum
CTATCTATTTTGTTTAAGGACAAGCAACCTAAGTTAGAGTTTTAAATCTTAAAATTTTAGATTAAAAAAAGTGTTTTAAAATATCAATTTAATTATGTGAATATTATTATTTTTTGACAGAATTATATGAATATTATAGTGATATATAAATTAGTTATAGATATTCATCTAATTATATTGGTTAATATAAAAGTGTCATATTTGTTTTGACTCAGAATCGAATTTGAATCTAACAGAACTTTATTTTTTATAAGTTTATTTATTTATTTTGAAAGGTCTTACTATATAATATTTACTTTAAGTTTTTAAACATGTTAGATTTATTTTTCTTCTGTTCATTGTCTTATAATGTGTGTATCGTGCTTATTCTATACAACGCTTCTTTCAACATAGCTCATTACAAGTTAGGAAGAAGCTTTCCACAAAATTGAATTTGATTGTATGTTGTTTGACCCATAAAATTTGTCTAATATGAATCTCTCAAAAAAATAAAAATAAATAAATAATAATAAATCCTTATCAAATGAATTTTATAATAAAAAATTAGAGTACAATTTAATATAATATTTTATTTAAAATTAGTAGAAATAGCAAGAGTCTATCTTTAGACTTTTTTATAGGTCAGTAATAGAGCAACACTTAGTCTTTATGGTGAGGACCCAGGTTTTATTTCATGGAATTACTATTTATTATATTCTACTTATGAGTTATGATCCAAATTAAGATTTTGTCTTAGGGTTGATTTATAAGAGCATCTTCAATCGTTGTCAAATACACTTGTCCGTCAATGTCAGTGTAGAGTTACGTAAAATTCAGTTTTTGGCGAGTTTACTGTTGAAGTTGTGCGTCGCCAAATACGTTCGTCCGTCAGCGTCAACGTGAAGCTACGTAAATCAATTTTTGGCGAGTTCACGGTTGGACTATTGCTAATCTGTCATTATGGGTACAAGAATACTTTCACAATTTAATCATAATAAATTTATAACCGTTACCTTTTTATTAATTTATGACTGTTAGTTTTTTTATTTTTTATTTTTTTTATTTATGATCGTTGGCTTTTTTTACCGTTAATTTGTATATGAAATACATTTTCTATTAATTGGAACAATTTATTTTTCTTACTCCTATTTTTTCTTTCACAATTTTTGTTATTATTGTTATAAAAATTTAAGTTCAATTTTATTTTAAATTAAAATAATGTATAATAATATTAATTGAAATATTTAAATTAATATTTTAATTTATAATAAAATAAAATATAAATAAAATATTAATGTATAAATTAAAGTTGTGGGACCTAATATAATTATTAAGAGTTAAATCGTAAAAAATAATGAGTTGCTTCAAAATGACGTGACAGTAGACCTTATTTAATGATGAGTTACTAAAAATGAATGAGTTGCTTCAGGATATAGTAGACCTATTTAATAAATCTATATTAAATTCACCGTTGAAAATGCTATAAGCGGATCAGAAAATTCCGCTACCATTTTTTTATAGGTGTCCAAATATCATGGATTGTTTAAAACGGGTTGAGGCATTTTTTTTGAAAACAAGTTCAAGGATCTCTTCTATTCCATATTAATACATTTGGTATGGATTTTTTTTTTTTTATTATGGACTAATATTTAAAAAATATTTTAAACTCTAACGACAGTAGAGGCGTCTCTTATAAATGGACATTAATAATTAACTTATAAAAATAGTTCTATCGTTTTCCATACTTAAGTCACCATTTTGCATTTTGTATACATAAAAAATTACTGAAAAAGTTATAAAATGCACTGCTATTGTTAAGTAAGAGTCCAAAGTAGTTAGGGGTGAACATGGGCGCGGGTCGACCCGCCAATCCGATCATCCAACCCAACCCGATTTTTACCTGTACCCGATCACTTTCGGGTCCGACCCAATCCAACTTGTTGAAACCCGCTTATATTTGGATCGGGTAATGGGTTTAACAATTTGAACCCGTCGACCCGACCCAGTAACTAGTTATATATTTTTTTTTAAATTGTTTGGCTAGTTCAATAGGGTTTCATTACTCTTCTTTTTATTTAGACTTTTAGCTGCCTTCATCCACTTTCTGCCTATACCTTCTTCAAGATTTTTTGAAGTCACGCTGCTGTCCACCTTCTTCTTTTGCTCTACAGGTGCTCATAACTGATTTTATACGAATTAGTTATAATAAGATATTATTAACAAGTGATTTTTATATGAATGTTGATGCAAGGTGTTCATGCGTCTAGGCTAAACACTGAACTCGTTTAATTTATTTTGACATTGTAATCTCGTATATGTCTACTCATAAAATTCATATTTAATTTTTGAATTGTCTCTTTCAAATGAGCAATTTAATTTGAGTTAAATGCTATTTATTTAGATGTTATATTTTGTTATAGTTTTACGTAATAAATGTATGAAAAGAAAGCTTATGCTTATAATGAATTTAGTTTAAATTTTGTACATTTGTTAAATACAATTTTTTATAGTTAAATACTATTTATTTGAGTTAAATACTAATTATGAGCAAAGTTGATGCTTAGTAAACAAATGGTTGGTGGATTATGTGTAACTAGTGCCTAATCTTTTTGGGACATAGGTTGGTCACGACCACCCCAAAGTTTTCTCTAATCTTTTAAAAATACTTCTTATTTTTAATGTTGGATTCTATAATTGGTATATTTTATGAATTGAATTGCGGTTGATGAGTTATGTTGTTGAGATGTATGTTTCAGATGTGTGCATTTTTTCTTGTTACATGAATTAATCTAACCAAATGACATGAATATTGGTATGTGTAGATCTCATAGGACTTATATGTGTACATGGACTAAAATTTATTTTATCAATTTTTTAATTATTAAAATTGCACTTTTTTTATTAGGCCCAATTTTTATTGATTTACTATTGTTGAATTTATTTATGTATTTGAAGATTACTATTGTTGAATTACTTCTTATTGTTGAATTTATTTATTTATGAATTTATTTTTTTGTGTGAGAGGTTGATGAGTTTTTTTAAAGAATTGCATAATTTGTTTGAAATTTTATAGTTTTGAGACATTCAAGTATTAAATATATTTTCATTCAATATGTTTTCTTGTAAAATAAAAAAATAGGTTATTATTTATGTATGACCCGCCAACCCAACCCAACTCAACCCGTTCTTGATCGGGTCGGGTCAGTTTGGTTTAAATAAAAAAATACGGATTTAGATCTTAACCCAACCCAAAAATAATCGATCGAATCGGGTCTCGGGATTTGTCAAAACCCGCCCAACTCAACCCACATACACCCCTAGAAGTAGTGTATAATTTCAACTAAATTACCAAGTTAGTATACATTTTAAAAAAATTAGTCAATTTAGGTTAAAAAAACTCAAATATAGTACTAGAGAATTATATTGATTAGAAAGCAATTATTGATGAGTGTGACGTTAAGGGTCATGGGTGTCACAATTCAAGCTAGGTACAAATATACACGCAACAATAACAAATGCATTTATAATTATGACATATCATTGAAAATGTGACCAAAAACCACTTCAAAGAAAAACTTAACCTATCAATGCACTCCAAGCAACCGTATATTACGGCATAACTCTCAATAGTCAAAATAACAACCGAATTCTTTATAAAAAAAATAAAAAATAAAATAACAATCGAATTAAATTTCATAGCACCCCACATAAAATAAAATAAAAATATACACATAGTACAAAATTTGTAGTACATATCGTATCTTTAAAGTTATTCACAATTATAGCTTAATTAACATAAAGTTTAATTAACGCGTGTAATACGCAATTTTTTGTTATTCATCCACGAATTATAGGGCATACGCAACAACTCCTATATATATATAGTGGTGTATAGTTATTTGCTTTAAGCAAAGTTCTTAATTACCTCTTCCAATTTTAATTTGTTTCTCATAGGGACAAAGAAATTAAGAGGCATGTCACTTAGATGGCTTCTCCATTCAGCTTGCCATGTTTTAGGGTACCCTACAAACGAGAAAATTGAAGGTTACTCAAATGGAGATGTCAAGAAAAAGTGCTTTGATGATGAAAATTTAAATTACCCTTCTTGTTATGGTAATTTTCAAATGCCTCTTCACTATCCACGTTACACCAAATTTGATTATGAGAGGATGGAGGAATGGAAGGTGGATGTGCTTCTTAATCAATATGGATTAAGTTTCAAAGGTAATCTTGATGAGAAGAGAGGTTTTGCAATTGGAGCATTCTTGTGGCCTGATCAATATTAATTGAAGGAGTTATATATAGTTGTTACAAATGCCCCTTTTCTATCATATAGTTATGCTAATAAATGTTATAGTTTAAAGTTCTGTTCTCAATCGTGGTATGATATTTATTTAGTACTTATGATACATATATAGCTCTCTAGTAAAATTTGTACTCTCATTGTACCCAAAACAAATTGCTACTCCCAAAAAATAAGTTTGCTATTATAATGAATATCTATATATAAATTTATATATGTTTGTGTGTGCTTTTAGTTCTTCTCTACATAGTAGGATATATAGAGAAAAATTGTTGCATCCCTATGTCTTTGGTAACATTTTATGTAATTTAAGCATACCACCTACCTCTATTTTTGACATATTAGAATTTTATTTTATTGATATATTAATTTGTTAGTCTATTTTAAAAACTACTTTTTTTTTAGTATAGTGTAAATTTTTGTAAAAAAATATTGATATAGACTTTTAAACAAGGTTTTAAGCTTTATCAATTTTCAAAATATATTAGACTCAAATTTTACAAAATTTATCTCGATTTAACCTATTTTCACCCCAAAATACACATACATATTACCAGTAATATATGAATTAGATAGAAATAGCTAAAATTTTAAATAATTAAACAAATTGTTGTTTTTAGAAATAATATATATTATTAGTAAAAAATAAAGAAATAATAAATATTAGTATGTTAATGTTAGATTGAAAGTTCAAATAGAATCACTAATAATTATTAGATTTAAAGAATATTAATGTGTGTTAGACATAAATTAAGAAATAAAGTTTAGCTGTTTTTAAAATTTACGAGATCAATCTGATCTAAAGGAGTATTTGATAAGTAAAAGGATTAACATGAATATTGTAAAAGGATTAAAAGTTTTCGTAATAATTAAATGATTCAATTATTTTAAAACATATATTTTTTCTTTGTAAACGTGTGTGGGGTCTTTGACCTTCTTTGTGTTCATTATTACACCTTATGCTTAGATGGTCACCTTAGTTAGGTTCAGACTTACTATAAATAGAAGAGATCTCATAGTTCAATGTACTCTCTCAAGCCACAGAGTTAACACAATTATACAAGAACAACACATCTTTTATACCAAAGCCATTTTCTCATTCCTCTCACAAAATCTCAATAGCCATAATTATCATCCTTCATTAAGTAGCAAAATAGCAAATCAACCCTCTTAAGATGGATCATAATGAGAATGGATTGAACAAGAAGCTGTTCTTGAAAAGAACATTGCAATTTGTTTTCTCAATTTCTGCTTTTTCTATCTTCCTTTGTTACTCTTCTGGCTTTTTCATACACCCTCAAACCTTCAATGCCTACTTCTCCACATTCCTTTTCACCTTGTTCACTCACACCCTTGAAAGGAAATACATGTTTCTCATTTGTAATGGAATCCTTGCATTTCTAGTCAAGAACTCACTCATCATCACTACTACCTCTTCACATTCTCACTTTGATCAACTTCATGCTTCTGATGATATGGTGGAGTATCGGAAGCAACAACTGACTAATGATCAGGACCACCAAGAGATATGGACTCATCAAATAGTTGTCCCTTTAACAAGTTTTGAATCTCATGAGGAAGTTTCTATTATGGCTGAAGAACCAGATGATGAGTACTATGAAGAAAAAGTTTCAGAAGCTGAAGAACATAAAGAAGATACCTTATATATCCAAAATGAGGCTTGCATAGCAGATGAAAAAGAGATCAAGCTCAAAGGGATATATAGTGATGATGATGATGATGATGATAAAGTAGGAGAAACAACATTGGCAACAAATGAAGAATTAGTAAATACAGAAGAATTGAACAGAAAGTTTGAAGAATTCATAAGGAAAATGAAAGAGGAGATGAGAATTGAAGCTCAAACACAACTTATTGCAGTCTAGTATATGATAATATATCTAAGAAAAGAAGACAAGGGATTAAGTACTTTAGTCTTTTTTTTCATACGACTAAGCCTTATGCTTGTATTTCACTTTTTAGTCCCTTTTGTTAATTTGCATTTTGATGAGCTATAATATTCCACATCCTTCTTCTAGCTTCTTAATTTCCTTTTCAGTCCTTCAAATTATGTCATGTCGTTTTAAAATTAGTAGTATTATATATGCATGTTAGACTGGTTCTACTATGTTAAGATCTCTTAAGAATAGATACTCTTTTATTATTCTTAAGAATAAATGAAGAAAACAAATATTAGTTATTAAAAATTCAACTTATATCTAATTTTTCATATTTTTATTGAATCAAACATCAATCACATTACTATTTTAACCATAGGAAAGTAGATGACTCTAAGCTTATACTTAAAGATGACAATGCGGTCGCTCTCGAGTTTTGAACTATTTTTAAGCTTCAATTTACTATAGACTACATGTGACACTTTTCCATCCTATCAACTACCTTCCATTTTTATACAGCCAAAAGACCTATGATTGTAAGCTGAACCACATTTTCAGGCTCAAATGTGAATGTGGTGCACCAAAAAGAAAACATAAACTATATTAAGCACATATGGTGGATATTTCAATGACAATTGAAAAGGCTTTTAACAGGCCATTATAAGGACATTATATTTCCACTCCTTTTGTCATCAAATTAAATTAAACAGGACAATGTCAATCATCAACTAATCAAAAATCAATAAGGTTTCTAGTTTCTACACTAAAGTGGCTAAGAAAGTTAACAGTGTTTTTTGTCAACCTTTGTATTAGTATTCCAATATGTTGTCACTAAGTATAATGGACAAGGTCCCTGTCTGCCAAAGGGAGGGACCCTCTTTTAAATGAATATATATGAAGTGTTGGATTGAACATATCATGTCAAATTATGCCAACCCCTTCAAAGGAGAAATCTAGAAAGGCAAAAGACCCTCATTAGCTACATAGAAATATAAGTATCTCTGTCTACAAGTTGTGACAAATAAAGCGTGCACATATATAATATAATCATAAACATTAGTATATGGATCAGTACAACCAAAATCTTTGGCATAATTGTACTAACTTTGTTAAGAAATTGACATTTGATTGTAAGAAGACAAGTATAAAACTAGCCGACCATGTTCATTAATTAATCAATAGTCACGTGGGTCCAAATATTCAGCTATGAACAAGAGAGAAAACATTGAAGAAATTGTGGTCACCATTTTAGCTCATAGATAGAATCAGCTAGAGAAATATGGAGAAACTGGCCCACGTATTTCAGCTCATAGCATGTCCAGAATTTTCCATCTATAGGTATGGTAGTGGAAATTTGATTATGTGAAGTCATGGTCGTCTGATTGAGATCAGATAGTCTAGATTTCAAACTAATTTTGATTTATTTTAAAACATAAAAATTACCGAGTTTAAAATCTAGACCGTCCAATCTTAATTAAATAGTCAATAGTCATTGACTGCGTGAATACGTGCGGTCAGTGAATCCACATCTAGTAGACATTCCACCGTAATTTCGAAAAGATCCTTAGGCTATCTTGTTCATAAGATATAATGAGTTGGAAATATGGATATATAATATTAATTTGAGAGTAAATTAAAAATTAAAAAAAAAAGTAATTAATCGTGTCTTTAAAATACAAAGTGACAATCAAATTGATTTTATATTTTTCATTTCTAAAATGACTTTCATATTGAAATGGAAGGAGTGGAAAGAAAAGAATGACAATACCAGTCAGGGGCATTTGCTGGTAACATTAGAGCTCAATTGCCAAAGTCACAACAATCTTCACTTTCATCTTTAATATAACTAAATAACTTCCCTAAACTAAACTAAAATAATTTGGGGGGTTTTCTTACCGAATATATGAAAGTAACATACATCAATTTCATATATTATAGAAAAAATACAGTGAAGTACATAATATAAAAGTACGTTCATCAGTAAAATCCTTGGACATTCCATAAACTTTCTCTCTAACCTGATAACTAATACAAAAGCTGCTGGCACTTCAGCAACAAATCATATCTTCATGTACATGCACAATATCATGATGCCAATGATTTCAAAGTTGCATTTCATCACATATATACAACTCAAAACTTCAACCTTCCTAGCTATTTGGCGAAACCGTCATGTTCATGCTGCAGACTCCATCAGTCTCAGGCAAATTTCTAACCTCATGAAGAATCCTATTAAGTTCTTTTGTCAGTTCTTTGCGAACATAGTCGGATCTCTCTTTCGTAATCAATGATTCTGAAAACAAAGTTTCAGCTAGGGAGTGATATTCTTGAAACCAGTCACCACCAATTATACTTTGGTTGTTATGTTCATCCTCGACGAGTAAAGAGCATTCCCGTCGCCATCTACTTAAATAGTATTTGTCAGGAAGCTGAAAGTAATTCTTCATTACAAGTACATGAATAGCGTGTCTGCATAATATTCCCGAGGATTCAAACTCCTTGCAAGAGCAGTGTATCTGTTCGTCTTCCGCCAGCCATATCACGAGCCGCTCTCCATCCAACCTTTTGAAGTGTCGGATAATATATGATCCATTGGCCATTTCGGATGAAGCATACTGCATTGCAAGCGATAACTCTTGCTGCAAAGCATTGTAAGCGTAAGGTGTGAGAATACTCCGTGCATGCTCTTCGATTGGTATGCAAGTTCTAAGATTTGTATATTGAGTCTCATGGTGTGATTGATGTCGAAAATTCGCAGAAATGCCAACCTACAACATGTTTGGCAAAGTGAACAACAAGGCTAGAGCAGGGAGCATATGAGGCAAAACTTGAATTATACCAACATACCTGTTCGAAAAAGCTACGCAAACACGTATGTTCGGTGAAGATTCCTTTCAGAAATGAATCTATAGACTTGGAATATGCTGCTGTTGCCATTCGAGCTAAAAAATAACCTATCACGTAGGATTGTGCCCAGGATGCTCGAACCGAATACAGTAAATCAGTATGTTTATCTGAACCAAGTCCAAAAACAGAAATCATTTGGCTCCATTGAAGTTCAAATTCCTCTGTATTCTCAATGTGAAATAAGGCATTGAACTCAGATTTAAATTCTGCATAGCGAGATCCAAGAGGAAGGGAAAACCAGCTTGATACCTTGTTCAGAATATTCCACAGTGGAATGATATGTTTAGTTCCTGGAAATTCGCTTCTAACGGCATCTCTAACCCCGGGATCAAGATCAGATAGAATTGTTTGTGGACATCTTCCTCTCATGAACCGGAGAAATGTCTGTATTGAGGAATAATCATCATAAGACGAATATATTTATGAAGGTACAAGTAAAATCTCATACAGATTATGCTAGAAGTAGTTAACCTGTAATGCCCACGAGAACGATTGAGGCGTTTCGTCCTGCAACAAAACACAACCGAAAAAAATGGTTCTGCCACAGCTATCAATACCAAACCACACTCCAAAAAGCAATCCATAAGTGATTGATCGATAAGTAGTGTCAAAATAAACTACATCACCAAACACGGCGTTCGCGTTAACAGAATCACCATATGACCAAGCTATATTTTCAACCTTCTCATTCTCATCCACTGTAAAATCATAAACAAACTCAACATCTGCTTCTTTCATGACTTTGCAAACCTCAAGAAGTTCCAAAACATCGTTTTCTCTTTTCTCACTTAGCAGTGCCTCGTTCTCTTGAACAACCTTCTTGCGATTTTGGACAAAGTTCCTCACATCCCTTTCCAAGAAAGGCAAATGCCCACCTTGAATCCCCTTTTCAAGCTCAAGCATTTTCACTATCCGGTGTATCGGAAACCCTGCTTTCGAAAGCAAGAGTATACGCTCCTGATCAGCCTCATGAATTTTACGATACGCAGGTAAAAGGCGCACTTGATCATCTTCCAAAAGTTCGTGATTGTGCACATTACTAAACTGCACAACAAACCATTGAGAAACACCATCAACAACCTCCTTAGAAAGGTACATTTTTGCATCACATCCACACCTAACCGATTTCCTATCTCTATGATTTTCTCCATTGGGTTTCTTCTTCACCGGGGCAAACCCGGATCGATAACAAACAAAGTCACGCTTGTAAATCCCCAACTGAGGGCTAATTCTACTTCTTTCTTTCCTAATGGAGAAACCATTTTTCCTAGCAAAGTTTCCATAATATTCAAAAGCTTCATCATCACTCTTAAACACCATTCCAACATAAGGGGTAATCATAGTTCCACAAGATGATGTTTTATCTGATTTCACTGATTCTGGTGCTGCAGAACACTCCTCAGCATCACCTTCATATGTAATGTAACACTTCCAATCACCACAAGGACACTGTTGTCTACGAATCCATAGGTTTTTGGAAGGTACCGAATTCATGGTTTTGTTTGTTCTACACTTCAATGGAGTGTTGAAATTACTAAAAAGTTTTAAACTTTAAAGTGACCCAGAAGCAGGAAGTTTTAAACAACAAAACTTAAACCCTTTACATAAATTAAGCAAAATAGTAAACCAAAAATTGGGCAAAATAAATAATAAAAGACGTTTCTTTTTGTGTAATAAAAAAAAAAGGTTTTATTGAACTTGGAACTAGAAATAGGTTTTGAGGTACTAGAAAGTAGAAACACAAGCTTACAAGAGGCGTAGTTTTTACGAAAACTGAAGAAAAATTGTAAATTTCGTACCAGAGAGAAGAGATATAAACCTTTGTTTTCTGGTTCGTCTTGTTTCCCGGTTTCTGTTGTGCTGTTTTACAAATTCACCGTGAAAATATCCAAATTCGATTTATTTATTTATTTTGGGCTAGTTTGTTTATTGGGCCGTTTAATGTTGTAGTGAAGGCTATTATTAATGGGCTTATACCCGACCCACAATACATAATGGACAGTGTAAAAAGTTTTAATTTTTACTACATTACAATTATTTATAAACATAACTTTAAAGATAGTTACGATAAAAGTCAAATATTTTTAATAATATAATAATTATGTGAATGAAAATGTAATTTTTTTTACATTAGTAATATATATAAATTTAAATTCATATAAGTTTTAAAAATATCAAAAATCAATTTCACTAAATGTGTTCTTTATAACTTGTATCTTATCATCTTTATACGACAATATATCGGTGCTTAATCTTTTATCTCTTCACTAGCTATTTTAAAAAAAATAAATGAATCTAAATTTTTTATTCATTAATTAACAATAACTTGATATACAAGAAGCAACTTGATATACGAACCTAAATTTTCTCAAGTTATAAGTGCAATAATGCATTAGTAAAAAAAGTACAATAATGCAATGTCTTTTTTCATGTGCGGCTTTTAGGGTGCGTGTTTTAGATTTTTTCATGAAAAAATATATATTTTTAAACTAAAAATCATTTTTTAGGATTTGAATTGCGTTTGTTTCAGATTTTTTAAAAATCATTTTGTTAAAAAAATTATTTTTTTTGCCTAAAAATAAAAAGCTAAAAATAGTAGTTTCTCATATTCGTTACTGTGATAGATGATAGAGAAAAATGTCAAAAATTTTAAAAGCACGGAACTTAACCCAGTGATAAGAGAAAATGATGTAATTACATTTACCTTTTTTGAAAAATCCAAATTTTTTCTCCTTTTATGATACTTTGATATAGGTTTTTTATCAAGTAAATTTCCTTCTCCTTTTCAATTTTTCCACATGATATTTGTATTGCTTTTACGCATTTTATTTGAATCATTTTATTTTTACATCATTCATATGTTGATCCTATATTTTTTTTTGCTATTGCTTTTTGATGAGTATTAAGTACATTAATCAATTTTAAAATGTGTATAAGAAATGGATTAAACTTATAAATTTGGTAGGGTATTATAAAAGTCATGTCCTTTATGGTAATTTTGTAGTTTAAAAAATCACTTTTATAAAATTGTATACAAACAGATTAAAAATCATTTAAAAAAAATCATTTTTATGATAGTAACAAACGAAAAAAAAAATCATTTTTAAATAAATCTCTACAAAATAATCTCTAAATTTTTTAAACTAAAAATCATTTTTATTTAAGTTCAAACAAACACAGTTTTAATTAATGTTTTAAAATCTAAGTAAAAAGTTAGTAAAAAATAAAAACTAGATTGAATCTGATTAGATTCGCCAGATCAACTCCGACTGATTTTGGAAAACTGTTTAGTTTTTCAAAACCACTTAGATTTTTTATTTAAAAAAAAAACAGTTTTTTAAATTAAAAATAATAATCTTTCTAAGTTTAACTGTAACAAAAAAAACTGTTAATTTACTCGACTTTTTATTCTTATTAGTCCGCAAGACACCCGTAATTGATCTATATAAGATTTGATGTTTGAATTTATATTATGAAGATTTGTCTTTGTTGTAGATTTTAATGTATTTTTATAGATATTGAGTATTTATTATAAGTTTTATGGATTTTTAATTATAAATTATGAAGTTTTGGATATTTTTATATATTTTATATATTATTTTTTTTTGAACAATTCAACTATAATTTAATCGATTGAACTATGACTTAGAAATCTCGTTGGTTCAACTTTCAATCTAATTTTTCGTTGGTTCAACTTTCAATCTAATTTTTAAAGCGTTATTTTCAAACCATTGAGATCTCTAATGCATATTGTTTAGAGGTTTCTCAAGAATAAAATATTATTTTATTAATTATATGGATTTTGAATTTCACAGGTTTTATCAAAATTGTATATTTATGGAGCTTTAAAAAAGAGTTTCGTAATATTAAAGTGCAAAAGTTGAGAGTGAATATATATTGAAGGGTGATTATATTTGTGAGTTAAGCAACTTCAAAGGGGCTTTAGGTATAGTAAGTTTTATAAAATTTTATTATTATATTAAAATATTTTTTTAAAAAATAATTTTAAATAAAAAATTATTTTATTTTATTGTTTTTTATAAGAGATGCTTAGATTAAGAATCAAATTTTATGATACTGGATTCTCTTAAATATTTCATTGTTTTCCTACTGTTTGCATATCTTATAGAATAATAATAATTATCTATGGAGAATTTTTTGAAATTAAAATAGTTAAAATTTTATTTACGATGGACAATATTGTAAAATAAATTAAATAGTCTTGTGTTGATTTCAATTGAAAATAAATTTTAAAGAACTTTGATCGCAAACAAATTATTAATTATTGTGCAACAAAGAATACAAAGAGAGTAATATTAAAAGATTAATACGTGGGGTGAATGATGTTGTTAGTATTAGATGTTACTCTTACATATTCGAATGGATAAATACATCTATAACTAATTTTGCTACAATTCAATTTTAGTTTTGTATGAACTTTTTCAATGTTTATGTACTCTTTAACTTTTATTTTAGTTTGTTTAACGTAAGAAGTTAATAAAATAATTGAATCAATAATTGATATTACTTAATTTTATATAAACACTCATGTAAACGAGGCAGATTGATGTATGTTTTTGAATGTAGTATCCGAAGAATTTATCTATCAACTAGAATTTGAAGCCAGACAAGGAAATTTAAAATGTGTGATTGAAAAAACAAGTCACATGCCAAAAATTAAACTCATGTGTGTGAGTACAACAAAACACATTTATACTCTATAAGAACAACATGGACCACATGAATGAATGAACCAAGCAAAATAACAATCACAAGTTACCTCATATAGTTAAGGGATTTGGATACTCTAATAGGAGTTTGATTTAGATCCAACAGTTCTACAATCCGTTGCAGTATACAATGATTGAGATAGATGATTTCTATACAGCTACTACCTATGTTTCTTATTAAGTGTTGTTTTTTTAGAAAAAAGTTATTTCTTTTTATTTACCTTTTGCAAATTTTAAAGTAGTATTAAACGTTGTTTTATCAAAATTATTCCTACAAATTCATCTTAAGGCAATGATAAAAATGCAAAATCCAAATTTTGTAAAAGATAATTCAGAAGTGAGTTCACAACTCACAAGTGTAGGGCCACTTCATTGGGCAGGTGCTATCTGTCTTGAGTATTTTGTTTTCATAATACAAAAGATAAAAAGAAAATGAAGAAACTCAAGAAAACTGTAGGGTCACTTGATAGGTTAGATGCTAGTATCAAATTTCTCAAAAGGAAAAAAGAAAGTTTTGCACATTGGAAAATGACATGATAAAACTACAGCAATGAGATCATGCATTAAAAGCTACATTTTGTATCTCTCTAATTAATTATTTTTTTTTTTTTAATTTAGCCTCTTATCTCCTCAACTACATCATTCAGAAAAGGATGTTAAAATTGCCATTTACAAATAGAATAACTTTCTTTTCTCTTTTTTCTACTTATTAAAAACTTGCCTTCATAAAAAGACATGTTACATTCAGCAAAAAAAGAAAGGCAATAATAGTGATTAAATAAATACAAAATCAAGGCTAGGTGATTGAATAAACAAGGAAGATACACAAGATAGATTTTTTATTACTAAAAAATGAAGACATTATTTACCCCCCAAAATATGAAGATTAACCAAGAAAAATATACAATAGTGACAATTCTTGATCTCATAATGTCTAAAAGTTTACACTAGTTTATTTTGTTCATATTGTAGTGACAATTATTTTACACATTGGAATGATACATTTATCATTGAACATGGTTTTTGAACTTAAAAAGCATCTAATTAAGTTCTAACCCATTTGAACTAAGCATGAAACATGAACACTCTTTTATTCACTTAGAATTATTGAGCCTCTTGAGTATGTTCTGTTCTTCCAGCTACATAATCCAAGATTCCTTCACTAACTTTTTCATCATGAACTTCACTTGAGAATTTTGAAACACCTCCAAAGGCTATTATTGCAATCAAGAAGACAGTGGTGGAAGCAAATAAAGGCCAAAAAAAAGCTAGAATGGTTAGAAAGTGTGGAGCTGCATAAATCATCAAGGAAAATAATAATGAAATTAATATTGCTATGGTTATATGGTATTTATACTTTAGAAGCTTTTCTGATATGTCCATGATATATTGAATTGTACTTTTATTGCAAAGAGAGAGAAAGATAAGATGAGGAGTTTGTAGGAAGAATGGGAAAAGGGTGAAGAGAATGTGGTGATTCCAAGTGTTGGTAAGTGAGTAGGTTGGAATTGATGTTCTTAATGGCTTTTCAAAGCTTGCTTGCCCCATCTACCACTTATTTTCTAAAAAAACAAATGTATTTTGCCAGATTGTCCTTTCGTTAATAGCTAATTAAATATATATATATATATATATATATATATATATATATATATATATATATATATATATATATGATAATTTTATTTAAGAAAATATGAAGTAAAAATAACAGAAATATAAAGTGAAGTCTCTTCGATGTATATATAATTTGAATTATAAATAGCATATTAAACTAAATAATGGAATTAAATAATGGACATTTTAGTTAGTATCACGCCTAATATTAAATCTATTTTATATACTCCTCCGTAATTAAATATAAATAAAAATGATAAATAAAAAATAAAATCCATCTACTATTCATTTGTTTTTTCATTACTATTTTTATTTATATCTC
>JBBPBP010000002.1:6130478-6142944 GCA_037974735.1 Cicer chorassanicum
TTTGACTCAACATATATCAATTATTAGATATTATAGTTGTTATATTTGCAAAAAAATATTCGTATAAAAATAATAGTCACTTTTGATTTTTGATTCAATTTTTAATTACTTTATTTTAATTGTATCCTCTATCTAATATAACAATAATATTATCACCACATTTTTTAATACACTCTCTTTTATTGGTTAAAATTCACATAAATCATAATAAAATTAAATGAAACACACACAATTTAGTGAGATCCATGTGCATTTTAAAAAATAGAATAAAATGTTAGAATGTGTGTATTAGAAAATGTGTTGGTAACACTTCTTTTAATACAATTTACACTACTCCTAATTTCCAAATTATTATTTTGTCATTTGCAATTATTGTAATGAAAATACACCGATAAATAATTAAGATAAATTAATAAAATCACTATTTTTTTTTTCTTTTTTTTTATATATATTTTGTAATATATGTTAAAATAATAAAATGAGAAAATATTGTGAGATGGAGTATCTACTTATGCATCCTCCGCAACATTAAGTCTCTGTTGTGTCCGTACACACATCATACTAAGCATAGATTATAATTTTCCTCAATGAACATAAATATATTTTCTTCAAATGAGATAAGGAATATGACATTATACTAACATCATTTCATTCATTTTCATTAGAGCAGTGACTCTAAAAAATATCATGGACGGCCAGGACGGGGAAGGATAAGCTTTACAATAATTGTTTTATGGACCAACTGGGAAGGGCATATTAGTCATTTTATGGACCAACTGGGAAGGGCATATTAGTCATTAAAACAAGTTGATGGAAAGTATTTGGTAGAGATTCTTTGTCAAATTCCAGACTGGTCGGTTTGCGATGTCCTATTTTGGGAGTGGATGTTTTTTAAATTAATGAAGATTAGTCTTTAGGAAAGGCATAGCTTCCTTTTTATTAGTTGATTCATGGCTTTATGTGTGTCAAGTACACATAAATTAATTAATCAATGATTGAAATTAATTGAAAAGATACTTGATAATTATAATTTATAGCTGAAAGCTAATTAATTGAAATTAAAATATTTAGTGAATTTAACTTTAATAATATAAAATGATATAATTATTTAATTTAAAATAACAAAAAATACAACACTTTTATCCAATCTCTATAAATATTATTTTACTCAATTTTCCTTTTTTTAATCAAATTTTCTACTTTATATTATTTTATTTGCTTTCTTATTCTCTATATTCTCATCTATGCAATAATATCATTACAATACATATATAAATTTGAAACTCCATATGTATAAATAGTAATCATAAAAATAATGCAATTCATTTATTGTATACAATTGACATAAAAAATGAATTTAACTTTATCACAATGACAAATTAAAAGACGACGAAATAATAATAAATACGGTAATGCATACCTTAATCAATTTCTTTCAAGATAAATAATATGAATTTATTTATTTTGAGTTATTTTGACAAGAAATTAAATAAAGTTTGTTCAACGAGAAGAAGACATACATGAAACTGTAAACTAATGGGTGAGAGAGTGGTGTAGTTATTTTGTATTACATAAGGATAAAAAAATAATAAAAATAAAATAATAAGATTGTAAATGGAATAAAATGTAAAAAACTATAAGCTATAAACTCAAACGCTACTTGAAATAGCATATCAGAATAAGCTACAAGCTGGTAAGAAAAGTTTATTTATCAAGCACATATTTTTTAATTCCATAAACTTATAAACTACTTTAATAGTTAATCGACGTTACCAAAGAGTGCTGTGAACAATTGAAAGTCATTTGAGCCAAAATTTGATATTTCTTTAAATTTAAGAGTATATTTAGATATTTAAAATGAACGAACACATTTTTATTTGTTACAAGAGAGAAAAAAAAAACTAGGGTATGCTTGAAACACTTTTAGTTTTTAATTTTTAAAACTAGTTTTAAAAACTTTTTTTTTAGAAGAGAACAAAAAAATATTTTTGATAATTTAATTTTTGAAAATTGTTTTAGGAAAGAGAAAATAAAAAAATTTGTTTGTGATAATGTTTTCTAAAAAGAGAATTAAACAAATCTATTTGGTAATCTAGGTTTTGAAAATTGTTCTTAATAGTTCTATATCTATTATATTTATTATTTTTCTTAATACTTCTATATCAATACACATTGTGTATGATGTTTAAAAACTTTAAGAAGAGAAAATGAATGACTTTATAACAGCAAAGAGTGAAAGCTTACAAGGATCACAAACACCGATTATTAAAAGCAAAATATTGTATGATTAATAAAAATATGATTAAATTTAATTAATAATTATTGTATTAAATATGATTGAATAAATTAACGGTTATATTTACTTAATTAAATATAATTTGAAAAAGAAATTATTACTCCAAATAACATTTGGATTCACTGAACACTTACAAATAGATTTATGTTTGTCTTCCTCCAAAGGTAGAAACGGAGAACGAATCTACAAAATATATGTCTTTTTACCAATAAATCAAACATTAAAGTTATTTTTAACTATTTATAGAAGTAATTATCAAATGAAAATAAATCAATTTCAAATAGATAAAAATTCTAAGGAAAATAACTTATAGACACCCATACATTCAAGATACCACTTGAGAGAAAAAGAAATAGAGATAGTAATATAATAGATGTGATATGTTGATGATTTGATAACAAGAGATAGATAAAGTAAAAATAATATGTTGAGTAAGTGTAAGAAAATTAATAATGTACACCTATCATTATTTAAAATTAAATTAGTCAAAATAAATAGTTAAAAGGATACTTATCAAAAATATTTAAAGAAAAAAAAATAACAGTTTGTTAAATAACAGGTATAATGTTTGTAGGAAATATTTTCTTTTTAAAAAGATATAAAATAATAAACTCATAAAAAATATAAAATATAAAAGAATAAAGATAAAAGAGAAACAAAACAAACATTCACACACAGTATAAGAGCAACTCCAACGATCGTTGAATCTGTTCGTTTGCCAACTTGGAGTCACGTCAAATCCAATTTTTGACAAGTTCACGGTTGGAGTTGGGGAAAGCTGACAGAACTTCACGAAAGAACGGTACTTTTACGATTTAATAATAATAATTTGTATATAAAATCCATTTTCTTATTAATTCAAACAATTTGTTTTTTTTACTCTTAATTTTTCTTTCACAATTTTTACTACACAATTTTTTCTTTAAGTTTCTATTAACAATATTTTTTACTTATTTTTTTCATCTTATTATTTTTTTTTTAAAATTGTTTGTGGCAAATAGATCCTGTTAAAGTGTGGTACTTAACTAAGAAGTCAAACAGTTTTGAGCAGTTAGTTAGTTAGTTTGTTACTCCAAATTGTAAAAAAACTGTATATAAGCCAAAGCGAGACTGAAAAATAGAGTTATAAAAAATATAGATAGCAAACTGCAGTTTTACTAAGTGCAGAAAAACTGACAGCATAAGTGCATATCAATTGTAATCATTTTTCATCTCAAAATAGTGATAATTCAAGTCCTATCCAGTCTCCCAGACGTAGGAGTTAATCTCTGAACTGGGTTAACAATTGAGTGTGTTCATTTTAGCATTACAAGCTTCAAATTCTGTTTAGAAAGATTGTAAGACCCTTAATTTCTAACTCTAATTTATGCAATTTTAGTATATTTGGGGTTGAATTGCTGAGACATTTAGCCCAATTTTAATTCATTTTGTGAATTAAATATCAAAAGCATATTTTATTAGAGTTTGTTATATGTTCTTTATATATATATATATATTTAGATCCGGTGAAAATTATTTGGTGATAAATAATTTATTTACGTTATGAAGAATTTATTACCGGACTGTTTCGTTAAAAATAACTTTGGTTGCTGAAGATTTTATCTGTCAATTGAGTTGCGACGAAGGGAGATATTTTTATCAAAATAGTTTGAGATGTGAGTAATGTGTTGTATGTATGTGTATGTTGACTTTTGTTGGTTTGGTTTATATATATATATATATATATATATATATATATATATATATATGTGTGTGTGTGTGTGTGTGTGTGTGTGTGTGTGTGTGTGTGTAAGTGAAGGAAAGGAAAAAGAAAAGAAAAGCAAAGAGAAACATTTTTCCCCGGCCTTGCGTTTTCTTCTTCTTTCTTCTCTGTTTGCGAAATCGTGTTGGTGGATTTCAAAACCGCCAAACACAAACCTCCACTTTTCTTCGACTTCGGAGCTTCATCTCGCGAAGTTACAGAAGGGAAAGTTACTCACCTCCACACTACGGTGCTAGTGAGCCAACTTTGGAAGCGACGTCGCGAACGAAGTTTTTATCGGAGTTAATCGCGGTGCCGTAATCGACTGTTAAAATCATCGTTGAAGTAAGGGCTCATTCTAGACTTTTAGTGTCCATTTAGGGCCTTGTATGTGAATTTGTGGGGTGTGAATTTGGTGTGTTTGATGTGTGGATTTGTAGAAAATGAATTTAAGGTGTTTTATGTGGAGTTGAGGAAATTAATTTGATGATTTTGAGTGATTATTTGTGGAAATTAATTTGGTGTAAATTTATGTTTGCAATTATGGAAATTAATAGGTGTATTGTGGTTGAAATATGAGGAGTTTTGAAAACGAGTGATTTATGGTTGAAAATTTGGAGTTTTGATTTGGTGTGTTATGGTTGAAAATTTGGAGTTTTGATTTGGTGTGTTATGGTTGAAAATTTTGGAAAATAAATTTGGTGGGTTTAAGGTGTAATGTTGTGGGAAATGAATTTAATTCATTTTATGGGTGAATTGGTGAAATTGAATTAAATGAGTTTTGAGGTGCGGGTAGTGGTGATTTTTGCTTGGTGTACTTGATGTGTTCATGGGTAATATTATGAATGTTGAAAATTTGCTTTATGTTTGAAGATGTGGGGTTTTGAATAAATGCAATTTATGTGTGGATTTTGATTTGGTGTGAAATGAATTGATGAGATTGGTGTATATGGTGATTTGAATTCTATATGAATTGAGAATTCAATTTCATGTGATTTGAGGATTATATGCGTTGAGTATGCTCTGTGTTAAATTTGAAAATCATTAGTGTTAAATGAGCATTAAAAATAAGGAATCTTTTAACAGCTGCATTTACTTAATGATTGTAGTGTCGAGAGTCAGAGTATGTTCATGCATTTCATAGTACATGGTGACCGCGATGGTGTCATGGTTATAGTGGTGACCGGATGGGCCACGTGATTGATGTCATGTGAATTGCTGGTTCATCTTATCCTTGTGGGAATTATCGCGTCGTGCTGATTTGTGAAATATTGCACTCTAGTTGTGCTGATCTGTGAGCGATTGCACTCTAGAAAACAGTGTAAAGCCTGTGAGAGACTACACTTTAGTAGATCGTGTTGGTCTGTGAGCGACTGCACCTTGGTAATTAGTACATCGGCTTGTGACAGGCGGTATAATTATGATCTACGCACATTCGAGGAGGGTTTTGGTGAAATTCCGGAATCATGTGCATTGGCATATACGCATTGCATTAGGGTGCTTGACACACGAGTCATGTTTGATATATTACGATGATGGTGTATACATACTTGATTGTTGTGTGTGACTGTGTTGTATTTGATGTTGGTGATTGATTGATTTGGTGTTGAAGGTGTTAGAATGATTTTGAATTGTTTTCAAACTGAAAATCTGTCATTTTTTCGGCTGTATTCGAATAAAATAGGGTTGTAATTGAATACAGATACGTTGTTTTTGCTTCCGATTTCCATATTCGCATTTGTATTTTACTATGAGGAGGTTGTAGTCGAATACAAATATCAAATTTTTGCCACTGACTTCGCAATTGTATTCGAATACAATGTGGTTGTATTCGAATACAAAAAGTGCAAGATTTTTCACTGTTTTCACATCTGTATTCGAATACAGTTGTGCTGTTTTTGGCTGTTTTCGCATCTGTATGCGAATACAAGGAGGCTGCATTCGAATACAACTGTGTTGTTTGTGCTGTATATTTGCTGTTTTTGCATCTGTATCCAAATACAGTTGTGCTGTTGGTGGTGTTTTTGCTTCTGACTTGATAAATAACATTGTATTCAAATACAGGGATGCTGTATTCGAATACGACAGTGCAGTTTGGTCCAAAACTTCATTTTTCAACTTTGTTTATGCATGTTTAGCATATGCAAACCCTTTCTAGATGCATCCTAAGTTGAAAGGTTATTTTGTGCATTAACAATTTAAATGCTATGTGGTATTTGTTAATTTCGGTTGGTGACCCTTTACAATTTTGTGGAAATCTGGGCTTTGCCCTCAGAGGAGAATCAGGTTCGTCCTAAGGCGTGGCATAGCTAAGAGTTTGGTTTTGTAACCGAAAGCAGTGGGGCTTGATGCCGCTCATGGATTCTTAATACCCAGTCACCTTCTGTTAGATTAATGATCAACTTAGGATTATATTTAGGAATTTATTTATTCTCCATTTCTTAATTCAAGGTTGTTGTCGTAAGGGGAACTTATGTATTTATTCGGTTGTATATTATGAGGAAATTATTTATGTTGTTTGTCGTTTTTATTACGACTTAAATATTTTATCCAAGAGTATTTTCTTCATTTATGGATTTAACTTGGTATTTTTATCAATTTATTTTTTTTTTAAAAATACACCCGCGCTTTTAAAAATCGGGGTGTTATAATTATCAATCTTCGTTTCAGTTAGAAACAAAGATCGTTCTTGACTTCTGTGGATCAATCTTCGTTTCAGTTTCAATCAATCTTCGTTTTTTTTGAGAAAAACTAAGAATAGTCCGGGTTTAATTACTCATTGATCTCCGTTTTTCACAACAAGTGGTATCAAGAGCACGAGAGTATTCGATTCAAAGGAAGGATGACATCAACAAAGTACACAATTGAAAAATTCGATGGGAAGAATGATTTTGGGTTATGGCGCCTCAAGATGAAAGCGTTGTTGGTTCATCAAGGTTTGGCAGGAGCACTGGGAGGAGAGAAAGACATGGCATCCACACTACGAGAAAATGAGAAGAGGGATATCATGGACAAGGCTCATAGTGCTTTAATCTTGAGTCTTGGAGACAAGGTTCTGAGGGAAGTGTCAAAGGAGGCCTTTGCAGCAGGTATTTGGCTCAAATTAGAATATTTATACATGACAAAGTTATTAGCGAATCGTTTGTACTTAAAACAAAAATTATATACTTTCAAGATGCAACCTGGGAGATCAATTGAAAATCATATGGATGAGTTTAATAAGATCATATTAGATCTTGAAAATATTGATGTAAAATTGGATGATGAGGATCAGACCCTATTGTTGATAAATTCTTTAACAAGCTTTTATGAAAATCTGTGTGATACACTTCTGTATGGTAGAGATTCTTTGTCATTAGAAGAAGTACAAGCTGCACTAATCTCCAAAGAATTGAAGAGGAAGTCAGATGGGAAAGAGGAAAACAGTGGTGAGGGATTGTTTGTCAAGGCCCAATGCAGGGAAGAAGAATCAAAAGCAGAAGAATAAGTTAAAGAACAAAGAAAAGGACAAGTCTAAAATGAGATGTTTCATATGCAAGAAAGAAGGGTATTTCAAGAAAGAATGCAGAGATTGGAAAGGAAAGAAAGGATCAAATAGTGATGATGATTATGGAAATGCATCTATAGCTTCTGAAGGATATAAAAGGTCAGAAGTTCTTATGGCAAATTCAACTGAAATCATGGATGATGACTGGGTACTTGACTCAGGGTGTTCATTTCACATGACCTCAAATAGAGATTGGTTTCTTGACTACAAAGAAACCAATGGAGTCAAAGGTGAGACATGTTCCAGAACTGAAAAGGAATTTAATTTCTCTAGGAATGATAGAAGAAGCTGGTTGTTCATACAAAGCAGAGAAAAACACTCTAAAAGTCATAAAAGGATCATTGGTAATCATGAAGGGAACAATGGATCATGGAATCTACCTTTTAAATGGTCAAGCAGTGACAGGAATGGCAGCAGTGGTTGTTCAAGAATCAAGCAAGGCCAGCCTATGGCATCAAAGGCTTGGACATGTTAGTATAAAGGGAATGCAAGTTCTGGACAGGCAAGGCATGCTAGGTGGGGACAAGATCAATGATCTTGAATTTTGTGAGCATTGTGTGTTTGGAAAGATGCATAGGGTCAAGTTCTCTAAAGGGAAACATTGCTCAAAAGGAATTTTGGAGTATGTTCACAGTGATCTATGGGGCCCTGCAAAGATTGCTTCACATGGAGGTAACAAGTATTTCATTACATTTCTTGATGATTATAGTAGAAAAGTATGGATTTATTTGTTGAAAAGCAAGGATGAAGCATTTAAAACCTATAAAGATTGGAAGTCGGGGGTTGAAAATAGGACTGGCCAAAGGATTAAAACTCTAAGGACAGATAATGGTCTTGAATTCTGTAGTGAGAAATTCACTAGTTTTTGCAAAGCTCATGGTGTGAACAGACATATGATTGTAAGGAGCACACCTCAGCAAAATGGACTAGCTAAAAGAATGAATAGAACCTTGCTTGAAAGAATGAGATGCATTCTGTCAAATCCAGGGATGCCTGCACAGTTTTGGGGAGAAGATGTCCATACAACCTATTATTTGATAAATTTGAGTCCTTCTACTGCAATTGAACTCAAAACCCCTCAAGAGAAGTGGACAGGACAGACTGCAAACTACAATCATTTAAAAGTATTTGGATGTGTTGCATACTACCATGTAAATGAAGGGAAGCTAGCCCCTCGAACCAAGAAAGGGTATTTTGTTGGATATCCAAGTGGAGTAAAAGGTTATAGAATATGGTGTCCTGAAAGTAGGAAATGTATCATTAGTAGGGATGTAAAGTTTCATGAGGTTGAGCTATATAAGTTTGTAAACAATGCTGCAAATAAAAGCTCACATCAAATTGAAGATGTGAGGATTGATCTTGAGGTGGAGAAAGATGGAGAGAAACGGAGAACGTTCCTGGAGCAACAACAGACTCAACAAGACAGAACTGAGAGGTTTGATCTTGAGGTGGAGAAAGTTGCAGAAAATCCAAGAACGATTTTGACTTCAGAACAACATCAATCTTAGCAAGACAAGACTGATGCAAACCCAGCAGAACATGCTATGTTTCCATAGCAGGAATTAAATGATTATAACCTCATTAGGGATAGAGAAAGAAGGACATCAAAATCCACTCAAAGATATGGTTATGCAGACATGATCAGCTATACATTACATGCTGCAGAAGAGATTATACAAGAAGATCCAAGGCACTACAATGAAGCTGTCATGTTTCAAGACAAAGACAAATGGATTTTAGCTATGACTGAGGAGCTGAAATCATAGGATAAGAACAACACTTGGGAACTCATACCTAAGCTAGCCAACTCCAAAATTGTAGGCAGCAAGTGGATTTTCAAGAGAAATGAGGGGATTCCAGGAGTTGAACCACCCAAGTTCAAAGCACGATTAGTAACAAAGGGATTCACTCAAAGAGAAGGTGTAGACTACAATGAAATCTTTTCTCCTGTAGTCAAGCATGCATCTATAAGGATAATTCTAGCCATGGTAGCACACTTTGACATGGAATTGGAGCAGATGGATGTTAAAACAACATTTCTCCATGGTGATCTGAATGAAACAATCTTAATGCAGCAACCAGATGGCTTTAGGACTCAAGGAAAGGAAGATTGGGTCTGCTTGCTAAAGAAATCACTCTATGGGCTAAAACAATCACCAAGGAAATGGTATTTGAGGTTTGATTCATTCATGCTTAGTCAAAGTTATGCTAGAAGTAATTTTGATAGCTGTGTGTACTATAAACAAGTATCATCATCCACATTGATTTACTTGCTGCTATATGTGGATGACATGCTAATAGCATGTAAAAGTATGAAAGAAATAGAAAAATTGAAGGGCCAGCTGAAGAAAGAATTCGAGATGAAGGACTTGGGGCCAGCCAAGAGGATCATACGAATGGAAATCATCAGAATTAGAGAACAAGGAAAACTGATAATTTCTCAAGAGAGCTACATTGGAAAGGTTCTATATAGATTCAACATGAGTGAATCAAAGGCAGTCAGCTCTCCAGTAGCAGCTCACTTCAAGCGTTCTTCAGCCATGCCACCAAACACAAACCTGGAAGCAGAAGACATGAAAAATATACCATATGCAAGTGCCATAGGGAGTATCATGTATGCTATGGTCTGCTCAAGGCCAAACATTTCTCATGATGTAAGTGTCACGAGCAGATTTATGGGAAACCCATGGATGAGTCATTGACAAACTGTCAAATGGATTCTAAGGTACCTAAAGGGTACTCAAAGCATGTGTTTGGAATACAAGAAAAGTTCAGAACCATCAAAACCAGTCCAAGGATTTGTAGACTCTGATTTTGCTGGAGATTTAGATAGAAGAAGATCTCTTATAGGATATGTGTTCACAATATTTAACAACACAGTCGGTTGAAAAGCCAATCTTCAACACATAGTGGCATTATCAACAACAGAAGCAGAATATGCTACTCTTGCTGAAGCAGTGAAAGAAGGAATTTGGCTAAAAGGATTGATCACATAACTTGGGGTCAAGCAAGAAGCTGTTTGCATACATTGTGACAGTCAAAGTGTCATCCACTTGAGTAAAAATCAAATGTATCATGAAAGGACCAAGCATATAGACATCAGACTTCATTTCATTAGAGATGTCATTGAAAGGGGTGAGATACATGTGGCAAAGGTGCATACAAGTGATAATCCTGCAGACATGTTTACAAAACCTGTCACACTTAGCAAATTCAAACACTGTTTGGATATGCTACAAATCAAGTCCAGAAACTGAGATCAAGGACTAAGGGGATCTGATTTGAAGAATCACAAGCTTAAGCTTCTCATTTAGTACCAAGGTGGAGAATTGTTAAAGTGTGGTACTTAATTAAGAAGCCAAACTGTTTTGGGCAGTTAGTTAGTTAGTTAGTTTGTTACTCCAAATTGTAAACAAACTGTATATAAGCCAAAACAAGGCTGGAAAATAGAGTGATAAAAAATATAGATAGTAAGCTGCAATTTTACTAAGTGCAGAAAAACTGACAGCATAAGTGCATATCAATTGTAATCATTTTTCATCTCAAAATAGTGATAATTCAAGTTAGATCTAATCCCCCCAGACATAGGAGTTAATCTTTGAACTAGGTTAACAATTGAGTGTGTTCATTTTAGCATTACAAGCTTCAAATTCTGTTTAGAAAGATCAATCTTCGTTTCAGTCAAAATTATCAACATCATAATTTTAATTATCAACATCATAATTTAAATTTATCATTTAAATTATCAACGTCCATTAAAGATGGAAAATTTAAATTTATTATTTACTTTTATCATTTTTAATTATTTATGTCATTATTTAACATTTAATTTTTATTGTTATTATTATTATTATTATTATAAAAATTTAAGTTCAGTTTTGTTTTAAACTAATATAATATATAATAGTATTAATTAAAATATTTAAATTAATATTTTAAGTTATAATAAAATTAAATGTAAATAAAATATTAATATATGAATTTAAGTTGTGGGACCCAATATAGTTCTTAAGAGTTAAACCATTGAAGTAAATAATTAATGAGTTGTTTCAAAATGACGTGACAAAGTGGATCCCACTAAAATAATCTATGCTGAGTTCACCATTGGAGGAGGTGCTCTAAGGACGGTGGGTCACCATTGTGCTACGGAATAGAGAAACCAATAAATAAAAGTAGTTATAGTTACAAACTTGTCATTAATGAAAATTGTACTTCTCAATATGTATTTTCTGCCATCTTTTCAAACAAGTTTTCTAAAAAGAAAAATTTAAAAAGTAAATCCAACAAATTCCGAAAGAATAAAAATAAACTACGTCTTAATAAAAGACACGTCTAGTACATTAACTATTAGCTTGAAGAGAAACAATGCACTTGTTCATGCACTAACACAAGAGTTCTATCATTATCAATTCTTAACTTTGCTAGAATGTCCGCACAATAATCTTCCACTCTTAAAATATAGGTTAAACTGCACCCGTGGTCCCTTAACTTAATTTCAGTTAACGTTTTAGTCATTTTATTTATTTATTTATTTATTTTTTCCCGATTTGGTCATTTCATTCTTTATTTGATGTTGTTAGACATGAAAATATGAGTTTATTTAAAGATTTAAGTTATGAATTTGATGAAATTTGCATTATATTGAGGATGTTAATTAGTTTTATGAATTTTGTTTGAAATTTTTGATGAATTTGTGCAAAAAAAAAATAAAGGATAACATTGTTGATATTTTAAAACATAAAAGATCAAATTGTCACTTAAAATTAAAACAAAGGACCAAATCGGGAAAGAAAAAGATAAATGACTAAAACGTTAACTAAAATTAAGTTAAGAGACCACAAATACAATTTAGCCGAATAAATATTTAATTATTATAATAATG
>JBBPBP010000002.1:6143153-6188134 GCA_037974735.1 Cicer chorassanicum
TATATATATATATATATTAAAAGAATTAGCCCTCAGACCAATCCATCGCTGGTTATTGAAACATTGTTCGGTTTTTTATAGAAGAATATTAGCTGTTTTTTTTATTTATTGAAAGAATATATACAATACAATGGTTTTTTATTGATAGAATATGTACATACAATGACGTGTCAATGTTTTATTGAATGTGTCCGAAAGAGATATGTTGGGGTATGACTAACCAAGACTTTCTCATGTAAATTTAATGTTATTATTAATCATCAATACAATAAACAAAATATGGAATTAAAAGAATTAATTTAAAATTATATTGGAAATTAAAAAACATCATTCATTTTAAAATAAATTATTTTTATAAATAATTATTTATTGTAGAACGAAGATAATTTAATTTTAAATAGCAACAATCATACACCAATTCAATATATATATATATATATATATATATGTATTTTATTTTTAATCGGAAGCATATGCATATTTTGCTTAGACCATACATACACATCATTGTGTACAGATCTTTAACAACAAACATGGTACGATGCAATAAGTATAAAACATCATTGTGTATAGATTTTTAAAAACAAACATGATAGATGTAATAATTATTAAAATGGTCCCTAGCTTATTTTTGTGAAGTGTGGTTGATGTAGAATATCCAAATTCATCTCTATTTTCTTATCTCTCTTTTTTTTTATTCTTATTTTGATTAAATCGTTCACTTATTTTTATATGACAATAAAAAAAAGACCAATTTTGTAACAGCTATTATCTTCTTCTCATTTTAAATATTTTATTGAGTTATAAACAATCTTTATAAAAATGATTTATTGTAATAATGTGTTACACTTTTATGTCCTCGATATGCATATAAATATTTATAGCTTATAGTTATAACTGAGACGAAATCATGGTTTTGATGTATGCTTAATGTTTGCCTGAAGACTTTATGTCAACTACACTTTTTAGACGTAAGAGGAAATGGTCATAGGTAGCCGTACGAAAGGGGTAGTGAGTCAACTAACAGTGTCACTAAGAGTTGAAAACGAAAAATGAATGATTATGTAATTAAAATATCATGGTTGAATAATTAAGATATTTAATTTTCTAACACTCTCATATACAAATTCTTCGTATTTGATAGATTCGATGTATACACACTTTTAATAAGTTACATAAGCTGGATTCTTTTTTGTATTGACCTTTTCAACTCAAAAGTTGGAAAATATACAAGTCACCGCCAATACACATATTAATTCATTTGCTCTCACTGTAAAATTCAAAAGAGTGTATAGTTTGAGATTCATTTTTCTTTTTGACTGGTATTTTGTCTCTCATATTCTTACATTTGACTGGTTAAAAAAATATGCATATGTTTTTATCTTTTATTGAGTTAAAATTTAAGTCTTTCTTCTTCACTCTTGATGGAATTGAAATTTCTTCATCCTACATATGTACCTCTCATATATATAAAATAAAAAATTTAAAAATCGTATTTATTATAATTAATATAAAAAAATTTATTAGTAAAAAAGTTGCATTCATTATAATTAATATAATAAAATAAAAAAAATATTGAAATTATATTTTCTAAGAGATTAAAATTTATAATATATAAAAATATTAAATATAATAAATATATATGTATATAAAATTAAAAAATAGTAATGATTTTACTAATTGTGTGAGTTTGGATTCATGGGCATTTGCATGATAGATATCAATACTCCAAATCCACTTCATCTCTGAGTTTTATATTTAAGAAAAACCTACAACTGCACTCGCATCTGATCAAAGTAGATTTTTTCTTCTTAAATTTATCAGAACTTATTTATAACATTAAATTAATTCTATCACTTTTGTCATGGCCTGTAATAATGTGATGAATAATTTAGTCTGTGGGCCACGTGTGATTAGGACCAAGAATTAGTCACCAACAAGAGGAGGATGATTATGCTAAATATCTATGTTTCTCTCTAAATACACATCCAAGTAATATAACTTCTCATCCCTCAAACTTGCAATTGAATACATAAAAGTTTATTTTTGGGTAAGAAATGTCGTCTCTATTCAGTGCCTCTTAATTGAAGTCATTTTTTGCTCTTTTAGCAATACTTTTATTACTCATGTCCTCAATCATGGGTAGTGTTGTTGCACAATCCAATTTCAAATTCGGTATGTTGATATTTATACTTCTGTCCTACAGATCTTATATATATACATATATGAAACCTTACTTCGGATTAGCATAGTGATGAAACTTCGATGTTTCTTTCGTCAAAAGTTGAACAAGATGAAGTGAATCAGTATGACACAAAATTTTCCTGAAACTTGTTTTTCAACAAAGTAATTTTTGTTAACAAAGCTTGAACTTGTGCATGTAAAATATTGAATAGGGCCACACACACTACTATAAAAACCAATATGAAATTGACCATTTGAGTTGCACCCAGACTGTCATAATTTGCTTGTCTCGAGTTTCTAAATGCAATACCATCAATATTTAGAACTAAAGTATCAATCCCATCATGTTGCCAATCATGTGGAGGTTGGGGGAAAGAAGACAAATGCAAGCCACTAAATGTTCTTTGTGATATATGGAACTCTTTGTTGTGAGATATGAAGTTGGAAAGAAACTAGAGCAACTATAAGCGTAACTATTAACCGAGAACGAAACACATTAAATAGAATGAAGCTCAATAAAATAAAATATAATGAAATAGATTTTTTTTTTGAGTTAATGAAATAAATCTTTAATTCCAAACTTATTATCCTTCCCATTCAAATTTTATGGATTTGGGTTGGGGTAAAAAATCTGTAATTTTTCTGTCAAATTCAATCAATCTTACTAATGATGAGTGAATTGTTTGGTCAAGTCATTCGTCATAAATAACACAATAATTTTCTAAATAAAAAAAATAATGAATTGTATTATTTTAACATAAAATAGGACAGACTAAAAAAAAAATACAAAATAGGACAATAGTTTAAATTGTTAATTCAATTTAAATATATGCTTACTTAAGTTTAGTAGATAATTTATAAATATAACAAATGTTGCAATTCATAAACCATTCACAAAATATAATTAACCATAATTCAAATTTCATTAAATACCTATTTGATCCATTAACTTAATATTTAAGTTTAGTTTTAACTACTTAGCTTAAAAAGATTCAAGTTTGTTTCCTTAACTTAGTTAACTTAACACAAGTTAGTCATTTCTATCAAATTTATGTGATACGGATTAAAGTTTGGTGATGTGGATCTGATGTGTATATAATTGTTGTTTCTTTCTTTAGTTCACTTCTTCATCCTTGAATCAATTTAGGATTTACTAAAACTTATTCTTTGTTATTATATTCACTAATCATCTATTAAATATAATTATTGTCGATTAAAAATGCATTAACCATTTATATTATTGTCTATTGTTACCGTTAATTTATGTCTTAAAATAGAGTTGGACATGAGTCGAGTTGTCTTAAAATAGAATTGGACATGAGTCGAGTTGATCAAAATCAAAACTCGAATTATGTAGAGAATTCTAAATTGAGTCTAGTGGATAGACAGCTGGTGAAAACATTGAATTGATATGAGTCAAATAGTAAATTATATTTTCTTATATACTTAATCATTGTTTTTTGTGTATGAGATACCAATTTTGGTGTATTTGATCGGTTTGAAAATTACGTTATGCTGATCTAGTTGTAGATGGAGCTCCATGTATATCTCATACCGTGTCTTAAGCTTTGTACTATACTATGTGACTATGTACATGGTTGAACCCTAATAAATGTTATATTATAAATAAAAAAATAAAGTCATAAAATTCATCCTAAAATTCTTTTTATTTTTTATTTTAAAATCATCTAAAAATACTTACGAACATCCACCCAAAAGTTTTCATGAGTTTATTTAAATTGGATTTGATTTTATCCGATATTCAATTTGGTGATCAATTTTTTTAAAATGCCGAAAAATAAAGACGACTTAATCACCCGACTCAAATTGCTTTCTTTGACTATTTGAGTCGGTTTCATTTGATTGGTTGGGTTGGCCTAACAACTCTATCTAAATATATTATTTATGTGTTTGAATTTACTAAAGTAGACTCTAATATGTAAGTCTAAGCAAAACTGATTGACTTTATCGAACTTGAACCACTCGAATGAACCAATTTAATAAATTGACGGGTTGTAATGGGTCACATATCACATAGTTTCACAAATGTGAGTATCTACAGGTTTGAGTAGTTGGATCTGAGTGAGAAAAAATAGACTCACAGTTATTCGAACCCAACCGTTTCATTTAAAACTTTAAATATAAAAATCTAAATTTTTAAAAGTAATTCTTTCAATCTCACTAAGTCATCACACCATCGCTATAATAAATAAGCTATTTAATAAAAGTCAACTTAAACATTAACAAAAACATTAAAAGTTTAATAATGTTTTTTTTTCCTTGACAAATGAATTTAGAAAGTAGTCAATAAATTTATCTCCACTTTCTTTGCATATTTGCATAGATTGAAAAATTGGTGGATCCGATAAGTATTTGGTCTCTTTTCCCTGTTTGTCTTGTCAACCAAACACGGATGGCTTGTCATTTCACTTCTATCACTCTCTTTTATTTCCCTCATCTATAAATCACCCCAACCAAACACATTGTTAAAGAAAATTAACATTTCAAAAATAAAAAATCCATTGCTCCAACCAACCTGCATGACCTGTAAACCTCCGTTACCTGTCTAAATCGATGTAAAAATCAGTTGAAATTGAAAATCCCAGCGTTTGATTCTCCCTGGTCATGGATCACCTGGTTTTTAAGGTGTGTGGGCTAAGTTGCAGGTAGACACTGCATTTTCTCCATTTATGCAGGAACCGTAATCTATAACAAAATGTGTCTAGGATGCATTTTGGAACTTTTAAGAATTTTTTCCTTTGCCTTATTTACTATTCATACATGCCATTCAAAAATAAGGCATGATAATTAAATATGTAATGTGGTGTTCATATGATGTTAACCTAAGTCTGTTTCGATAGATATAAAATTGATTAAATTACATCGTGGTCCTTTAATTTAATTTCAGTTAAAGTTTTAGTCATTTATCTTTTTTCTTCTTTTCGATTTGGTTCTTTATTCTTTATTTGATGTACTTAGAGATAAAAATATGAGTTTATTTAAGGATTAAGTTATGAATTTGATGAAATTTGCATTATATTGAGAATAATAATTAATTTTATGGATTTTGTTTGAAATTTTTGATAAATTTTTGCAAAAAATAAAATAAAATAAATAACATTGTTGACATTTTAAAACATAAAAGATCAAATTGTCACTTAAAATTAAAATAAAGGACCAAATCGAGAAAAAAAATAAAAGACTAAAACTTTAACTGAAGTTAAGTTAAAAGACCACAGATGCAATTTAATTAATTTTATTAGATAGAAAGGAAAGTGTACGGAGTGCGTAAAAGAAGCTGTCGTGTATAAGTGATAAGTACCTTAGCCCTGAGATCCATTGCTGGTTATTGAAACATTGTTCGGTTTTTTATAGAAAAATATTAGCAGTTTTTTTCATTGAAAGAATTAGCCCTCAGACCAATCCATTCCTGGTTATTGAAACATTGTTCGGTTTTTTATAGAAGAATATTAGCTGTATTTTTTCTATTGAAAGAATATATACAATACAATGATTTTTTTAGCTCTTATATTTGTATATATATAATTTTTCAACATTCGTTTGATATTTTATATTCTTTTTATCTCTCTTCCTATCACATCATTAAAATATCAGGATTTTTTATATAATATTTCTTTTTTTTTTTACCTAAAATGTCTTACTCCTAATTTTAATTACCCGTCTGTCCTACTTTTTAGGCTTAGTGGGAGTTTGCAATGGGGGTGCGACCAGCTAAATAGGAGATTTTTCAGGCCCAGTGGGAGGTTGCTGACTGGGGGTGTGACCTCCTACTGATTTTTTTTCTTTCTTTTTCGTTGTGTATTTTAGATGTTTTTAAATAATTATTAATAATAATAATACAATAATTAATTAATTAATTAATAATAATAATAATTAATAAATAATAATAATAATACATTAAAAAATAATAATAATTAATTATAAATAATAATAATAATAATAGTTGTAATAAATAATACATTAATAATAAAAATAAAGTATTATTATTAATAATAATAATATAAATGATGATAATTAATAGAAAATTATATTAAAATTTTAAAGAAAATACATTAAAAAAGAAAAAAAAACAAAATACAAAATACATTAAATTATTGATTTCCATATAAATAACCTCTAGTTCCACATGTCGTCGAACTCGTCTAACTCTTTGAACGAGTTGAGGTTCTTTCGGATCATCCTATTTTTAATTATTTTTAATTATCATCATTTATATTAATAATAATAATTTATTATTATTATTATTATTTTTATTATTAATATATTATTTATTACAACTATTATTATTATTATTATTATTATTATTATTATTTATAATTAATAATAATAATAATCATTATTATTATTTATTAATGTATTATTATTTATTTATTAATTATTATTATTGTATTATTATTATTATTATTATTAATTATTTAAAAACATCTAAAATACACAAAATGAAAAAAAAATATAAATAAACCCTCCTGTAGGAGGTCGCACCTCCATCCAGCGACCTCCCACTGAGCCTGAAAAATCCCCTCTTCAGCTGGTCGCACCCCCATTGGGAACTCTTACTGGGCTCAAAAAGTAGGACAGCGGGATAATTAAAATTGGGAGTAGGACATATATTGCGTAAAAAAAAAAAAGAAATATTAAAAAAAAATTCAAAATATCACACTATTAAACAATTATTGTGTTATCACAAGAATTTTGACATACAATTTTTACACACAAAATTATATATATTCATTTTAATTATTTTAAAATTATACATTATTTAATTACTATCTTTTCTATTTTTTTTTGCGTCCAAGTAATATGTCAAAATTATTGTGACCAAACAAAAACTATTCCAGTTTACTATCTCAATTTCTTTCTCAAAATATCTATGGGTGTATGTACACATCATTTTTCATATTTTTACCGTAAGGATGACAACTAAAGGGCAAGTTTTCTTCTATTCCATGCTTTATCATTAGAATTAATATATACAAACAAATAAAAAACATCACTTTCTACAACTACCCTTATGCGTACAGGCTTCTACTAAATCAGTTTTGGTTTGAAACTTGTAATGAGTATTAACATTATCACAAGTGATCGATTACTCTTATATTTATTAATACAACTTTGTATATAATATAATAAAAAGTTCAGAGCTCAGAGTGTTGGTAGATACTAGAATATACATAATTAAAACCAATACATATTCAATCAAACAATATATTTGGTTAATCAAGTACTTGAAGTCAAATGAACATTGAGCTTCAATAGATATAAAATCAATAAAAAATATCGAATTGGGATCATAAACACTTTCACTTATACTAACATATATATATTTTTAATGAATTAATTCGAGTTTTCTACTAATCAACTTTTTAATACTATGTTAGTCCATCTCAAGCTTCCCTTTGAACAACACGTAGCAAAAGACTCTATAGGCTTACACCAAAAACATGTATATATATACTTTTGAATAATACATACATGTTTTAAATTCAATCTCATTGATTATCTACCATCTCAAACCAACATAAAATATATGAAATAGAAGCTTAGCATTATATCCATGTTTCATCCCTATCACCATCAAACAATTGTAAGTAACAGATAAATTCAAATATAATTCATCAATAACACTTTTGACTATTTTTATGGTATTTTATTTTCAGGGTTTTGTATGTGGCTAAATAATTTGTTGTTGGTAAAGCCTTCTAATTGTTGCAACTATCCAAAAAAAGTAAAACAAGATAAAAAAAAAAATCTGATATTTTGGCTTTGAGTGCATAAACCGTATTTTTTTTATAATCTTTTTACTATTTTGAATTATTATACTTTTAAGCAAAGATGACAAGTGTTCTGAATATTAATCCAAATATCATTTGTTCTTTGAAGCCACTTTAGTTGGTCACTTTCTAATTGGAGTCACATATGAGTAGTCTTTTCTAAATGACTTTCACAAAGAAAAAAATAAAAGAGAAGTGATCTCATAACATTTTTAGCGCTTAAGCAATTCAATAGTCCTAAATGTTATCCTTCCATTGATAATGATAGAATATGACAAGTTAATTAAGATAGTTAAATTTGATAAAAGTATTTCTCATCAAGTCAATAAATGTCATATAGTTTGATAAGATCTTCTGATTATGCCTACTTCATCTGATTTGTCTTATTAGTTAGAATACTTTATATTTGAGACTCTTAAATACAAATAATAGAGATTTGATTTGAGAATGAAGCAAAATGTGTCAGCAGAAAAACAAAGAATGAAAGATAAAACTGTCACCAACTAATGCACTATTTTGTTATTATTATGCAATGCACTTAAAACTAAACTTATATGATAGAAAATGGAAAATATTATTTAAGCACAGATGACAGTTTGATCTTAGATGGTTTGGACACGTCTAGTGAACACCACAATATCATCACCAAGAAAAAGGGTTGATAAAGGTGTATATTTGAACACAAATTATTGTTGATAGATATTATGTATATTTGAACACTTGAAAATCATGTATATTTAAACATAATTTGAATGTTTAATAGATGTCATGTATATTTGAACATCTTAAAATTGTCGTTAATGAAGTTCAAAATCATGGATAATTATATTAAGTGGATGTGGATGGTTAATAGGTTGCGGCATCTTGTATATTCATTCATTAATCATGTACTTAATGTGATTAACTATATATTTTAACTTTGGTAACCATCTAAATTATTATCGAAATTGTGTCAAAATATCATTTATGTTAACTATAAATTGTTTTAATAAACTATCCTTGAAAGTTTATCGAATTAAGCTAAAAATAACTTACATATATGCAATAAGCTATTTTCACAAGCTCCTTCAAATATTTACGCAGGTGTTTATACTATAATTGGATAAATTGTGAATAAGTTATTCCAAAGGCACCCTTGGTTTTATGTGAACATAATGTACTACAAACAAGATATTATGGTATTAACTGATCACATAACTTAAAACTATATTGGTGAGAAAATGTTTGGTTATGGTATCATTTTGGTATATAATTATGAAAGAAACCTTAAGCCTTATCATAGAGGAGTAAAAAACTATGAAGTAAAGTAAAAACAGAAAGTAGCAGTTAATGTCATGTCAAAGTTTGAATTTAACAGCTAAAGTATTACTAGCCGGCTTAGCTGTCCTGTTATGCATTTGATATATGTTAAGTTTGCTTCACTGCTGGGGAATGTCATCCCTATCTTTAAGGTCAATTCCTTATATGAATGGACTTTCTTATTTTCTTCCATAAACCTCTCTTTTATTATTATTATTATTATTATAATATTATATATTTATATATATTGCCTTATTATGAGTTGTGAATGCTGTCATTTGTTGTTGGTATTTTTTGTACTTAGCCTCACCACTGCACTTACCAAAACAGGAAACCAAAGGAAAAAAATACTATATATAGCAGTGAGCATACTTCATTTGTTGTTAGAACTCAGCTAGCATATCTGTTTGAACATTTTCCAGCCTCAGAAAGATGAAAATGGTTGCCAGTGAAGAGCTTCCACTTGTCCAACCAAGTGCTGTTGTGTTGGAGATTGATCAATTGCAAAACCAACTCACAGGTAAAGAGAAATGATATTTTTACACAAAACTTTTACATCAAATTTTGACATCAATTTAGATACTTAACACTAACGCAGTTCTAAGTATGCGGTTAGTTACATTCAGTCTGATGGTTAATGAATATAATAAGGTGTCACCATGAACCATCCACTTATCACAATTAACCATAATTATGAATGTAAGAAACATAATTATTAGGTGTTCAAATATACATACATCCATTAATTAACAATCCATACCATGTTTATGTTTGAATATAGAATTGAAAATTCTGGTTACTGACGTTCAAAATCGTGGTTAATTGTGTTCAATAGATTGTCAATGAGTTTGACACCTTCTTGTGTTTATTAACCATCTATTCAATGTAATTAACCTCATACTTGAACTGTGTTAAACATCCAAGTTAGTGTCAAAATTTGATATAAATTTGTGTATCAAAATAATACAACTCAATGACAAATTAGATGGACTTAGTTGTGTTAAGGGGCAAGGTTTACAAAACTTAAGCTTTCAAGTGAAGTAGTATAAATGGATTTATATGAAAACAACTAAACCTTAAAAACATTGCTTGTTTCATTCTTATTTGTAGTCTCATATTAATGTCAATTGCTTGAGGGGTAGTCTTTGGTTGGTAAATAAAAAGAAGTTAATTGTTTCCTTTTAAAGTTGACATGATAGTGTTAGAAAACTCCAAATAAAGATAAGGTAAAGTATATAAAATAATAGTATATTTGTCTGTCACTAACACCATGGTAAATGTGTAAAAGAAAATTGATAGCTTATTATTAAATTTTTTTCACACATCTTGACTAATAAGTGATAGTGTGGGTACTAGCAACAATTTATACATGGAAATCAAACTAAGATTAAGGGGGGCAAAAGTTACATGGAATAGTTGCCACTGTTCATATTGATATGATTTAATTATGCTTTATTGATTGCTTATAGATTTTCATATTAAGTAATTAATTGTTTTCTATGAATTTGGATCCTCTCATATGTTACTAGCAAAATAATTCATAAAAACAGTTATGAATAAATTTCAATCCATTGCAGAAAAGGTTAATGAACTGGTGACTTGCCAAGGTGAAATCAAGGCCTTAAGGGCAACTGAAGCTCAGAAGGATAAGGCCATAGAAGAGGTATTTCTATTTTTTTAAGCATAAAATTTTATAGTTACTAATAATTGCTGTAATTATCTTTCTCCAATTCCAGCTGAGAAAGGAAATCAATAAGCTGGATGAGAGACTAAGACTTAGTGAGGATCATCTTAAACACAAGGTACACTTGAATGGTATTAATATATCTTGGAAGTTGGAAGGATGTTTAACAATGCTAAACTCTAAAATGCATGTTCTTCAAAATATTTTCATATGCAGAATCTGGAAATCAAGAATCTGATAGATGAAAAGAAAGATGCATTGGCAGCACAATATGCTGCAGAAGCAGCTCTTAGAAGATTGCACACAGATGAAAAGGAAGATGATTTTTTACCTTTTGAAAGTGTCATCACTCCTCTTGAAGCTGAGATTAAGATGTGTAGGAATGAGGTACTTCTCATGCAATTTCCACTTAAGATGCTTTTACAATGAAATAATGAGGCGTAAGTATGTTTTTTGTCTCCAAAAACATGACAGTTTTTTCGTTTTTGCAAAATAATAATATGATTACTTATATACCAAAGAAATAAATAAAATGATTATTTATGTGTGTTGTGCATAATGACAAAACTAACATTCATTTTATTTACAGATTACAGCACTACAAGAAGATAATAAAGCTTTGGAAAGACTCACAAAGTCAAAAGAGTCAGCATTGCTTGAAGCTGAGATAATTTTAAGAAGTGCACTAGAGAGAGCTTTGATAGTTGAAGAAGTTCAGAATGAAAACTTTGACTTGAAGAGACAGATTGAGATCTGCCAGGCATACTTTTTATGTTTCCCATTTCACATTTAGTTTCTATATCAAACAGCAATAGTTTCAGCCAATTTACAACTTTCATGAACAGGAGGAGAACAAACTCTTAGAGAAAAGCCACCGGCAAAAGATTGTGGAAGTTGAAAAACTTAGCCAAACAATCCATGAACTTGAGGAGCTCATCTTATCTAGTGGAGCCAATGCGAATGTCGTTCGCGATTATAAGCGACAGATTTCTGAGTTGCAAGTAAGCATATGTTAAGACTACTTGCATTTTGTACTAGTTTTTTTTATTTAAGGACTTTCTATCTAGTGGTTGATCTGCATAGTAACATGGTTTAGCTTAAATTTCAGGAGGAAAAGAGAACATTGGAGAGGGAACTAGCAAGGGTAAAAGTTTCTGCGAATAGAATTGCAACTGTTGCGGCTAACGAATGGAAAGATGAAAATGATAAGGTCATGCCTGTTAGGCAATGGCTGGAAGAGAGAAGGATTATGCAGGTATATTTTTCTATAAATCTTCAACTATTACACACACATACACATGTATATAGTTAATAAATTTAAAAGGTCCAAAGTCCAATCAAGAAAACTAATGTTCAGTCTTAAGTCTTAACTATACTTTAAATAGCTGAGAAAGTCATTTCTAAAGGAATTTTTATTCTAAAATGTGGTTGTTGAATTATAGGCAAGAAAATTTAATGATCTAGTATGTTCATGCATCTGCAGGCAGAGATGCAAAGGTTGAAAGAAAAGCTAGCTATATCAGAGAGAACAGCAAAAGCAGAATCACAATTGAAGGTAATTTATTCGTTTTTTCCATGTAAGCTTTTAAATCAATCTTTTAGCAATAAATAACATTATCTGGTATTCTTTTCTCAGGATAAACTGAAGTTGAGATTAAAAACACTGGAAGAAGGCTTAAAGCAATTCTCAATGAGTTCCAATGCATTTTCAGGAACTCCAAAAGCTGATAAATCTAATATCTTAAGTTTTGTAACGAACAGCGATGGACTGAGAAACAGGTCCACATCACAACCAAGGGCATCTACTATTGGAAGCGCTTTGTTCAAAAAGCCAAACATTAAAGGCAACATAGACAATATTGCTGGGAACCTAAACCCAAGTAGCATTACTAAAATGAAATATGGTTCTACAGAAAATGTGTTGAAAAAAGGTATATGGGCATCAAGAAACAAATTTTCTGATAGTGGTGAAAAAGAGAATGAGATGCAGGTGAAAACAGGCATGAACTTACAAAAATGTGATGGTGAAAGAGGATCAGGAAATGTTAAAACCAGCAGTGTTGATGTTAATGAAGACTCTAAAAGTAATAGCTGTAATGATTTAGGAAGCAATGATGTGGTCTCAGGTTTTCTATATGATAAGCTTCAAAAAGAGGTCATCAATTTGAGGAAGTCTTGTGAAACAAAAGACAGTAATCTACACACTAAAGATGAAGAAATAAAGGTACTAGTAACAGCTATGCCCCCATCCTCATATCAGTGTTGTCAATCACGAATTTCAGAAAACAGTGGTTTGTTCATATTCCTGCTATAGCCTCTATTTGACAACATTTTGTACTAAATAGTGTATTGTAGAACAATAGCGATTTGTTCAACATCTGCTACACTATAGCTGCAATTAACAACATTGCCTCATATCTCCCTTTTCACACTTAGAACTAAAGAGATATTTTTTCAGATGCTCACAAAGAAAGTTGATGCATTGACAAAGGCTATGGAAGCTGAATGGAAGAAAATGAAAAGAGAAGCAGCTGCTAGAGAGAAGGAGTTTGCATCAATAAAATCAGATGATAAGAGGAAAATCAGAAGCTCAAATTCCTCTAAAAGGTTTTGTGACTTTTCTTTTGAATGATTGACGCCTTTTACTTCTATAGTTGACCTGAACATTGTTATAAAATTACTGCAGGGTGATGAAAGAACATTGAAGATTCTTTATGTTGAGATAAATTGGAGGCAATTTATTTATCAGTGCATCTTGTGATTTTTCTGTGTATATACAAAACATAAAAGTGTGGTAGTGTTCAAATAAAGTGCCATTTGGGTAAGGAGTGTGAGATCCCACTTTGTACATACAGAAGCATTACTCAGTGGCCAAGTTTGTCAAATGCATCAGCAGAGATTATACATAATTAACACATAAAAAACAATTCAATCACATGTATGCATTATGCGCATTAACGAACTAGTTTACGAATCAAATTACAAGTTAGATAATAGTATAACTATTGTTACTTCAAGTTGCAATAGTTCTGAATCTTAATGGTGTGACGACTGTAAGTTCACTTATAATTGAGCATTAAGGATATTTGTCTACCTATAATGAATTATGGATTATTAACAAGACTTTGAAGAATATAATCAGCAGAAGAAACTTCATACTATACTATCTTATAGTAGAGAAATAGCAAGGATAAATTGTACAAAGTAGTATCACTTGAGCAATAAAAATTGATAAATATCATAGGCTCATTGTTCAATTAAAAATATGAACAGCAAGCATTTACTACTCCTACAGTATGAACATAAACTCTTAAATCTGAAGAAAACAAAAGAGGATGTACATTGAGAAGCTTTGCTTTTCTCTTTTCTTCCCCCTACTGTAACATTTTAAAAAATTTAAGCAGGTAAACTTCTTCAATTTCCTGAACATACACAACCTAGCATTCTTCAGAAAACTTAAAAACTACAAATAAAATTTGTTGCACAAGTGATGATAGCAAAGCTTAAATTGCAACTACCACCACAATTCAAAAGTTTTGCACCTCTTCTAGAATAGTTGGTAAAGAAGGAAGCCATTTTGGACACCTTCTCAAAACAGAACTTTTGCTAACAGGGGCAACTCTACTTTTGATTTGAAACTTCTTTGATCCACTTAATAGTAATTTCAACTCTTCTGTAGTCACCACAATCTTCACAATCCTTGTCTTCACCTTTCTATCATCAATACAAGGTACCAAAGGCTTACCAGATTGCCTTAGGAATGGTGCAAGATGATAAACCTCTCCATGCTGCACTTTCCTACGTAGCACAATGTGATGTTTACTAGAAGCAGTTTTCATCTTTTCGACTGGCGCCGAGGCATTATTAACCTCCTTTTCTCTTCCTTCATTTACAAGCAATTTAGTTTGTTTCTTCTGTGGTTGAGAATAACAAGCCACACAGTTTCCCATTTTGCATGATCAAATGAACAAAGACTTCTGCCATTATATAGAGAGAGGTTTGGTTGAGTCAACTCCATGTTGCAGGATATATTTTATTTTTAAACGTGCAAGCCATCAACTGATCACACAGCTTTGTTTGGTTCCAATTTTGACTTCTTTAATAAATATACAGAAAACCCTCAAAAAAGTCAAATGGGGTGGTAGTAGTGACTTGAAACTTTTAAAATATTGTTCTTAACAAAAGTCAGAAGCACTTTCTTCCTTCATTTTACCAATCATTATAAATAAATAAAACTATAAACTTTCAGTCAACCCCACTTAATAAAAGTGACTAAATAAGGTCAAACATCATGCTCAACATACAAGTCAACCGTAACAGTACCGACATCTTTTTTCCAAAGCTTTTCGGAATAAAAAAGAAAATAAAAAGAAGATGATTCACTCGACTTTTTTTCAATTGGATTATTCTAAAAGGAATATGACACTTTAATTACTATTTTTCATTATAACATGAGGGTAACAACTAACAAGATCTTCTGGTTTTTTATCTATGCAGTTGTATCAGATATTTCACATTTGTAACAAACACTTTAAAAAAATCTAAAGACCGATATCAGACAGAATCAAACAAGTAAAATTATTGTTTGTTTACAAATTAACAGTTGATTTTTAGTGTAAAATCAACTACACTTTAAGATAAAAGATAATAATTGATTATTCTAAACAGATTATACTAAATCAGGCCTGCAATCACAGTATAAGAGATCCACAATAAAACAATATTTCTCGAAAATCAACTTATATCAAAATTTCCTCACATGGAAAAAAAAAACTACATGAAGCATAGCTGCATAAAACAACACTATCAATGAGAAAGAGCCATAGTTTGGAACACCTAAAACCCTGGAGTTCAAAGCAGCATCTTTTTCAGACGAAGCTCTAGACTGCAGCCATGACTTGGCAGCTTCATTCCTTGTCAAAAACCAGCCAGCCATATCAGTATCTTTTTGGAATGGAGCATTATGCTCCATCCGATATGATTCAACTACACTAGGTGAAGACTTGGTTTTCTGAGGGCCCGATATAAATTCCAAGAACTGGTGGAAGCTCCTCCTCTGATTCCAAAGCCTTAGACAAGTCATTTATCCAAACATGTAAGGCTGTTAGAGCAGTTCCATTTGAGAGACTCTTTACATGCACAGACCATTTAGTTTGAGATCTATTCTGTATATCTGTACATATCTTGAGAGTAAATCCGAGGTTGAGAAGGCCACTCTCTATCTGGAACTTCCAGGTTGACACAAATATCAATTACACTGCTGCACAAAGACTTTATAACATAGTCATCAATTGAGTTAAAAAGTTCTGATGCTTCCTTCCTAAAAGCTCCATCACCCTCCCTCTCTACCATCAAATATCTAACCACAAAACCAATCTTTGAATTAGCCTTATCAATGCAATCTGTTATTTTACCATGTTCTTGTTTTGGTATTTGTGTCATAACATACAGAAGACAATCACACAAGCGATCGTCCGGTTTAATGCCCAAATCCAAAAGCTGATCAAATATCCTCACAACATCATCGGTTCGTTTTGCTTTTCCATAGCAATCGACAAGAGATGTCAGAACTAAAATATTAGGCTCAAATCCACAATCCATCATTTCATTCAACATGGCTTCAGCCTAAGAAACTTTTCCAGTGCAGGAGTACATGTTAATCAAGGATGAGTATGTAACACTGTCTGGACGACAAGTTCCAGAACATTTCATATCTTTAAATATTTTAACAGCTTCATCTTCATAACCAACATCAGCACACATGTCCAGAAGCATGTTATACAAAATTTTATCCATATCCTTTCCCTTTTCTTTCATTTCCTTATACACACTCAATGTATTTGTTAGACTTACTATTATCATTTATTTATTTATTATTATTATTACATATTACATTATTAGGCAGTTAAATGATTAGTAGACAGTTTTTATTAATGATAACTGCCATATGTAACTGCTATGTGCAGTTAGAATAGGAATAAGTTAATTAGGAGAATAAGACATGTTGCTTATAAATAGAAGGGGTGATTGAGAGAAAGGGTATCTTGGCATTTGTATTGGTTTGAAGGCCTAATCGGCATTGGGAGAGTTCTGGATCTCTCAAATATCCAGAGAACATAATTGTAAAATTCATTTTACGGCAACAAATACCAGTTGGTTTCTATCAGCATCTTCCTTATACCTTCCTCTATAATAGGTTTGCAAGACAGCTGCATAGGTTGACTGATTCGGCGAAATTCCATTGTTTATCATCTCCTCATATATAGCCTTTTCCTTCCAAGGCCTATTAGCTCTTCCCATAGCATGCAACAAATTGTTGTATGTTGCCATGTTAGGCTTAGCACCAAGAACCTTCATATCATTGTAAACACTTAAACATCCATCATAATTACCCGACTTCCCATACATCTTAATCAACGCCGAGAACACCACCGCGCCAACACGCCATTTCTCCTTTTTTGCACGATCATATAATTTCAAAGCCATATCAACATTACCAATCCGTGCATATGAAGATATCGACGACAACAAATTATCATCAGGTTCAAATTCAAAGGAAGGCATCATCTCAAACCACTCCACAGCCATATGATGCATATAACAAAAGGCAGCACACCTAATCATGGTTGAAAATGTAATGAGATTAGGCTTTATCATTCTTTGAAGCATTTCATCAAACAGTTTCTCTGCCTTTTCAAATTCCCTACTCTCTCTGAACAGTTTCATTGTCACATTGTAAAGAATAACATGCTTAACCGGTTCAATCTTCTTCCAAAAGTAATTAAATACAAAGCATTGTATTATCAAGTTTCACCATATTCCTGAGAATAAACATGGCATCACGTTCAATTACATTGTCTCCAAAACCTTTTAGGATTTCAGAAACTTGTTGCTCATTAGGATCACATGAGTCAAGAGATTTGGCTAGTATAATAAGATTTTTTCAAAAGATGTTTGGCTCTGGAGCTATTGGGATTGACCCAAATGTAGGTTTTAAACATTAATATTCTATAAATTTTTTTTTAAATTATGAAATGGTTAATGAATTTCAATTTCGATTTCGAACTCTAGTTGTAACAATCATATATCATATTCTACTTAGCTCTCAACCGAACTACGAACTACTATTTTTTTTTTCTTTCTAAGAACCGGAGGGTTAAGAAAAAAAAATTCTCATTACCATTACCATGTATTCGTATTACATTTTTAATGTTTTTATATAATTAAAAAATAACATGTATAGAATCTAAATTTTGTTTGGGTGGAATAGATGTATGCAAAGTCAAAAAAGAACATATATAAAATAAACTACTCTTTATAAAAAGTTTGAGATTATATTTGTTCTATTTCTCACAGAAGTTCAACTTTAACATGTAACAAAAATTAAAAATCATCTTGTAAAACTATTTTAAACTAAAAACATCAAATAAATATTTATTGATGATTTAAAAAAAAGATATAATAGTGATTTAAAAATTCGACATTAACTAAAGCTTACATTAACTGAAGCACTTGTGTCCAATTAATAACTAGAGTTTATTGTCGGTTACACAAATGTTTCTGAAGTTTACTCTGTAATTAATATATTTATGACCAACTACTCTAAGATAAAAGAATGTTAGATTATGTTTCATAGAATACACTAGTATCAGGCTTTCATTCACAATTCAATACATCCAAAATAATATAAATATTATCTTTGAAACTAATACCAAAATTTCCTTACAAGGTAAAGAACAATGGATAGAAACTATATCGCACATGCTAACCTATAACAACTCTATCAATGGTGAAGAGCCTCTGTTGGAACAACTAAAACCGTGGAGTTTGAAGCAGCAATTGTTTCAGTTGAATCTCTAGAATGTAGCCATGACTTGGCTTCTTGGTTTGTAGTAAAAAACCAGCCAACCATATTAGTAGCCTTATGAAAAGGAGCACCAAGTTCCTTCAAATATGATTCAAATACACTAGCCAAGTCTTTATCCGATCGCTTGTGTCTCCAAGGGACAGTACAAATTCCAAGTACTCGTGGAACCTCTTCACCTGACTCAAAAGCCTTAGACAAGTCATCTATCCAAACATGTAATGCAGTCATAGCAGCTCCAACTGAGAGTTTTTTAAGGTTCAAACACCACTGATTTTCAGTTCTCGATTGTATATCGCTATATATCTCAAGCGTCGATCCCAAGTCAAGAAGTTTGCAAGCTCTGTCTTGCAAACCTAGGTTGACACAAAGATCAATTAGACTATTGCACATAGACTTCTTTACATCATCATCGGCAGAACTTAAGAGTTCTGATGCTTCCTTCCTAAAATCTTCATCACCCTCCCTCTCTTCTATCAAATGAGTCACAACATAACTAAGCTTTGGGTTAGCCTTCTCAATGCAATTGGTTAACTTACCAAACTCTTCTTTTGGTATTTGGGTCATGACATACAAAAGACAATCACACAAACGATCATCAGGAGTGATGCCCAAATCCCAAAATCGATTAAATATATTCACAACATCATCCGATCGTTTGGCTTTTCCATAGCAATGAACAAACATTGTGAGAACCAAAATATTAGGCTCCAAACCACGGCTGATCATTTCATTCAACATTGCTTCCGCCTCCAGAACATTCCCACTACACGAGTACATGTTAATCAATGACGAGTATATGAAATTGTCAGGCTGGCAAGTCTCAGAACGCTTCATTTCTTCAAATAATTCAACAGCTTCATCTGCATAGCCAACATCAGCACACATGTCAAGAAGCATGCCATAAAGAACTTTATTCATAGTCATCCCCTTTTCCTTCATTTCCTTATACACACTCAAAGCTTCTTTACTTAACCGTGCTCTAGAATAAGCTTCCAAGAGAGCTGCATAGGTTGCCCAATTTGGTGAAAATCCATTGTTTCTCATCTCCTGATATATACCTTTAGCATCCCTTCCCCTCTTAGCTCTCCCCATTGCATACAACAAAGCATTATACATTACCATGTTAGGCCTAACACCAAGAACCTTCATATCATTATAAACACTTAAGCATCCATCATAGTTTCCCAACATACCATGCATCTTAATCAAAGAAGAGAATGCCACTGTCCTAACAAGCCATTTCTCATTTTTTGCTCGATCATATAATTGCAAAGCCATATCAACATTACCAGTTCGAGCATAAACATAAATCATGGACGAGGACACGTTATGATCGGGTTCACACCCGAAAGAAGGCATCCTCTCAAACAACTCCACGGCTTTATGTGGCAAAGAACAAACAGCAGCACATCTAATCAAAGTTGAAAACGTAAGGATATCAGGCTTGACACCTCTTTGAAGCATTTCATCAAACAGTTTCTCTGCATTTTCAAAATCCTTAATTTCCCTAAACAGCTTAAACACCACGTTGTAGAACACAACATGCCTTTCAGGTTCAATTTGAATCTTGTGTTGGAAGTATTTAAGAGCAAGAATTGCGGTTTCTGGGTTGGCTATGTTATGGAGAATGAATTCAGCATCACGGTCTGTAACATTGTCTCCTAAAGCATCCAAGATTTCAGAAACTTGTTGTTCGTGAATAGATTTGGGTAATTTGGCGAGAGATGAAACAACGGCATACGATTTCTTCCAAATTCGTTTGGCTTTAAGGGTTTTGGGATTGACCCATTTTTTGGTTTTGGATAAAGTTGAGGACTTTGCATCTGGGTTTTGATTTTCATGTTGAAGAGAATTGAGAGGTTGGAAGGAGAAGAAGGTATTGAATTTACGAGATGTATGATGAAAATTGGGAAGTTTGTAATTGATGAAAGAATAATGGGATGAGATGCGAATGGTTAAATCAGAGAAAGCATAAGAAAAAGGGGAAGAACAGAGAGGGTAAGCCTGAGCCATTTTCCCTCTCACTCTGAACTGAACTGTATACTCTGTGTGTTGTGTTTTTTTTTACGTCTAACTGTATAATACTGTGTGTGTTCTATCAGCGATCTCTTTGAGAACATTTAACAAAATTAGGAATTATTTTGGTGGACTACTAGAAAATAAAATTAAAATAAGGCTCAAGTATATTTTAATTTTCTTGTAAAAAAAAGTACATTTTAATTTGAGTTTATTGTGAAATTTGGATAAGGGTAGTAACTACTATCTAGTAATGTTACTTTTGTCATTGCTGTGTGAGAGATTAATTTCGTGTGAGAAACTAATACGAGGTGAATAGAATCTAGCACCCTCAATTTTTTGGAATTGGAGTTCTTGCTATGGGGATTTTTCTGGTAGTCCGCAATTTAGTGGCCGTTGAATTTTGGCCCAACGGTGTAAAGAATTGCAGTTAAAATGCTGCTTTTAAATCTAGAGCGTTTGATTTTAATCAAACAGTTATCTATCTGATGTTTGAATGTGTGAATGCAAAAAATTTGGACTGCCGGATCCCAATTTCATAATGTTAGTGAAACGCTCCATTTCATTTTAATAATGATAATAATAATATAATAATAAATAAATAAATTTCTAGTCTCCTAGAATCTTAAATCCATAGGAAGGGTATATAAGAAGTGTTTGAGTAGAATTTTTGGGTTAAGGTTTGTGCTCTAAGGAAGGAGAAGGTACTCATTTCTTGAGAGTTGTTCATTGAGACTATTTGAGGTAAATACAGAACTCTAATGCTAATATGAATCTCTAGAAAAATGTAGTTTTGTTTAAAAATCTTATGTTGTGCTTATAGTAGATTTAAATTATTTTTATGGTTTTCTAGAGTTAGCTAAACTTTAGAATAATTTTTCTAAAGTCTTGAGAATATTTTTTATACTCAGATTTGTCAGCTGAGGTCCTGTAAGCTACTCTGGGAGTTGTTGGAGAACAAACGTAGTCGATTCTCCATAGTTGTGAGTAGACGACTATCATTGTCATATATTTTATCATGCTATAATTATTATTTTACTTGTGTTCTATATTAAAGTATTTATTTAAAAATTTGGGAAACACAACATTTGAATTTTTCTCGATTTCATCATTTACTTATTTTCATGGTCTTTGCTATATAATATGTTAATAGTTTAATTTATTTATGAGTTATAAGTATTTAAATATTGAATTGTTATACGGTTGAATATGTTTCCACGAGTTATGATGAAATGAGAAATGATTTTTAAACGTGTTTTGGAAATCACGGTTATAATTATGAAATCGTTAACGGCGGTTGGTGCACTTGGTTACATCGTTTTGATTAGGGAGAGTTATTCGTTAGATGGAGCCGCCCCTACGAGAGATGTCATTTGGAGGAGACAACTATCAACGTAAGCTCCCTAATTGATGTGTGATGATGCGTTGCAGGATTGAGAGGAGATGGCTATCCGTTAGATGGAGCCACCCTTGAGGGAAAGGCCACCTTTAGGAGGAGAGGGCTATCAATAAGATGAAGTCGCCTCTTGGTTATCAAGAATTTATATTTTTACTTGTTTGATTTCCTATGGTTTTTGTGTTGTTGCTCATTGTGATTTCACTTTTCTATAAATTGGATTTTTAATATTTTTATCCAAATGGCTAAATTACAAGTTTAATGATTTTATAGTGTGTATACTTTACTTGAGAATTATCTATATTTTTGGCAGTATTATTTAGCATATTTGCCATAAGATTGTAAAATAATTATTCGTGCCTTTTTGTGTTTCCCTTCTAGTTGGTGGTGGTTGTTGTCTCCTCACTAAGTCTTTGTGACTTACTCCTTCATGTTATTTATTTTTTTCAGATTCACAGGAAGCTGAGTAGCAAACTGTTAGTAGATTCAAGTCTCGATCATATTTTTTTATTGACCTCTTTGACCGAGGACATTATTTTTGTAAAATCTGTTGAGTCGTGATGTAATTTGCAGTTATTTTGAGTCTATAAAGTCTTTTTGGGAGATGTATTGAATATTAGAGTATGCTCTTTGGATTATGACTGGATTGAAAGTTTAAACAGGAATTTTATAAATTTGGGAACGTTAAAGTTACAGATGATACTTTGTTGAAATTTCGAGAAAAGTTATATATATTTTTTGAAATGATTATTGAAAACTATATAGTCGCTTAATTGTTAAGTTAGTTGGCAGGCTTGCTAGGCTATGAATATAGCTTGTGCACCGGTCACGACGTTTAGTTTTTGGGTCGTGACAGTTAGGCTCCTTCTTTTTAGTAGAAATGTGGTTTTGTTGGGTTCTAAAAATCACCTGAGCAATGCTCTTATAAGATGATCCCTCCTTTTTGAAACATTTAAGCTACATCATAGTATTGTCTCCACCAAAATTTTGTGCATGCTAAACAGGACTAATGAGCCAGAAGTTTACATGCAGTACAATAGTTTGTCACGTAAGTATTATGTTGGAAATAATGATGATATTAATAAGAGATTGTTGGAAATGATGGTGATATTAATGAGAGCTAGTTGGTGTGAATTGAAAAAATAAGAAAGTCTCACATAGGAGGGATGACACACACTAGTAGTGCTTATAAGGTGGAGGTATGGCAATTGGGGTGTGCCGCAAGGGGTACCCCAATTTTGTGAAGGGGTGAAAACGTATGCAAATAGACCACCACACGTGCGCGCACGCCGCCGCCGTCCATCCAGCCGGCTCGTATTTGTATTTGAATGCATGCATTTTTCTCTCATTGATACTATGAACACGTATTTGATTTGCCCCCCTTGGTTTAATGGATCACACTTTTTTCTCTCATCCAGTTGTTGATTTCCTTTATAAATAAAAGGCTCTCCTCAGTTGGAAAGACACACCAAAAGTTCTCTGAAATCTGAGACTTTTCTCTGTTTTTCCCTTTCTTTCTTTTTCTTTCAAGTAATCATAGTACCATATTACAAGTGGCAGTCAAGTACCATATTACGAGTGGCAGCCATTTGACTGTCATGTTGAAGGTGTAATTCTAGAACGGTTTTCTACGGTGTATCTGAGCTGTTTTATCCTAGGGACTTCGTGGTTGATAGTTTGTCTTGCACAATTCGGACAGTGCCGCGAAACGTTTTAAAGAGAGCGACATAGTCCGCAACTCAACCTAGTAATATTTTCGGCGGCATAAATTGATTTTTAAACAGTTTTCGAAACTCAAAAATAACATATTATAAACCAGAAAATTCAACTGATATTCCCTACTAAGCATAGAAGTTCAATTTCATATTCATTTTCCAGATTGGTTCAAGTTTCAATAATAGGTTGTACATCAACATGGCAATTTAATATCACACAACTTATATAATAAGTGGCAGCTACTTGAGAAACTTGATCAAATTTAGGACCTACATTACAATTAGTTGGAACTGGACCACACTCACTTTGGATTCACTTTCTTATTAACAACTGAAAGTCTGAAACTGTAAGCTCAAGGTCAAGTTTACTGCGACTATCAGATAGCAGGACCTTTTGTTTTAGCAAGTAGCAACTACATCAGAGTTAACTTTCTGTTTCTTCTACTTATCTTCAATTTCTTTTCTTCAATCTATTTATGCAATCTTTTAGTTCTCTTGGCTTGGAGGGAATGGAAAAGAGAACGAGTCTCACAATTGAATGGATTTCCTTCTAACTAATGCAATCATTCAAATTTGCATGAGTAAGTTACTTTATTTTACATCAAAATCCATCTGTTTGGGGAAACAAAAAATGCATAGAAATTGAAAATACTTTTGTAAGTATAAGTAGGGATAAGTACTCTCTCCATAACAAAATATAAGCAAAAAAGTCAACCGATACTTTTTCAACCTCACATTGTGTTCAAACTGTTACTTTTTTTATTTTTTCAACTGTTAGCTTAAACTCAAACCAGTTGAGCTACCCACCCACTATGTTCAAGCTGTTATGTTTGGCATTTAATTTAATCAGTAACAGTGGAAAATTTCTATCATCCAGTTAGTGCAATTTTCTTTTTCAAAAAAACCAAAACAAAAAAACATTTGTCCATTTGTTTTCCTGCTCAATTTTAAACTAGCAAATCACTATAGCCTTGTGTGCTAGATACCACGTGAAGCATGGCAATGGCAAGTTGATTTTATTGAACTTTCAGGATGAAAAGAACTTCAAATACAAGGAAGGAAAATGAAAGAATAGGATAAAATTCATATTGTGTCCATAACTTTGGAAAACATTTTGATACAATACCTGTTGCTCCTTCAACCCTGAAGTCTTACAAAAACTACCAAATGCATTCGATTCTGCTAGAAGAAACTATAAGTATCAAAGATTCTAAGTATTTGTAAGAAAAGGCAGAAAAATAAAGAATATAAAAAATTACATTAATATAATACCACATCAAATAAATCTAATGTCAGACACTGAAGGTTATCTTGGCACTTTGGCAGGAAAAAGAATAAGGATCATGGGATGAGACAGACAAAGGAAAGGAAGTTGCAATTTTCTGATACATTTCATTCAAAACATAAGGCCTTCAAGAAGGCACCCTCTATTCACATTCACACCAGGCAGAGCATTGTAATATGAATTGCAGCCCACATGTGAATACCTCACTTATTATTGATCTTCTCATGGTCCTTCATCCGATGAAGCAAAATTTCAGAATCAGAACTCGACAGCACTGTGTAAGAACACTCTTTACACAATTTGGAGTATGAAAATGCATGAAAGTAACACAGCACATCATTCCCTTAAATATTTTCAATAGGGAAGGGCCATTGATGGAGCACTTAAAACCAGAGAATCTAAAGGAGCAATAGATTTGGTTGAACCCCTAGACTCCAGCCATGATTTGGCTGCTTCCTTTGTAACCAAAAACCAGCCATCCTTATTTGGATCTTCATGGAATGGAGCATTGAGTTCCTTCAAATGTGATTCAAATACACTAGCTAAACCCTTGCATGAATGCTTGTGTTTTCCTCGCCCGGTGTTAATTCCAAGTAGCGGTGGAAACTCCTCCCCTGATTCCAAAGAGTTAGACAAGTCTTTTATCCAAACATGTAAAGCAGTCGTAGCAGCTCCAACCGAGAGGTTCTTTAAGTGCAAAGACCACTTTGTTTGCGATCTCGATTGTATATTCCTATAAATTTCGTGTGTCAAGCCTATGCCAAGAAGGTCATGTGCTCTATCAGGTAGATTCAGATTGACACAAAGATCAATCAGACAATTACATATGGGCCTCTTTGCTTCAGCAATAATTGAACTCAAAAGTTTTGATGCTTCCTTTCTGAAATCTCCATCACCCTCCTGCTCTTCCACTTCTACCAAATATCTTACAACAGACCCAAGCTTTGTATTAGCCTTCTCAACACAATCTACTAGTTTACCAAGCTCTTCCTTTGGTGTTTGTGTCATAACATTCAGCAGACAACCGCAGAAGCGATCATCTGGAACGATGCCCAGATTCAAGAAATGATTGAATACCTTCACGACATCATCAATTCGCTTGGCTTTTCCATAGCACTGGACAAGCGACGCCATGACAAAAATATTAGGCTTGAATCCAGATTTGATCATTTCATCCAGCATCCCTTCCGCCTCGGAAATTTTCCCACTGCCTGAATACACATTAATCAAGGCTGAAAATGTCCAACTGTCGGGCCGGCAAGTCCCCGAACTTTTCATGTCTTCATAAATTTCCAGAGCTTCTTCATTGCAGCCAACATCAGCACACATAGCAAAAAGCACATTGTAGAGATCAATACTCGCATCCATTCCTTTCCCCTTCATTTCCTTATAAACACCAAGAGCATCTTGACCAAATTGTGCTCTAGTAAAGATTCTCAAAAGAGTCGAATAAGTTGTAAAATCCGGCAAAACTCCATTACTTTTCATCTCTTGATATATAGTCTTCGCTTGCCAGTGCCTCTTGCCTCTCAACATGGCAACCAACAAAGTGTTATACGTTTCCACATTAGGCTTCACACCAAGACCCTTCATTTCTAAGTGGATATTCAGGCATCCATCATAGTTTCCAGACAAGTCATACATCTTAATCAATGCTGAAAATGTTACTACATCAATAGGCCATTTCTCCATTTTTGCACGATCATATAACCGCCGAGCCATATCAACATGATTAGTACGCGCAAAAGCACACACCATAGCCGAGCAAGTGATAGCATCGGGTTCACACCCAAAACCAGGCATTTTCTCAAACCATTCCACAGCCTTATCAGGTAAAGCAGCCATTCTAGCACAGTTAATCATAGTAGTAAATGTAATGTTATTTGGCTTTACCCCTCTATGAAGCATTTCATCAAACACCTTCTGCGCTCCTTCAAAATCCTTACATTTCCTAAACACTTTGAGTGTTACATTGTAAAGAACCACCCCATTGTCTCTAACATGTTGAACTTTATCCCTAAGGTAATTAAGAACAATGGGTGCAGTTTTGGGATTTGTCATCTTATCAAGAATGAAAACAGCATCTCGTTCAGAAACGCCGTCGTTTCCAAAACCGTTAAGAATTGCATAGACTTGTTGCTGAGTGGGATCACACGAGTCCAAAGACTCGGCGAGTTTAAGGAGAAAACTGTTGTTAGAATTAGAGGGTTTGTTTCGATGAAGTTTAGGTTTTGGGGTATTGGGATTGACCCAAATTTTGGTTTTGGATAAAGATGAAGAATTTGTAAGTGGGTGATGAGAATGTGATTCTTGGTTGAGGTGGGAAAAAGTTTTGAACTTGAAATTGAAATTGCTGTTGCAAGAAGAAGAAGAGGAGATTGAAAATGAAAGAAAAAGAGGATTAGTATTAGAGAGTGAAGAGGAAAGAAGTGAAGTCATGTTAGGGCAGTTCAATGTAATGGAACAAATCAAATTCAAATACAATATGTCCGTATAACTATGTACCTGAAATTCTACATTTTTGTTTTTCAAAAATTGGGATTTTTTCATCTATATCTTTTTTCTATTAAAAAAGAAAATTAATATATTTTCCTTTTGAAACTAATATATAAAGATGTTTTTTTTTTTTTTTTTACTTTCGAGTTGCCAAACGAGAATGTAACTTCTTAAAACAAATTTATTTTGCCTCCGTGGAGATGTGACTATATATTCTTTTTGTTTTTTTTAACAAATGATAATATATTAAGTATATACGGGCATTTTGTATATTAATTTTAAAGTGTAGATTTAGAAACTTTAACGAAAAAAAGAAGATTTAGGTGAAAAAAATCCCAAAAATTATGTATTTCATTTTTTTTTAAGATATAATTATTGTTTGTTTAATATTTAACATGTGTCTTAATCTTAAGTTAGTATGACCTTTTATTTGTAAGTTTTCACTACATGCTAGTTGATGTCAATGGAGAATTAGAGTATCCTTGAACAAAAAGCATAGTAAATTGGGGATAAGGAAAATTGACAATGCTCGTATTTGCACAACATCAATGATAATTTTTAACCATATACTTCCTATAGTCCAAACAAATACTAGCATATTGATTAAATCTTTAATTGTTAATATATGATCTCGATAAAGTTACACAATAACTTATCTGAAGGGATGAATTGTTAAACAAAAAATAATAGCAAAAGGATTTGGTAATTGAGAGGAGTCATAAATTTTATTGCCTAAATGCATGAATCTTTCACAAGTATATTACATTGTTGATGATATGTTTGTCCCTAAAAACCTGGCACTGACACTTGATCGTGTATTTTGGATATTTAAATCATGCATTAAAAGAGTTAAATTTTGTAAACCACTTGCTCATGTCGATGGAACGTATTTTACTGGAAAATATTGTAAACATTGTTGGTTGTTGCCACACAAGAAGAAAATTGTAACATGGTTCTGATTGCTTACATAGTTATAAAAGGACACATAAAAAGAAGGTTGGTTAGAGTTCTAATTTAATATGTGCGCATATATCACAACAATCAAATTTATGTATCGTATTGAATATGAGTAAAAGTTTATCAGCGACCTGCAATCCAAATAAGGTGGATGGATTGAGACCAACGTACATTCAATTTTCAATTTCAATAAAAAAAAAAAAAAAAAAGTTAAAAATGTTGAACTAAAGAAGCACGTTACTAAGAAGTTAATATATTTGTAGGATATGAGATGCATCAACCAAATTTTGAGGCATCATGTGATTATAAAATTATGGATGGTGTAATAACTTTATTTTTGTAGGATGGAACAACCACACATTTGAAAGATAAAAAATAGAACCTATTAAAATATGGTTTGATTTTGTTTAGTTTTTGGAATATTCTTTTACAAAATTCTAACAAAATCAAATTTAAGAGAATTGTATATTTTGATATATATTTGTTATTACTAATTAATTATAATTTTAAAAAATTATCTTTCATGAATTAATTAATTAAAAATATTTTATTAATAATGTATCTGTTCGATGTCTTTTACATAAAAAATTTAAAGAATACATTATTGGTCTCATGATTTTTGACTATTCTTTTTATATAAACTTACTTAGTATTAAGTTAACAAAACAATGGTGTTTTTTTTTCTTTAAGAAACACAATGGCGCTTGTCGACACAATTACTAGCTCTATCTTCCGGTCAAAAAAATTCTTCCTTGAAATAATTTTCTTTTTTGAAAAACTTCCTTGAAATAAATTTAATAAATATATCATATCAATCTAACATGAGTTTGTGTCTAGTCTATATCAGGTCTAAATTTTTTTTTTTTACATACAATGTCAAATTTTTTAAAAAGTCTATTTAATTAAAAATGTGAGACTATATGCTACATAAAAAGCTTTTATGTCTATCAAATCAACCTATTTGAATAAATATAAATAATATTTTTGTTACTATTATAATTATTATATTAAATTTTAATCTTTTTGTTATATATTGAACTTTTAATAAAATTCTAATAGCCACAATATCTCCAAACCAACCCAAATTTGATCTTAAGTTAGAATCTATCGAGCTTGGATACGTAGTACGAGGACGGGTGCAATACAATACAAATATACATGTACATTAACTTTTTTTTTTTAAATTTAGGATACAAAACTTCTTAGATACCACTAGAAGAAAAATTGTTGTTACATACGACATATTTTGTCTTTATCTACGACAATTTCGTAGATAACGTAAATTTACTTACAAATTACCCACGGACACAGGTTCGTAGTTAATTCGCTTGTAGATAAATATTTACCCACGGACAAGCACTGGGATATGCTTATTGATTTCGTAGATAACGTAAATTTACTTACAAATTACCCACGGACACAGGTTCGTAGTTAATTCGCTTGTAGATAAATATTTACCCACGGACAAGCAGTGGGATACGCTTATTTAAAGAACGTGCGTGGGTAGTATGAAATTCTGAGTCCCGGTAAATAAAGTTACTCATAGATTTTATGGGGGTAAAGACATAGATACTTATCCACGGAAAAGTCACAAGTAACATTACTCACGGACAATCCTTGAAAGATTCTATTGTTTTCTATTTGATATTTATAATTTTATCCATGACATGTCTGTAGGTAAGTTAATAACGGAAGGAGAATAATATTCAAATTATGTATCGTTTACTCATGGAATTTTCGTTAGTCTCAAAATAAGGACAATTTACACTACCATAATTCTCAAAATAAGCACATTGTCACTATCATTAGTTTCAAAATACACATAACGACACTATGTATGATAAAGAATATATATAAATAATGCCTACAAGTCTAAGCAAAATATGTAGTCATAACTATTAAATGAAACTAACACAGAAATTAGTATTACTCCTCGCTGTCATCATCGTTAGACTCATCCTCATCATAATTTGAATCATAACGACGATGGGAGTACTCAATGTGTATGGAAGCAACACTTTAGCAAAAAAATTATTAAAAAAATTATATTCATGTCGAATATTGAATACTTACAAAGAAATATGTATCGATCATTCTTCGTAAATATATAATTATATTAATCATATATTTATAATATATTTTAATTCATGTTTTAGGATATCAATAAAAATATCATCAAAAGAAGTTAAATGAATATTTGTTTTATTCAATAGTTAACAATTTAAAAGCATTTTTAATTGTCTCATCCATAGATAAAAAATAATAATAATAAAGTTTTGAAGTCTCTTTCATCAAGAGATAATTTTTCAATTCAAGAGTACTAACAACATATTAAAGTGGACTGTGTACATCTCCGTTGATGTCCCAAAAAAATTGTATCACCTTATTTATTTTCTTAATTTTCATAGAATACGTATCCATGAGTATCTCAGAAGTATTAGATAAAATAATTTTAAAAAATAATAATTTTGATACTTCGAGAATAAGTATAGTATTTGAGAAGTATCGATATCAAATTTGTATTTGATACGTATACGTCTCTATTTTTGGAGTTTTCATACTTCATAGGTCATAACCCACCGTCAATAAATATATCCATCAAATAGACTCTTTTTTTATTTATTAATAATTGGTACTTCGTAAAATAAAGTTTTAGGAATCAAAGGAGCATACCTGAATTTTATCAAATCAAACCAAACCAAACCAAACATCTTGATCATTCAACATCTTCCACTTCTATTTACTTAGTAATGCAATGTTGGAAACTCCCACATTCTTCACACCAAGACCTCCCTCCAATTTAGATTTACAAATTGAATCCCAACTCATCCAATAAATCTTTTTATTTTCCTCCACTCCTCCTCACATAAAAGAATGTTGAATTTTAATTACAGCGTCTAACACCTTTCTTGGAGCTTTATAAAAAGACAAAAAAAATACAAAGGTATATGATATTAAGCCTCGAGTTCAAGAGAGTTACCCTTCCTTCCAATGACAAGTGCCGACCCGCCCACTCGTTTAAGCCCTTTTTTAAATTCTCCAACACCGGTTTCTAAGTTGAAAATTTCTCAGATTAACCCCGACTGGTAAACCGAGAAACTTGAAAGACTCCGAATCCACATAACAACAAAGAAACGTTGATGCTGCTTGTAGAAAAGTCTCGTCTAAATGGATACCATATAACTTGCTCTTGAAAAAGTTAATTGTCAAACTTGATACAAGCTCGAAACCTCATAGTATAGCTTTTATACTCCATAAGTTTCGCCAATTGTCTTCTCCCACCAAAATTGTGTCATATGCAAATTGTAAAATTTGATATATGAGATTTTCCTGTACCTTAAAACATGTGAGTTCTCCTAACTCCACTGCATTGCGCGCCAAACCTTTCAACACCTTGAGAAAAGGTGATAGCAGATCTCCTTGCCGTAAACCTTTCTTTCATCAATAATTTAGATTAGTAGTTTGATAAAACGATTTCTTTTTTAATTATTACATTTCTTAATATGTCTATAAAAATCTTAAATGACATTCATTAGAATAAATAATTTTTAATATTAGTAGTTAATTAATAAACACTCAATATTTCTAATCCAGTAACTTAAAAAAAAAAACTAAAATAAATCTACTAATCTATTATATATAATTAAAAGAGACTCCTGCCACCTTATGCTATTTTCTCCACGTCAGCGAACATTTGCCACCTCAGCTAAAAAGCTGATGTGGACATCTTCCTAGAGAGTTCCTGTTCACTTTCTAAATAGCTTTTACTCTCTTCTGACCACCGAATCTGTCCCAAAATCCGGTATCTATTATCAATATCAATATCAATCAATACAATAAATTACCAATTCATGTGTCATAAGTTACCAATTTCAATACAATAAATATCAATTATTTGTCCTCCATTATTATTGATAACGGTTATTCCTCCATAAATATTTTCAAATTGAATATTATATAGTATCATTACTGAAAAAAAAAATTAATAAAATTTATAATATCTACGAAATCTATCACATGTCACTTCTTAGATAACTAAAATTAATTTTTAAATCAAATAGAGAGATATAATTTTGAATTAGGCCAACAATTTGTTTTTCTATTTTTTCTTATTATATCATTACTCACTCATGTGGACTTAGAGAAAAATTTATATATTTTCTGAAACACATTTTTTCTAAGGACAAAATCATGAAATCTTACTATTTTATAAGAAGTAGACATTAAAAATAGTCAATATACAACTTTTGTATTTTTTTTATTATTGTGTCGTCACATATATTTACCAAAACAAATAACAATTAGTCAATCTAATAAAAAAATTTGTGTTTTGTTTCTCTTATTAGTTATCAATGCATATATTTACCATGAGCATTATTTCGAAATTTTTTTAATATGTGTAGGAAAAAATGTTACAATTTTAAAAATTCCTACATAACTTATATACTTTAATAAAAATAGAGTTTACAATTATCAATTATATAATTTATCTTTTAAATCATGGTTAATATTTTATGTCTATAGACCATAAAAAATCAGCTAAATGGTACAAATTTGATATTGTAAATAAAGTTCAAATCTAATTTGAAACGGTTGTAAAATTGTTAATTTTTTTTATGATTAAACTTTTACAAGATATTGTTCTTTTATCTTTTTTTTAACAGTAAAAATACTCATTTAATTACAAATTCTACAATATCTTTTATCGCATTTTTTTTATAACCTTAAAAATTTACAAAATTAATATTATATATATATATATATATATATATATATATATATATATATATATATCACCTTATAAAAAAAAATTAAAATTAAACCCGCATTTTTGCGCGTCATATTCTAGTATATAATTACATTTGAATCACATTGATTCATTTTAATACAAATTAATGGAATAAAACTCACCTCCGGGCTTCCATTATGGATACCGAATTTATTTATTTAACATGTGTGTGTCCAAACCAAAGCATGTGGTGCTGACGCAAGAAGGCGATTAGCTGACAAAATTTGGGTGGGATCGTAAGTTCGAAAGAATCTTGAAAATTATTATGCCTGTTGCTTATAGATTTAGATGACCCTATTATTGAGTTTTGGTTGCTTATGGTGGCTACACCTATTTATTTATTTAACTTTTTATTTATTGCTTTTGGGTTATTATCATATGACCTCATTTTCATCAGCCACATGCAACTTTCCCCTTTTTGTAATATTATCTATAATTAAACAATCAAACTATCCCTTAATCGGTACACTATTTTTATATTAATATTTTAAAATAATTTATGTTAAATATTTCTCATTTAGGTCATTATATTAGTCTCTTTGATTTGATATTATTTATGTTGACGTGACATATTAGTTGTATTGTTAAATTAATCTATATTTTTATTTAAAATCTATTAAAATAGCTTCTAATGAATGAGCAACACTATATCAAAATTTAGACAAATATACAACAACACCTTAAACTCTAAAATACTTTCTAGTGGAAGTGTCCATAAGAAAATTATAAGAATTAAAAATAGAACTAAAAATCAAATAAGGAGACTTCATGTTCGCTTAAAAATATCTTCTCACTTCTAGCTTTTCAAATTATCCAGCAAGTTATGACAAAATGAGACCCGACCGGTCCAGTGGCATATGCAAGAAACCTATCACGAACATTAGAAACACAATAGAGGTGAAAAAGTGGACAATTGTCCAAACAAACGCATAAAAAAGGACAATCTCGAAGAGTATGAAGTGGAGTTTTCTGCAAGTGGTTGCATTGTTGAAATTTAACAATGTCAAATTATAACATATCTACATTATCAAGAATAATCGAGAACGAAGTACTTTTAGAATCTGAGAGAGTACCGCACCAAGGGTAATAGCATATAAGTGGCAAACTACTTTCATTGTCATCTAGGTTTCAATATTTTTAGATTATGTTATCTGTTTGATGTGATAACGATTAAATAACTAAATAATTATGACATGTACATCTCATTGGGCTTAACAAATAATTTAACTCATCACCGTCAATTTAACAACAAAAACCTAACATATAAGCTAGTGCTTAATACTAATTTAATCATAATTTAATTAATAATAATTCTTAATAATTAATTATTATTAATCTAAAATTAATCTAACATGCATCCCTTGTAAGACGAGTGATTAGTGAGATGACAAAGCATCCTAAATGAGTTGGTATGGAGACAAACACAATCAATTAGCCAAATAAAATGCTTCATATTTTCGCGCATTTTAAACTTCCATACCAACTCTCTAAATATTAACTAAAACAGGATGTTAATCACAAAACAAATACTTTAAATTCATTCATTTAGTCTATCTTTATTAATGTAAGTGTAGAATAATTGACAAAACAAATGTATAAATTGACAAAAAAAGAAGTTAATATAACCTTAAAGTTAAAATAATATATAAATAGGAACAACTTTTTTGACAATGTTTTTGAAAAAAAGAAAAAAGAAAGAATAAAAAAGAATGGAGTAGGCATCATTCCCTTTCAATACATCTCTATTTGTGTTTACATAATTTTTTTTGAAAGTTATGTAATTTAAATTTTAAAATTGTAAAAAGTTAAATTTTTTAATTCAATATTTTTTTTAATTATTAACAAGTATTTTTTAAAGCACTTGTTACTTATTTGTATAATCCTTTAAATTTTTGTGTAGGTTGGTGCATCTAATCGGTGGGCAAATTAATCGAAACTGCTGGCAAAAAGTGAATAATGGATTCGTGGTTGCCAAATTGTCATTGTCTACTGAGGTCGTATGTATTCAATAACCACTAAAGCATGACAACACAAACTCAAACATATCTGCTGGAGTATCTGCGTATATGGTCATTAGCTGGCAGCTTCCTAACAAAAAATTCTCATACCAAGAGCATGGAGTACAAGTGAAAAAACTAACAACTAGTGAGAAAAAAAAAACATTTAATCTATTAAAATATTCACAACTTTAAATTTGTGTTATTTGTATCAAAATATTATCAATTTAAATAAATTAATATATATATATATATATATATATATATATATTTAAAAAAAATCAAACTTTATCATATGTTATAATTGAGGATTACAATACAACTTGCATTTACAAAAATTCACTCGAACCCATCCTGATTTGGATAGGAGAAAATCTGTTTTGATTGGACGCAAATGCAGTTTTTCTCTAAAATTAAAACTGACGAATTTAGAGATGTTGATATCCATCTCACACACGCACTCAAACCCGTTCTATTAGCAATATTATACAATTTTTAAAATTTTATATGCATGTATATATTCAATATATTTAATATTTTTTAAATATTAAAAATTCTAGTCTCTAATTTGTAGAAAATATAATTTTAATATTTTTTAATTTTATTATTGTATAATAATTATTATTTTATTAAATTAATTATAATAAATATGATTTTTTAAATTTATTATTTTGTATATATGAATGGGTACAAGACATGGAAACCCGAACGCTGTCGCGAGCGGGATGATGATTTAAATTTCACACTTGATACAAAGTGGCGGACGTGAGTTTTCCTCCAACTTATAGGATGGAGAGGCAAAATCCGCCCCGACCCCACCTCGTTGTAATGCCTAGTTACAACATCCTTTAAATTGTATACCGAAAACACTACAAAAATAAATTTTATGGCGGCATACATCATCACAAATTTCTAACTGTAGCAGCTTACTGACAGAATAGGCCGCCACAAATTGAATTGCATTTTCTGTCTGCCATAAATGTATAATAGATCCGTTGACATTTTTGGCCGCTTGGACCGCCACAAATACTATGTTTTCCCCCTCTCTATATCATTTTATCTTTCTTCCTCTCATTTCTTACTTCTAACTTCTCCCTACAAATAATTTTCTCCCGCTTTTATTTTTAAAACAGTTGTTACGTTATTCGCATTAGATTGTTTTTTAATGTAAGTTTTTTTTTGAAGTTATTTATTTAATAAATATTATTTAATATTTTATGTTTTGACAATGATGTTATTGTATTGATTGCGAATAATTGTTACTTATTCATAAGCTTCAAGTCAAATACTATCTTGCATCAAGTTAGTATGTAATACATTTTAAATATAGATAATATTTTATATATTTATTTTTGAAAAAACAAATTAAATGATTATTAAGTATTTTTAGAGTATTAATATTTTATTTTAGAGCGAGTTGATCGATTGGAGCGGAAACAATACGAGACTGCAAGTTTTATGGACATCAGTGGTGACAAGTACAAATGATGTGTGTTGGACGCATGCATTTTGTCGTCAACAATTGTAAATGGACCATCAGGATATATTTAGACTGAATCTTCTTTTTATCTTAGTATTGATCGATCTCATTGTTCCTCGATATTTGTTGACAATGTTGAGTAATTAAAGGAACAATGGATGACTAAGCCAGAAGAAAAACACAACTGCTGATACAAACATTAATTGAAAATTAAATGCAAACAGACAACAAAAGGTACAACAACAATAATAATTTTCATCTCAACATTTTCGTTCTGCTTTTCACCAGAAGTTCTCGCTTCAACAACAAACAATATCCACGATCTAAGAACCTTCAGCAACAACCACCAATGTTCCAACAGCAACAACAACAACCTCACAACTTTGTCTTCCAGCTGCAACAAAAACAACCAATGTTTCAGCAGCAATAATCTTTTAATAATTATTAGTATGTGTCGTTTCTTTCACAACAACTTCATCAGCCTCTAGCAGATCAAACTCATACCGACCAACTATGCCAACAGTTGACTTGATCAGATCAGATTTAAATCAACTTCAATCAGTTATGACTCCGTCAACTAATGGTGGTGTACTTGAACATGAAATACAATATCAAACCATGTTGTCATCCTACTATTGATTAATACTTTTGAGAGACTTTTGTCGTCGGGTGATATTCCATCAAATAATGATATAGGAAATGAAGCTAATGATGAGAGGAACTATTATGATGATCGATGTATTCAAATAATTTTTTCTATTTTTATCTTTCGTTTGTATGAATAATTTAAATATTATTATTTAATTATGGTGTGATTGACTTATTTGTGGCTGATTGAGGCTCTCATAAATATGTTTTTTATGGCAATCTTTTCTCCCTCGCGGGCTTTTAGCCGCTACAAAAGAGTGTTGTTTTTGAAGTGAAAAAATTGAAAAAAATACATATTTACTCTATTAATTTTAGCCAATTTTTTGCTTCAGTCTTTTTAAATTTTTCTTATTTCCTTAACTACATTTAGTGCACTATTAATTTTAATCTATTTTTATTTTATTTTTGTTTTGGGCAATAATTTTTCATTTTCTTTTAGAATTAATGAATCAATTGTTTTAAGCCTTCTATAAAAAATAGTAGGTAATCTCTGATGTTATATCTTTATTTCCTTTTAAATATGATTTGGATCAACTCCGTGACAATATAATTAAGTATGTGTTTGGCTATACCGCGACAAATTTTTAATGAATTAGTTTTGCAAAATTGTTTTGATTAAAAAATGAGTTAGTTAAAGGTAAAATAATTTATACTAAATATATTAATAAAAATAAATTAATTATAAATTTTAAGCTAAAATTTAATTCTATGAACTAAATTTAGAATTATTTATTGAAGCAAAATTAATTTTACGTATATATTATAATCAAATATATCTAAATCAATTTTACAACTTTCAAAACACTTCAAAAAACAACCAAACATATTGGACATTGTTGTTAAATTAATCTTAATACGCCATCTAACGTTTTAGAAAATTGATTATTTTGGATAACTAATCCATATCGTGAGAATCCTTAATTCCTTATGACGACACTGACCAAAGAAAGTGCAGTTGGGTGACGGTGGTTAGAAAGTTCAATGCTTTAAAGAAAATCAATTTAAAAAGGCAAATATATGACTTTGCAAATTAGATTGCAAGTTTATTATAAAATCATCGAAAGATGAACGAAATAGTATACATCATTGACATTTTAAACCACCAAATAACTTTTCATTTTGTCACCTGCTCCATTTTTTCTCTATGATAATATATGAATTATAATAAATAAAAACAAAGAAACATTACTTCTAATGTGAAGAATCACATAATTGCGCATCCGGTTGCGTTTTCTTCGCTGAGATATTGATCACACCGATTTGCGTAACAAGGCCCACCTCCACCATAGCTATCATAAACGGGCCTTGCATAGTAACCGTCGTAACATAGCACTGGCCCACCATACTGATTAGGGTATGGCACAACAGGCCTACCTTCATAGCATGGTGGAGCAAAACACATCCCAACTGGAACCGCCACCGGTGGTGGCATTTGTGGGATCATTGGGACCGGATTGGATACGAGCTTTTCTATGGGCTTATCACTATCGGGCTTAGGCTTGGGCTTCTCTGCATCCTTAGGCTTTTCCGCCTCTTTCTTCTTTTCGGGCTCAGCTGATTTGGGCTTCTCAGGCTCTTTAGCAGGCTTGGGTTTCTCTCCCCCTTCCTTTTTCTTCTCTGGCTCCTTCTTTTTCTCGGGCTCAGCGGGCTTGGGCTTATCGGCCTCCTTTTTCTTCTCGGGCTCAGCTGGTTTGGGCTTTGGTGGTTCCACTATTTCAATGCTCTTGATAGTACCTCCACCTTTGCAACAAAGCTTGTCCCTAATCTTCTCAGGGCTACAACATACCACCGTGATTGCCACAATGTTTGCTTTCTCATCGTACTTCTGGTCTCGAATTTCTATTGTTCAAAAAAATTTCAACACCCAAAAGAAAAATAAACTCAAATTGATGCCCTTTATAGTTTTTATTTTTGTAAATCAAAATGCATGCAATTTTTCAATTTTTAGTATCACAAAGTCTAATAAAGTACTAAATAAATAAATAACTTATATGTATATTATTTTATTTTAATAACAAGTGTATTATGTGTTAGATAGAAAAAAAAAAGTAGTGGTGATGAACTTACGAGGGTACTTGCTTAGAAGTTTCTTAACCTTCTTGTAGCATTTATCACACTCAAGATCAACCTTTAACTTCATAAAAGTCACCTGAATGAAAACCACCAATTAGAATTATAGGACCATGGTGAAATAAATTTATTATTTTTTAATAAAAGAATGACATCATATGGTTATGATACACAAATTTCAAGCAGAAAAGCACTAAAAATGAAATAAAGATCATAATTTTATTTTTGTAACAAAAAGATTTAAAAAAACAATCTTATAACAATTATGTGTTTGTTTTTGGAAATTAGAAAAGAATGATAATTTTGGTGGGAATTGAAATCCACTTTACCTTTTCAGCCATAGTTTGTGGATCAGAGATCAGATCTGAGGATGAAATAAAAATGATAGAGAATGCAGAGCAACAACACAAAGGGACTAAGGTTGAATTTATTGTTGCATAGAGTTGGAGAGTGAAGTTTGCTGGAACTGAAAGGGTGTATGTCGACTATGTTGTTAATAATATTGATGACTTTGCAATTTAAATCAGCTCTCTCAGCACACGGCATGTGGTGTTTTTGATTTACACGCCCATCCTTATTGACTCAATGCAAGTTCATGAATCCCTATTAATAGTAATTGATTAAATGCCAATTTTGTGTTAAAAAATACTTACCATCATTACATTAGAGTAGGACATAATCAAGTATTATTTTTTGAATAATTATGATTGATATTTGTAAGAAAGTGAAGAATACTATATGATAATATATAATATTTATAAATTATAACTACTCGTTCATTCGTAGATAATTATCCAATTAAAATTATTGATTGATCAAAGTCTTTATTATTTGTACATTATTCGTTTTCTTGTACAAATTTGTAGTACCAAATAACACTGCTCTTGCTTTTTTAATGTCTGTTATATGAGTTTGGTTATGTGCAATAATGATCATGCACTACCACATGCCGACCGTACACGTGGCAATAACGCCAGATCCTATAATTTTGTAGCACATGAGAAGTAGTAATGAAACATAGACCAACCTTCAGATAATTTAATTAAATCATTAAGAGGGTAGGATTATATATGGCATTATAATGAATTAGTTGCAGATGGGGTGGGTGTTGGAGAGTGGTCCAAATTTGTGGGGTCCAGAAAGTGTTCCCATACTGCTATTTCTTTGAGGTAGATAGGTAGTGAAAGCTTAGACATCCATCATGGTTTTAACCGAATGCGTCGGTCGGTTGTCTCATGTGTGCAAATAGTAACTTGTGTAAAAGTGTAAACGCGGTTTCAATCATTAAAATATGAGATTTTATATTAAGGTTGGTATATTCTCTCAAAATAAAAAAGCTATAGATCACTAAATGAACATACCAGAAGACAAAGTGAGACCAAAATTGATATAAGAGGATGGATTTGGATTTTCTACGTCAACTCTCCTTTATTTCTATCTCATTTTCTCTATCTTTCTTTAAATTTTATCCTCTTTTTATTGAAAAAATAATTAAGAGAGAGTAAAAGTAAGATAGATATAGAAAGAAAAAAAAAAGAGTGATGGAGAAAAATTGAAGGAAATGATCTAAATTCATAAGAGGACATCCGATTGAAGGAGGTCTATCAGTATAGTCTAAAGGCCATCTCTCTTTGAGTCTAGTGTATGTTTATTCTTTGGGATTTGTCCTAGCACCTCCACACAAATATAGTTGATTTGAAGAATTATATAATATAGTTAATTTGAAGAATTATATAAAGGGGAGAATAAACTCTAGAAAATGATTCACTTTAAATTATCTTAGAAAAACCTATAGTAATATGCCGCCATCGAGCAATAACAATTGAACCATTCATTTACTTTATACTCACATATGAGAAAATTGGCAACTATGGCGGGGTTTTGGTAAAACGTTTTCCCTACGCCTAACCAAAAGATAGCAACAAGACAATGATACACAGAAGAAGGCAAGTTGGATCACCTATGCCAAAATCGGATAACAAAGAAAATGAAAGACTGGAAGAAATAGTGGAAGCCATCTACAACTTATATCAATAAAATAGAAACCAACGACGACGCAACAAAGAACAATTGTTGCGCAAGCAAGCAGCGGAAGAATGCGAGTGTTGAAATTCAAAGGGTAACCAACCAAGAAACGAAAATCGACATAGAGCTACTGATCGAACTAGAAGAAGAGTTGAAAGCCTTCCTCGCCAAAAATGACGACGCGTTCACATAATCACCAATATACATGCCATGAATAGATCCCAATTTCATATGCCACTAACTCTCTATAAGTCTCCACTTCAAGACCTGCTATTTCCAATGTAATACTAACTACTAACACTTTTATTGTATATCTAAACCAACAAATTATAAATTATTTACAAATTTAGAGGGTCAATTATAAATAGATTTAAATATGTTTTAGTCCTTGTAATTATAATTTTTTATTTATTTTGGCTAATATGGAAAAATATAGTTTCATTTTAAAATGGTTTTTTTATCTAATTTCCGTTACAAAATTGTAACACCGTTAAAACATAACAATTATTTAACAAAAAAACTCAAATATAATTAAATATAACATTTTTAACTTAAAATTAATCCCAAATGTTTCGGTCTTCTTCCCTAAAAAATCTAAATTGCGCATTCTTTTTCACCGTTGCAGTCCTCTTCCTCATCATAATTCTCCATCACCGTCACCAATATCTTCATCCATTTGAGATTCATTACGTTTTCAAATTCAAATTCATCGATACCATAATCTTTTTCTTTGTTCGAAGGTACTTGTTGGACAATGGTGGGTTCTAGGATTGACTCTAAATCAATTTTTTTTTGGCGTCGAGATTAAGGAATTTTAAGGGAGTATATGAAAATGTCCAAAAATAGGAGTACAATTTGGTTGTAGAGGGAGGATGGGCAAATAAGAAAGTCCTAGTACTAGACCTAGTAATGGTAAGGGGTGATGAAGTAATTCTCCATAGCGACATGGTTGAACCTTTAATCAAATTTATTCAATTTTTCCATATTTTTTTTGAATTACGACACAACGTGAGGAATTCTACAATAGGAATAGGACTGAAAGGATGAAGAAGAAAACACGATTTAGGTAGGGAAGAAGATTGAAATATTTGAGGTTAATTTTATGTTAAAAAATATTATAATTTAATTATATTTGAGTTTTTTTTTAAAAAAAAATAGTTATGTTTTAAAGGTGCTACAATTTTCATAATAGAAATTAGATGGAATTACTATTTTAAAATGAAATTATATTTACAGGGTTGTTAAAAAAAATTCCAAAGACTAAAATAAAAAAATATTATAATTACAAGGAAAAAAATATGTAAAGCTTATAAATATTTCTATTAAGCTGGAAAAGGAAAATGGTAAGCTGTTCAAAGGTGGGCTTTAAAGGATAACTAGGCCCAGAAAGAAAATTTGACCTTGTACCCCCACTTTTATCCTTATACCCCCACAATTTTTTGAAGAAAGCAAAAATACTCTCAATTTTTTTTATTTTTTATTTTACAAAAATTCACTTTCACTTCCGGAAAACTGTTTTCAAGAATTCCGGTACACAGAGTTTTACAGAAAAACTTTTAAAAAATTTTCTGGTACAGACGGATGTTTCCGGAAAACTTAAAAAAAGATTTTTGATACAGAAGTAAAAAAATATGTGTACCGGAAAACTTTCTCCAACTTTTTCGGTACATAAAGTGTTTCCGGAAAACTTTATCGACAAGTTCTCCGGTACACACTTATTTTTTTTTAAAATAAAACTTTTTTTGGATCACTTAAAAAATTATTGAAAATTTTGGGATGGTCGTGGCCACTAAAAAGTATCGCTCCCATCTTAATCTCTATCCCTACTAAAAAAATATTATTAAAATCAAATAAATTAATTAAATACTAATATGATAAAAAAATTAAAATAAAATAAAATATCTGAAACTACCGGAAAAGTGAAATAAAATAAGAGAGAGAGATGAAATTGGGGCAAAAAAAGAGTTCGATTTGCGGAGGGTTTACATGTTTATTTAAGGAAGTTTTGAACCTTTATAGTTAATGAGGTCTTTTTTTAACTCAATTTGTAGGATTTTTTTTCAAACCTCTTCGAAATAACCTGTACTATTAAACGAATTTTTTTAATGTCTAAACTTAAGTAGACATACCAATTTCCTTTTAATTTATGTAAAGACATACAAGGTTACCAAGTTTTAGCAGTTTCTTTATCATATACTTAGTCGATAATTTAATTTTAAATGGATATGCTATTTAATAATTAGGATTCTAGAGTTATAAACTCAATAAGCCTTAATTAGTTAGACGTTTCACAATATATTCACTAAAATTTATTTTGTCAAGAGTTAAAATTTTAATATGAAATCTAGTATAGAGAACACAACAATTTATTCTAAGAGTCCATTTGATTGGTAAAAATATTTTTTATGTAGCTAAATCAATCACATTCATTCAAATAGGTAGAAATTATATTAATCTATAATATAATTCAAAATATAATGAATATGTGGACAAACTTACAACATTCATGTTAATAACATAAAATAGAAAAATATTTCTAAATGTGACAAAGCCTATAAATATAATAAGTTTGATCTGTCTAAAATACCTATGTCGACGGAGGTGCAACGTTAAAGACGTTAAAGTAATTAATTGAATTTGTACTAAATCGATTTGGATTTATCAATTTAAAATCAAACGATATCGAGAAACCAAAGCAACATTGCAATAAATTATGGTAGAGAGAAAAAAAAAATGTTAAAAAGAACATTGCATGTTTTTAAAGGTCTTATTTTTTCATGTTATTTGCCACACCACATGTAGCCACATGTAAAGATGTCACATTAATTATTTATAAAAAATATCACGTTAGTTTTCACATGGCCTATATATTTAGTTTCGGAGTGAAGTCGACAAAACTATAGTATCTTATCATGACTTCATCAACTCCATTGTAAAATCAAAGATGCATCTTGCATAAATAGAAATGTTAAATATTAGAGAGAGATTTACCGAATGGACAAATAAATCAATCTTTAAAATAATTATTAAATTAAAAATACTCAGGTCAAAATTAGTGCAACACTATTAAAGACTAAACCTGTAATTAATTAAAATTAAAATTTTAACATATAATAATAGTTTTATTAAATTTTAATTGTGAAAATTCCAATAGTTTAATCTTACATATATTAAATATAATATATTGTGAATTTAATCTTCGTTAGTGTTATTGAAGGGTGGTAAAATTCTAATAAATAATATTTTTTATTTAAATTGAGACATCATTTCATCACCTTAAA